>WACJ01000125.1:0-1270918 GCA_008973525.1 Stenopsyche tienmushanensis | reverse complement strand
AATTTAAATGATCCAGTTTTTAAATACATGGATGATGCAGATATCGTTTTTTTTCTTCTGTTTCTCAAATGAAAGAAAACGAGATTGAAACTACAAGTGAAGAAGATACCAGTGATTACATTAGTCTTAAACGGTGTTGAATTAGGTTGAAATATTGCTATATTACACTGAAAAAAGAGGATTTGATTATATTTTGATAATACTTAAAATCATGATTTAATAAATTGTATTGCAAATCTGATATTATATTCGAAGCCATGTAGAAAATTGATGATTTGGATTATCCGTGTTTACCAGTTACTCATGTCCTTTCTCGCCAGCATCAGCCCGAGTAATTGAGAGTCTACTGTATATCATTATTTAATTTAGCAAAATTATCAGATTATTCAATATATGATTGTGGTACTACAGAAATATATATCAATTGTAGAGTATATTTGACTTGTTGTTTGATTTAATATTCTTCTTAATATGCCACATCCGAATATGATGGTTTCCCTTTGCCTTCCTCATGTGGTAAAGTAAGGATAGGATTATTTGGAAAAGTAAGAGAGAAGATATTATCATTATATATAAATTATAATTTAAAATAGAGAAATATTAATATTTCAAATCTCTCAAGTTTGTTGGTACGGTGAAATATTTTTCCACTATCTGGATTTGAACCCGTACCTTTATAATAAGAGTCTGGGATCAAGTCATTATACGAACACACTCTTGGAACACACAAATTTAATATTTAGCACAAAAACATGTATTTATTGGATATGGATCAGAATCCAGAAAGTTTAAATTCTATTAATCCAAATGAAGATTGTCAATATTGCGATGATTAATATTATACGAGTTATAATTATCAGAAATAATTAATAGATAAGAATGTTTTACCTGTCATATTACCGGTTATATTTGTCATACTATACCATACTAAAAATATATAAGCGAAATATTTATTAAAGTTCCGATAGTCATAATTGTTTTATATGTTTGTGTGATAAAATGTTATCTTTCATTTCTTTTACCATAAGTTAATAAAAAATATGTGATATTATTAGCCAAAACATTCTATATTTCCCAAATTCAGTTGAATACAAATTAATTTTAAATCTTCCAAGAAACAGTTTGTATTCCATAGTCAAGCCAATCATTATTACTCGATGGTATCACAATTGTATCACTTTTTGTTTAAAAACGATTTAACGTTCACTTTGAATAATATCTTTATGGAATAAAAAGCGCGAATTGTAAATACAATGTTTCGATAGAATTGTAATTTTGATAGAATTTGATAGAATGTTATTGTGATTATAATTGCACTTAACCATATATAGCTATTGAATTGAATCCAAATACAGTAACCAAACAGCGAGATAAGAGAGTATGGCTAAGATTGATAATGATTGCCCAGATAATATTATGAGAACTAATTAATATTAGCAAATTTTTATATTATAGTTTGCTAGCTATTTTTTATTTTATTTATAATGAATTCCATCAAAGTCGTATATTAGCGTATCCATACGCCATTAATGAATTCTCCTTCCAATTAAAATATTATACATTGCAATGTTACCATTACTATTAAATCAATTTTTGGTATGAAGAATAAACAGTGCTCAATTATCAAATATTTGAATATCGAAAACTGAAAATCAATCTCAAATATTTTTAAGCTTGATATTATATATCCATTATCGAATAAAGACGATCACTGTCATATGATTTTTCTTATTACTATTCACATATGATTAAATTAGGATAGGATAGGAGATGATCAGTAAATAGCGAATTTATCAATACACTGAGGTCTGTTTTTATATGATACGTTCCACGAGGAGTCGCATAAAAATATACTTGAACTACATAGAAAACTGAGAGATAGGTTCCATTTATTTTAAAAACCACATAACTTCAAATCAATGTGATTGAATGTACCAAAAATCGCATAAAAAAGTTTTTAAAAAAATTAATATAAATACAAACACAATACATATTTATCTTAGAATTGCACTATTGTTAATTTTAGTTTTTTTTGTGCGAATTTGCATAAAAAAAACTCTGTCCTCTATAAAAAAAGGGATAGGTTCCATTATTTTTAAAAACCGCATAACTTCAAATTCGCATAAAAAAGATCCGCATAAAAACAGACCCACGTGTGTTTTTAAATCATGTTTTAATTATGCATACAAATCCCTTTACTAACTTGTGACTTTTACATTAAAATAAATTCGAGTTGGGTGATCAATCGGATATATTATTAATTGGTTTTCCAAATATACGTGAATATTTTCCATAATTCAAAAAAAGTTCGTAAAATAAGCCCCTTTATACCGACATTTCATTATATTACAATTTGAAATGTTTTAATATTTCTTATACATTTAAATCTGTATTAATGAATTAAAGGTAATTTTGTATTATCAGTATTTCGAATGTTATTTGCAATAGTAACAAAGAACAGTCCCGGGAAAAGGTACTGTGGAGAATGGGGTGCCAATGAGAGCATCAATTGACCAACAACTCTTCATAGATTTTTTTCCAACCAAACTGGTCAACATAATCGTCACTAAAACAATAACTACATATAAATCCTTTGCTTATCTTTTTCTCTTTTAGTACGTTTCGAGATATTTTGGATAAAATAGATCATCAACACTAACCGAATTTTGAAAAAAATTACAATTTTGGATTTTTTATATGATTTTGCATCTGCTATCACTGAATTACGACCGCACACTTTAATGGGAATTTTGGTCTAGAATTTTGAAAAAATCGGTTTTTTTTTGCATTTTATCAAAGTTTTGACTTTTAAAGGTTGACATCATATCTCAAGTTTTATTTAACTTATTTACTTTAAATTGGTTACGAACTTTTTTCATTAAGCCCCTTATTGTTTCTACCAGATTAATGTCAAAATTTTACTTTTAAATTTAAAAAAAAAATTAAACTGAAAAAATAAAAACTTAATTAAATTTAATAAATAAATTTATTTTTAAAAAAAATCGCCATTTTGTGGAAATACTTTTTTTTGAGGTAGGGACTATAGCAACATCTTTACTAATTAAAAATTATATTGTTAGAAAGAGAAAATCTGCACAGAAGAATGATTTTTTATTATCTTTTTTTAATTTTATTTTCTAAAATTTATGGAACGCATCTTCAATTTTTCAAGTCATAGCTCTTTTTGTGCAATTTTCCGCATCTACCGGTCAAAAAAAAGTTTAAGTTTAAATTGGTTTTCGTTATTAATTAGGCGCCAATCTCCACCTAGGGAAAGAAGCCGAGATTTTCTTGTCCTTATATCGCGCGCCACAGTTTGTCATTTCTAATGGCAGTAGAAAAACAAGTAGTTTTTCAATCCGAGAACGCCTTACGATATCCTCAATAATTATAAAGGATTTTATGGCGAATTTGCATAGCGGCACGCACGCCATGCAGGGATCGAGGCCGAAATGAGTTGGCTCCCCACACCGTTTACAAATTGCCGTTTCATGCTGGGTCCGTGTTCTACAGAGGGCAGATATAAACTCTGGGCCATCGTTAACTTTATTTAGAATCGGTTTTCTTGCCTTATGTAAATCGCTAACGAAGCGAAAGTCAGCCGATACGCCGATCTCAGCCGCTGATAAACGGCCCGATTGATTTGTGGGCCTACATTTAGCCGAATGTTCTTGGCTTGTATACTGTCTCAATTCCGGCCCGACCCTCGATATCAAGAAGTCATTAAAAATCAACCATGATACCGACTTTCCCCCGCAACAAACTCTGGAGCGATATAAACATCCGACCTTTTTTAATTGAAACGGTTAAAATATTACGATTTGATAGTATCGCCGCTTACTCAACTGCTGCCTGATTTGGTATTAATTAAAAAAAAAAGTATTTTGGTATAAAATATCACCAAAATTTAAGATTTTAGAAGGTTTTAACAAATAATACATACATTGACCATAAAAAGGAACAACAAAGTAATTCCTCATTTAACATGATTTTCTAGTAGATTTCAAATAGAAATATTACATATAAGATCCCAACATCTCTCTGAATCGGATAAATCTGAATAAAAACAACGTCTATTATTAAAACTTTTGTTTGCAATTAAATTTGTCTTTTAACTTATATCGACCAGTTATAACGGATCAAAACTTGCACAAACACAAAAATCAGTTTTTGACTCAAAATGGCACCTAAAAATACAACAGAAGTACATATATTTTTCTATACAACCAATTTTGGTGAATTTTGCCCATACAAATGTCAGCCTATCGAAAAATAATCATTTTTTAGAGTGTATTATCCATTATTCTACATTCTTGCCATCAATCTACTTTTGCATGCAGATTAATTATTTTTCAGTGTTTTAAGGCTTTGTCACAAAAGTTGATGTTAACAATCTATATGAAGTTAACAAGCAAAAAAGTGGTATTATATACATTTAATATTTCGAATCAAGCAATATGAACGCATGTGCTGTTGTAAATGTATCCTTTATTATTGAAAATTAGTACTCACTAAGGACAAAGCTTAAGTTTTTATAATAAAATTCTACACTCTTATCGAAAACAATTTTTTTAGGATCGTTTTTTTATATTAATTAAATATGCACATTCGATTAATTTAAGCACATTTATTTATTTATTATTGGTATGCGTGCCACATTTTAGTTTTCATTATTTTGAAAAATCTAAAACAAACTAATACAAAACTAAATTCCAAATTTGGTTTTAATAAGAGTCATATCCCGAAAGTAAGTGTACTGTGACAATAACGGGCTGTGATTTTTTATTTTTTAAGAATTGGCCATACTGAGTGATAGAATGAGATCTCTTGACAAAGCGAACATAGCAAAAATAGTCTGAGCCAAAAAGACGGTCATCACACCAATTCTGCCAAAAAATTGAAAACAACAATTTCGAGCAAAAAATCATGACCTCAAGGTTGTGAGACCAAAAAGGCATAATTTTGGTCGAATTTCTGCCACAGGGAGAGACCATCAATGCACAATGTTATTGTGAGACCCTTTAAAAACTCAAAAGAAGCATCCAAATAAAAAAAGGGGTGTACTGTCGAGATGAGTGAGCTTGTTGCACGACAACGCCCATTCTCACACAGCCTTAGCCACCAAGGTTCTCTTGAACTTATTTGGTTGGGATGTTTTGAATCACCCCCCACATTCTCCAGACTTGGCGCCTTCAGATTATTCTCCTCCCTGAAAGAACAGATGAGTGGAATTAAATTTTTAACCGACGAGCAGGTACAGAAAGAGGTTCTTAAATGTGGGAAGGAACTGGCGGGAGAGTTCTCCGAGGAGGGTATAAAGAAGCTCGTTCCACGGCTCACTAAATGCATTAAACACAATGATATTTATGTTGAAAAATAATTAACAATATTCTGTATTTTTTTCAAATTCACTTATTGTAATATTTATTATAATATTTAGTACACTTACTTTCGGGATATTCCTCGTACATTGGCTTGTTAAAAAATTATCATATTCTAGAAAAGTATTTATTGGGTTGAAAATATAAAAGATGGAAAACAATAACAAAACTTATCTTGTGGTGTAAATATTATTGTACAAAAATCTTATTTACATCTAAATTATATCGCTCAACTGTTATCCGAAGAATAGCTCATCATTCTATTATGTTTTTGTTAGTAAATAATGGTACTTAATAATTTAAGATATTCTCATCGTGTATTATAAAAGTCAAAGGAGAAATTGCTTCGGCCGATATAAAATTTGCCAGAATAAATGAAGACTAGAAATTGGCTGATACTTTATAATATGTTTTTGATATAAAATGCTCCTTTGATGGAAAGACGATTAAAATTTAAGAGGGAATTACAAATGTGCTTAGGCTCTTGTCAAGAACTACATTAAGATTTATGCCATAAAATTAAACAATGAATTATTACAGAATTTTCAAGTGTTAAATTATCCAAAAATGTTGTAAAGTCAAGCGACGATGAAAATCCGTAAGTGACCTTTGAAAAGTATCGAATGAGTACGATTTTAAGTGCTGATGATGATGAATAATCTATGTTATTGAGCTATATTTGAATATATTTTGTATTTATTATTGGAAAATGTAAATTATATAATTTTATTTTATTTTTCGATACCAAAATATGTACGTTATCACAAAAACAAATCATACTTATTTTACGACGATAGCGTCGAACATGATTGAATCTTTGCTTTTTTTTCTGGGATTTTTGGGAAATTAAGGCATGGTGTTTTTCCTCTAACTGTGAGTCTGAAGAAGATACCTTTGGCTAATGGAAATTCCATTATACTTGCCATTTTGTGTGATTCTATTCTATTCTATACACAATTAAAACTGTATTAAATTTAAAAAAAAGCATCATACAAGTACAAAAAAATGAATATTTTGTTAAAATAAGAAAATATTCGTGTGTATAGACGATCAACTAAGTAAAAATCTTAATTTACACCTTACGGTGTAAATCTGACTTTATTAAAATTTACGTCGTCTATAAAAAAAAAATTAACATCTTTGAAGTTTGCAATCTTTGCTTGAAATTGCCGCTATAAAGCAATTCGAGTTTATTATCATCTATGCAATGAGATTTAGGTTTTTAAAATGTTACATTTTAATCATATGCTAAAATTTCCCATAGCTAATGGCGTTGTTGTAAATTGGCCTAATCAAAATGTATGGGCATATTTTGGACATGATTGCATTTAAGATTTGGATTGTAGTTTGTAATTATCCCAAATTTTTGCCATTTTACTTTAGACAGAATGTAAACATCAAGTTCTGTGACCAAACTTTAGCTTAGCGGATTTAAAAAAAAATGTTCTGCAATATTTTTCAAAAAACTAGTGTGAACGATTCTTGGGCTTAGAATTATTAGGTTGATATATAAATAACGTCGTATTTTTTAAGAAAACAAAAATTATTTCAGATAAACTTTACTAAATCAATCAATTAAATAATTCCTATTATTGCTAATGACTATCTCGCATCGTTCTGTTAACTTTTCAATCCCATTGGAATAAAAGCTTTCGAGCTTCAATGCAAATAATGTGTTTAGTGCCTTTTTTTAACTTGTCCTGTTGTATTATTTTTTTCAATTTGAATTGAGCTTTTTTTAAAATATTTTTATAAAGTTCTACCTTAGGAATGGTTAATGGATCATTTCCTAATTTGATTGTTATAGACTAACCATTTTTCATTCCCTGTCACTAGTTGATTCAAAAAAGGCTCATGCTTTAATCTCGCATACAAAGAAAATATGTGGCAATTCGGTCTAGCTTGTTTGTAGATGATGGGAGTTGTGCGGGACCCAAACGTTATACATGGAAACCATTCCAATGTGATTCAGATGCTTCTCCACCGTGGATTGATTGATATCCAACTTCATTGCGATGTCCCTGGTATTTTAACGAGGATCAGCTTCAAGTACGGCTTTCAGTACATCATCATCGATGGTCGAAGGGCGCCCCGCTCTTTCTTCATCAGCTGTTGATAAATTCCCAGATCTGAATTCAGCAAACCGTCGTTGACTATTTCGAACATCGATAGTATCTCTGCCGTATACATCATATAAGTTTGGTTGCCACTGTTGCATCAAAATAATGTAAACAGTGTCAAATATGCACTTTTCTCTCTGTCATTTTAAAAAATCCCAAGGGATATGCATAATTCGATCGCTGATGAGGTAATAAAAAAGTGTTGGAAAAAACTCTCCTTTATATAATACAAAGGCAACATTAAGTACAGATGTTAACATAATTGATTAAAAATCTGAGACTTTAAGTTCATACTAAAACGGAAGATAGGTTCTAGAAAATATAAATCCGCGTAAATCGAGTACATTGTATTAGGTTGTCCCATATGTTTCTTTCGCAAATGAACACAGATCTAATCATAGCCATGGTTGACGAAAACGCGATATACTGTTCGCGAAATAGCTAACAAGTTAGAAATTCCACGAACATCCGTCCATAATCATCTGACAAAATTGGGCTACATCAATCGTTCAGATGTGTGGCTTCCTCATGAACTGACTGACTCAAATAAGCTTCAGCGTATTTCAACATGCGATCTTCTTCTCCAACGACATAATAGCCAACCTTTTTTGAAGAGACTTATCACTGGAGATGTAAATTGGATACTCTTTGAGAATATCTAAGGTAAAAGGTCTTGTACCAAGGATACAGAAGCTTTAACTGTAGCTAAACTTGGCCTACATCCATAAAAAGTTTTTCTATGCATTTGGTGGGACTGGAAGGGGGTAGTTTATTATGAGCTACTTCAGCAAGGTGAAACAATCAATTCAACAATATATTGTTTCCAACTGGACAATCTAAATGATGCAATGGCCAGAAAACGACCAGAATTAGCAAACAGACGAGGCGTTGTTTTTCATCACGATAACGCCATGTGTATTTGCTCGTCAGAAATAAATTTTAATCATTTGATTGGGATGTTTTACCTCGTCCTCCATACTTTCCGGACATTGCCCCTTCAGATTATTATTTTTTTATTTCATTGAAAAATTCCTTACGTGTTAAAAATTTTAATTCAAAAAATTTACCTTGATACATATTTTGCCAACAAATCTGAGAATTTTTGGCAAGAAGGCATTATGAAGCTTCCAGAGAGATGGATAAAGGTAATAGAACAGAATTGATCATATATTATTCAATACATTTTGATGCAATATAAATTATTGTTTATTTTTTTTCTTAATATGAAAACGAAAGAAACTTATGGGACACCCTAATATATACACATATATCTGCGTAAAAAAAAAGATAATTTTATTAAGATATAGATTTAATAGCTCGACATGATAATTTTATTTTTCCACCTCCTCACTGCTGTATCTCTTCTTCTCGTCTTATTAAATAATCTGTAACCAACTTTTGTGTTGTATTTTTTTTTTAATCTTTGTAAATTATACTACATATTTACGTGAAGCATGAAGCCTTCGTAAATTGTTTTTAAATAAACAATTTACGAAGGAGAATTACTAAAAAAAAAAATGAAATAATCTTGAAGAATTCTCTCATCCTCATTATTGTTATATTCACCTTCTCATACGAAAATAATTTAAGTTAATGTATCATTTTTGGTTATGTAGTTAAAAAATATTTTTAGTTATAAGAGTCAATTATTATAATATATTTGGATTTCTCGTTAAAATTAAATTAATATTTTGATTGATGATTGAATAAATCGCAGGTTAAATAGGACGTGCGAATGTCAGCAAATTATTGCTCGAAAGTTACCTTTAGACGTCGCGCCGGGTCGGTTCGTCTACTAAAAGTTAACCATCCCCTCTACGGGCGCTTCTCGGCAGCTCCAACCCCACCACTACACAGTCCTTCTCTCTCCAACTCTGTACAGTGAAACTTTGAAATGCTGGATGCAAGTCTTCGAGGTGAGTGCAAGCGAAGGGAGAGGTGAGATGGCGCCCCTCAAATCACACCCCTGCGGATCATGCGCATAAGGGTGATAATGGGACGCGACTCCCGGTGCTTTTGCGACCCTCCGGCGCTGAAACGCTACGCCGTAGACATGTAGAGGCGTAGACCGTTGAATGTGCCAGGCTTAGCCGAGCTTAAAGCTCAGTACTGCGAACACATGTTGTCGGGTAGCCGGTCTCTGCGGCCGCGGCGTACTGACAAATTTGACGGGCGATAAAAGTTCGCACGGGGTATCGTCGGTCGTTATTAGAGTTATATGGTAATAAAAATATACATAATATAAATACCTGTATGTAAACGTCGAAATATCTATTTGTACGCATATTTTTTATGTGCGAAAACGAGCGAATTTGAAAACAAATAAAACTCGCCCTAAACTTAATTTAACTTTTTTATCATTTTTTATTAATGCTAAAAAAATAACATCCGTATTAAATTCACGTTAAATAAAATCAAAATAAATAAAAATGATACCGAATGAATATTTTTATTTTTTTGGCGTAATTTTAAAATTAAACATATTCTTAAACATTAAATCCGCATTGTTATATAAATAAAAATATAAATAATTATAATAATCGTTTAAATATATTTTTTTACTAGTGTCAGTTATTGCCGATATAAATTAAAATAAATTAATTTGCATTTAAAAAGTTGACCCACTCGTAAAGATAGGGCTCATCCCTCGACTCCTGAACGATAAAAGCACACCTCTTAAAATAAGTTACGTCTTTCGACGTCAGAAACAATTAAACGTTTTAATAATTAATGTAGAATTAAAATTTGTGAAAGCATTCACGCTTGTGTTAACAAAACTTTCATGTGCCTAATACCATTGAAATCATTTTAATATCATTAACAAATACCTGTAAAAGATAAAACGAAATTATATGGGGTTGATAAAAAGAGATTTTCCCGTACCAGCGAGAGGGATAAAGGTAATCTTTTCATAAAGCATATAATAAGGAAGAGATTTACCCTAATTTGAATAAGTTATCCCCATCGGGGTCGTGTTTTATGTATAACTGTTGATATATAAACGTAATAATCGGGACGAAGTATTTAAATTATTTTTCAGCACTTCAAACGTAATCGTATTCAACCCCTCAGAAAATATTCAAACCGTGCAAATCGAATTACGCCGGAACCCCGCCAAAAATTCCACACAGATCGCCGACCGATACGATAAATAATTACAAAATCGGATAAAAACCCCCCCCCCGAAATTATCAAAATAATGGGTTAACAACGTATTATGATCGAAATCAATCATTAAACCGGCCCAATGAAAGAAAACGTTGCATGTCCAACAATCATGGAGAAATCCATTGTGTATTCATAAAGCTGTTGATGCTATCGGACTTTTTTTATTACGCGGCCGAATTACTTTCGTGTATTAAATAACCTGTTGTTTGGTCATACATGTATATTAAGTTATTAACATTATGTTATTGATCACGTGTGTCCACTCTTGGGCCCATCACGATCCACTTATTACAGAATGGGCATGCAATGCCGAGTGGGTCGGACATCATCACGAATTGAGCTTTCAAAGCTCATTTCATGCTGGAGTACAACATCAAATATTTAACTTGCCTTCGGAAATAAACGGACTTCAAAAAACACGTCAAAAATATAATTGGGGAGCATTCCAAATATGCACAAGGGATGATCTCGATTTATTCAATGTCAATTTTTTGCAAATATTTTTGTTGTATTTTGATCGCGAATATGCTAGATTAAATTCAAAATATTTGTATTGTATTTTTAATGCAAATCAATTTGGTTTATTATAGTTCTTAATTTTTAACTGAAGGGTGTATAAATTATACATTTTTTATATATTAATACACAAAATGCTTATAATTAGCTTGAATAATTATTAATGATTAAAATTGCAAATTAATTAATTTGGACAAACATTTAACAAATATGATTACATAAAACAATGACTGAAATAAGAATTATTGAAGTAATATGGGGGCTGAAAAAACTGGTATTAAAATTAATGCAAATTTAGAATCTATACATTAAAAAAAATGCCAACTCTTTGAATTCGAGATTTTAAAGGTGGATTCCCGTGGGTTTCCTTTCAAATGCAACATCCAGAATATTTGGTTAAAACGACCCCCTATGAATGTATCCGAATAAAATGAAATTCAATTGATATTATTTATGGATCAATATTCCAACCTATTTTCTAATGGCGATATTCCCAATTTGAAAACTACCGATAAAAGCTCAAAATTCTTGTCGTCAAATTGGCGACATTTTTTCGTTAAATGTTAGTATTTTGATCTCATACAAAAACTTTCTTAATGAGAAATTTATGATTATATTTTTTCGCCATGATTTATAATTGCTTTTAAATATAGATATTAATGTAAATAATATTAAGCGCATGAAAAAGTCTTTATATGCATACTAATTTTGTACACCGTGGAGACACGTTTATGGAAATCTTTCGTCTTTTAAAAAGTTTCTACATCCAATGATATGCAAATTCAATTAGCAGCACTGGATGAAATAATAAACTGCATGAAAAATAGAGATTCATTAGGGGTACGTCGTCGAATGTTCCATCCCGTCGGCGGGTCACTCCCTTAGCACGCGATGACTGCGGATTCGCATCCCTCCCTACAAATTGCAATTCCGTGTTTCTTGTCTGCACCACTCCATGGGTGAGGCATGCAACTTTTATCATTTTAATTATTTATTGGGCGATGACGTCGACCTGGTGAACTTTATGAATAAAAGTAGTGCATTTTGTTTACCTTCTCTCTGTTGGCAGAAAATTTGCTTCGAGCGAAAGCTTCCGTGCTAATAGGGCAGACAACAAAAAAGTAGCTGAACTTTGGCTCGAGATACAAGCCACGCTTTGGCTTTTAGCATCTGTACGTGCCCGAGATGAAAACTATCATCCTTAGGGATGCTTGTGGCCAAAGTGAATTCTTAAGCGATAATTACAATAACGATTAAAGTGTTTCTATAAAGAGAAACAACCCAAAAGAATGCCTATCTGCAACCTAAAGCTCCTCATTCTCAGTTAATGCCCAAGAATGTAGCAATTTCAATTGCATCTGTAAATTTAAAAAAACACTCAATGACTATAATGAAGCCAAATGTCTTATCTTTGAGCTACCATTGCACGTAAGCCAAGATTATCAAGATATCTGATGCATAAACTTAAATTGCCTTACTAATATCATATATAATCAATCGATTTATTTGATTTTATCAGATATTTATCAATTTCACCATCTTGAGATTTAATTAACAAACTGCTAATCTCGCATTTAATTCTAGTATTAAATTATTAAAAAAATAATAAATCTATCGAATGACGAAAAATAAGATTGTGAATTTTGGTCGCTCTTATTATTGTAGAAAAACTTATTATAGATGCTATTCATTTATATTGAAGCTTTTTCACCTGCAATAAGATAATCATTAATAATCTGGGATAACCAACAAATTCCAGATGGATCCCTTGGGGGTCAATTAAAGTTTAAAAAGAATTGATGCTACATTTTTTAGTTTGAAATTTTAATAGATAATTATATCAGTTTTAATTAGCATAAATACAAGACAGATTACACAGTAATACAGTCGGGCCTCGCATAACACGGTTATATGATTCTGCAAAAACGTCGTGTAATACAAGTCCATGTTATACAAGATTTGAAGTACATACAAAATTAGGGTTTGCGTTCCAAAAAATATCGAAGAAAGTTTATATAAGTATGTACTTTTTTTAAAATAAACACATACATTTGTTTGTTGTCCCTTGGTATTCATCTTCTATTGATGGTAAAACATTTTCTCCAGAGACTATTCTGGCCACAACTTTTTCCAGCAAGAATTTAAATTGGATTGTTTTATTTCTTTAACTGATGAAGAAACAATATCGACACAACTCCGAATAGAATGTTTTGCAGACTTGTAGAAATGTTAAATTTTCATCTTGATCGATATATCTTAATATTTTTTCAATTGTTTGACGAATGTAATATGCTTTAAATATTGTAATTATAACTTAGTCTAAGGGTTGGATTATAGATGTAGTGTTTGGCGGTAAAAATAATATTTCAACATTAGGATATTTTAAATCTATGGGCGTACAAACGTGTTGTATAAAACCGTGTTGTACGAGGCCCGAAAGTAATATTTATGTCACCAAATTTGGTTATGTTAGTATAGTGACTATAAAAAAATAAGCAATTTTAGACCAAATATTGAAATAATATCAATACATCAAACTCATTTCATTCGAACTTTTTCCTAATTTTTTTGTTCATATTCTTAGTTAAATGATTATCATAATATTTCTTTATCATTATAATATCTTAATAAAATTTTAAAGGGTTCAATAAAAAAAAACATTTCTTTAAAAAGGATCGATGTAGAAAAAGGATTCCAAATTTGGGTTCAAGAATAAATCAATTTTATCATAAATTGGACATTAAAAAATTAATACTTTAGTAATTGTTCTCAAAATCAACATCTAAGCTATAAATGCATCAGATTTTAAGGGTAGAATTCATTAAAATATATTAAATATGGACAGCAATATTTTAAATGAATAATTTTCGTCCATTTTATTTAAATATACACTATGAATACAATAGATAATTGGGCAAAAATATTTTAATATATACGTTTAATTGACTTAAATTCCCAAATAAATCAAAATTTTACGTGTAAAAAATGGATTCTTTAGCAGCGTTTTGATTCGTTTTATTAACTTCGACATTTAACAGACGGTATCCGCTTATGACATCAATGTCTATTATGATACGAATACATTTTAATATTGCAGCACTTCGGGCAAAAGCTCAAAAGCGAATGAGTATCGAACATAAATAGTTCCTTTTGAAGGCTTACGATATTTCAACGGAAAGGTAGCAAAAATTATTATTCTCCGTCGGGGGTTAATAAACCGAGAAAAATGCTATTTCATCGGAAATGAAAACAAGAAACCTTTGCATGACATTATATTTTGAGCCAATTAAAATATTAAAGAAAGTATTCCAAGCCCATTTTTCCAATCTACAAAAAAACCATGTGACTCCATATGGATTTTTTGCGGTCGTAAAAATACCGGTACACGAATCAAAGCTTTCGATATTATGAAAGCTTTACATATTGAATAGCGTCAAATACGTTTATTCCAGTCGAGCAATATTTTAATAAGAGTATTTCATGGAGCTTAATTGTAAATTTTCGAATCCAGCTTTTCCCCTTTATGAAGAACAAAGTTTCCATTGAAATAAATGTTTTTTTTTTAAATTCATAATTTGTATGCAGATAGTATAATCATAAAGTACATTGAATCGAAAATGATATAATCTATTGCTTATTAAATAAAAATGTATTGCATGTCTATTAAACACACATGATGGCATGTGATCCTATCAGCAAATATCATCAAGCAATTGAAACAAAACTGGGGCAATCAATCGAATGAATATGTATTAAATTTTTCCATAGGATATCATATGAACTTATCGCTTTTTAAATATATTTTCCGCAAAATATTCCTTCATATTCAATATGTATTGCCTTCATATTTTTAAACTCATAAAATAAGATCGTTTCACAACCTAATAATATTTTTTGGATCTCTTAATCGTGTCCAATCCGTGATTGTTTAATATTTTTGTAAATTTAAATACATGAAGTATGATTAACTCATCAATTGTTAATCCCAAAGCAGATTAAGCCAAATTTAACTCATAGATTGATTAAATGAAATTGATCCGGTATTAATTGCACGATGCAAAAGGGTTTTTAATTTTAAAAAAATACGCCATTAAATTTAATATTCAAATGCTAAATAATTGATTATTATGAATTTATTTCATATTTAAAAATACATATTTCTAAAATAATAGCGCGTTGAATGTTTGAAATTATAAATTTGTTCACCTTTTCGTCCCTAATTGATCCAGATGTGGTAAATATTCTCTCGATTGTCGTCAGTTTTGACCTCATCGTTGGTGTCCCTTTTTATCATATATTGAATCTTTAAAATACATTTTAAAGGACTTTGTGTTGTATAAATATTTCTGATTTGAAAATATGATTTTTTTTTAAATTCTGTCATACACATAACATTTTTTAAATATTATAATCAAATATAGATTTGCCTATATAGATTTTCGTTTTTTAAATGAAATATGTAATTTCCATCGATAAATATAATCTCTTTCCACCTATTCTATAGATCTTAAAAGATAAAAATCCAACGGAGCGATGTCTAGAGAATAAAAAAGATGTCGAATTGTCTTTCATCAATGACTGTTTATTTTTTCCCGCCTTATTTTCAACGTATGAAAAGAAATTTATGAAACCAATATTGATATTTTCTAACAATTAAAATATGGCCCAGTATATCGCAAATATTTTTTAGTGGCGCGCATTGAAATCACTTTTTTGAGAAAATGACAAAGCATTAAATTCCAAATAAATTCGTCATTAAGCAAAAATCGATTCCTTATAAATTGGGTTGTTAAAATTTAATTTTAAAAATCACAATTTTTTCTTGAGGAGTATAGTCACTAAAAAAGTACAAAACACAACTCAAAAGTATAGTAATTTAAGTGCAACTAATCCCCAAAAACGGTCAAGCAATCAAACGAAAACTATTTTGGGTTCTACCAATATAATACTAAACTTGATATTAATAATATTAATTGATCAAATAAAATCGTCCGTTGATCTAAGTTCTAAAGACTCTTTACTTTAATCAAATACGAATTTTATTTGACAAACTGGTCAATTTTACATGTTTTATTATCCAAAATATCATTATTGAGATTTTGCTTGTTGTTATACGAGGTTCGAAGTTCATACAAAATGATGCGTATTAATTTTTTATCAATAAACAATACAGAAAGTTTACAAATAAATTGATATTGAAAATACTTTAATAACTATAATCTTCATCATATTTGACTCCTTTTTAAGATCAACTATAAGTTTTCATCACAGTTACAACAATCAAAATTTTGGTGTTCTTTAACATTTAAAAACTACTCTTAGCAACAAAGGTCTACGAAATTTTTCAATCTTCTTCTTAAATTTTGCAAACCATTGTCGCAAATTGTAATTATTCAAAATACAGTTGGCCGATAATTTTTACATGTTCATTATTTTTCCATCCAAAAGTATGTTTTTTAATTGTAATTTTCCTCTAAATCTTAAAAACTTTCGCCATATTTTCTATTATTACTGCGCGATACAAATGGACATTATTCGTAATATTTTTATTAAAAACGGGATCGTGTAAAATCAAAATAATGATTTAGCACTATCTTGTTTTACGAGAGTCGAAAATATTTTAGTGCCTTAGTATTTTAAGTTATTCGTGAAATTTTGTACTTGCTGATCCAAAATTTTAGATGAAAATCCATAGCTAATTTTGGAATGATGTCATTCGTTATTATTTTTTTAAATTGATAGCATTTGGACCATCGGCCTCTGTAGTGTTGTTGTTGTTCATTGTATCAAATATTCTTCTTGATGTGCTATATCTTATATCGGACCTAAACGATCTCCATAGGAGATTTTACTAGGGAAAGGATTTAATGTGGTGGTTTTCCGTTGTCTTCCACACATGCTTAAGTAAGAATCGGATTATTTGGAAAGGTGAGAGAGGAGAGAATCTATGAATGAGTAGCGAAATCATCATTATATTATATATAAATTATAGTTTAATTATTGTTGCAAATAAAATCACTCACTCGTGGTCGTCCTTACACAACTTTATTAATTGCCTTAGTATTTACTTTTTTCAAATTCAGGAAATCAGAGTAAACCTGGATCGAGACGATCGATCAGATTTATTAATATTTCCAATCTTCCAATCTTTGTTGCTACGGTGAAATTTTTTTACACAATTTGGATTTGAATTCGCAACTTTATAATAAGCGTCCAGGATCTAAGCCACTATATCAACACTTGATCAAATCAAATATTAACGATTTGAAATATTTTTGAATATTCAAATTGTCACTGTAAAATTTAATGGGATTTTTAGTTCATTTAACATGTATTAACAGCCGTTGTTGTATTAATATTTCAGATTTGAATCTGTTTCACCAGCGCCGAGCAAAATCATGTTAATGAGTCTCATCGTCCGCATACATTTTACAGTTTCATTCGTTGCCATTTTTGGCTGCATTGGTGTAGCTGTTTAGCACTTGCATTATAGGGTGCGGACATAAATCATATCGCATGTCGGGGTTGTTCGGTGCGTGCGATGTTTATACTAATTTGTCCACGGGCAGCCAATGTAAATTACCCCATACACATACACGACATACACGATCGGCTTGACAAATTGCAAATTGATTTTCCTGTTGGAATTAATTTCCGTGCGATGTACACACACTGACCACTCTCTGCCAGAGCAACAATGCGCGGGCACCATCCCGGCCCGGGGGTGAAATTGGAAAAAAATGATAAATTATAAGGGGGCGAGCGCATCAAATACGACACGGGATATAAACAAAATTTCACATCCGGTCACATTAATACCCCGCCGGTAGCGACGGACGGGAATTTCGGATGAGAACTCAGATTTTATGGGCTGATACGCAATATCTATAATTTTCGGGTGACGCCACAAAATGCCTTTTCTAAGGCCGGTACTTATTACAATTTCATCGATCGCAGAGGAAGAGTTCAATTTTTTTCTGGCGTAACAACATAACGAGCCCCGTGACCCTATGTGGGTAATGGAACCTATTTTCTAGAATCATTTGCGATCACTTTTACAAAGGGACCATTACCGAAATGGGGTAATGAAGTTGTTTAAAATTGCGTATGGCTAAATTATTTTCGGACATAATTTCGGTGTTTGGCATTCAAAAACCGGGTCAATGTAATGCTAAAGGGTATGATTCCATTTAAGCCTAAAATGCTCATGATTTTCTGCATATATTAAAAGCCTCATGACCACAAAAAAAGACACAATTATTAAGCGTATTATAACACAAATTAAAATCCCTGATGTTCTTTTTATAAATCAATATATATAATAATAATATTATTATAATAATAGTCTATAGCTCATGCTTTACTCAATTCAACATTCCGTTGTGTTTTTATAAAATTTTTAGAGTGTTCTTATGGAAACATTAACGACTGATAAATGATAAAATATGCATTTAAACTTTCATTCAAATATAAAATAAGCTTATGATTTGAAAATGAAAAACATATAATATTTGCAGGTAATATTCGTTTATTTCCTGCTAATGTTTATTAAAAAAAAGCCTAGTTCTGCAAGGAACTGTTATATCAGCAGAATTATAAGTGTTTAAAAAAAATATACATACATTGTGCCCATTCGCAGAATTTGCGCAATATGAATTTAAAAAAATATTTTACAAAATTTAAATATGTATGTATTTGGAAATGATTTCAGTGTGTAATATCTGCATATTTTAAAATTGGCGCGTGGTTTAAGCGATTTTGACGAACAAATACAAGCAGATGCAGTTGGATTTTCTTGTTGCTCCTCTTTGAATTTATTCACCGCCTTTGCCTTTGTGAATAGAAATTCACGTCTGTGATATGAATAATAAAATCCAATAGTTTCAACGCAAACATAAAAGTCGTATCTTCGTGCAATTTTGTTATTTGTGCGAAGTACCTTGAACCATCAATCAGAATTAATTGTTTCCGAACGATGGAACCCATTGTGAATGGCCAAAATTCTATTCGGGTCAAATTTTGTAGATTACATTGCTTTATGTATCCGAATGAATCGATTTAAGATTTTTAATATTCGTCAGTGTTTGAATTTTCGAAATGTTATTTAATTTTTTCTTAAAAAATCAACAAAATAGACATTTACATATTTATTAGAAAAACTTTAATATTTTTTTTAAATAATATATCAGCCAATACCAAGCCGACATTATTTTAATTTTTTTTTTTTTGGGTTTTATATTGTATTGATGGTTTAGCATTTTGTACATGGACCATTTGTTATAATTTCGGCGAATTATAAACTAAATTTTTTGGCAGATTCTATGTCAATCGTGGCAATTTATTTTTAAATTTAAATATATAAATATATATTTTAAAATCGTGTTAAATAAAGCGTGTTGTAAAAAAAGATACCACAATTCATCAATCATGTTATATCAAAACCGCGTCGTATAAATTCCGTATTATATGGGGCCCAGATTTTTATTTTTGTCTCTAAAATAAATCCAGTTATAAATAATGCAATAATAATTATTTGATAAAATAATACATGAGCTAATTTTCAATGGTTTTACTGCGACGATGGTGTAACGTTGATAACATTTAGTCTGGCGAGATCTCACAAAAATATTTTTTTGCATAATTTAATAGCAATTGTATAGCAAAGTTTTTGCTCAAATAAAATAAGAATAATGATGAAAAAAATGAAAGTTTTAGTTTGGCACGTTGCTGTATAAATTCCTTCGATGTTGTTTCAAATTCTATCGATAAAGTCGAATTTTTTCTCGATGGAACAAATACCTACATTCCGCATACATTATGTGCGTGTAATTCTCGGAATTCCCCGAATTCTCCAAAAGCATAATTTATTTATTTTTTCCTCGAAGAAAAAATCGATGTTAATAATTTGATATGGTGAAATTTTTCAGATTGTCCCAGTACAGCGGATAGGCGTGAAGTCATGATACTTCACTGGGCCGCATTGGCGTCACAGGTGAGTGCGATGTCAAACGGTGGCGCGAGAGCAAACCCGCCCTCGGAACGCTACCTTTGGCACCCCCCGGGACTTTTTTTCACCCCCGACGTCAATCTGGTGCTAAGTCTTGCCGAGGTGCAAACAAAATGTGCGGAAGAATAAAAATAAAAGAGCGCAGTCAAACAACAAAACAGAGAGAGACGTAGTAGACTCTTAAGTGAGCTGTCGGATTTGTTGCAGTCTACGTGTAAAGTGTGCAGTGGTTCAGAACCTTTGCCGAGGATTGGATTTGGATTAAAGCTGACAAATGATGGGATGATCTCGCTTGCCAACAGTTGGCCGCTCGTATTGATCTTATATTAATTCGTAATAAATCTAATTTAATGCTGTGTGGTGAAAAATGATTGAGATTTAAACGAAATTTTAGTGTTAAATTTTAATTAAGTGTTTCCTCCAAGCTTCCCGGCGTGGAAGTGCTTAAGAAATATAATTGAAATCTGGCTGGTTTGCGACCGGCTAAGACGTGAGTGTTGAACGTAGAGGTTTCGGCTTCAGGTGGAGAGGCTGCTGCATTGCTGGAGCAACCCTGAAGGAATCTCAGGACGTAGCAAGAGGAGGGAGAGAGGTTTAGGGAAAGAGCTTGGAAACTCGACGTCGACGTCATGTATTTGGAAGTTTTAGCCGGCGTTTCCGCTGTTCTGCTACAGCTACTTCTTCAAGCTTCCGGTGAGTTTTGCACACACAAACTTTTATTTATGCTCAAGTTCTACGACTAGAGGAAGACCTTGCTTAATTTTAGTTCGCTTATGTGTTAAGTACAGTCGTAACAGTTAATTCTACAAACAGAAAGTGTTTTAACACACCTCACCCCTATCATCTCAACTAAAAAAATACATTTATAATACTGAGTTTCCAACTAAAAATATATAACTATTAACATCACAAATCTTTATTTAAATATATATATATATTTAAAATACCAAATATTTTTAATTTTATATAAAAAATAATTAAACATCTCCAGTTTGGGTGAGGAAGGAATTGATTTCATATAATGATTGCTTCATTTTATTTGACAAATCTGGTTAATCTTTTAACATTATTTTAAAGCTTTTAAAATTATCTATCATTCGTTTCAGAATTTATTTATTTTTTAATTATTCTACGCAAATATACTGAATCTAAATCTTGTTTTATTTTTCTATGAACTTAATGCCATTAAGAATATTACAATTATTTAAAAGTGGTTTTCAAGCGCCATTTGCTGAGTTGCTTTTGCTTGTGCAAATAATAAATAGCAGAATAATTAAAAAATGCTTAGAGAAGTAGAGATGGAAGATTGAAGTTTATATTTATTACATTTTTTCAGATTAAATGAATATAAACAAGTAACAAATAACACTTTCAACTAAATTCATATTACAAGGTATTTTTGAATTAATTGATTATCAATGATTTTGTGAGTAACGCTGATTTTAATAAATAAATATTTTAATTTTTCTCTTTGTATATAGTCTTGGATGTATGAATTAGAAGACTTTCCATTTGATTGTAGTTCAATATTCTCAAAAATCAATTAAATGAATGGAAATGACAGTAATTTTTAAACATTAATATAAGAGCTATGAATTGTTTTACTTAAAAATATATATTTTTATTATATCTCTGAAAAGTACTTCATCATATAAATAAAAATTACAGCTTAAAAAGTACGAATATACAACAATTTTCATATATCCAATTGTAATCGCAATTGCTGCATTCACCAATGTATTTTAATTAAGTTTCAAATAAGAGCTAAATTAGGAATTATTTCCAAGTTGCTGGAATTTAATAATTGCACAATGTATTCTGGTCTCATTTCAACCACAGCTGACTCCGTGTTTATATTTTTATCGTGCTCTAGCGGTCACAGTTCTAGCATGGTGAGTCGGAAATAATTTGCTCGCCACGGTTTTCGAGCTTTTTTCCATTTCAGATGTAAAAAGTTTTCTTTTCTGTTATTTGTGTGCTCGAATCTAAAGCTCTGAGTGGCTATTTAAGGCTATAAAACAATACACTGCATTTATATGCAACTTCGTCCGACCCCCGGCTCAAAGGGAAAGCCGTTCTTTTGAACGACTGCTTACACGATTTAGAAAATTTTCAAAATACACAAATCATTCCATAGCTCAAAATAATAATAATTCGCTTAAAATAATAATAAAAAACATTTTAAAAATCAATATTTGTTTTTTTTCATGTGTGCCACGTGTGTGACCATACGATCACGTTATTATCAACTACTTCGATTTAAAATATATAAAAATATTATTTCATACATAAATGTAACCCTTTGAGCTCCAAGATTTTTTCATAAAAGTTCCCATCAATTCCATGTCATTTTTGCGTATTTCTTTAAAAAAAATGTTTGTGTGGAATAAAATGAAAAAATTGGAGGTTTATAAATAAAAAAAATATTTTGCTATGAAGGACGTTTTTTTAAGTATATTAGCCAATTTATTTGATTTTTTAATTTTTGTAACCATGTATTATATAATATTTTTGGAAGCAATCTTCAGTATGAAGCGCTGATTTCTTTTCGTAAGCGTCGCAAAAATATAGCGTTCGCTTTCATCCTTTTCAGTTTTACGGTCTGAACACATCATATAGTCTCTATAATTCCTCCTCGATCTACTATAAATAATATTAGGACTTCTATCTAGTCGTTGATCGTGATCAGTTGACGACAATCGTCCCAATTTGGACTTCGTAAAATCGCGAAAGATATCAATAAGTTGCATCAACAATTTTCAGTGATTCTTTTTAATGACTTATTAGCTTTCTGTTTTATTTGATTTTATATTCCTTGTATAAAGTATAAGAGGTTACCATCGATGTTTCAAAACCCCAAAAATTTGATTGAAAAATTTAGATTGGTATGGGGTCCTCCTTGCTTTTCTTTTCATTGATTGGAAAGTTGACGTATTCTTTGTACTGAGCATTGTGACTATTATTTTGTTTCGCCAAGCTAATGCTCAAGTATCTTGTTTTCTGTATGCTCTCTTTCATCCTACAGCTAATCTTGGTTTTTTGATATGATTAGGTAAACCCTTTCTCATTACAGCGCCCTTCTTACTATCGCCAATAATCAATCAAAAAGTCTTATTTAAAAGGTTTTTAGTAAATAATATTCGGCATAGAAAAATATTGTCGCCGTATGGAAATTAAGTTTCTTCCAGACAAAAAAAGTTTTTCTTGCATATTTGCACATCATGTAGTGATTTAGTCACAATTTATTCAATTCCCCGCTTAAAAATCTCAACGAGATGAGGCTCAACCTTGAAAAAATGAGGAACAGAGAATCCAAAAAGAAACCCGGGGGCATCCGAAAAAGTTATTTAACTTTTCCATCAAACAAACCAAGAAATGCCGAAATGACAGGCGGTGGCGGAAAAACATGTTTTCAAATTATCATAATGCCCTCCGACCTAGAATTAAAAGTGTTCACAACTCGGTTAGACATAAAGACGTACAGAATCACCGTTGCGAGGGGGTGCGATGGGGTTGAGTCCGAAGGGCGTGGGTGCGGACCCACCCCATTTCGTTGTTATCATTTTTCTCCCTTTAACTTATTTCAAGTTGAAGCCTTTTGCAATTATAATGTAAATGGAAAAAATGCCATGTTTTTTCTGTGTACGGTTCCCTGTCTTGTTGCCAGTTCCGCCGGCGCTTTTTCCAAGAGAGTTACAAAAGTAATTTCTGAAACTGGCAAACTGTTAAATTAAGCCTGTTCTCTGTGTGTATGTGCGTTGGTGTCTAGCCAGAGATCGCTTGCAATTTTTAATTTCCAAGTTTAAAATTGACCCTAGCTATTGTTTGAGCAGTGCTTGTGACGATGCGATCCTAATTAAGCCAATCAAAACAAAATCTTATTGTGAAAGTCGAGAAAAATCCTTGCTGAACAAATTTCGTCCTTTTTTTTAATGTAGGGGTCGTTTTGATATTCAAGTTGGTACTACACTAGAATAAAATTGGAACAAGAGGCTTATACAGGATATTGCATGACTGAACTCGCTCTGTACATCAAAGAACTTTGTTTTGGTGCTTTATTTTTAAAATAAACCATGCTTACCCTACAACTAGGCAAAGCAATAAAAAACAATTTAGTTACAGTAAAACTTTCTTAAAGTTCTAACATATGCCTGCATATGCAAATATTGTTTATTCCAGCAAAAATATGTTTTTAACATCCAAGCTTATTGTTAAATCCATTTTCCTACGATGCGAAATCTTTCCAGAGGGAAAATTTTTAAAAGACCGAGACTATTTGAAAATTATTTTTTGTGCAGAAGACGCTCTATAATTAAAATAACTTTTTAACATAGTAGAGAATCAGTATTTTTTTTTTCCTAATTTATGATATTTTCACTTTTATCTTGTAAGTAGTCTATCAATTACTTATTATTTAAATTCTCAATTTAAATTGATAGTTCAAATTAAGCATTATTCGACTAAAATGCATTTAAGAGCAAATTTGATGAAGCTGCTTGTTCGTCAGCGTTACTAGTTTTTCTACTTATTGAAACATATTTTCAGCGTTCTAACGGAATCACAAGCGATAAATATCATATAATAAAATGATTCACTTTTATTAATACGGTTTTTATTTTCAATATGCATTGATTATATAAAAATAATCAGACAATCCCACTGAGAACAATTGAAAGTGTGATTTTAAAATTAGAAATGTTTGAATTTGGAATAAGTATTGTATCTGCTCATGCTTGCAATTTACAAAACAGCAATGTAAGATGTTTCTTTTTTCTCATCTCGGCAAGTATCACATTTCTATATTTCTTTCCTACACAGGGCCGATTTCGTGTGTAACTTCCCGCGGGCGTCCGATATTCGCACGCCCGCGCCCGTACTCAAGTCCATCAACGTTTTATTTGATATTACAAAATAAAATATTCAGCACTTTCCCGCATGAATATATCTCCATTACGCATCGTATAGCATAAGGAAATAAAAACGTTATCAAGATGTGCCCTATGACACGACCGTCGGTCCCATGTGATGTCTTCTTTGTCGATCGTTTGGGGTTGTTGCCAGTTCAACGCTACCGGTATGCGATGCCGGAATATATACATTAGAAGTTGAAACAAACAGAAAAAAAGGTGTTGAAAATATTGCTTGCGTGTTTGAAGTCTATTTATGCAACAAGCTTTCGAGCACGAGTAAAGCCAATGTCATATGGAGATGGAGAAATGCCCCGACAAAGCCTTGGGAAAATTCACTCCCTTTTTTCCGAGTCTCCGTTTTTCACCCCCTCAAGACTTTTTCGTCGCCGTAATGAATATTCAAATGGTATCGATTTTGTCGATGTTGATACGAAAGTATTTAGTCCATGTTCGGAGGAAAAGCAAGTTGAATAATTTATTTAAATTATATGATTCTATATACATAAAAATGAATCACATAATAGAGTTATTTAAAATCAAAATATGCATCAAAATTTTAATGAATATATTAATACTCCCCGCGAAATACGATCCTGGGGTAAGAAAAAAATGTGTGATGAAACGTCTCTAAAAATAAAATATTAATGGAAGCAAACTGAATCATGGCCAAGCTTAAATTAATAAAATCAATTTTTCTTTCATTAATATATTACAAAAGGTGAACAACCATATAACATTCTATATATGTATATGTGCCCTTAATATTATATTGAAAAATAATTGAAACACTAACGTTATGTTCTTAAATATATTATGTTATGCAATGCATGGAACCAATACAAGAAGCTGAGTAGGGTTTAAAAAGTTAACTATAATATATCTTAATATAAAAATGAAATTCCTATTTTCGGGACGTTCTTCGCCAGCATCTTGAGTTATCTCCTCTATTTTTGCCAAAAATCTCTTATTTTTTAATATTCGTTTTGACCGAGAGATCTTAATAAATTTAGTTTTATAGAGCTAATCACTTATGAAGTTCTCACATTAATTTTATATTGCTTTAAATGGATGGATCTTAATTTTAAAAATATAATTCAGCCAAGTCTAGACCTTTTTAATGCTTTACTAAATAAAATGTAACAACTATAAATTTTCCATCTGTGTTATCGTCTTTTGAGCTTTGACCTATTTTAGATGCCATTTCTACCAAATTCACCACAGCAAAACCTTCGTCTAACAGAAATTCTTGAATATATTCGATAATTATATTGTTAAAAGCATGTTATCAATGATGAAGATCTTATTTTATTTAGGACCTTATTCCAAAAATTTTAAGTGTGTTTCCACAAAGCCATGACTTCAATTGATATCCCAGTAATATCATTATAAGACATTTTTAATTATCCCTGATTATGATTCAATAAACATTTTTGTTTGCAAAATGTGATGATTTGTGAAGAAAATTCATTATTTCGATTTACGCGGTTTCACAGAATACATGTACCGCGTAAATCAAGCCATGAGCACATTTCATAAATTAAGACGTTATGGGTGGGCAAATCGATGAAGATCGTAATGGATGCTATCTCAAACCGATAAAATGCCCAATAACTATTGTAAATGGATGGACGATATCAGAAAAACGTATGGGGCTCAAAATTTATGAGGATAGCGCAGGACAAATGAATGTGAGTTGGGGTGGTTTTTGATCTATAGTGAACTTAATCGAGCTGATAATCTTGATGATATATTAAGAATGTATTATTATTGTGCTAATTTTGGGTGTAAAAAATATTACAAAGTAATACAAGCACCAAAAATCATACATTGGACATTCAAAAACCGATTGATTTTAAATAAACTCCCATTGCACTTATAAATTAAGTATGAAATTACAAACGAGATACAATGAAGCTTTTTTGAAAATATTTTAAAGCTCTCAACATACATTCCGTTCGATTTCAAAATGAAAAATATGACGTTTTCGCACTTCGTTGTGCCAATTTTCATGAAATCCTACTCACAAACACGTGGTTCTCCCTCTCAAGAATAGGGTTGGTTTGGTGATTTGTTAAAACCGTTCACGGAATTTACAAGCGAAAAAAAACTCGAGAAAGGCGCAAACATTCAAAGTTCAACTCGTTATTACGTCACGCACTTTTGGATAAATAATGTGCAAAATATATTTGGCGAAACGCGAGTTAAAGCATGCAACTTTGTTCGAAATTAAACATTTCGAGGGCAGAGCTTTAAATGAACAAATGTCTCGATTTATTTTTAAGCCATTGGCGTCTTTTTTAAAACGAATTTTTAAAGGGTTGATTTTGTCCCTAAATGTTTTTTTTTCGTGATAAATTTTAAAGCAGATGGATCCGAAATGACGAGCTTTTGTCAATAATGTAATCCTCTGGACGAAAATCAGAGAGTCGCCGTGCAAAAAAGATTTTGTTAATTTCGGAATAAATTATATTTCGACAAACAAACAAACAAACAAGTCATCGTGTTCTTCAGTAAAATTTATACACAATTAGAACTGATAAGAGAAAGGAAAGATTTTTTTGGTGCTTTGTTCTACTTTTAAGCGTTGCCGGATGTAATTATTAATTCAAGGAAATATTTCAAAGAGAAAAGGAAAACAAGGAGTGACTATGCAAAATCTTTAAGTCCAAACATTTAGTACATTGTTTTATAGTTTTAAAAAAGGCTTATGGCAATATACATAACCGAGTTGGCTTTGGAAACTTTCTATAAAAATTCGTTTGAAAAAATAAACCGAGCTGAAAGAATGATAAAACTGCCGAAGGCTCTTTCACAAAGAATTTGTAAATGTTGTTTACGATCAGAATCGCAAATATGTTTAACTCTCATTGGATTTCAGACATTTCTCGTAATGAGTAAAATCAACATGATGTTAAAGATAGTCTTTCCTTTCTTCTGGTGATATATTTATGGATGATCTCCATTGGATAATTTTCTATACCTTATATGTTTAAATTCTTATTCTTTATATATGCATACAAATGCTTATTTTCCGTCGCCTTATACACATAGTTATGATAAGAAAATATTGTTTAAATAAGCTTATTTACTAGGAATGAATCAATGAGCGATTGGATTTGAAACAAATAATATTAACAGAAATTATACTTTTTAGACCGTTTTTTTTGTTTGTCTGTGAAGGGGGTAATCTTCAAAAGATACCATCATTCTGATGGTAGTGTGGGATTTTTACCAACAAACCCCCCTTCTTCTTTGACTGCCACTGCACGTCGTATATTTGCACCACATATCCCATGCCCTAGCATCCGTTAGCATTGAAGGTACCATGTTGTTAGGGAAGAGTGAGCTGATTCCTAGCTCCTTCCGTAGGATGTCCTGTTCGGTGCTCCATGCTGTGCAGACAAATGTATGTGCAGCATCATCGTACTCCACTCCGCAGTGGTGGCACTCCGGGCCGGTTTCTTTGCCTATTTTGTGTAGGTATCTACCAAAACAGCCATGTCCGGTGAGGACCTGGGTCAAGTGGTAGCACTGTTAACCGTGCTTTCTGGCTACCCAGGTTCTCAGGTACCATTAGCGGAGTAGTCCCTTCGGGACTGCTTCGTTATTCCTGTCTTCGCCTTTCTGTATTGCCTGTATCTCATAAGCGAGCAGATCGATTGGCGGTATGGCAGTCAGTGCCAGGATGGCATCTTCCGACACTGCAATGTGCAACAGCCACTCTGATTGCGCTGCTTCTCTGGATTTTGCCATTGTTGAGCCTGGCTCTTTCAATTTGTAGTGCTTCGCCCCATATCAGCACGCCGTACAATAGTACCGAGTGCACTACCTCGTTGTAGAGTCGCCTCCTGTTTGTTTTTGAGCCACCAATGTTGGGCATCAACCTGGCCAGATTATCCGCGATGCTGGTCGCCTTCGATGCCTCCTTCTCTGTGTGGGTGACATATCGGAGCTTGTCATCAATTTCCACCCCCAAATACCGAATGGATCTTGAGTATTTAATCTCGCAACCCCCGATCCTCAGGAGTGGGGGCGCAAGCTTCCCGCGTCTTGTAAAAAAGAGGGCCTCCGTTTTTTGGACAGCGAGCTCCAGACCAGCTCCTGTCAGCCACTTCTTGGCCTTTCTCAGCGCGTTCTCGCAGATCGTTCACAGGATCCGTGGATTTGGATGTGACTAGGATGGCAACGTTATCAGCGAAGGCGACCATTTTGCCTCCATCAATGTCTCAAATTTTTTAACACACTATTTTTTTATACCAACATATAGTGATGGTTAAATTAAGTTTAGATCATTTAAAATATTTTTATTATAATTGCTTCGTATTTTTTTGCCACTAACTCACTCATAGGTAGCCCTGCCCAACTTTATCAATCATCTTAATATATATTATAATTTTAAAAAAAATAATTCCTCTTGTATTAATTGAATAATATTTTTTCCCAATGTTGAACAATTTAGTAAATAAATCAATGACGTACTAAAATGAATTTTAAACATCGTTATGAAATTATATTATAATATTCAAGAAATTCATTTTGTCATATATTTTTGATTCAATCGAATGAATAAAAGAAAAATGGCATTATGATGGGTATTAGAATTGAATTGCCTACGAGAGGGTTATACAACCCAGCTCATACAAATTGATTATGGTTGTTGGAAATAATGCGAAAGTTTTTCGATCGTAATTTCGTACGCAAGGGCGGTTTATTTCCTCAAAAACATGTTATTAGAAGAAGTAAAGCTTTTGTTAGCTGAAATTTCCAACCGCCGATATAGTAAATTCGCTGAGTTTGTCTTTGATGGAATTTTATCCCACGGTCCTGTGTCAACTTTCCCTAACTTTTTTGATAAAGCAAATTTGAACAGCGTTTAAGCACATATAAAACAAACATGTGTGTTTGAACAGTTAATTTAAATCTTAATTAAAAACATGTTTTAGGGAAACCGACCAAACTTTGCTGATTTCCAATCTGTAATTTGCCGTAATTGGAAGTATCGCAAATGCGAACGAAGAAAACTCCCAACCGCTTGTGGTGAAGACATCTAAAATTCACCCCTATGAAAATCCACACACCCTATATAACTACAATGAGCTTATATCGAACTTACATTAATATAGTATGATAATAACACATTTTGGTGATTAATTTTCTTTTGAAAAAAATGTGAAAATATAATATTTTTACATTAATGATACAACCCATTAAATTAATATAAAATGTTAATGTGTTATCTTAAAACTCAAATTTTTGATATAATGGTCCTAGATCTAGATGATGGGGTGTCACATGCTTCATAAGTGGATCTTCGAAATAATATTCCATTATCATCAAAGACCTACCATCACTATCAGTACATTCATACTAGCATTTTACGTATCGTTTAGCTTCCAATATAAAGATACAAATTATGACCTTAACAATTTCTTGCTCCGGCATGATCACTTACTGCTCCAAATTATTGATTATTAATTACTGACAGATTTATATTCTTTCATAAAATATTAATATTTTGCTTATTGTCATTATCATTGAAATAACAAATAATACAATATACAAACATTTTTTCAAGATCAGACCTAAAAATAAGATAAGATCTAAAAATATGATACCTTTTTTGTTATTTTGAGGTTATCAAACCAGGAGAGTGAATATTCAAAGATAAAATATAGCCGTTGCTGAATTTGGGGGGCAATTTCTAGCTTTTTAACTCTCTGGATGCTAAGCAATGATATATCATCGATTATGAAACTAAAAAGGACTGCAAACAATGATCCTAATTGATCCATTGATGACTTTAAAATGCTTAAATATGAATAGTTTCTGAGCGTCAGGGTATCAGTGTTTAACCATGTATTGTTTATTACTCACGCGTAAGCGCAATCAAACAAGAGAGAAGAAGATAGTAAATATATTTCCGTTGTTAAAAACACCATAGAAGACAAATGATTTGAAGCATCAAGAAGGTCTTCATCCTTACACAGCATAACAATTACCAGGAAAGGAAAGACTAAACTCCAGTACTATAGTATGAATTCCAGAAAGTCTTTTCCAAAAAAAATCAACGTGGCTGTCTTCAGAAGTTTAACCTTGTATTAATTTTGTAAAACCTACCCATATTTCCTATTGAAATGGTCACAAAACCACCCTCCGATTCGTTCACTTCGGAGAACCGCAAGGTGAACCCTTGCAAATAAAAGTTGGAAGACATGCCGAATTAATCAAGCGAACATGGGGGTGATTGTATAATATAAACGATATGATTGTAAAGCTTTTTAGGGCAATTTTATAATGGATATTTAAGTTAATTTGCAAAGAAATTACTCAAAAATAGATCTGATGTTCGAAATTAATTTGGAAAATTGCAGTAATAAAAGCACTTCGAGGCATTAAATTGCTCCTAAATATTTACTCGATAAGTCAAGAACACTAACTCTGCCTTCTCTTTGGAGTTAAGTTATTAAATGGATGTTTAACCAACATCAACTACAGTGAATTTAATTCTTAGTATCGATATCAAAGCTTTTAAAGGGATGTTTCTGAATCAAAGCTCTCATCTCTTCATTTATATGGGGCGAATATAATTCATCAAGTAATTGATTAAATTAAAGCAAAATTGTTAACCTGTAGTAAAATATTGTTCCTGGCACCAAATTGGTACAGGCGCGCTTGTGAAGCTTTACCCTTCCGATAACTGAATTAATTATTTAGATATCCCTTAAAATGTGGGAACTAAATGAGACCCCATTTGTGTGTATACCCCGTTTACAATATTTTATTTGAATATACATTTTTTCCCCCACCTAATAACGAATCGTTAATCTCTTTTTTTAGCGTCACTTGTGGTTTAAAAACAGAAAATTTAGTCACACTACACCGAAATATATCCATGAATATTTAAAGCAAGCCGGGATCGATACATGGACGAAACCGGTTCTAATTTCGGTATTGCATGCTGTCGATGACCAACTTCGAATTACTCTCCCGGATTCGATACAAACAAAGAACGTGATTTGTTAACAATTGTTCTCGTCAATGCCATTGTACATTACACCCAGAAAATAACCGAAAAGATGGTACGATAAACAAGCGTGAAATTTCAACCCCGAATTCCAAGAAATGTCCCCGAAAAAAAAAATTAATTGATATGCGGCCGACCTTTGGTGGGTGGCAAATATAAAAATATCGACTTTCAAGGCGTCGCCCCCCACACGAGTAATTTATATCAATTATTCGTTTGGAAATATCGAAGGCTTTTTATTACGGCCCATAATACAAATCGAAAGATAGAGTATTATGTATTCAACTGTGCCGGAGTACATTTTGTGTAGATCCTCTTATCGCCCCGGATATCCGGTAGAAACCCTTTTTATGTCCGCGCTTATTAATTTAATGTCTCTTGAAAGTTGGTGAGGAGGTCCTCGTTTTCGACCGCGGCCATATAAATTTTATCGGCCTATAAACGTTGTAATGTCAAATGAAATATTCAAAAATTGAGTTCAAATTCGAAGGTACTTTGCTGCGGAAAATGCGAGTTCTATGATTTTAATAATTTATGAACTTAGTAGATATAAAGGAAAAGCATTTTCGATGGGGTGGATGGAAATTTATGAATTTATACAGAATGTTTCAAGTGCATGATGATCAAAACTATTATTCCCCTTCAGAATATTGTCCATATATTTATTTTTCAAACAAAAATAAACTATTAAAGCCTTCAAAATATTGTAATTATAATATTGGCAAAATTATATTCAACTGAATACTATTAATTTATGAATGAAATGGTTGGTTTTATTTTAATTTTTGACTTCAAATTAACTTTGAAATTCTACATTATTCTGTTTAATTGTCGTTGTCTGCTGCAGGAACACTCCAACGAAATTTAAGTATCATAAATCAACTAAAATAATCACTTATTCATCGTAATTCAAAGTTTTTATATTTAATACGTTTTTATATTTCTAACCGTTGTTTGTCTTTTTTATTTCCATAGAAACGATCAATAAATAAAATACATGATCCAAAGTTTTTTTTTAATATGAAGACGATTTATAGGATTAATCTTAAATAAATGCAATTATTCAAACTATGAAATGTATTTAAATCCTTAGGAAAAAGGAAGTAGATCAACGCCATTAAAAGGATAGAGTCAAATGAGAACCATGGCAAAGTCTCTCCTTGTCTGAGAAATTAAAAATAAATGTTTTGAATAAGATCAACAGTACGAGACTTATCCTGAAAGAAAGTGTACTATGACAATAACGAGGTGTGATTTTTTTGTTTTTTAAGGTTTGTCCATACTGAGTGGTACAAAACGAGCATAACAAGAACACGGTAGTACATAAATTCACATTATAGTATCCAGTCGCACGAAAAATTTCAGTAAGAAATCTCATAAAATACAAGCGGGTCAATCGATCCCGCGAGTTTCTTAAGCGACTTCAATTGCGATGTGAGGATTTTCTGAGCTCTATTGTGACTGGACATAAAAAATGAGTGGCTTATTACACGTCTTAGTCAAAAAGACAATCGTTATACCAATTCCCCATGTGCCAAAAAATGCCAAAATCAATATTTCGAACAAAAAAAATCATGATCTTGATGATCAAGGTATCATTTTGGTCAAATTTCTGCCTCAAGGAGAAACCATCAATCTACAATGATATTGTGAGACCCTAAAACAACTCAAAAGAAGCATTCAAAACAAATGGATGGATATATTGGGAATGTGCTTGTTGCACGACAATGCCCGTCTTCACAGAGCATTAGTCACCTAGGTGCTCTTGGACTTATTTGGTTGGGGTTTTTTGAACCACCTCCCGTATTCCCCTGATTTGGCTTCTTCAAATTATCATATTTTCTCCTCCCTGAAAGAATACTGGAATTAAATTTTTAACCGACGAGCAAGTACAGAAAGAAGTTCTGAAGTGTGGGATTGGGCTGACGGGAATGAGCTTCGAGGAGGACGTAAAGAAGCTTGTGACACGGTTCACCAGATACATTGAACGGGATGGTGATTATATTGAAAAATAGTCAACAAGTGTATCAACAGTGTTCTGTATTTTTTTCAAATACACTTTTTTTAAAATAATATAAAAATTTAATACACTTACTTTCGGGATATTTTTAAAAACGTCATTTTTTATAGGGAATTTCGAAACTGTAATAACCACTTAACAGTATTTTTAAAAACACATTTTGATAATATTGGGTTGGTGCAAAAGTTAGGGCCGTTTTTTACATATACAATTAATCATTTTTTGTAGTATTTATTTAATCAATTATATAATTTCTATCTGTTCTTATAACCTTCTCCCATCTTTCTATCAACTTTCTAATGCCATTAGTGTAAAATTCCGTGGATTTTGATGCGAAAAATGTAGTAAGGGATGTTTTTACCTGCTCTATTGTATCAACTTTTTTATCATTTAAAACATTTTGCAGTGATCGGAATAAATAAAAATCGGAAAGAGCAAGATCTGGAGAGCACAGTGGATGCTTGCTAACATCCCAATTCAACTCATTTAGCTTGTGTCGGGTTATCAAAGCCAAACGTGGTCGCGCGTTGTCGTGATGAAACACTACCCCTTTTCTGTTTCTGCTCTTCTGCTCTATTCTTTTGAAGGGCGATGTTCAATTTGGATAATTTCTGACAATATCGTTCTGCTGTAATTGTCTGATTGCGTTTCAAGAGTTCAAAATACACAATATCCTTACAATCCCACCAAACACAAAGCATAACTTTTTTTTGTGGATTTCGGCTTTCAAAGTTGTTAATGGGGCTTGTCCAGGTATAGCCCAATGCCTTTTTCTTGTCACGTTGTTCTACACGACCCATTTCTCATCTTCCGTTACCAAACGATGCAAAAAAGGTTCACATTTTGGTCTTGCACTCAAAGTAACGCACGTTCAAACACTATCCAATAAATTGGCAGCCGACAATTGATGAGGTATCCAAACGTCGTACCGCGAAATCATCCCTATACACTTCAAATGTCTTAATACGATTCTTTGGTTGACTCCCATCATCGACGCGATCTCCCTGGTGGTTAGACATGGATTGGTGTCAATTATGACTTTTAACTTGTCGTCATCAGACTTCAAAGGCCGCCCGATATGTGGTTTATCAATCAGTGAAAAATCCCCAGATCGGAATTTTGTAAACCATTTTCGTACCTGTCGAACTTTGATGACATCTGTTCCATACACTTCGCAAATGTTTTTGGTTTTCACACTCGCGGTATTGTCTTTTCGGAATTCATAAAGTAAACAATGACGTAAATGCACTTTATCGACCGACATTTTGAAAAAATACAAGGGCTTTTCACTGTACTCTGGCCAGGTCAAAACTAAATAGAAAGTAGAGGGAAAGCATCCTTTATACAATGGAATCATTTAAAAGAAGATACTATTCATCATTTTTGAAGAAAAATTTTTTTTACCTAGGATCATGAAAAACGGCCTTAACTTTTGCACCAACCCAATATATCAAATATATGTCCATTGCTAATGCGACTGACTGAATATATACGTTTTTCATACCTATTTTCGCTTTAAAATTTCCATACAATTTTATCCATATTGATAAGATGTTGTAGGGACGATATGCAGTTAAGTTTTCCCATACGATATGAGCTCTCATTTTATTTCAATTTTTATCAATTTTTCTTCGCCATCATAAGCGAACGTCTACGTATTCATCTGCATAATTTTATTACGTGCCAGATACGCAGAATCAGTTCCATCGGGCATATAACAGATAATAGTAAAATGATAATGGCATCGCCCGTAAAATGAGAATTTCGCAAATTTTATATGTGCACGATGTGAATATAATCGAAGGCTCCTGATACGAAAAAAAACGGCCATAAACCGAGGGGAGCACTTGTCATACAGGGTGTCTCCGGTCATGGTATCACGTATCCTGCCGCGACATTTACGACTGCGACTATAAAATTGAGGCAAAGAACCCGGAACGCGTCGGTGTTTTAGTGGCGGAGGGATGCGGTCCAGCTCCATGCATCCCTAAGTGGCCCAATTCCTGTTCTATGTGAAGTTGATGGTGCCACTCGTTACTTTATTTACGTCCCACCCTCGGATGCCCACAAGTGGAGTTATTATGGGCCCACTTAGCCCTAACGCCACGCGTGGGCCCTCAAAGCGGACCTTACGAATTTAAAGAACGATACGTATGCAGAAATTGTTAGCGCGAGATCTTATCGCCGACGTACAATGGAAACTTCTATACGTCTCAAATGTGTTTGTTTTACCATAAAGTTGCGTTCACGGAAGGAGACCTTTACATTCTTTATACATAAAAAATACTCACGGACTGACATTTGTAAATAGCCCGGATAAGGAATACAAAGGTATAAAATATTACCTTGGGGAGGCCGAAGTGGTTTAAAATGGCCTAAAACCACTCTTTTGATTTGGGTCAATATCCAAAGAAGAAGGCTGATTTTTAATGGTTTCTACGAGGAATTTCTATTCCATTTAATGCACTGGCATTCAATGAATTTATTTGAGATTATGCTATTGTTAAAAGAGCTTGTGTTTTCTTAACCGCTTTCGTTATCATCATCATTATCTTATATATTTTTGAATATTTAGATTTATAGTAAACCGACTTTTTATAGTAATGGCACATAATCATAATATACAATAATTGCACAATATGGATAAGGAAAATATGACTTTTTTATGTGAAAGTATAACTTGATATAGCACCAGCATTATGTAGCTATATATTTTGCGATTCCTTGAAAGTCATTGATAAGAACCACTTTAGTAATACACATTCAATTTTTTATGCTATTTTTTAGACGGAATTTTGATGACTTCTTAATTCTAAGACACAATTCTTAAATAGTCTCTTGAGTAAGAAAAGGCGTAATTTCTTCATTATCTTTGAGGCGCTGGACCAGTAGACGTGGCCAACTTTAGAAAAAAGGTCATTTTTTATGAACATTACCTACCATTTTCCACCACATTTTCTTCGATCCTTTAAAAAATCTGAGATAATCATCAGTGGTAATTAATATTTAATTTTTGCATATTTTTTATTCCGTAATATGACATAATATTAATTCTACTATGCAGTGTATATTTTAAAGATCATACATTAAATTCATAAGCAGGAAAATTAGCGTGTTTTTGCTTTCCTCCATTGAGCTGAATATATTAATTAGTACATTAAGCCCAGACTTGCTGAAATTAATGGTATTTATATTTATCATCTTAATTTACTTAAATTCAGAGACAATTATCACACGATATAACACTTTGTACGGTACATTTTTTCTATTAATACAAATATGGAGGTATAAAAAGAAATTCCCTATTCGTTTCATCTCATCCCATTGTGATCGTTTATATGTGAGTGTTATGTGTTGAATATAGATTACATTACTAAAGGAATATATTGGATTAATACGAATCCCTCCAAAACATACGGAAATATCGGAAGAGAAATTCGGTCATCGGGAAGAGATGAAGGGGAGCAAAAAGGGATGTTAAAGATAACGATATGAAAGCATCATGTTAATGAAAGAAACGTTTTCTATTTCAGATGTGAAAAAAATCGAACCATGAAACAAACTGCATCATTTGGATCGATTTTGATGGTATTATATGAATTTTACTTTGAATTATATGGCAATGGAAATTGCAAGTGTTGGATGTTGTTTAGTTGAGCGAATCCATCCGATTGCTTGAATTATTAATTATCTACAAAGGATCTTAAAAGGAAAGTTAGTAGATTTTAATCTCTTTTTGCTCATAAATTATTATAATTTTATAAACAGAGCGTAGACATATTATTCTACAAACAATTATTTACATTTTAAAAACATTAATATTTATGAATTTATTTAAAGAAAATTTTATTTTTATCAGAATTACTTGTATAATTAAATGTATGGTGATGATGCACATATCACTACCATAGAACGCTTGTGAATAACTAATTTTATTCCGAGTTTATTTTTCTATTGCTGAAAATAAAAGGGTAGTTCTAGGTAGATTGTTTTCAGAATCAAAACAATGATTTTCGTTTAATCTATTCGTTCAAATATATTTTTCACCTTCTGTGGCAGTCTTGTTTAGAGTCGAACTCCTTTTTAATTGCATCGATAAAGCAAATATCTGAACAAGAATAGGGCCGAATGTCAATCTTTGTTTCTTATCGCATCAAATACAAAGGCATTCCACCCGAAAAACAAATAATCAAATTACTTTCGCTTGTACAGGGAGGGAGATACCGGTTCGGTTTACATTAGCCCCCACTCAGCCGTGATTTTGATTTCATGCCTTGTTAAAGCTCTCGGTCTATTATCAAATTTGAGCAGATTTCTGTAAAACAAGATAAAAATACATACAAGGCTTTTTTCCCATCTATGGCATCCCGCAGGGAATAGGGGTTGTTTTTTTATTTTCTCGCATCTTTTTTGTTTACGCTTAACGAGAAGGATTTTTTGCTTAATTATTTTTCAACTTTCTGACTTTTGATTCAACAGCAAAGCAACGCCAAAAGATAATCCTTTTTATGATCTGTACTGAGACGTACTTTCTATTTCTCTCGCTATACTGTGAAAGATCAAAACAAACACCTGTGAATATTTGCATCATAAATTTAGCATTTAGAAATCATTATAAAATTTGAATACAAACTATTTGAAATGGCAATTGGAGGTCATGTAGCGTTTATATCCTCCAATAGTCCTGATTTTATTTCCGATATCCGGATATATTCGGCTTATATTACATATTCGGATATTTGGGATTTAGTTGGGAAAATATCCGGAGAGTTTTCGTGTAAATTTTTAATAGAGTATTTTACAAAATCGACGAAGATCACATGAATACTGAGGTATCCACTTCCTGGGCGAAACCATTGCTTTTGATCCTGTTAATAAAATATTAGCGAATATGAATATGGATATTATTTCTGAGACTGAATTAATGATTTAAAGAAATTTACTTGATGTTCTGACACCAATGGAAGTTGCTATTAATTAACTAAGTAATAATATTGCAAAATTAACCCTATCGGACCGGAAATCTCGGAAGTCTTGCGTCTCATCATACACTCGTGCATCGATGGCAAAGTTATGCCATAAAGGTACCTCTACACGTCTAAACATTCTCAATATATTTTTTTTATAAAAACTCGTAATTGTTCATACTTACTATTCAACAAAAAATCGTACTCTAAAGAATCATTTAAACGTCATACAATTTAGATGTAATTAACTGAAATCGCTATCGTCAAATAAGCTATTAAGCTATTTCAACATAGATAAGATGAATTTTGTTCGTGTTGTCTTGAGAGCAGGCGTTTGTTTTGATAATTAAGATACTAGAATCATTCTTATCGTTGAACAATTTTGTTATTCCTCCTTGACCGTTCTGGAGTGTCGTCATTAGTCGAGTATCACCACTCCTTTGCAAAATCTACTACTTTAAAAATAAACTGACAGACTTGCACGGTAACCCTGTTCTTTTATTTTCGCAACACATTAATATGCAAAAACAGCTAAACAACAGAAAACACATACCATGTAAGTTGAACATTAAGAAATATTCCGAATAAATTAACAAATATTGTGTGCTATCAACAGTGTTAAGGTTCATTTATTGAGCCTGGTTCATTATCAAGCTTGTTACACGCTGCGGCGGGGCTGACAGAAAAAGTGGATTTACATTAGAGCATAGCGTGTATGTTCTCCGGTTTGAAAGGGTTAATAACGGTCGAGGGAGTTTATAAATTTATATTTGAGTTCGAAAAATTGGGAAGTTCGTTAAGTGAAGAATTATTACATACAGTAAAAAAGAGAATGAACGAACGCCGACCAAAAAAAATAATCACACTCTTGATATATTTACAAAGTGGAAATGTTCCCAGTTCTAATGAACATTTTTGATACTCTTTTGGCACAAAGTGTTATTGAAAGAATTCATCCAAATTTATTATCTAATGATGAAATTTTAAATAACTCACAGGACTCTGATGTGGAAATGACACTTCTTTCTCTTTGAACTTCCAAATTGCATCATGAAATGAAAAATTCAATTTTGTCCCTCGCAAAAACGAACAAGTATGACAGTTTGAATAATCTGATAAAATATTTGGATCAGTATAAAAGAAGGACAGAAAAGTTGGACGTGTTGTTTAATACACTTCTAACAATAAATCCAACGTCAATAGCTACTGAACGAGTATTTTCGATAGCAGGACAAATTAAAACTGAACTAAGAACAAATTTAAAATATGAATTTTTAAAGGTTGAGTAAATGACTTGATGATAAAAATGAACTTGTTTTTAATGTATTATTTCAGTAAAATAAATTTATATATATTTATATAGTAAATATTAGGATATCCAAATATATCCGATTCCGCGTCAGGTTTACTATTCCATATTTGAATAGTTGATAATGACGAATAATTGGAATCCCTAATCTATACTTATTTTAATATTCTTTGATACTTAAGCATTGCTCATAAAAAGACAAATCAATCATAAGTGTTGATAATATAGCTTTTTTTTGCATGCAAAATAATTACATCTGAATTACTTGCCCACTCTTTAATATGCTTATTGTATACTTTGACATTCAAAAAAGTATACTTAATTTCAGTGGTTATTGCATCCCAAATGACACGTATTTTAAATGAAATTATGTAGAAATTGGTTTATAAGCTTAGTGGGAAGATTCATAATTTCTCTCTCATTGTAGTTGCCGCCATTTACCACATATGCAATATTCAAGGAGTTTCCATAGTATGCTTACGGCATCTTGGCAGGTGGTAAATTCCGAACATAGTTTGACAAATTGTGATGTAATCTCATCTCCAACGCTAAGACTGTTTACTCTAACATAGGGAGATGGAATCAGAAGGATTGGCAAATGAAACGTCGTTCTTACAATGCAAGCCGGCATATTGAAGTATGCGCAATACATCTGGCTTTCGTCGAAATGTCGCAGATAGGGGGTCCTGGGACCCGTTATATCGGCGAACAGCTCTCGGTTGTTCCCAGCGGTCGTTCTTCTGAACTACGGTGCTCGTTCAGCACTTCATTGTCGCTCACCATGGAGAATGGTTGAAATTGAGACGGGTCCCCCGTATGAACGTTTCATCCCCTAGGCCAATTGGGTCTGGAGACGTTAAATGTTAGATACGTTTGCGTAGACAATGGAAATATTTGTAAAAGTCACCATGGAATGACTTTCTTTGATTAAAAACAATCGAACGTCTGGATGACATCCAACAAAGGTGAAACACACGAAGCTGTCTTCACTGACTCAGCAATACTTGAGCGGGGTGTCTTAAGTACCCCAAGCTCATAAAAAATCATTATATAAACATATATCGATGTCATTCCTATAAATATGCGGTTTATTTGGGTACACCGAGTTCAGATCCAATTAGTTCAACTATTTGTAATTTCAACCAAAATGCTGAAAAACACATCACGCTGGATGGTAAAAGCTATGAATAAAATAGAAGCAATGTGCCGTTTGTAAAAGCACATTGTTTTAGCGATTTAAAATTTACAAAAGCTAAAAGCATGTTGATATTATCTAAAGTAGTACATAGTATATTTTGGACGCATGTTTGTTATGTACTTTCTGAAAATATTTTACATGTTTCGAAGAAAAAATTGGCATTTTATATGAAGCATAGACGGAGTCTGAAACTAAACGAAAAATAGCGTATAAATATTACTAGTATTGATATCAAAATGCTTATGAATATTATTGTAGTGCCAATTTAAAGAAAACATGAACTATTTATATTTCTATTAAACTTTAAAATTCATTAATTGCTTAAGATTATAATTTTTCTTGGTAGAAATTTTAGACAAAAATTGCCACTTACTCAATCATATCCGTATTGATTAATATTTGAAAATTAGGATAGTTTTTAGATTATTTAAATTTAAATATTTAAATCTAATAAATTTGCAATATATGCAATAAATTTTATATGTGAAATTCAAAGAGATTTTTTTCATTGTATAAACATATTTTTATAATTAAGGTAATATTGTAATCAATCTAGAAATGGCTGTAATGCAATAAATTACCAATACAAAATTGTTTAATTAATTATTAATCAATTATTAGAAGAATACGCACCCCTATATTTAAATTATCAGTAATGTATACAAGTTATTGTATCTTTAGAGTTTTGATTAAAAAATAATAAATGATCTATTATACAAAAATAATTAGATTCCTTGAAGCACTTTTATGAGCGAAAACAAACAGCTTTACATTTTGAAATATCCTGAGAACTTTTACAGCGCAGATAGCAAACTTTTCACCTGTAGAGCTGCAGACATATTTCAAAATGAAGGAGCGCCAACAAAAATTGAACGTCGGGCATCTGAAGTTCTCTGAAATTAATTTCTGATGTTTCAAATGCAGCAGCGCTGCAACTTGATATTATTTAAAATTATTCAGAAAACCTCGGAAGGTATGAATCTCTCTTTCATTAACATTCAAACGGCACTATGGAGAAAGAGGCGAGCGCCGAACAGCCCCCGAGAATAGCACTGATCCTGCCCATTCACTACCCCCGCAATGGAAAGTTACAGAACAACCACTGATAAAATTGCGAAACGATTTATATTCTTGTTTTGGACAACGTTACATTTTATCTTTTAATAAGGCAGACGGCGCTCCCAGTATACATCTATGTGGAATTTTTCGAAATACGTCTCGGAAAAGTTTGATATATCGAAAATATCCCTATAACGACCGACAAAAACGGAAACGGTCATTTGGGGCGGCATTCATCTTTATATCAATGCCTCTAGCTCCTAAAAGATAATACTTGAACTGCGAAATGACTGGAGGTATGATTTATTTCTTGGAAATGTAAGCCACCATTTGATTTATCCGCGTGGAATTGAGCCAATTCAAAATGGGACGTTACTCAATATTTTATATGTTTTATATCTACATTTATTCCAATAAGCATATTTCAAAAGATGGTTGGCTTTTATATTTATTGAGAATGTTTTATAACTTTTAATAACACGGAAGACTTTTGCTTGGCTTAAGTATTTAATACAGAACAAATCCTCAAGCTAGTTTAGTATTAAATTATGACTATGTAAGATAAAGGATTATGTTTATGCTGTCGTAACATCTGCAAAGTATACACATTGTATAACGTTATAATACAACTTGTCGAAAGTATGCACATTTTAATACTATAATTTATTATATTTAAAAATAATTGAATTAATTGCTATTTTTTTTTAAATGGAATTATACGTATTCTTAATTATGGTACTACATATGAACCACTGCTAACTTATGTTTAATTAAAATATTGTAAATGTTATACAAACGATTTTTTATTTATTTTATATGGAAATTTAATTTACAGTATGGCTGGCAACCACATTTTTAAAAACATACGTACGCCATAAAAAAAACAACGTCAAAATGTTTGGGAATAATCGCATAAATGGGATTGCTAAAAGTCACATCAAAGAAAGTAACTAAATATAAAAATAACATGAGAAATATATTTATATAAATCTGATATAGTTTATTAAAAAAAGGTGGAAAATACTTAAATCGTAATGGCTTTACCGAGGCGAATGACGACATTATTTATTTAAAAGGGTGGGTCGTCGAAATAATGCTTTATGCTCATTTAGAGCAGTGTATTTAGGGTTGCTAATGCTCCTTAAAATCAACATATTAACCCATTTTCAATAAATTAGATAAACTTTTAAATAAAAATTTCAAATCGTGTGGCCATCTATCTTAAAACATACACATGGAGCAAAGTGCAGCTCAGGGTTTATACGTCGCAGTCCAAGTTCAATATTACAATAACATGATTATCAATAAACAGTAGGACTATAATTTACATTGTATACCTTAATTGAGTTGTGATTTTTTTACCTTTCAATTCCAAATTTAATACTCCCAGCATTATAAAATATTAAAGCACATTAGTTCGATATAAAAATGATGTCAAGATTATTATCTATATGAACGGTACTTAATCGAAAATTTCCTTGGTTATTAATGACCGCGCGATTATCACAAAGGCTCAACAGTTTCCAAAGGTCGTGGGCGTTAAATATCGCCCAATCGTATTAAATCACACAAGCGCTTTTCACAACTATTGTGTCACAAAATTATCTTCTCCTTTTACCAATATTGAAATAAAAGCCTACCGGAAGCCGGCCGAAAGACTTCGCGTGTCTGACCGCAATATGACCCACGTAGCCATCGCCAAATATGTCAGGTCGTTGACTAGAAAATCGGCTACGATTCAATCTTAATTATATTGATTTTTTAATGTCATATTAAAAGCACACTACAAATATTTAATTTGACAGCATATATGCTCCAAAGACCCTTCATTTTTTATTAAGGGTATTTGAAAGTGTGTTGGTCCATATCGGCTATATCCGACCTTTATAGACCCAGAATATTTTCCACCCAACACTTCCATCAAATAACACACATATATATTAAAAGTTTTTAATTTTCCTTGGAAATATGGGAAATACATGAATATATTTTAAAGCTTATTATGAATCAGTTTTCTTGTGTCTTCATTCAAGCGAAAATTAATGGTGTACTTAGTCTTAACAGATTAATTCAAAATATATAATTTTTAAAAGCAGTTAAACCAAAATCTTAGCGAAAACTGTGTCAAAGTCACTGTGTCAAAATAGATTGCCATGACTAAATAATGCGAATAAGTTACTTCTGTAGCAATTTAAACTTTGCCTCTTCAAGACAAATTTTAATATAAATAAATTAATCAAGTGTACTAGGCGTTTACATTTGCTTACAAACGTATTAAAACTGCTTTCTTAAATTGCCGATAAACTAAATTAAATCCGATAAATCCATCAAAATAATTAAATAACGTCAATATTTATAAACTTAACTTGACATATTAGTTTTAGATAGCCAAACTAAATACATACACAATTGACGTGTACACATCAATAAACATAATGAAATTTAATATGATTCAATTTTGGCTCATTAATTTCATCAAATCAGACCTGATGCTAATGCTAATTGATTTTTAAATGCTATATTTGGCCTGATTTGAATGTTATTTATTGTAATGCTGGCCAGTCTGCATGGTTGTTATTAAAACGTCCATGTGAAAATTAATTCATCCCCTTCATGCAATGAAAAATCGCCCTTCGTGTTGTTTTCCTCCGATTTCTATATTTGGGAACAACAAAAAATAAACACTCGTTTTTCTTTCAGTCGAACAATCCGCTTATTTTTGGCAAAAAACTTTCGCATTGTGCCAACATTTATAAGACATATTCATTGTTATTAATTCCCGGCATTAATTATATTTCAAGTTGTACCTTACAAAGCTTAAATTATTAAATTGAACAGCCGTATTCTTACATCAGATGTGAGCAAAATATATAAATCTATAGAATTTTACATAATTTATGAAAACCCAATAAAAATGTAATCTCGTCAAGTTTTTTCCATTATTTACCCATAGAATATAAATTATTTTTTTTGGGTGTATTTGAAATAAGTTTTTCTTCTAAGAACCCATTTAATATGCTGTAATAAAAATAAATTTAATCGTATTAAAATTAAAAATATTTTTATAATCACAGTATTGAATATAATCAACTTGATGTTAAAGATTTCTTTCTTAAGGTGCAGTACAATAAGTAATTTTCATAGACGACTTTTCTAGGAAAACTAGCTTTCATAACTTCCAAAATATGATTAAATTATATATTTTTACGTTTGGATGTAGTCTACATCCAGAAAGAAGATAGAAATTTAATATGCTATTTTTCCATTTTCGTCCATATACGATTTCCATGTTTTAAAAGTAGAATAAAATCTATAAGTGATTGGAATTACAGGAAACAATACTATTCGTATTTACTATTCCGGGTGGGTATTAGGCTCCACGATGCCCACCCATAAAACCTCAGGGGGGAGCCAACCCTGCGCCAGTGGTCAACGGTTGTACCCCTAAGGCAATGATGTGGAGTAGAGGTGCGCGAAAGCAGCTTCGTCAGTTTGCTCATCATACGTTTCTAGGGTAGCCCAGCTAACTTGACTTGGGTACGCAGGTCACTCTGTGCTGTGTACCCGCAAAGAGATGTATGAAACTGCCGATTACAGAAGTTTGTGGAGTCTGTGTCAAAGGAATCGCGACTATCCTCAACAGCCTAGTGCATACAGGGAGAACGGCTTTAGGCTGCTCAAAGGGCGACTCATCTTCGTGGCTAAGTACTACAAATGACCGAATAAATACCATAGGGAAGGGATACCCCCCGCAGTCCGTCATCTGCTGCAGCCCCCTTCAAACTGAGGTGGACTCGTGATGGCAGCAAATCCGCGGTAGTATTTCCTCAAATTTAGAATAACTTCTTCCCTTTCCATCTCCAACGCACCTTCGAGCGCACGTTGTCTGACGCTGATTATTCTACGGAAATCTTATCTTATCTGGAGGGTGCGGAACAAAAGGGGTGAGCGCCTAAACACTCTGCGTGTAGCGTTTTCCATGGGGTTAAACATCAGTGGAAACCCTTTCTGTGTAGCTAGTCCGGGGTAACCCGGAACAGATCATGCAGCAGCGCCGGCAATAGTCGATATTATAGCCCGTTAGTTGCTGTTTGTCGTCTGTCATCTATCAGTACTTACTTTTTGAAGTGAAATTTCTATAAGCTTAGTAAAGCAAATTGAGCTGAACGAGACGAAAAGTGAAACTTCAACCGGCAGTTGGCCGAAAAAAATAGAGATAATCGTGTCTAGATTCTCCGTCTCCGTCGCACACACACAATAGACAAGCCACGCGCATGCGCTGCATCGTATAAGATACAATGTGTATAGACAATATAAAACAACTACTGGCATTTTTTATATATTACTCAACACATTTTATTATTTTAGTTAAAAAAAATGTTGTGTGAAAAACAAATTGGGAGAATGACAAGTACAGACAGAGTAAGACCCTTTAGAGAACGGAATAATGCCAATAAACCGCAAACATTCCCAATTTTTATTTTGACTTGAATCCGAACTTTTATGAGTCCAGAATCTAACTCTCTATACCCAATATTTAGTAATTCAATTAATTATTAAAGTATAATAAAGATTGAATACATGAATTTTATTAGGGGATATAGGTTTTATAGATTTATATGATGAATTTAAACTACAATATTTTTTCCAGTGGGATAAAATGGAGGAATAACACAAATGTCGGCGGTTTTTTTTCTTATCTATTATATGTAAATGTCAGGGCTTTTCTCTGGTAATTTTATTTTCAATGTAGCTGGCTTTCAGCTATTTTGATAGGTATCGTGGGAGTCAAAATTTGTTGCTACGAAGCGTAGGTGTTGACCTACGACTGGCGTATACAAAACTTTTCTTAGATGCTGGATAAGGATGTCAACTTGATATTCTCTCTACAATCTCACAAGTGTTTATCATAAATAAAAAGTAAATTCTGCTTGTCTCAACCGCGCGCACTTTGACATTCCTTCTACTCTCATTTCATACATTGCCTACAGCAGCTCGAGCGTACAACGAGTCTTTGACATGTTTACGTCTTCCTACTTGACACACAATTCCCAGCATTTGCCAAAATACTATGGGAATAAGTATATTGTTTAATTGAGTCCCATTCAAGGTTGCCCTTAAGTGGGTTTACACCAAGCGTCGAATAACATCCCCCCCAGGAACGCTGACGCATAATGCGTCAAAAATGTTGCCCATATATGGAATAATACTCGGCCAATTCATCTGCAACAAAAGCCTGAGATAAGCACAATGTAAGAGATAGCTTTGAAAGATACACTTTCTACACAATGCCCGCCTGGAGAGTAGACACACATAGTCTCGCGGGCCCGGCAGTTAGCGGCCCGGGGTATAAATCCGGCGATTCCCGCATTACATTACCGTACCCCACCGACGTAGGTAAAGAAACCGGGGTATAAATTCAACGCCAGTCTTAAATATTAAATACCCCGGCGCGATATGTTTGCGATTTATACAGGGTGCTCCATGCGCGGCGCCCGCGGGAGACTTATGTTTGACATTTTAATTAAAAGCTGGAAGTTAGATGCAGACGGGTGCAAGAGGATCGCCGCAGCGGGACCGACGTCCAGAACCTTAAAAGTATATCCAATTTCTTCGGCGGCGCCAAAAAATACAATCCAGAGAAATTTCTGTGAGAAATTTTCCACTATGGCGCCTTCGCCGCCTTATTGTTATAGTGCCAAGGTATTTGCTCTTTGCCGGCTTCCATCCGACTTGATTCAAATTTAATAACATCAATCTTTTGAGCTACAAGATTACAATGTTTGAAAGGAACCAGAGCAAAATAAACCTATTATAAATTAAATGTGTTTATTTTCTTAAAAATATGCATTAAAAATCTCAATGTTTATAAATTAATCTGAATATTGCAATAAAACTAGCATTAAACTGGTAAGAATAAGATAAGAAATGAATACATTTCTTCGACTAACTCCATCTATATATTAACTACCCTAATCCAAAAAGCGCCCTCGCGAGGAAAGTGGGGACTGGACTCTTTGTATTACAGAAAGCCCTTTTCAGTAAAATCAAAAAGGTCATCTAGAGTAATTTTTCATTTTCTCCTGAGGAAAACTACTCAGTCTTTACAAATTTTCCACATTACCTACTGAGACGGTCGCAAAAGCGCCCTTCGACACGTTATGATACAGATGAATTGGATGTGATCCCTCCCTGTCAATGGATATTGAAGAGGCCCTAGTCTTGCAGTGGACTGTTTGTGACTAAAAAAAACTAAAATTTAAAGTAAACTTTCAAATTTAACTACAGCTCATAATGAAATAATCGGCCATGTCTGTCACTTAATAGATACATTAAATGAATGGAACTGCGCTTAGAAAATTGCATTTCAGGTTATCTGAAAGCTCATTCCAGTCAGCTTACTTAAAAATCCGTGTTTTATAATTTGAATTTTGGATACCCCAAAAATAATATATAAATGCCACGTATGTTTTTCTAGTTTTTTTAAACTATAATATTATATATTTGTTTTTATTTTAAAAATTCTTGCGAAACACAGTGGACTGGAATGTGTTAAATTCAGAAAAAATGACATTTTTTAAGCCTTTAAACCAGTTTATTAGGTTATTTAATTTCATCTAATATTGGCTCAAAATTTATCAAGATATTTGTTTGTATAATTTAAGAACAATCAATTATCTTAACGTTAGTTATAATCACGTTATGTGTTGTGTTTAAATTCCTTTTATTATAAAGTTTTGGATTCAAACTCAAATTGTGGAAATAGATTTTTAATTCCAGTCTTGATCCAGATTCGTCTAGATTTTCAGGATCTAAGAAAATATTAAGACAATTAAGTCTTGCTTTATAAGTGATAGGATTTTCAACAAATACTAACGCCAATTTTTCTTTTGATTCATAGAGCCTCTTTAACCTAAAGTTTCTATTAAAGTAATCTTATATTAACTTAACTACGTCAGAAGACAAGAAGACAATAGGAAACTACTACATCTACTTTTTAGCTGAAAAAAAAACCTCCTATATAGATCGTCTATGATGCAAGCAGCACATTAAGAAGTAACAGTTAAAAATATGAATATAGTGCATTGACAGCTTTTATATATTGCATGGGCATCAATAAATGCATCTTGCATTGAAAAGTTTAAAACCCCAAGCCCAAATGTTTCTCTTATTCATAAGATAATTGAGTGTCATGATCATGATTTTAATCATATACCTTCTTAAAACAAATTACTTTTTTACATTTAATGGTTGTATTGATCAGCGTCTTTGGTGATTGATTTATTTTACAAATTATCCAGTTTAAAATTATTAAGTTTTCCCAATTTTATTAGTTAATATAACCGAATAGTTAACAAATTCCTTCAAGGAAACAGTGGTGGGTTGTTTAACTTAAAGGATAGACTGAATTATGTTTATCCTTATCCATCTTGATCCTTTCCTTTTTGTACGAAGGTTTCATGTTTCAACCTCGTGCATAAATATGTTGAAGTACACAAGGATTTGGATGAAGGGGTGCTATTGCAGCTTGCAGATTTGGATATATCTAATAGCTTCATTTCTCATAACTATAATTTAAATTTATTTTTGTCTCGATGTACATTTTATATAATTGAATTTACTACAAACAAAGATCGATTTTTTGAATTTTGAACTTTAGTTGGAATATTAGATGTGATATAGTGAATCTTTATTTTATTGGAAAATTCTGGCAATATTTTATCTATTTATATTTGGTATAATCCATCAGCATATAGTAAACTCCTGCTTTATGGATCAAGATTTATACAATAATACAATCCATCTTATATAGTGGAATTATCGAATTTGGATTTTATGAATTTGGCAAAAATTTCAAATAGCTTTTATTGTTTTTTCATGTATAATACTAGGCTATTTTTCATGCGATATCTGCTAAATTAATTTGCTCTCTGTGAGGTTGCCCGCAACTTTATATAGATGAATAGCTAATGTAAATATGTATTCCAATATAACAATGGATATTGAACATGGAAATACTAATTCACCCCAATTAGAACTGATACAACGATCTTTTGCTCTCCGTCCCTATCTTTAATCACATAGCTATTGAGCTATGTACATTTCCTCATTTATAATTAAATTTTATATTCATATTACTTATTGGAAGATATTTAATTAATTATAATGTGACATTACTTTATTATTTCATTAATTTCTTTAACTTGACCTATGAAACTCCATAACTCTATGACCATGCTGATTTGTCATTTTGAATGTATTCCAATAATAAAATTAATGCGATAATAATAGTATTTCTTGATAGCATAAATATCATTAGAGAGTTTATTTATCAGATACATTATATACCCAGATACAGCTTAGTAATACTAGCTACAAACACTATGCAAGATAATGAACAATTCAAATAAAAATATTTAAATAAATGCCACTCTTGATGAATTCCCAAATTTGTATGAAATACCACTGTATTGTTTTTATCAAGAAAGTTGTATTAATAACGCGTGGCTTCTATGGACGTATTGATGGACGCCTTGCATGAATGAGTGCATATTAACACGAGCTGTAATCTGAAAGTAAATGTGTCTTAAAATTCATATAAAACCTTAAAAAAAATTTCCAATAACATTTTTTTGTAGGATGACCTTTCCCTATTCCCCAGTGTATAGGTTAAATGCCCAATGATTAAATTGATAAATATTTAACTATTCAAATAACTGAATATTTACTGAGATTCTAAAATGGTTGGATGGACGCAATATTCTTCATTCGACAACTTAAAAGTTCAAATCGCAAAAAAACAGTTGTAAAAATATTTTAAACGCAAAAATCTTATGAGCATGATTCATGAATAAAATATTAGTTTATTTTAAAAATTAGCATACGCCTCCAAGCTTTTTTACGACCCTGCGAAATTAGCGCAAGCTTTTTAAAGACCCCCTATAAAAACACATATTTTTGAACAAATCTTTAGAAAATATTTTTATCCCCTGCGACATTGAATCTTAGTACTTTTCGAAGTTGAAGTTGAAAAAAATAGTGCTGAACTTTTGCAGCTTTGCTCATTAAATTTTGCTTTGGCCTATTTATTAATCGATGAGAAATTTAATGGTCACTAGTAAGTTTTGCATCCGAAATTTCTCAAGTTCCAAATACCCGTAATGGCTTAAGTTTTATAACGGTGTATTACTTTGGCACGAGTTGCCAAATTTGGGAAGCAAGTTTAATTTTATGCGTATTGAAGAGCATACAATTAGATTCAATGATTTTCTTAATTTGAAAATCTTTCCTTATGCGTATAGCATTAAATCTGACGCTTGGGGACGATTAATCTGCAGGCCGATGAAGTGATCGTGTTGCAATGGACTTTTATACATTTTATTGTGAGTTTGTATACTGTAGTACGCGATTTAAAAAAAATATCATATGAATATATGATATATTTCAGCACGGTTTTGAATAATTGAAATATTTTCCATTTGTTCTTATGTATCAAATTTTCCACGTCTCGTGTATTACAACCACTTATACGGTGTTATTTTTTCCTTCTTTACATATTTATGAGACCACAGACTTGATTATTTGACAGGAGCACGCCTCTTGGGCCCTATAGCCCTACATAGGCCTAGATTGGCGCTCGTGAACCGCACTCGTTATGGGCTGCAACACGAGCAATATTAATTGGAATTAGTATTTTTTGGTTTGTTTCATTTTGTTTCCATTTGCAATTCCATCCCCGTAATGATTCGGCGTTTGTGTTGCGATTTGCATAATATATTAAACGAAATTATTCCATGGGGAGTGCGGGCAACACTTCCCTCTCCCGGGAAGAGACTTTTATTCTGTCTACTTTATTTACATTTTTGATATCAACAAAAATACTTGGGGTCTACCTACATGAAATATTACTTAGATTATTAGATTCGTTTTTTACTTTATACATTTCATATAAATCCTTATTATAATTTTTAAATTATAAAACTTTTAATAAATATCATAATAAAATAGTAGTAATAAATCACTAGATTGTATTGTGAAATTATATCTATGAGATGATAATGTTAGTCGATTCGACTAACATCTCATTCATCTGCTGTTTCTATTCAACTGAATTTGCAGGAAGTGAGTATGTATTTTGTGTAAATTCCAATTTTTCTTGGAAAGTGTGTGTTATTAATCATTTTAGTATATTTTTAATACATTTTTCTAAATATAAAAAAGCAAAATTTTGTCCTCAATTAACAGAGGAGGATGCAAATCGCGTATACATTTTGTCTTTCACCAGGTCAAATATTGATTTAGATGCGGGTCGAATTTGTGATCGTTACTGTATCCTAGACTAAACATTTTTTTTTGCAAAGGGGGGAATCTTCAAAAGACATCACCATTTTGGTGGTAGTGTGGGGTTTTTATCCACTAAACCCCCCTCCTCTTCTACTGCCACCCGGCTACTAATTAAGTATTGCACAAGAGTGGCATTCTTCTGCTGTTGTTCGTCGTCTTGTACGTTCAACATCCTCCTTCTATCGCAAAGCACACGTCGTGCATTTGCACCACGCATTCTATGCCCTAGCATCCGTTAACATTAAAGGTACAATATTGCTAGGGAAGAGTGAGCTGATTCTCAGCTCCTCCCGTATGATGCCCCTTTTAGTGCTCCATGCTGGGCAGACAAACAAGTCGTATGTACAGCATCGTCGTACTCTGCTTCGCAGTGGTGGCACTCCAGGCTGGTTTCTTTGCCTATTTTGGGTAGGTAGCTACCAAAACAGCCGTACCCGGTAAAAACCTAGGTCAAATGGTAGCATGATTTTTTTCTACCCAGGTTCTCAAGTTCTGTATTAGCTCATGCGTCCACCGACCTTTAGTGGAGTTGTCCCCTCGGGACTGCCACACCGCCATGATGTTTTGATTAGCGTTATTCCTATCTTCGCCTTTCTGTATAGCCTGTCTTTCATAGGTGAGCAGGTTGATTGGCGGTATGGCAAACAGTGCCAGGATGGCGTCTTCCGACATTGTGCGATATCCAGCAGCCACTCTAATCGCGCTCCTTCTCCAGACTCTAGCCATGTTGAGCCTGATTCTTTCAATTTGTAGTTCCTCAGTCCATATCGGCGCACAACAGTTCTGAATGCACTACCTCGTTGTAGAATCGCCTCCTGCTTGTTTTGGGCCACCAATATTGGACATCAACCTGGCCAGATTCTCCGCGATGCTAGCCGCCTTCTCCGTGGGTGGGTGACGAATCAAAGCTTATCATCAATCTCCACCCCCAAATACCGAATGGATCTTGAGTATTTAATCTTGTAGCCCTCGATCCTCAGGGGTGGGGGCGCAAGCTTTCTGCGTTTTGTGAAAAAGAGGGCCTCCGTTTTTTGGACAGTGAACTCCAGACCAGCTCCTGTCAGCCACTTCTTGGCCTTTCTCAGTGCGTCCTCGCGAGTCGTTTGCAGGATCTCCGTGGATTTGCCTGTGACTAGGATGGCAACGTTATCAGCGAAGGTAACCATTTTGCCTCCGACCATTATCAGCGTCCTCAGCAGTCCGTCATACATTACGTTAATATATATTTAAGCCTCAAAAACAGATATTTTTAATATAATACTGATCACTATTAGAGATATTTTTTGACAATATTTCTATGTGGTTTTAAATAAGTAAACGTAAATAAGTTATTCATTAATTTAAACTGCAATGATTGTATCTTTGCAATTCTGTCAATAGATAGATCTATCTCTCCTAAATTTTTTATCCTGTTAATTGTTGAAGAATTCCTAAATGTTATAATTTTCGCGATTGATGGAAAATCTTTTGTTAGGAAGACAAAGCGTATTTAAGGGGGAAAAATATCATATTTAAGTATTTAAATGGTTTAAAATTATATCAAAAATGACTTTTAAGGTGAAATTTTCAATTTGTTAACGCATAAATAAATTAATTTGGTAGCCTATCCAAATCAGGTTGAGAATTAAAATTTAAGAGGAGATTACAACCGACTGATTGATGAATACCTTCTGCCGTTTACGAACTTATCTCTGTATTCGGAAGTCATGGTAACCGGACGCTTGAAATAGGACCGTCGCTGCAAAATCAGGAAACCCTTGACATGAAGAGGGATAATCGGAAACAACTTAATTAATATTGCAAAACTTTGGGACAAATTCACACCCTACCATGGTTAAGCCGATGATTCGTGTACTAAATTGAAGAGCATAATTTTGACAATATTTATATTTAAGGACCCAAAAGTGGACTCGAACTACTTAAGTTAAATTAATTATATAGCTAGAAAATAGACTAAATATTATTTTTATACATTTTTTTTAAATTATATATATATCGTATTATCTGGGATGGTAAGAAAACCAATGATTTAGTTTCACGCGGCGATTTTCTTAATATCCCGTTTCGAATAACCTCGGTGGTGGGTAGACATGTCACAGGGGCGGTAGCCGAGATTCTTGTACCCGCAAGTTCCTTGTAATTATAGCTTTGTAACGCGTCGAGCTACCACCTGTCCCACCCCTCGGCTTCTACCACACCATCAACATACCTTACCACTTACCCCACCATTATCTGAACATCTTTGCGGCGTTTGTAGGCATGCAATTACACCGCCGTCGAATGTGTGGCCTATACTCGTACCCACCACTTATTACCCATACCCGAAAAAAATCCTACGAAAAAAAGCATTCCCGCCCTTAATGTAAAGCGAATCGTTTTTTATTCATTGTGTACACTGTCCCTTAATATTTAACCACAGAAATAAGTGGACCTCAGCACGCGCTTGATGATAAATAACTGTTATTAAAAAGTGATACAAAGAGCCCACAAGGTGGATCCCATATGAAAATATTTGACGGATCGACGAATAAGTATTAATAAATGAACTATGACTTAGATCCTTGCAATACATCATTTTTTCCAGTTATCATACGTATGCATATACAATATATTAATGCGTAAAATAAGTATATCCTAGTATGAATTATATTTTTCAACAGTGAATTTTTTTCGCTTCTAAAATCATACTTTAAATAGTTTTGAAGAATACAGTAAAAAATATTTGACGCAAAACTATTATTTTAATGTACCACAATTGCAGATTTTGCGAGATTGCTCTTCTTATTAACACATCCGATGCGGAGTCATTTTAATCAAAGCTTAAATCTGTAAAGAGCATCATTTTTACATTTTTTTAATATATCCTTGCGTAAGTGTTTTGAAAGTCGAGAGGGACATTTTTTGATTTGCGTTATTATTGAAGACTGTGTACTTCTCGAGATTTTAACTCTTACTGAAGGTACAATCTATTAATAACGGATGCAATTTTATAGTTTTTTTGCCACAAAAATAAATATTTTTGCGTAATAATACAAAAAATAATTGTTAATCGTATTAAGTTTGCATCGTTGCATATATTGTGGCTTATAGTAATTTCAAAAGTCCTTAACTCTTTGATTAGGGAATTAATTTTTGTAGAACACACGTCCCAAGAGTAAGCCAATTTTATAAATTATAATTAGATGAATCAAGTTATAAAAAAACCAGTGGTTTTCAACCACAAAATGTTTTTATATTTAGTTTAATTGAAACGTGACAAAATAATAAAAGGCAATGTAAATGTAATGTATGAGAAAATGTAATATAATAATTTGAATAAATAATAATTCACTCAAACTTCTTTTTCGTAAAAAGTACGTATCGAGATATTTTGGATAAAATAGGAAGTAAATCATCAACATTAATCGAAATTTGAAAAATAAAATTTTGGGACTGTGTAAATCATATTATACCAGCTATCGCTGAATTACGACTATGCCCTTTATTCTGGTTCAGTTTTTTGAAAAAAATATTTCTTTTTTTTGCATTTTTCCAATATTTTGACTTTTATAATTACATTCTCCAAAGTAATTTCCAAAATTACGACTAATTACGGAGTTATAGCTATTTTAGTAAAAAAGAAAATCTATACAGAACAATGATGACATTGACACTGGGTATACTATTTCTTCTGAAGAAGAGAGCGATTTTGAGTCATATTGAAAATCGCAACGAAAATTATCATACAGCGATGATAGTTTGTATTTAAAATAATTAGTATTTTTCTAGTGGATGTCTGGTATTTGAGATGCCAGATGTGATTTGAGTTTTCCCGTTTTTTTTGTGCAATTTTGGATATTTTTTATATAACCGTTTCAAAGTTATACAATTTCTAAAATACATGGAACATATCTTCAATTTTCGATGTAAATCATAGCTTTTTTGTGCGATTTCTTTTTGTGTAATTTTCCTCTATTATAACTCTATTATATATATAGTGTTTGCTATTTAAAAAAATTGACAAAAATATACCAGTAGCTTTAAGAAGCATCTTAATGGAAGCAACACATGTAATTCATTTATATTTGTTTAAAACTATTAAATCAGATTTGAACGTGATCACCTCAGTGACCTATAGAACAATAATTCATGATCTAATTTAAAATGAAAAATATATTAAATTTCCAGCGTATATCAATTATTTTGGCGTATTTATGAAATGAAAACATGCTTGAGATAAATTAAACATGATAAAAAATATATACGTACTTTATGTACATTCAAATCTTGATTAAATCTAGCTTGATTAACATTTCATTATTAAATTCGGGCTCTTGATAAGGTCAAGTTTTATTTCTTTATCCCAATCTTTTTAGACCAATCCAATTCTGAATATCGAACGATGTTGACTTTGTCTAGTTTTGTTATCTGTGGAACAATTTTGTTTATTCAGGTCGAAAAAACAATGTTCTTTTCTGCCTTTGCCTAATTAATTCAGCACAAACAACCCAGAAAGTCAGGAGTGGAGTTTATTAAAATTATATACGAGCAAAAGGTTAATACAAATTAATGTTATACGAACATCGAGATATAATACTATCTTGATGTAATATTCACTCGATTAAACAGGATCGTTTCTTAGAAAATTCAGTCGGTCGGTTACTATGACCAACTTATAAATATCCAGACAGAAAGCGATCAATAATGGCATAAACATACGGACGAGTTAGGACTACAAATTGTAACCGAATTTTGAGAATCATTAAATTTACATTAATAATGGGCACGTATCGGCCGTCCATTAATGTTCGACAGTTCCGAAACTACCCCCAAAAATATGTGAATTAATGCGATTACGCGTCGTTTTATGAATCGAATCCAATAAGTGATAGATTTGTGGTATGAAAAATTAATATCAACAATAACATCATCATTCATCACGCACTAGTCTGATGCAGCAATTTTGGGTCGTTTCTGTAAATTGAGTAATTCGTTTCTCTATTTCCACACCGGGCAATTTTGAGCTTTTCATCGATGTCAATAGAGCAATTTAATTTAGCTTATCATAAGCCATTAATACTTTATTATTTATTTATCAATGAGCTTTTTAATAGAATAATATAAACTATTTATCCAACGGAAATCAATTAATTTTCCTGGAAATTAAGGTATTTTGAAGCATTTCCCCAGTGATTTTCACAACTACTCAAAATAGGAAAAGCCAATATAAATAGCTCAAATTGAAACACAAACAATGGCATAATTAACAAATTATGTATGTATTGTAATTTTCCTGGAAAAATATTTAATTGGCATTATGATTTCCTATGGATTTAAAATCATCTTTGAACGTAATGTAATCAAGAGATAAGCTTGGATGTAGATTGTCTAACATCGACCCACCCCGGCAATGAACAGTAACGGGCCAATGTAAATTCCGGAACTATCGATTAAGCATTTGGCAACCCTGCTTCCGTATTATTGAATTGAGATTATCATATCACTAAACATCTATAATCTTCAGTGAATCGAGAAACTGCATACATTAAATACTGAACGTATCATTGGTACAACAACAATACAGTTGTTCAGCTATTTTGTCATTTATGATAAAAATCACATTTAAATTGATTCGATAGAATCACAATTTGAATATCAGCTCGTTAGATTAAAAAAAACTTAAGCTTCACATAATACCAACAGTAATAAATAATCCACGTCGTATGAAATCGTTTTTTAATTATTTCTTGTATGTAAAATAACGCATTATACGTATACTAGCTTATATTGAGTCTTTAAGCTTTGCTTTTTATATGTGAATCGTGTTTTATACATTATTTTACGGTTAAAAAAAGTAATTTTGCTCATTATCAACATTCAAATAGTATATTTGCATACTTTAAGTATACAAACATACATGAAATGTCTAATAAAAAAACACAAATCAGGTTCGTAGGATTTTTTTGACGAAATTGTGATTAAAACGACCCCAAATAAAGAAAAAATAGCTTAAAGTGAAAATAATCTTACAATTTCATTGATTGATGCGTTATACGAGTTCGAATGCTTTTTGTGTTTGATTTCCAGTATGAATTCGTGATGCTTTTATCGGTTGTTCTGAGTTCTTTGAATTTATAATGAACTCCATGATGCTATTCTAATTAAAGTCGATGATGAGGGGTTGGAAAAAAATGTATGTTAGTGTGTAAAAATCTACATAAGTGCAAGCTACTTGATTATATGCGGAGACTCTGAAAACACGTATTTTCTATAAATCTTCATTAATTTAATTTTTTTACCCTATGCCTGATTTGATACCTACTATTTTATTTAGATATTAGGGAGACCCATAAGTAATCAATCATTTCGAATTAAAACGAAAAAAAAAATTACAACTCTTTGCCATCTTTCAGGTAGTTTCAATCTTTCTTTTATAAAAAGAGGCTGACTTTGACGAAAAATAGTTATTTAGGTGAAATTTCAACTTCGGTTACATTTCAAAACGTCTTATTTTCAATGGGATGCCTAGAACTTTAAATAAATAATAATTAGACGGTGCAATATCTGGCGAATATGGCGGATGAGGTAACAGTTCCCAATTGAGTTCCTAATTATTTTCCTGGGTTACTTTAGCTGCATTGAGTCTGGCATTATCATGATGCAATATCACGCCTTTTCGGTTGACGAAATTTGTATGTTTTTCTAATTACTTTGCATTTACTCTGTCTAATTGTGAGCAATACATTTTTTCATTGATAGTTTCTCCTAAATTTAGAAACTCAAAGTGTATTATCCCACCACAATCCCACCATATGCTCAAGAGGACCTTTTTTATAGGCAAAGAAGGTTTAGGAGTTGGTACAGCCGGTTGATTAGTTGAAAGCCACTGCTTACTTATTTTAACATTGTCGTATAATATCCATTTTTCATCACAAGTTATAACCCGGTGTAGAAACTACTCGTTAAGGTGTTGATCCTTGTTTGTGTCGGACAATTGGTGAGGAATCCAAACGCCCTCTCTGTAACTTTTGCCAATCGCTTGCAAGTATCTTTGCACTATTGACCAAGTAGCCCCGAGTCTTGACGTTATTTCTATCACACTTCATTTTGGATCTGAATTCACTAGCGGCTTCAGCAGCTCGGTATCGAATTCAGTAGGTCTCCCACTTCGATGGTCATCAACTAGGCTAAAATTGCCACTTGAAAATCTTCGAAACCATCGTTGACACTTGTTGACTTTAAGAATTTTACCCTGAACACAACAAATTTTCTTAGATGTCTGTGTTGCGTTACAATCCATTTTGAAGTGGAAAAGCATGACGAATATGTTCTTCTGACGGCTGTGTGTCTGACATGGTGTAGATAACGAGTTTATTTTTATTTGTTGGTGAATAAATGAGGTTTAGAGTCTACTCAATAAGATACAATCAAATGCACAACCTTTCTAGTCGTCGCGTTAGCGATAACTGACATGTAACAACACGCTCTCAAAATAATTGATTACTTATGGGTCCCCCTAATATTTTATTGGTGGTTTAACTGCCACTGACTCATCAGCGTGTACAAATGCGACGCGCCAGTGAGTCGTTGGCATTTAATAGGTTAAGTTTGTTTTAAATTATTATTAATTAGCACTATGTTAAGAAAAACGTGTATAAAAGCAAACGGATGATATAAAGATCAAAAACAGGTTGACCACATGCGGTACTTAACACTTTTACGGCAGAATAATTTGAATTTCAATGATTTTTTTTTGTATTTGATTGCCCAAATAACAATCGTTTAATGCGTATTATGCTCGTAAATATTAGCTTTGTGCATTAAATAATTTCCACTAAATATGCTAACTATGAATTCAATAGCCAAATGTTGATCAAACGATATCATTAGCGATTTTAGCAGCACTAATATCAATTTCATTTAGATTATGGCCGTGGTTAATCATCAGAGCTCTGATTTGGAATACGAAATACAATTCCATTAATGAAGACAAAAAACACTCGATGTGGTAGAGCTAATTTAGTGCCGTTCAGCACCCATGCTTATAGTTATACGCGATGCAGGGCAGAGTTTTGCCGGCAAAAAACGCAGCAGCGGGCTTTATGCTCGGTAATGAGTACACCGTGTACCACCATTTTCAGACACTATACCTATAGCTGTTTACGTATTTATGGCGTAACGGCTAATTGCTTTTTAATTAATATACCTGGGCGCTACCTGCGTTATCTGGCTGCCGAGATAATGGCCGAGGGCCCACCAACCAAGTGGGCGCTATCGTTTTAAGTGCATCCGACCCGGTATACCGACACCCGAAAATATCCCAGATACTATCGGGCGAAGAGACGTGATGATACTGTTAAGCAGCCTAATGATCTTTATATGCCTAAAGTATGTTTTTATTTCGCGCAGTTTACTTGTAAATTTGTAAACGACCACACATGACCCGTATAGCTCTTTCATGTTGTTGAATTTTAAGCACCGCATCGGCTGTTAAGGCTTTCCGGCCCATGTAGCCTAATAGGCCTCACAATTATTATTCAATTAGATTTTAAAACCGATTCTTAACAAATCATTAGAATGCCAGTGGAACCCTTATCGAGCCTTCGATCGCTTCTTGGAATTGCATTAACCCATCAGCATTCGCATAATTTGCATATTTGTGGTTGACTGTTTAGCATACATAACATGCCTCTGACAATAATACGCAAGCCAGCTACCCTTTTCATTGAAATTTAACACTGACATCAAGACATTACTGTTATCTGTGCTGTAATCAACTTACTTTATTACACAACAATCATTTTTTTCAATCATAGGAATACATTATATTCGGCTCAAAGCATAATTTCATCTATAGCAGAGTTTTCTAAACTGTATTTCGCGGAACACTGGTATTCCGCGAAAAGTTAATGTGTATTCCGTGAAAATCGGGAATGGTTATTAAGCTTGATATTCCCGGTCAGCATGAAAGATTGGCATATATTTATTTTGTCCAATTTCGACCGAAACGACGACCAACTATCATTGGTCGACAAAATCCAAAATTACTAAATCAGTTACAATTTAATTGAATTCGAATCGAAGCCATTCACAAATTACACATTTGGTCTTGGTCTGATTTATGGCTTAACAATGGAGCTTTAACAAAAGAAAGAAGTGGTAATTCGACTGACGTATCCAGAAAATAGCTACAAGATTCACCAACAGTTGTTTAATTTTGCAAAAACACACTTTTAGATGAACGAAGCAGTAAAAATGATAAACTATGTAAAATCTCGACCGCCTTAATCTAGGTTATTTTATATTTTGTGCGATGAAATGGGTAGTAAACATAACGCACTTTTATTACATACTGAAGTGAGATGACTTTATGAATTTCGCACTGAGTTATTGATCTTCTTTATGGCGTAAAATAATTTAGGACACATTTTTAGCGATATTTTAACAAATTATTTTTTATCTGATGAATATTTTTCACAAAGCGCTATGGAGTTTACTTATCTTATAATTACAAGGAAAGAAATTCTGCCTTACATGAATGTTTGACTGAATTATATTTTAAAGTAGATGCAGAAGTTTTATAAATACTTTTAAAACAACTATGTGACTTTAAAATATATCTTCTATAATATTTTTCGCAAACAAATGAGGACAATTCTTAGATTTAGAATCTATTTTGCGTGATAACTAAGCTAGTAAACTTAACTTTAAGTGATTACAAAAACATTAGTCATTAATAGGGAATCCAATCCCGAGCCAAAATTTCGATCCCGGAATTTCGGGATTGCTCATTTAGTCTGGATCTGATTTTGGAAGCCAGGCAACCTGCTGCTGAAAATGCACGCTCAGCCTCCACATTCGTTGGAGGTATCGTCATCAGATATTTAAATGCTAGTTCGAGCTGATGACCTCGTGAGCCCCCGTTTTCATATAACACCATCAATGTGACTGATAAAATTCCTTTCTGCTGAGACTAAAACTCGCAAAATTCCCGATTTCCCGACAAATTATTTATTTCCGTCGCTGCAGATTAATACTTATATACAATAATGCTTTGATATGATTCGCAATTATATTATGAAGGAATACAAAAAAATTGAAACCCGTATCTATTATATTTCATATCGATATTCCCATTGTTAGAGTCGAGGTGTAGTAAATACATCACCGGTAGGGAAAGGTTAATATAACAATTTGAAAACATTTATGTACTCAATATATGTATACATAGATTGGACAGTCACTGCCCCTAGGCGTCGTCTAAGTTCGCCAAATAATAGTTACGAGACTGTTTCCAAGTGTCCAGATTTCGACGAGAATGTCTCGATTTAGTAGCCATCATCCCGAATTTTCGGGACTACGGAAAATATAATATTAAATATTATATTTTCTGAGCATTTTTTTATAATGCTGCAACAAAACCAATGCCCAAGAATAAACTCAATGCCATACTAGATATAAAAAATCATCTTTCTAGTAAAAAATACTCGTATTTACAATTTTAGAGCCAATCATCATAAAAATATTTAGATTTTTATGTATTAATTTTTAAAGTTTAAATAATTACTTAGTTATTTGTACTCATTTTCTAAATTTGATTGATTATGTGCATATAATATCTCACATAATAAACAAGGTAATTTATAAAAAATATAGGATTAGCGAAGTTTCCCTTACAGAAATAGTTTGAGAAACCTAATCCATAGGATTGCGTGCGTATGCATGGTTATTAGTATGTTCACACAAGCATGTTTTTACCAGCTCATTTACGAGCCTTCTCCGAAGCATTGCATACGATTAACCCGATATATTTTCGCCATAAAGGTAAGAATTCTTAAACAATGCACCTTAATTTTTATACAAAATTTGCCAACTATGAAATGAATACATAATACAATTTTGTTGCTTCTCTTAAATAATAAGCTACATGAAACTCTTCTCATGCAATATCTAATATGCAGACATCGTCGGATCCAAATTGCTCCAACACATTTAAGAATATATTTTCATATCACTATGATATGTTTTATCTACATGAGATCTAGAAAAGTCCACGTACTATATTAAATTCAAAATGGTGCATTCGTTGTTTAACAAGAACGAACCTCAAATTAATGAAAATATTATACTGTTTTTAGATTATATTGATAAATATGTAGCTTTAAAATATAATTTCTCAAACAATTATGTTCATGAGATATAAAGGTATGAAAAATTTCAATAGGATCGGTGTATTCGTTTTTGATAAATCATGATGGGTACGCATAAATTTTTGACCGTAATTATGATCTGAGTTGGTCCTTACTGTCTCATGGACACTCACTGCTCAAAATTATTGATACGCTTATTTTTTAATCAAATACCACGGCTTTGATCATTAAAAGACTTCTAAATTGTTATTGTTTAATGTGTCAAGGCGATAATTACTTAGGACACAGTATTTTGGTATTTTACACTTTTTGGTTTGTGATTAAATCATAATAAGCGCTAAATATCTTATGATGAAATATTCTTTAGTTGCGATAATAATTCTATAGAAATTAAGGATGCATGCTTTTCAATATCATCATAATCATTAATCATATAGTTTGAAGTTTATTTAAATTGCCTTTAAATTACGCTATAAATACGTATATTTTTAAAATCACAATACATTACGAGGCATGAAATGGGTTCGTGATATCGAAACGGAGCGTTCATAGTCGTCTATCAATCAGATACATAATATCTACCGCTTAAAATCGGGTGGGGTCCATGAAGCACCCCACGCACTGGCTGATTCTAGTTAACAATGATTAATATTTTTCCCCACAGCCAATATTCAGGGGTCATTAAGCTATTTGCCGCGCACATGTATTAAAATCAAATATTCATAAATACGGTTTATTGACACTTTTATGGGAGTATTGACTTAATTTCAGTATGTGTCAGGGTTAGAGAGACGATATAACTTTCTATTTTTCTTTTCTATCGAGCCCCAATCGCGTGTTGACCCCATAAAGGTGATATATCCAATATTAATCACGCGACCTGGATGGCAGTAGGATGGAAACATATATTGGAAAAGTTTTCCCCAAATATTTGAAGCCTTTCGTTAGGCTGTATTGGCACGGTCACAATTTTCGCCATGTGATTCCATTACTTCTCATAATTAATACGCGGAAAATCGTTAAAAAAAACGTCGATTGTGGATGAAATTTGTTTTTGATGGCTTGAATTTTTTTTTGTATTAACGATTACGATGCGTATATTGGCATAATGCGATTTTAATTCGAGCATTGTTGTAAGGGCCAAATAGGGTGGCGCAAATATATTTTGATTGCCCCGATAATACGTCTGCAGGGTGGATTTTCTATTTTTCTTCTATTATTGATCTTGATGAAGCCGGTATCAAGATCGACCGATGTAGTTTAAGGAAACAATTCCATCTTAATGTTCCTAATTTTCTTTTTTCGAGATTGGATTGATTTTTTGAGAAGATAAGCGAAGTATTCTCAACATTTTGATGTTAAAACAATTTAATTTTATCAAAAATGTTGAAATGAACTGTAAATCAAGATTAATATGCAAAAACATTCCCCTTTTGTTAATCCTTCATTGAAAAGAAAAATTGAATTAAAAATGAATCTATTAAATTTTGTATTAGTTAAAGGGCACTTTATGAATTATAAATATTTAAAGAATATTATTATAATATATTTAATATTTAAATATATAGCACCATTTTACGGCACATTTTTGTAACTTCACGCGATGTTAAAATATAAAATGGTCACAATCACAGTCTTTCTACTAACGGGCTTATAAACCTCGATTGAAGGGAATAAGGGACTTTTAGACTTACCACATTTGGTAACTAAAACAAGCTTTTAGCTAAGATTAAAAGACACACATCAAGATAGCCGTAGTAGCGCGCTGCTCCGTTCTTCCTTTGTCTCATGACGGATGGATGGGGGTGGACGGAAGTCGGACAGAAAAACTCTCTTCTCTAGATAGCTCTTTATTCAATATGAGATATAGAGATATCTGGCTGCGAGAAGGACGTCCTCCCGCAACCAAGGCTAACCGACTACTCTTTTCGACTCCCGCCTCTTGTGCATCATTATCTAAGCGGCAGCCACCACATTAAATCATTTTCCAAGTAAGATCTTCTATGGAGATCCCCTATATCCGACATCGGATATGACACATCAAGATTCATGCTTTGATGGACGTCATAAGGACTTTAAATAAAGAAATAACAGTCAAAGTAATTATGTCTTGCAACATGCTATTGTTAATTGCATGAGCATTCCCACAGAAGCACAATGCATTTAATGCATTAAATACAATGATAACACGATCTTCAGATTCTATGATCGTATTAGCTCCATTTCTTTTGCATAATATTTATGATCATAAAACTAATACATTTGTGAGCATGATAAAAATTTTAAAACTCAAACAGCGAAATTTATTAGTTCACAAAACTCGATATCGCACGTTTGCTTGATAAATATATTCCACGTTTGCTTTTAAACCTATGTTTATTGCTGGGTTGTAATTTTTCATACAGGAAACGAAATTCATATTTTATGCATTCCGGCAGGTTTGCCTCGAAAAGCACATCGATCCAGGGTGACATTATGAAATAACATATTTTTACATGAGGAGGTGTCTTAAAATTGCACGGTGCTTTATTTATTCAGCGACAATGGCCCCTGTGCAGGCTTACGTGACTGCACCATTACGGCCTGCATCCGAGTGCAGTTTCATTCATTTTTTGCAATTTTGAAGCCTTGACCATAATTCACAAATGATTCATAACGCTCATCGCAATGCGGCTGGTCGGGAAATATTTTGATGGCTCATAACTGATGTGTTGATATCAGGCCATCGTTAGTTTCATGGACGGCATATGCTTGCCACAAGAATATCCTGGATGCATAAATATCCCAAAAAAGTGAAATGTTTCGTACGTTTCAGTATAAGCAACGAAATGCTTGTTCCACACAAATAGTCATACGTTCATGTGCAAAGAAGATTTTTTTCTATAGTATCACCATATTATAATAGCTCTCTAAATGAGACTCTTTCAATATTTATTAAGGAATTAAAATTCGGTTTATAGTTAACATTGCACATTTTAATTTGCAAATTCTCCCTCTTAAGCCACAAAAGCGAGTGTATAAAATATTGCAATTAAGGGGTGAGATACCTTTAGAATTTTCAAAAAATTGAAATTTTTTTTTTACATAATTCGAATGTATAGTATGTTAAAAATATACTGTTAAAAGGAAAAATTGAAATATTGAATATAAATGGAATTATTGTCAAAAACGTCAGTCCGCATACTGTCATCAACTCGGGTAGTCGGAGAGCTTGGGTCGGAGCAATGCTTCTTTCACAGTACGTTTGTATATTTTTTAACTTTCAAGGCAATTTTAGATTTTAAACCTTACGGTGATGATTTGACTATTGTGAAAAGTGAGTGTGTTGGCCATGTTGAGAAGAGAATGAGCTCCAGACTGCGACAGATAAAAAAAAATTCAAGAAAAGGGAAGTTGATAGAAAACGTTGTAAAAAAACTTACAACATATTATGGTTTAAGTATTCGAAGAAACGTTAGTGTGGAAGATATGAAACGAGAAATTATGGCTACTTATTACCATATTTTTTCAACGAAAAAAAAATCCACAACACAACAACTCTCCGACTGGAGCCGAGATTTGGTGCAAATGGCAGAAAGCCATCGCTTTAGGTAAAGATCCTCAGCTTGAAGATCTTACTCCATTACTTGACGACGATATAAAACAACATCTTCTACCAATTTACGAAGGTTTGTCCAGACATGATTTACTGGAAAGATGCTTGGGTGGCCCAGAATGCCAACAAAAGTTTCAATGCGACAATTTGGCGAATATGTCCAAAGCAGCTCAATTCTGGACTAAAAATTGTTGAAAGTATATTTAATGAAGGCTACACCTCAATTCTCAAACTTATGAATGAGCTGGGTATAATTGTTGGCACCTATTGTAAAGTTTTCGCTGAAAATACCGATGAGGCACGAATAGTGAAACAGAACCGGATGAGTTTTTCCGAAACCAAAACAGCTCGTACTGGTCGAAAACAGCAGCAGCTCGAAGATAATCAGCTTTTTTAGAAGGTCGAAGGTTTATTGTATGGATTCAGAATCGCCGATTGATCGGTAAATCACATTAAATTATAATTATACTGAATCAAAACTTTGAACGCGATTATCTCGAAACTCTGTTTTCAAAAACTGCTCGTTCTGTAACTCAAAAATTTATTGACCGATTAGGCTGAAATTTTCAGGGGTTTCTCTTTATAATATTATCGGAAGGATATACCTATAAGTTTAAAGATATCGGGTTAATAAATATTTTTTTTGGGGTCAAAACTTGAAAAATAGCCAAAAATCTGGACTTTTTTTTTAACAGCCAATATAAATTTTATTTTTAAACTTTTTTATTATTTTATAGGTATATCCTTCCCGTTAATATATCAGTAATCGAAAAAAAATCAACTTTTTTATTTCAGATAAATAGAAAATTTTTGACAGGTGCAGCAGTTTTCGATGTCTCCCAGCAGACGCTTGAAGAAATATTCTACAGAGCGGCCATTTTGTAAAAAAAATAAAAAAATCACATGTTTTTTACACTTTAATAATGTATCAATAAGATGTCAAAATATATAAATGATCACATTATTTTATCACCTTGAAAATAATTCATTAAAATTGACTGATTTTACCCGGTCTAAAGGTATCTCCCCCCTTAATTTGTTTTGAATTTTAAAATTTATATAAGATGATAAATATGATGAAGATCCTTGATCTAAATGATGCAGTCAAGAAGATAAACCACAAAATTGTTATCGTTTTGAATTTTTTGGTGTGTTGGAATATTTATGTAATATTTCCTCCATTAATAAATTAAGTGCCTTCATCATTCATATTTTTCATAGTTTTCTTTTTGAAGAAAGTAGAAAGAAAGAAATATCAAATGTGTGTTCAGACTTATTTCACTTTAAACTTTTTTCTTCTTTATTTGAAAGTCATTTTTTCGAAATTTTATCATACGAACTTATTGAGTGTAGTTTTATATTATTAGTTCTAGAGAAGACTTGTATTGCATTATATTATTAACAATAAAAGCAATCATCAAAAGAATTTTTTAGGAAAAAAGATTTCCACCGCTAAATGCTCTAATTATTTACATTAAAGTATTGCATTTATTATTTATTCAGGTTTAAGTATTTAAAAATGAATTACACCTTTGCAGTACCACCAAACAGGCAAAATATTTTTTTGTTGTCAGGCTCTAAGAGTCGGTTTTGCTACCTAACCCTTCAATAGTCATTGATTTTTCATCCATAATTAGAGTAAAAACCCATTTATCATCTGCAATGATTAAGTTGCCTATAAACCACATCAACATTTGATGTTGCCTCATCAATTTCTGCAATCATTTTTTTAAGTAAATACTTAAATGAGAAAATGTGATCGATATTGCCCCTATAAGATTCATAAATTAAATATTTAAAAAATTAATACTTATTTTCAATCGTATTTTATTGGCCTAAAAGGATTATACATATATTTAAAAGTCGCATCAAATAATATATAAATGATCATACAATGAATTCGAACATTTTTTTATCTTTGAAATTAAATATTTTTCTGTAAAAAGCCGAAAGAGATATGATCACAAATAAAATAACTTAGTATTCAAGTCATGCTGAAAAACGATTTCCCAAACCCTCATCCATCTCATTTTGTCATCAATGTCTTGCATACCAACCGATTTTTTTTATTATGTCAATTTCATATGATCTTTTTTTTATTTAAAATCCGATCAGTATATTTCTATTGAAATTAACATTTTGATCTATCGAATATGTATCGTAAAGTGCTTTATTCTGCAGAATTGCAAACAAGCTGTAGATCATCGGCGGGTATTTAGCGCACGGTAGCTTTTCCGCTGACTCGGTACGCTTTTCCAGCACATTAATACCATATGCCTATATGAAAATTTACGGTTTTCCTAATTTCATATTTCAACTGTCGCAGGAAATATTTTGCATATTCAGCTACGGAATATAACGTGAGTTCCTTCGGCGATAGCTCTTGAAATTATAAGGCGGTGAAACAATGTAGCATATATGTTACAAACGGTGTAAGGGCGGTATGTAGGCCCCTCATCCCCTATCGCGCCATAATGAAATACCGTTACGAGAATAATAACAACTATTATTATTTGTATGTTTGCAATACCGTAAGAAAATTACTTGTTTTCATCGTTTCCGAGTAAGAATGCGAATGGAAGCTATTTGCAATTTGAATCAAATACACATCAAAATTTCATGCCCTAAGTGAACTCCGTTGCTTAATTGTATCAAAAAGTAATTTATACTTGAATAAATAACGCGAAACCTTAAAAGAGTCGTTAGTATAAGCGATAATTGTGTCCTTGGACAATTGAAACATTCTGTATAATTCCTATAAGAACTATGGGAATATATCAATATAATATAGCATATAGAATTATATATAATTAAACGTAAAATCATCTAATCACTCAATATTGAAGAGATTGACGTATAAGTTGATCATTTCTATAAAAGGTATATTTGATCTTAAATTATGGTAACATGAATTATTTCTCATTGATTTGCCTATGGAAGCTTATTTATTTTTTGTAACTTTAATTGGATAATTTTTGCAATGATTTTGACAAGCTCACTTCGATGACCCGTGGGTCAAAGCTTTTGAATGCTAAATAAAAGATATGGCATAATGAGTCATTCATCCTACTGTTCATTGCTTGTGTCTATTATATAATAAATAAAATAAATGATAAACCATTTCTTGTGAAATTTTGAAGTAAAGAAGTAAATCGTTGATAAATATTTATGCTATGCTGATGAGAATTGCATAAATATTGGGGTACTTTAACTTTCCCTTTAAAAGTATTTAATTATTGTTTTAATATACATATATGGTCGTATTGGGCTTTAAATTTGAGTCATTTGATTTCCATGATTGCCAATTAATTTTATGGAATGTTCCTTTATATCTTGTAATATTCAACTGCACTCAGTTGAATAACTTCATTGATTTGTTCACATATAAAGCTCCATTCAATCAAATTGATATGCTTAAAAGCTCGCAGTCGCTGTAACGCCATTCGGTCCTCATTTCGACATTTGACTGTTGGAAGCGAATCGTTTTTCTTCATTGATGCTCCTTCCGTAACAGCCGAAAATAGCGTCGAGATATTTCTACAAAATAGGTCAATAAATTTTTCACAGCTTCATCGCGGCACTTATAAAGCAAATTTGCGAATTCGAGTCGTCGTTGAGGAATCGAGGCATCGAGATCGCGTCTTGGGCCCGTGGAGCGAGTGTTTCTGACCTCTCGGGGGTCCTCCCCTACAGGATACGGAAGGACTCGACACGCATTTAGATGAGAGTTTTGCACATTACACACACATATCTACGAGAAGCATATGGAGCCTTCCAGGATATTCCCATGCACCAATAACGCCGGCGACCGCCGCCATAAATTGGTAATTTCACGCCACATTACCCACTTCTCTTTTGAGCCGGTTCGATACGCGCTACGAGAACGTCTTCTTCTGGGTGGTTTTCATGAAAAATGGTTTGGTGCGTCATGAAGAAGACATTTCCTTCGCATGGTCGAGAGCCGCCGCAATGGCTTTGTCAATATATCAAACAAAGAGACCAAAACCCCTACATCCTCAATTTGCATAAAATATTTTGATGGATTTTCATCCCTTTTCCATGAATGAAAATGCATGAACACCGCAACTTTTTTAGTGATACAAAAACCTTCTATAGTGTATGGTGAAAACAAACTTGCTTCTTTTATTAAATAAAAGCTTTAAAATTTAATAAAACCATCATTGGCGTGCAAAAAGCCACAATAATTGCTCTTCAGCCTCTCTAAGATGTTCTATAATAAATTTTAGTGATCGCTCAGAGCTGCACTTCCGTTTCCGCAACGCTGTGGGTTCCTTGCAAGTGATCAAATGAATATTTATAAGGCAGCAATTTATCCTTTATAATATTTAAAATAATAGCCATAGCGTAAAATTCATACTGTACAAGAATTTAACAAAAATGAACATCCATCTGGATGATATTTATACCATGTTTTGATATAATACGGCATCATTTTCAATAATCATCGGCAACCAATTACAAAAAAATACTCTATGTTATCAATTTAAATACCATAACTACCCCAATTATAAAATTTTATATGATAAATATATTTAGATTTATTATTTTGCAACAGTGCTGAATATAGTAGGGTGAATAGTGAATACATATATAGAATATTTACGATACATTTATGTTCATGTTCTTGATATAAAATTAAGAATGCATGGGACCAAAATCATGACCTAGGCAAATCCAAACCTTATAATAGCCACTCGTTGCTTCAAATAATAAAGTCCAATACACGCGTTTTAATATTTTAAGCCCAACTTTATTTTTAAATATATAACTATCGTTCAATAAAAAATGAGCACGTTGACATAATAAATTGAAAATTTTATAACTTGATATGTAAGAAAAAAAATTATTATAATACTATTTTTATTTATTAGCCCATATATATATTATATATATTTAGTGTGATTATATATGATGTATTATTTGTCGTTTTCTGTCATTACCATAGCTTCGTTTTTAATATTGCATAGTTCTAAATTTATTTTCGTAATCAATATAACATAAGGAGCACGTAGTTTAACATTCATGTCGCGATTTTTCTCCGCGAGTTTTCATGTATACATTTAGAAATCCAATCTGTATATTTCCGATGCTCTCCTAGAGCTTTCGTATATTTTTTCATGTATTATTTTTAGAACTATTCTTAAAATTTTGTATCCATTTATATGATATCAATATATAAAATAATAGCTGTACATCAAAATACGTGTTGGTTTTGGTTTTTACAGTTTAACAATCACAGTTTCGATATATTCAAATGTTCAATTTATAAATTTTATTCCACAATGGACACCAAAAACGCTAATAATTTGTACGGTGGAGATGCAATTTTGTACAGTGGAATTTGACCAGTTCAAAAATGATTTACAAAATTTGCATAAATTGGATGGTCTTTGAAGTATAATGATGTCGATTTGAAGACTGATTGATGCCGATCCACTTAAAATACTATATGTCGATTTATATGCAAGACAAAATTGCAAATTCTATTTGCATAAATCAGCGGTAGAAAATGATATTTAAATTTTAAACAAAATTAATGAAACTCACCTTATTAATATAGATTTTCGTCATCAATGTTACTAATGCCAATTATATGAATATCTAATACAGATTAAATGTTTTTTATACAGGCGAAAAAAATATATGTATTAACCTTTTAGGGTTGCTAAATTAAGAGAAAATGTATGTTACTTACTCATATTTGCTAACACAAAAACAAACCTAGACCGTAAGCAAACAAGTCTTTTCACAACGAGTAAACGCTACAAATTTTCCGAGCATTGTGAAATGAGTTAGATCAGGGATTGTTATTTAAAAATTTCGGGCTCATGGTTGTGAATTTGGGAATTCCTGATGTAAAATATTTCATATAAATCGTCTTGATTTAAATCATTGATTTCTTAAATCTGAAAAACCTAGGGAATCCAATCCCAAGCCAAAATTTCGATCCCGGGATTTTGGGATTGCATTAGATCATCACGGGATCTATCCCGTGATTCCAGGATCGGAATTTTTAATAGTTTAAGAATTGATAAATTTAATCAAAAATTATTAATAAATCCATTTGTTTAATATACAAAATAATCTGAAGGCGAAAATATTATTTTGAAAATATGTCCGAAGTGACATTAAACATCGAGTATTTCGTCATTTAGTGTGGATCTGATTTTGGAAGCCAGGCAACTTGCTGCTGTAAATGTACGCTCAGCCTCCACATTCTTTGGAGGGATCGTCATCATATATTTAAATGATAGTTCGAATTGATGACCCAGTGAGCCTCCATTTTCGTATAATATCATCAACGTGACTGATAAAATTCCTTTTTGCTGAGAATAAAACTCGCAAAATTTCCGATTTCCCGACAAACTATTTATTTCCGTCGCTGCAGATTAACACTTACATACTATAATACTTTGATGTGATTCGTAATTATATTACAAAGGAATACAAAAATTCTGAACCCCGCATCTATTATACTTCATGTTGATATTCCCATTATTAGAGTTGAGGTGTAGTAAATACATCACCGGTAGGGAAAGGTTAATATAACAATTCGAAAAACATATATGTACTCTATATTTTATATATACATATATGTATTTGCTCACTCATAGTCTTTTATGCATAGAAGAGTATATGAGGATATATCCTATAATAGAAATTGTAACTTAAAAAATTAAAAAAATAAATCATACATTTTTGACAAATTTAATTGAGCTACTAATTAGTCACGTTTTTTATATTTTTCAAATTTCAGTTTTAGAACTTGGAATCGTTATGTATAATTTATCATCACGCATGGGTTCCAAATGGACCAGCTCTTGTCCAGTTGTCCACTAAATAATCGTACGAGAGTATGTGTGCCGTTTCATTTCTGTATCAGCGTTCATTCATTCATTCATTTGAAATTCTTTAGTTCAAACATAATGTGTTATTTATTTTTGTTAATTGAATGTTCGTGTTTGCCCTGTGCGAGCGCACGCTTTAATTAAAGCCCGAAATGGTTTTCCGAATCGAACCGGGGAAGAAAGCCAGATTTTTTTCTATACAAATAAAAGCAGTAATTTTAATAATGTAAACGAAAACATTAAGCCTTTTGATCGCTGTTTTAACCGGTTGTTTGATAAAGCGGCGGCTTAACTGCACGAGGGAGACCGCGTCAAAGCGCCAATAACCACACTCCCGAAACGTACCCCTGGCTATTCCTTTGAGTGAGAAATTTATTTAAATAAACCGAATTGAAAACATTGAAATGCTCTGCGAGAAGAAGCCCAATGCAAAAGGGTCCTTTCCCCCGAAGTTCGTTCCAAAAGGGCCTAAATGCACACACACACACATTGCCAGAATAATCTGAAAAGCGAATATATTCAAGTGAGATTTGGTGGTCAGGAAGGGGTTGCCGTTTCAGCAAAATTTCTAAAGCGCCGAAATCGACTATTAATCGAACAATACCAAATTATTCATGCATGTGAGTAATATTGAGCGTGTAATTAAATCAAAAGGATTATGCACTAATTTTGTCCTTATTCATCACCTCTGGTTATTTCGCATAAAGTAACAAATATATAAATTATCAATTACAAAAGCCACAAATAAAGCATTCCATCTTTGACGATTTTTTTAAGAAATACCATTTTTAAACAATAAGAATTTAAATAATTTGATAAATGGCGAATGAATAAATAATTAAGACAGTTTTGCTGCATTGTATTTAATTAATATTTAAATAATAATAATTTAATAGTGATTCTGACACCGTAATGACACAACGCGCTCTCAATAACGCATCCATTGAGGCCGCCACTTAAAGACATCATTAAGTATTATTTAACACGCAAACATTGCGCAATAAATGCATAATAATCAAGCTAACAATTGTGTACCATAATATGTAATTTTCATTATTCGATATAACCTCTCTTCACCTATTTGATAACATTTTAATACCTCTGTCATAAAACGTCACGGACTTTGAACGAAAATATTCTAAAAGTTCATTTCTGACCTCATCGTTTGTTTTGTAATTTTTCCCATTGAAAAATTGCCGCAAAGGTATAAAAAGATAAAAATCCGACGAAGCAATGTCTGGAGAATACAGAAGATGTCAAATTGTCTTCCATCCAAAGCCATCTTGTTTGTCTGAGTTTAAATATTTCAAAATTAATGTTAATACCCTTGCAGTCCCACCAAACAGACAAAATATTTTTGTTGTTGTCAGGCTGGGCTTAGGGGTCGGTTTTGCTATCGAACCCTTCGATAGCCATTGATATTTGCATCCATAATTAGAGTAAATAACCCATTTATCATTACCAGTTATTAAGTTGCCTAAAAACGGGGTTTCAGCTTCCATTTTTAGAATTTTTTGGAATACGTTAATGTGATCGCCCAGGTTCTCTTCGCATAGCTCGTGCAGCACCCATCTTCTTTGTCTCCACACCATCCCGATTTTTTCGGATTTATTTGAACACTCGACCGTGAGAATCCGAGATTGGCCAATATTTTTTCAAAAGTTGCTGTTGGATTACTTTCGATTTTAGTGGTCAGTGTAGCGGTATCCACCTTCAAATCAAAATTTCCAGATCGAAATTTCTGAAACCAATTTTGACATTTGCGAATACTTAAAATATCACTCATACATCGCACATATTTTAGGTGGAGCGCGTTGTAGTCTCTTTTTTGAGAAAATGATCAAGCATTGAATTTCGAAAAAAAATCTTCACATGGCGAAAATCGATCCATTATAAAGTGGGTTGTTAAATTTGAATTTTAAATATCAAAATTTATTCTTGATGATCATAATCACCGAAAGAGCACAAAACACAACTTGAAAGTGCAACAGCCAAAGTGCAACTTATCCCCAAAATCTATATATTTGTAGAACTTCATAAAAATTGAACGCTTATGAAATTTCTATGATATTTAACATCATATTTTTTAAAAGGGAATTTTTTTAAATAGGAAAAATAATAAATCTGAATTTGATTGCATTGTGCCTATTCACGAACTTTTAATTGCACTTTCAAAATAATTCGTTTTATTTTTTGTGAAAATATTAAAGTTTTTTCGAGAATATAATAAAAATATAGTATTATTTCAAGGAGCAATGATATTTTTCTTGGCACAAATTCCTCTCTAGCGAAAATTTTCAACACTTGACTCATTCGGGGCTTCCAAGTAGAGATGTTGGCCGGAGAGCCAACATCTCAATGGTATTATCAATTGCGGCCGGGGTGGGAGTTGGAGGGTTAAATGTGGGAGGGTGACCGCCGACCGTGTAAATGACCGAGAGGCGCTGGGCATCCTGATTAGGAGTCCCGGCGCCCTCCCGAACTCGAAAACCATCTCTAGAGGGCCTCAGGGGAAGTCCCCATCGCAGGGGTGTACGCAAAGGTTTCCCCATTTTTTATGGCGGTCAGTGAATATATTAAAACAGTATCCACGTATTTGTGCTTTTTTTACTTCTTATTCGGTCAAAACGTAAAGAATGTTTATTTATTTAAGTATTTTAAATTACACGAAATAATCTCTCCTGAAATTGTATTGCTAGTCTTGCGAAACTCTTTCATTCAACTTGAAATACTATCAATTAAGCCTCCAAATACAATTAAAATTATTTTATATTTAAAATAAATTAATAAATATCATAATTAATAGGAAAGTAAAAGCTTTAAAATCACGCCAAAAACCTCACTCGTCCGGCATGAATCAAACATTCCATTTGAAAATTGCGTTTCTCTATAGAATGTCCGCATTTAGAAACGATTTTAATTACAAACCGACTAAAAGCCCATTAGAGTATAAATTATGATGTTAAAATATATTATTAGCGAACTCCGAATAGATTATATGAATTTAATTTATCCTAATGAAAATATTCAATTTAAATGGCAAAATCCAAAAGGTTATTCAATAAAAATGTCAACAAGAGACAATACTTTAATTCAGGGATGGACAACTTTTTAAGTTGCTGTTTAAAAACTTTCCTGTGCCAGAATACACATCCGAATCTCTTTTTACATGGTTTTGAAATTACACGGTTAAAAATGTAGACTCTTATTTTCTTTACCACCCTTAAAATATCAAAGGTATTGTAAATACCTTTGGATTATTTAAGAAAACAATATTTTATACTGTTGTCTATAATGCGTCTTACATGATATATCGAACATACTACGCCCAATTATCAGATTTAAATTGTGAACCGTTGTTTATAACTTCTTTTTGTATATATCTTAAGTGACCTAAAATAATATTTGTATGCACATTTAACAATAAGCAAATTCAATTTTTTGGACTTTAAAAATTTCATATTTTGAGTTGATTTTAAGCAATATAACCTATTTATCTTTTGTATGGATAATTTCTCTTTTTATATGCGGTCTTTGGGATGTATCCTCGTGCAGAAAGTCTTATTTTTCTTCTGCTTCTTTTACAAAACCATAGGTCCATATTTAATCGTATAGGTTGGTAAGATCTTTATATCTGTCATGATATAAGCTCGACATATTTAAAGTTCATTTAAGTCTTGAAAGATCTTCATTCAAGTAACTACAAGAAGAACGTTTACGTACGAAAGCTTAGAAGTCGCCTAGAATGAAGATTTTAGCACTTGAACTCAGCTTTATAATCATAAGTAATGCAAGGGCTAAGAGCATAAAGCTGAAATTCCATAATAGCTACTTAAACTGTCATATATTATTTAAATAAACTTCTCGCGAGTTCCACGCAAATGTATCCAGTGCGGCCCCTAATCCTTTGGGACCCTTTCGCCAACTCCTGCCCGAGGCACGAGAAAGAAGATTGTGGGCGAGCGGAGGAGATCGAAAGATTGGGTGCCACGAAGAAAGGAAGATAGGGATGGAAGAACAAGTTCCACGATAGCGATCCTAAGCATTTTGAGACGGGGTTCCTGGTTAACTTGGGAATCAGCCGGCGGGTACTGCAAAAAGAAAATTAGATGCATTGCCTTTCCGGGCAGCGGATAAGGATCCTACAAAGATATTAGTTACCTCAAATAGTATTAAGTTTACCCAACAGAATGTTGTTTGCACACCATGATTTTATGATGAGACTTACATTGAGGCTTCTGCCATTACGGCCTTCTTAAAGTGGTTGCTTTACGAGAGAAATTTCAAATTGAAACGATATCTTCCGGGCACTTAACATTACGCAACCTTCAATTATAAATTTATGTACTTTAATTCTCTCATCAATTTACATCTTTTTCCAATTGAATATTGAAAATCTTAGATGTAAAATAATATTTCAGGGTGCTTAATTTACTTTAACTGGAAGGAATAGGCAATAAATTAGTGTAAGCTTGGCGCATTGCGGACAGTACTAAATTTTACTGCAATCAATTCAAATAACTATTTAGGTGATTTATTCGCCTTCAAAATTTATATTCCAAACAATTTAAATTGAATTTTAGCTCTCATATAATTGCACTTGTAAAATTGTTAATATTTTAATAAAAAAATTCATACTTATGAAACATCGATGTTATTTCTTCATTAGACATATTCATCAAAACGGTGCATATTTAATTGCATCAGATAAACTTAAAGTTTATGTATTTTTTTCTTAAATATCTATAAACAAAATATAGAATTTATCATAAAATTTATAAACGATAGATGCACTTGTGGATGCATTTTAAGATAATATATATTTCGAACTTCGTAAAGCATACACAATCATTCAAAATTATCATAATTATCACCAGGGGACTCGCTGATTGAAAGTCATTATACTTACAATATCGAGCGTATGTCACATATTAATTGTAATCTTACCTTCAATTAATATTGGAGAGGTCATAGTCAGAACTATTATCTATTTTCAATATTATGATTTAATGGTTCATCCATGGTTACCAAAGAGCTGCCATCTTTATCTAAAATTTGCTCATTACGTTCATCTTTCATCTGGAATTACCACCACTTTTTTGTTGTATAAAATAAAGTTCTCCAGATATTAGTCGACTAACAATATATATTATATAATACGTGTTGTCAAAGGGATGCCTGAAACACAACTGATGGTCAAAAAATAAGTATGAAAAAATGGCATTTCTAACTGGACAATCTAATATGTAGCATCAGCTTCAAGGAACTGATACAAATATAGTCATTTGTCGGAGAAGGATCTATGAAATAAGGGGAGACTTTAAGTATTGATTAGATTAGGGGTTTTAGGATTACCTAAAGGTTAATTATCATGATTCAAATAACCAAAACGAATTTTTTTCTCATCATAATAAAATTATTCTCTGCCTAGCGAACCCTTCCCCAAAAGCTTCGTTAATATTTTTGCTTGTTACCGCTGCATTACATTCCAATTTGAAGTCATATTAAAAGAAATAATTAATCTTTTGTGGTCCCTGTTAAGTGTAATAAAATAATTAAAATAATAAATATAACTCTGTATTTAAAAACAATTTCAAATGAACCATAACCAATTTCTGACGTAATGCAAGTCGGCAACTTGATATGTTACAGCCTAATATATTATACATTCGATCTTTTGATCGATGCTAATCGATTTATGCATACATTTTGAATTTTTTTTAGCTAAATAATACTCTATATCGCCATCATCATATGTATATTTTTTGTGGAAGATTTTTTAGTTTTGAGTATGCCAAAATTGAATTCGCACAGGAAGGCACTCTTAATCAAGGCAATTGGCGTTAATAACTTTACCTCCGTGCTTATTATTCTGTCTCGTTACATATTAAAGTCATACCGGCTTTCATAATGAAAACTAAAATAACTTCGCAGATGGCATCATAACAGAAGAACTGTTCATTACGCCGCATAAATTTCTTATCAGAACCGGGCATATTTGTTGGTTTTTGGCCATTCAAATTGAAATTGAATTTTTAATTAATTAATTTGACGGTGACCTTTTTGCGGGGTCACCACGCTGACGAAAATTGTTAGTCTTGGACAATTTTATTCCATTTAATTATACATAATGATTCAATTATCTAATGCTATTTGAAAACATCTAATTTAATAATGATTTTTTCTTATTTTTGCAGGTGAGTTTTTTCAATTTCGACCGTTTTGATCTTTTCTTCCACATGTAAACGATGTAAGTGTCATAATTTTTAATTGTTATTATTGATGCATGTAAGTCATTCTGATCATTGTGATTATTATATGGGATTCAAAATACCTGAATCTAATGACTTAATCATTTTAAATATTTTAAAAATCATACTTACTAAAATATACTAAGACAAGCGACAATGAATGCGTATTGAAAAGATCCACACTTATAGATCTATACATATAACACGCGATACATTCAATACCAGATTCAAAGCCATCATCCAGGTCAAAGGTGTCATTCATTAAAGCAATAAGCACAAAATCTTCAACAGTAAATATTTTTATATTATCTGACGTTTTAAGTTTTTTTTTAATTAGCAGAATCAAAAAATATCTATACTATAAGCCTTTAATGGTTCATTTTTTGCCGCGCATTGTTTATGTGTTTTTAATGGTGTTCAATTTTACACCTCCAAATCAAGTCATCTACTAGTAAATTGGCATTAGCTTAAATAATTCAGTGGCTTAAAAAATGCGATTAAGTTGAACCACGCACTTATTCGCACAGTATTCACACTTCATTAATAAACAATATAAAAAAGTGTCGGTTGGAAGTGGATAATAACGAGGATTGTAGGCTTTAAAGGGGCGCTTTTCCGAGCGGGTAGTCCTCGTCGCTGGATGTGGTAGCGCCGGTGGTGTAACAACCCCCAAAAACAACATGTAAATGAGGGTTGAAAAGGGAATCATGAAAATAACACAGTTCGTGACTCATTAAAACAAATTGGGTGTTTTAATGTCCCCTTCTTAAATTGTGTTTTATAAAATAAACAAGTCTCTATGTCGCTGTATCGCTCGACCTGTTTTACGTATTTACAAATGTATCTCTTTTCGTTATCTACTTAAAGATTTAAGTAATTTTATTAAAATATAAAATCGACTTAATCTTTGCCATTTTTTAATGTATTGTTCAATTATAAATCAAAATTGAATCGAAGGTAAAAAAATAAATTGTTACAAATACTTGTATAAGATTTCCGCATTAAAAATAGCCATAAGTGTTTTTAATCTCCGTAAATAGGATTACAGGGCTTTTCTTTGGGAAGTACGTTTTCCGGAAAATAACAATGCAAAATGGCAAAAGAGATAAATGTCGAAAGGTGTGTAACACTCAGATTGAAGTCTCAAAATAAATTCTATGCATTGTTTTGAAGCGAACAGATTTTCCGGAAATACTTTTCAAGACGAGCTTTCGCCGTAACCAAAGAACCAAATCCTATCCATCAAAGCTTATTTACCTGGGAAATATTTTCAAAACAAGAATTTTATTTACACTCTCTTATTTTCCTTGACGATGCTCAGAATGAGATAAAAATATCAGGTTTCAAAACACTGATAAATCCGATCCTTGACTAAAATCAACATTAATTTAAGACAAACACGACATTTCGAACGTAGAACAAAATAGCATTTGATTTGAAAAAAAATCCTTTTATTGTGTAAATTGACAAAAATTCTATCTATGGAGCCCGATGAGGAATCAATTTTTCTATCTTTTGTAAAGTTTGTTTCAAAAATAATTGAATCTCACACATAATCAACACATCATCATCCAATATTAATCAGTTTCCAATCGCTTTAATACAAAACCAAATTAGTTTTAAAGTCGATTTAAATGACTTAAAGATTGATTAACACAATTGAATATTTTTTTACGTTAAATGTATAAGGGAAATATTATGTAGTTATTTTTCATTGCCTTCCACATTTGGATTTGAAAAAATATATCACACTTTTAGGGATGATTAAATGACAAAATTATTATTTTTAGGTGATACATTTTTATAGTTCGCTCTAATATGTTCATGGTTAATAGGTGAGATGATCAATGGGTCTTATTTTTGAAATTTGTTGAAAATCGGAATATAAAATTTATCCCAAAAGTCATGAAATATATATATTTTTTAAATATCTATCGACAATACCGGTACAATATGATAATATTCTTTGAGGTATTCTTCATTAGTATATACACATTTCTTCCAAGGACTCCATTCCTCCATTCACTTCCATGTCCGATACATTAGCGGAAACCTCCTTCAGAACTTTCATCTCGGCTGCCCAATGCTGTTAAAACGGCGTCCTTTAAGTGAGATTTTGATTCTTAGGAACAAAAATAAGTCGGCTGAAGCTGGATTGGGACTACATGGTGGCTACGGAAGTATTGCAACGTTGTATTTATCTAGGATTTCATGGACACATAAAGAAATATGGCTAGGCACATTGTCATGATGCAGAATCCAGGTAGGTCGCCTTTCCTCAATATTTTCCAGAACTTTTCAGATGTGCCATTCGGCACTATGGCAATTAATCGGCTTACTCGAGGAAGTTATGAGTTTCGACAGCTTTTTTGTCGAGTTTTGTGCAAAATTTGATCGCTCAACGTTTTTTGGAAATATTCACTATTGCTCATCGTGACATGGTCTCGAAACAATGGTGCACTAAATCAGCTATTCTGATAATGCTCGCAACAGTGAACTTTAATGCGCTGTAAAGCTAAGGTTCTCTTCATCTCACGAAAACATATCGACCATTAGGAATCTAACAAAAAATATATTTCATGACTTTTGGGATGCGCTTTGTATAACATCCATTTAGATATTTAAGTCAAATAAAGTAAGCAGATTACCAGTTAAACGGTAATATATACTTTGGCGAGCACATTTTTAAAACATATATTCGCCTTAAAAAATCATTCATTGGTCGACAATATTTCCATAAAAGTGATTTCTAATTATAAGTAAATTATAATTATGACGATGTAACAAAAGGATTTCTGATGTGTAATATTATTCCCAACTCCCCACATATCTAGAGTGGATATTTTTCATTTCCATTCATGCTCCTTTCCAAATCAGTCTCATTTTATCCAATCGTCCATCCACTGGTCGTATCATATCACTCGGGTACCGTTTTATGCCTTATACGAAATATATATTTCAATATAGACTTTATAATGTATGTTTGACTCTTTCAAGAATATAACAAGACGTTGAGTTTTAAAAAGTTAAATGATATCATTATTTAGTCTCGGCAGCGAATCAAAGCTCTTAAATCCCATTTAGATTTCATCATGCGATCTATTTTGAAGAGTTTGACGATAAAACTAAATTGGCAACTTGTAGAAAAGTCGAAGAAAAAACCCACCCAACCACCGATAGCGTCTTCGCCACTAAGTCGACGTCATCAGCATATGCTAAATTTAACTCTAATCCATACCCTTGAAACAAATAGCTTTCTCTACATAGATTCCGATGGGTCGATTTATTATCAACGTACAGCGCACCGAAGCAATATCTTATTCAACACAATCCGAGTTTCTTGCATAAGTTGTTTCGGGGAGACACGTATCATTTTGTATTATTTTTGTATCTAGAAAGCGTTGTTTATTATTCATGTGGACCAACATTGAAGGTGGTTAACTTCGAGCAAATAATAATTTCGTCTCGGAATCCAAGGTAGCATTTTCCACGTCCAGGCAGGCCACGTTATCATAAGTTCAGCTCAGTATGCACGATGTTTATTTTATAACTCGCAAATACACGCCGGTTCAACTGAAGGTGCTTGCCAGACAGGTTACTTACACATGATATAGTTCCATAGACCGAAGAAATGTTGCTCAAACTTGTCTTTGTCTTCTTCTATTTTTAGTTCTGGATGAGGTTGATGGTGGAATTCCGACTTAGGTGTATTTGAAAATCGATCAAGTCAGGAATTTCATCTACGTAATGAAATCTGTTTTATATAAACGTTGATAATATTACTTGTTTTCAACATTTGTAAAGATTTTTATTAAATTTTATACTTCTTTGAGTGTAAAAAACTTCTTTTAAAAACATAAATATTATAGTAGATCAATATTATTATTATTTTTTGAATTTTGTATTATTCCAAATGTAATTGTTACCAAATTCGATATTCTATGTCTATACAGATCTTCTATTGACTTTAAAAGTTCTATTATACATGCTATTTATTTTCAACAGACTCGATTAGATCGATTTTCTAATCATTCAATATAGGCAAACCTATTTCTCTGATGAATGAAGTTATGCAATTAAAACCAAATCAAAATTCACAACACAGAACGAAACTATGATATAGGTATGTTAAATGTTATTTGTGTTTGTGCTAGAATAAATATTATATTTTTAGTAGACTTTAATTAAATTTTCGCCAATATTTGAACACCCACCTGTTTAGTTTTCTACCAAAAAAATTCACAGGCTATTTTTTAAAATTTGTATTCCTAAACAAGCTAGATTTTCATAGAATGAACTCAATAGCCGTGTCTAATAGAAGCAAATAACCAGAAAATTGTTATGCAAATCACGTGGATTAATACGAAACACCGTAAATCAAAATGTATACAGCAGTGTAAGTTGATTGTACCATATTACTTTGCCGCTTATTAAAAATGACATACAGTAAAAAATATTACAAGTTTATTATTAATTTATTTTAACCTTTCACTCTTACGGATTTAATTTTATTTGATGTTTCTTAAAAAACAATATCTAACGTGCTGAATAGCAAATTATACCTTGTAAATTGACTTATTCATTCAATGTTCTCCAATTTTTTTAAAAAATTAGCATAATTTTAAACACGAATTTTTGGATTCCTTATTTTTAAAGGATAAAATAATTCAACGCTATTAAAGATTTTGTCAATTAACTTTACCGAAAATAAGTACGAACACTTCTGCATTAAAATTTTATTTCGTTTTTCAATCGTTTTTATCAAATGTCATTTTGTCTGTTTACTCTTATTTTATCTAAACTTCATGAATTTAGGTCAACTTATTCCAGTAGTAGATATAAAATTTTGTATAACAATCTTATGTTTAAGTAGTACAGTGGTAAGAAAAACGTTATATTAGATCTAAATTTACATTAATGAGATATAGATTTGTACGATTTTGTGGAGTATAGTTAAGATTTATGGGATCTTTGAATGAGTTTTTGAAGAAATATTTTCTTACTTGATTTTAAAAATATTTTTATTTATTTATTATTATTAACAGCAGGAAATAAACTTGAAATAGCGTCATAAAAAATATTAAATACTTAAAACCCATTAAAAATGTACCATAGGCAGTCAATATATTTTGTATTACACTAGGAGATTGTTGATATTAAGAATTCTATTCAAGTCCTTTGTAATTAAGATAAACCAAGAACATTGAAGTTGTTTTTGATATTATACACATTTAAAATTCCTCAATCTGTCTACCTTAAAGGTTACAGTTAATTTATAAATAGTTTTGTATTTATAAATAGCCGTCTTGGGTTAAAGGATTTCTATGTTTGGCTAAAGCAGGATAAGGTTCTTTGAATTTCTATGTTTGTTAAAAATACGATAATCGATCTTTATACAGGGTGTTTTGCACATTTGCAATTAATCCTTTTGGTGTTCCGTGGCTTGCACAGTCTCCAGACCTGACACCATTGAATATTACATGCAAGATGTGAAATGTTTGGATATTTTTTCAAAATGTTGGAAAAAAAATATTTCGACAAGCCTAAAACTTAGGATATAGGACATGTATATGAAATATAGCAAAAGACCACCTAAATCCCCAAATAAAAAATTTGTCGGTCTATGTGCCAAACATCCTGTATAAAAGAGATCTACGTGAAAATAGCAATTTATTTTTAATTTAATATTTAGAGTTGCTTGATTATTTATTTTAAAGATTCAGAAAATTAAACTAAATTTATACCAATATAAAAAATATTATTGATATGGTGAATAAATATGGATCTTTAAAATTTCCCATGTCTTGATTCAAAGCAGAACTTTTTATACGTGTATTTTTAACGTAGTTTTGATAATTGGCAAATTACTCATGGTTTAAATACCTTGTCAATGTTTTGCTGGTGCTATTGTATTGCTGAATGGGTTGATTGGAATTTCTCGACAGTCTTCAACCACTAAAGTAAGATTTTATTGTCTGCAAAATACCACAATCAAATTCCTTGGGTTTTTCTCGGATATTGTTTCTTCCTCAAGTATTATGGTAACCAGATTATAAATGTTGAAAACATCATTCTCCTTGAATAGTACTTATAATGCCTGAGACCTTCATATTGTATTAGTACCCTGATAAACGCTTCCATGTTAAATAAAAGGATTCTCCTATGAGAAGAGAAAAATATGACTTTATTGCGTAAAAAGTGTCTAAATAATATATTGGATGCTAAAGAATATTGAATGCGAATATACGACGTTGACACGTAACTTATTTAAGAAAATGCTATTCTACGAATGAGATCATTAATAAATTCTATTCATAGCGCCAAACAATCTGCACAGTCTTTAGTAGCAAGTTTTAGCTCTATCTTAGACATTTGCTGAGAATCGTCGAAGTTTGCACAAGTTAGCTTCCATAAGCTCAATTCATAGACTGCTATGTCTCATCCGGAATGAATTCACCACGGGACTGCCAATTACAAACAACAGCACATACAGAATCTCATAAGACACGCGAGGCGACACGTGTGAATTTAATCTCCTTTATAAATAATAAGAAAAAATCGTCTTCTCCAATCTTCGAGTGTAATATTTTATCGTAAAATATAGCGGGGGCGGCCTTCAACTATGTATGACGCTAAATTTTACACTTTATGATAATCGCTCGTGAAATATGATATGGATTCACAAACGCTAACCGTGACATGTCTTTTTTCCGAGAGTAATATTTGCTCTTTGAGCCTGACAAATTACGGTACAAGATATAGTAGTGATAAAATGATTGGAAAAGGAAAAGTCCCTGACTAAATCGGATGTCTATTCAGAATATATGTGACGGCGTAAAAAGGACTCAGTTTAAGGACCGTCATTTTATTTTAAGACACTCTATGTCGTATTATAAATAAATTGCTTTTTTCATGAAATATTCCCAAAGGGTTGAAGTCACTTTTATTTCGCCGATAATATTTCAATTTGCAGACGAAAATATTTTATTTCAAACGAATGAGAATACGTACAATGCTAAATATCAATGAACTTATTAATCCTCGTCTAAAAAGCCTGAACATATTCATTGAATTGTTCCTCATACTCAAATCCTTAAAATGACATCAATATCAATGATAATAAATAATTGTATAAAGCGTATTTTTTGCAAAACGTAGACTTTTGAAAAAATATTGGTTGTTTGCCATATTTCTTTCCTAATAATTTAAAGGTGAAGATCATAACAGTATAAAATAGAATTTCCAGCGCCATAGTGTTTGATTTTTTTAAAAATAATTGAAATAGATAAGTTGTTAATCCAATTTTTTAACTGTCTTTATATTATATTGATTATGCATTATAATTATACGAATTTCATTAATAGATTTTATCTTAAAAGCTATACTAATTCCAAATTTTAAAAAGATAAAAATAATTGAAGCGTTAAGGCATGTTCATAAAGTAAGTGTACTACATTTTTATATTTTTTTATAATAAGTGTATTTGAAAGAAAAACACTGAATATTATTGATACACTTATTGACTATTTTTCACATAATCGCCATCCCGTTCAATATATTTGGTGAGCCGTGGCATAAGCTTCTTTTGCTAATTCTGACGCCACCTCCCTCCCTCATTTTAGAACCTCTTTCAGCACCTGTTCGTCGGTTGAAAAGTTAATTCCACCCATTTGTGCCTTCAAGAAGGTGAAAAGATGATAACTAGATGAATCCAAGAGTGCCTTGGTGACTAAGGCTGTGTGAAGATGGACGTTGTCATGCAACAAGTACACTCCTCTCATCAGCATTTTTTCAAATATTCTTTCATTTTTAATACTCCTTTTGAGTTTTTTGGGTCTCACAATATTATTGTGCATTGACGGTCACTCCGCACTCTCCCTCTGAGGCAGAAATTCGACCAAAATTATGGCTTTTCGGTCCCAAAACACTGAGGCCATGATTTATTTGCCCGAAACTGTAGTTTTGATTTTTTTTGACAAATGAGATTTTTGTGTGACGATTATCTTTTCAACTCAGGTGTATAATGAATAACCACGTTTCATTTTCTACATTCGATATTTGATACGAAACATAGCCTTTTTTTAATGGCCAGGGTCTTATTTTAATCGTATAGTACTTCTAGTGCTTTAACTATTTTGTATTTTGCACAGTATTTTACACTGTGTCAAAAGTGTTTGGAGGTCACAAACGACCAACCAATCATTTTTATTTTCGCTTGTCAATCCGGACGTGTATTTATTTTAATTATTGATATTACGAGCCACCCTTGATACCGTGACATAATGTCGTGTAGTGCAACGTCATCTAGTTGGGTGAACGCTGCGTCACGCGAAACTTGTGAATTAGTTTTGAATCGTTGTATTGGTAACTTGTTCCGACAAACATTCCGACCTTTTCAACCCCCTCGCCATCAACCCATTATACCGCTCCTAGGAAGAAAAGGCATATTTGTAGGTATGCCATATTAGAAAATGTGTATCGATTATAAAGTCAATTTTAATCTTCCTCAAATGCTGAAAATCTATTAGTATTGAAGTTATAATTTTATTCTGACTTATAATAAAGTGGAAAAAATTCTATCCTCGAGTATAAATACGTCAAGTATGGAATAATTTTGAATCAGTTTTATTAATAATGAAGACTACATGCAGCAAGGATCACACAAGAAAAATCATGATGAGGAATTTAATAGTTTTAAAATATCTACCTTTCTATAAGAAATATATTATCTATTTCTATAGGAAACTTTTCAAGGAAAAATATTTTCCATGGGGTAATTTCTCATTAGACTTTCACGTGCGTTATGAATTTTAAGTAGGAGAAAATAAGTAAAAGAAAATTTATGAATGGGTTACCAAAATATCATTATTATGTAGCAAATTCAGTCAATAATAGGCGTCCCTATATATTTACTTAGTGAAATCCACGAATTCTGGCTATACCCGGAACGAGACAACTGATAAGAAATAATAGATGTATCCATAGAAATTTTCGTTTTTTAAATGAAATATTTGAAAGCTCATGTTTTTAAAATATTACAAAATGTAATTTTCATCGTTAGATATAACCTCTCTCCACCTATGTGGTAACATTTTAATGCCTTTATCATAAAACATTCACGGGCTTTGAACGAAAATATTCTCAAAGTCAATTTTTGACCTAAACGTTCTTTTTGCAATTTCTCTCATAAAAAATGCTGCATAAATCTAAAAATATGGAAATTGAACGGACCGATGTCTGGATAATAAGAAAGATGTCTAATTGTCTTCCATTCAAGGCTGTTTATTTTTTCCCGCGTTATTTTCGCCGTATGGGGGCAAATAACGTTCATTCTTCCTTATTTGTTTAAACACTCAACCATGAGTATCCAAGATTGGCCGATATTTTTTCAAAAGTTCCTGTTGGATTATTTTCGATTTCAGCAATCAGTATGAAGGCGTTCAGCTTATGCAATTTTTTACTTCCAGGGTACTAATTTTGACATTTGTAAATACTTAAAATATCGCCCAGTATATCGCAAATATTTGTAGTGGCAAGCGTTGCAGTCTCTTTTTTGACAAAACATGATAAAGAATTAAAAATTTGAATAAATCCTTCACTCGGCGAAATTCGATCCATTGTAAATTGGGTTGTTAAACTTGAATTTTATAAATCACAATTTATTCTTGATGACTATAATCACCCAATGAGGACAAAACACGATTTGATAGAGTAGCAGCCTAAGTGCAACGAATGCTCAAAAATCGTCGTGCAATAAAACGAAAACCATTTTGGGTTCTACTAATATTAATATCTTTGATCTGCATAATATTTTTCACGATCTGGAATTTAATCCAATCTTATATAATGTGGATCCAGAATCTAAACCACTTTAACAACGCATGGTTTTAGCATCAATCAATAAGTAAAAAAACCGGTTTTAAATGCTTTTAGCAAAAATTTTCTTTGGTTGAATTGACCTTGATGCGTACAGCGTTTATATGTTGGAGCAAAAACGAAATTGCTATACGTTGTTTTCTTGTCCGAAGCCTTGTTGGATATTTTTTGTCGCCAAAGACGAATAAGGCTTGAAAATCTTAAGGCCTATCTGCTTTTTGCTTTCCCACTTTGAAGAATGAAAATATTCAAATTTTTGGGACGCCAGCTGTTCTGTATTCGTGCAAACAATTAGTATTCTTTACATTAATATTTTTCTGCCACCTGAGTTTACCACAATTAATCAAAGCAAAACTTGGTCCCGCGGATATTTCCGGACCGTAAACTTTTCCGTCGACCTCTCCCCTTTCCATTTTTATCCTAATAAATGCTGAAATATTTAAATTTTGTTTAATAAAATTTGCGAAATAAATATAATTTATACCTCCTTGCAAAAAAACGTGAAAATGAGAGGCGCAAGTGGGAGGGAAACGATATCTTTCCTATGGGCTATCTTATGCAAATCATTTAATTAAAGAACAATATTCAGACTTTTTTCGGCATTTATAACACATACACATCATATTATTTAAAAAAAACTAATTGAATTTATCAAAAATTCTGACTTTATGAACCGATATCATAATCTTATTCAGGATAAATTTGTGCAAATTATATAATATTGAAACTAAAACTATATTATATATTAATACCAAAACATGTGTATATTAGAATAGAATGCTTTTATGGGACAATATTTATTTTCTATGTATTTATACTCATGATCTTTCAAAAGTAAGAAGTAAGTAGATTTAAGGTTAACAACTATTTTTCGTGGGAAGTGGAAAATTTCTATAGATAGATATAGTCGAGAGCTTTGGATAACTGGCGTTAATCGTGCTTAAAGAAAATGCTCATCGTCATCAGAGTCTCGCAATTGGGATCTCTCTCTATCTGAAGTTTTGGACTTTTATAATCCGATAACTAAACAAACCATGTAGAAAATTCGAATGGATTAATCTATATCTTCATCAGATTATAACGTAAATGAAATGGATATTGTTCGATTATTAAAATACATCATTAAAAAATAAATCAATTCAAATCTATAAGCCCGGTTTAACCATGTTAAAAACGAATTTGTGTGCTTGACAGAATGTGCAAAAATCCTCCATTTTTAATCTGCTTACATCTAATGAAATTGTTAGAGTAGACATGTATAATAATCAATAGTAATTTTTAATCAAAATAATAAAATAAAGCTTTAGTTAGAGTCATATTTCATCATGAACAATCCGTCTTCATACTGCATACAGAATCAAATTGGAAATTTCATCACGTTTTCATATTCTTCTTGCGCCTTCGTATTATGATACATTATGACTATTATAACGTTATATCCAGGGTGTACCAATTTTCAAATAAAGACAAAATTTAAAGCAACTTTTTCACTTTTTTTATTCGAAGATTAATTGGACTTCTTTACATAAACACATTTTGAATGGCGTATCTCCGACTTAGAATCGTCTAACTCATACCACTCATAGATTATAATAAGCAGCTTAATAAAATAGGTAGTTTAATAATTCAACACAATCGGCTCAAATCAGAGATTCCAAAATGAGATTCTCGAAAAGTTACAAAAACTATCGTACTTCATTGCACCGTCAAGTCAATTAAAGGCAAAAAATATATCTTTGAGCGATTTTTCATGCTTCTGATGGATTAAATTGTTAAAATTCGAGTTTCAAAATAAACTTTATCTCGTTCCGTGACTCCATGATCGAACCGGCTTCCTGGAAATATTTAAATTGTGACGATAAACTCACTGATAAATCATGGCGGCAAGTAGCATTAAATGTTGTATTAATTACTATCCGGGCACAACGAACCTCTAAGAGTTCTTATCGATGAAAGTTCAGAAATCATATTTTAATAAAGTTATTTAGGAGGTTTTATGCGTGGGTAACTTTGCGCAGTATGTTGAATAATTTGATTTGCTCACTTGTGGGGTTTCACATCGGTTTTTCTTATCCGTACGCTCAGACTGATGTCATCGCTAAATTGTGTTCGCTTCGGAAGAAAACTCAAGGAAAATTTATCTCGGGGGTTGCTTTTTATCTGATTTTTACACATGTTCTTTTGCATGTTTTATTGAAATCGAATTCAACGTGGCTGTGACCTTTGTCATTTTTTTAATGCTGAAAGTAAATGCGATACTATATTTCCAGACAGCCATGACGCAATGTTTACCCTTTAACGGTTCGTGATTTCTGAAAACACATATCTATTGTTTAAACAGATTTTGCATAAAAATAACATAACTTAGCCGAAAGATATGGAAAAGTAAATTACTTTAATTTGCCATTAATACACCTTTTCCACAAATATTTGAATATCCCTGTATAAAAAAATAGATTTGTTGCATCAATGGCCCTATATAAGGATTAACAACTCTGATTAAATTACCTTAGATTTCACTATATATAATATACATATAGTGCATGAATATCTACAATATTGTGATAATTATTTTATATTTCATAAAATTGATCAATATTACACAGCAAAAATGATATGCATTCTTAATACAATCGGGAAATCTTCGCTAGTAAGTATCGTCTTCATTTTGATGAAGCTGCTTTGAACCATCTCAATCCGAGTCTTTATGCCCACTCATCAATTATCCAGCATCTTACATATTTGTACAGACTTGCTCCATTTTCTCGTTTTTATACCAAGTATCGATATATTAATAGTTATATCAGAGACCTGTGTTTTTAATGATGAAATTATCAACCCTTATAAATACAATTTGAGACGAATACATACAACCATCGGATTCAAATTTTTTGGAAGATTAGAGATTTTTATTATTATGATACAAAAACTTTCAATATTGAACCAAATTTAGTGAACTGTAAAAATATAATCATCAGCATTTAAATAATTTAGGTCTAATATCGACAATATTAGATCCCATAAGTTTATACAAATGCATTTAAACTTATAATTAACTAATATATACAAAAAAGTGATAATATTTTGAAATCAAGTTCGATAAATATGCAAGATAAGGCAAATTTGGATCGAGACGATCGATCAGAAATATTAATATTTTTGATCTTTAAACTTTTTCCTCGATCTAGATTTGAACCCGAACCTTTACAATAGGAGTCCAGGATCTAAGCCAATATACCAACATTTGGTATATAATATCATTTATATTATATATTAATCGGTCCTAACCATTATTGATACCACTATCGTATCAATTTTCGATTGATGATCTGAAGTCAATGACATTGATGATATTTTTCAGTTATTGGTTTAATAATATATTATTTGGTTTTCTTCATAACTTTCCATTTAATATATTCCCGATTAGAAAAGCCATTCTTCAAGATCTTAACAGGGATGCCACACGTGGCGTAATTGGACTACACGTCGACAAAATTACACGTTTTTTCGTACAATACGTAAATTGCAAATATTTTTGCGGCAACCTCTTCCTCCGTTGTTCCCGCTCCTTGCCTACTGGAACGAGCCGTGTAATGGTACTGCAGGGGATAAAGGCAAAATGGGGGAGAAGGGAAGCATGGAGATTTTATCGGACGAATAATTTATATCACAACCGCTGTGGGCAAGAGTCCGGGTATATCGCTTTTGTGGTAAAAGGTTTTGGTACGTTCATGAACCTCTATAGAAGCGTCCACGGACGTACATCTTCCTATCCCGTGCAATCATTGTGCATTTCCAAGAGGATCGTTTGATCTGGAAGACGGCCTAACAGTGATATATGAAAAAACATTTTTTTCCCGCTCCATGAATAATTTTCTTATAATTTACCCGGAGCGTATGAGTGATGAGCTTTATTATCGGTTGAGCTATAAATCTCTTTTGAGTTTCGTTGAAGACTGTCTATACTCGAGCGTTTTCCGAGTGCTTATCGTTCGACAGATAGAACTCAAATTATTATATTTTTTTCGTGGAGAGAAAAATGCTACGAATAAGACTTTCTTAGCATTAAGAAAAAAGCGCGAAATTCTTGGCTCGGAAGTGTGAAAATTTTAAATTAAAAACATAAATCACTGAAACTTGCATTGGGCACGTAAGTAGTAGTTGCTAATGCTCATTTGGTCCTATTTGCAGAATGCGCCCCCGCCAAGTAAATAACTCACCACCCCCTCGTACAGCTGGAAACTGATTTCACATATATTCGCTAAAAATTCTAAGCCATACAAAAACACAATTTATATGTTAGAAATAACAAAAAAATAAAAACTTATACCGTACTATTGATTTAATCGGTTTTAAAATATGCATTGCAATCAGTGTGTCTCAGAATGAAATGCGTATTTATTCTATGAAATGCATATATGTTATTTCATCGATCCAGATTAATGCATTGAGTGAACGAATTTTATTCTTCATTAAATCACAGTATTTAAATAAAATCAATGAATAGATATGAATGATCAATGAAGACACGCCCTTAATATCCAAAGAAATTATCATTCAATATTATCAAATATAAGGCAAATCCAACTCATAAATCTATCAATTTTATTAGGTTGAGTCATAAATTAATTGCCGATTATTTTTCAAACATTTATTTAGACTTCCATTTTACTGGTAACTTATCAATACTCTCTTCATAAAATTTAGCCGATTTAGATGGAAAGATATTTTCGATAGCGTGATTCAATTCCTCATCATTTTTTTTTCCATTTAAGATTACACATTACCACTTATTCTGTTATTGAATATTGCTTCAGGATCCAGTAAAGGTGGTTGATCTTTATTAAGCCACTGTCTTTTGCGTACAACATTATCAAAAAAATGGCTCAACTTTTGCCGTGAGAGAAGACTTGTGGCAATAGACATACGATTTTCTTAATTGACTTAGGAATAAGACTATGTGGCATCCACAAACCCAATTTGCTAATCTTCCCCAATTTTTCCAAGTGCCGGTAAATGATTCATTGTGACGTATTTAGTTTTCCTGATAATTGTTGATTGACGTGGATTTTGCTCTAATAACACCTTTTAAATGTCTTCATCAAAGTCAGAAGGGCGACCCGCCCTTGGTTTATCTTTCAGGGTCTCATCTCCCGAGCGGAATTTTAAAAACCAATTTCTTACTGTCCGTTAATTACTGCTCCTTGTCGTAATTGTTCCCTTGTTTTAACTACCAAAGCATTATATGACGAAAATGAACTTTTTATTCTATATTTTACAGGTAAAAAAAACTATAAGATAAGATTTGACAGTTGTTGATAGAACTCCTATCTAATAATAATCTATACTCACCAATACGGTTGAGTCATCAAGAGCAAAATCGAATAATTATAACGGCTTCTTTTCGTCGGCAGCTATTTATGACTCGACCTAATATTGAATTACTGTATTTTTATAAGTAACGACGTATAAGCGTTCAGATTTAATGAGTTTTATGCTGAAAATATTTTATTTATGACGTTTGATTTGAATTGTCTACTAACTACGGCGACAGTTATTTCATTCTACAAAGGAAAACGCTTCATTGTAAGTAAAATTCTAAATTATGAACTTCCTTCCGCTTTATCTCCGAGAGTGATATATTTTCAGTGCTGAAAAATTCTTTCTCCTCTTAATCGCTAAAAAGTTTAATCGAGTCGGTCATTTTGCGTCTTTTTTCCAAATTTAAAGCAGAACACAACTCTTCCAAGCGTGCACTCTGATCTTGGACAGGTGTTATTCTCACTTGCGGAGTTTTCTTTTCTCCTTTTTCTCTTCTTAATCTTTCGTCGACCCCACGTAAGACTTTGAGGAAAACTATAGGAAAAACTAAAAGTAATGAAAACATTATGTCGCGTAACTGACACGAAAGTTACAAAGTTTCTCCCTCATAATACAAGCGTAATAAATGTTTTGCCATATTTCACCGAGCAATGAAAAATTCATATAATATTTCTCGCCGATACTTGTTTTGCGAGAGCGTATGTTTTGTATCGAAAAACATAGTAATGAAATGCCGTCGAGAGGATTTCATTTCGTTAGATTTTTTTTTCATCCCGAAGCGCAGATAAAGAAGAAAAAAGTAGTATCTTTAATTCTGTATCCGAATCAATGATCCACCTAAGAGCACGTTTTGAATTGCAATCGAGCGGAAAAGCAATTGCATTGCAGGGAGGATTGCCTCGCCAATTTTAAATTAAAATGCACTTCCTCAACTGGAAAGAAAAATTGCAAGAAAAACTCCATCGTGCTAATTATATGCCTATTGAGCCCTTCTATGTTAACAGGTGAACATTTGTAAGTTGTCTGAATTTCAGACTAATAAATTATGATAAAATATACAAACATTATATAAATAAATTGATGATTACATTTGATACCTAATTATATTTTTACACAAAATCTCTTCATTGATAACATCTAAATGGTACAATCGATTATTAACACGACTTTCGAGACAATTTTGAAAACTCTCTCCGCGAGTCACTGAGGTGAGCGTATCGAAGAATGACTTTCTAGATTTAAAAGTATAAATGTATAAAATATATATCTTGTATAAAATGCATGATATAGTGAAAATGCCCCGACGTGATTCCGCAATTTTAATAATCATATTTATACACAGTTTATCTTAGGTATTTTCTTCGAAAACATAGAAGACATCACTATCATAAATAAATCAACTCTTTTCTGATCTTAATCAGCCTTTCAGTAATTCTTCATCTAAATGATAACAAATAAACTGCATGAACCATTGCGAAAAAAGCGTAATCAGCGTAGTTAGATCACAGCCGAAAAAGGCTGGTCTTCTGGAGTCTACACGTCTAAAATTTTTGAGATAAACATTGAAGTGGTAATGAGCAGATCAGGCTATGAGGTGATCAGATGAAAGGTAGACTAAGATCATATTTATTGAAAATTATTTGATAAAATCGATCATTCATCATCATTATCTCATATTATCTTACTCTTTTGACTTATTACTAGGCTGTTTTGAAATTTTGATTCTTTAACATTAAAAACTCCGCAATAACTCATTTTTATTTCACTATAAGGGGTGAAAAGTTTTTCTAATTCCTTCTTTCCATTAGAGGATAATTTTCTATAAAGAAAAATATTTTTAATTTATTAACCAATTCCAATATTAATTTTAAACTCTCTTTAATAGCAAAAAATCGTGAATTGGTGATTGATCGATAAATTTTAGAAGTTCATAAGTTTTTGGTGATTTTGGTTAAAAAATTGATCTATTCAAATATATTTTTTGTTACAATAGTTTGGTCTTTTATCTAGATCATGAGAGCTATCTCCAGATTTTTTAATTATTAAGCATAAGCACGAGGTATATATTTAATACCAATTCTACAAAAATTGTGAGTCTTGCATTGTTTTCCTTTTTATATCATCTTGATCGTTATTTCTTTAAAATTTAATGCTTTAGCTCTAAACGATGATCTCTCAGAATATTTTAATATATTCAACTTTAATGTAGCATTTTTATTTTATGTTTATTCTAAAATTGTTTTAAACAAATATATTACACATTTCTTCGATTATATTATAGAATAGTGATCGGCAACCTTTTTTCGCTCACGGGCCACTAAATGGTTATTTTTAGTGGACACGGACGACTAAAACTCACAATTTCTATCCAGCGGACCACTAACTGGAATTTTGTGTTAAATTTGAAATTAAATGATCAAATGCGTCTAAAAATGCACCTAGTTCATAAAATATAACAATTCGTTATAACTAAATTATAAAAGGTATATAAATTCATAATGTGATGATTGTTCCTGGATATTTGATAGGATAAAATTTATATTTGGATCCAATGATGTAACTGCAAGACGAAGAACTGAATGGATTTCAAGCCGATATTGATACCGTGTTTTGATTGCTGCGACAGATGACAAGCCTTTTTCCCATATGGAAGTTTGAATTAGAGTTTTCATGGCCTCTTCACCAAGCAAATGATATTTTTTTAGAAAGCCAAATTTAAGATCTTGATATGGATCTCAATATGAAATTTACCCGATGATCTTTACCTATATTACGAATTCTTCGAAGTTTGTGTAAAATTTATATTATAATATTTTTCTTATTCAAACGATTCAGTATAATATATTCCTAATATTGTTACAATGCTAAAGCATTTTACCAAGCTAAAAATTTTCTAGACGCTCTCATGCATTTCCTCCTTCAATGCTTTCTGCATCTTGTTCAAAACTTTCCTTCTTCATTTTTCAAATGCTCCCACAGGGAGTCAAGATTCTCTTCTTGTTAAAATTACCATATAAACACAACAGTATAAACAGATAACTGTAACTCAATAAAAAGTGTATCGCCTCTATTTAAATGCCCTGCAAAGTGAATATACCATAAAATAATGTAAGTGAATGCGTAATATTGGAATTTATTCCAGGCTAGAGGATAAAAATATAACCATTCCCCTGTAAAATGATTCGTGGTATTATTTTATCATCCCTGTGAAATTGATTTGGGTTTAAGCCACCTCTCGGCTCTCAATTACAAAAGATCAAAGAGCGTTCCCTGCAGTGGCCTCATTGTGTTGCCGGGTAATGAATAATGCAAAAAGACTGCTCACCGATTCGCAGATCACTCGGCTCTTCCGCCTCCTCCTTCCTTTTTTTATGTAGATGCTTTTTTACCCTGGAAGAAAATAAAATTGAAAAAAAACCTGTGGGCAATCTTACAGATGGATTTGTTTTCATCGGCCGTTTTGCTCAGACAACAGATAGAAAATGCAAAGGAGGAAATGTAAATGGAAATCTTTCGCCATTGTGATGAGGGCCTATCAAAAATGGAATACCGAAGGATCCTTTGACGAATTGATACATATTTTCTTTTCATTTCCACGCATGGACAACCACGTTTATTACTTCATGTATATTAAAAAGCCTATTAATTCAGGAACATTTTGAAACATATAAAAACACCAACATTCTGTTTTATTTGCGGCCACAAAGATGCTACCGGAATAATGTAAAAATAAGGGTAACATCTTCTTTTTTGGGCCCGTTTAATGATAATACTCCTCCAAAGTATGTCAACATTACAAAAGAATATCATCTCTTGTTATAGAGCAGTGGTTCTTAAACGTTTTTATAAGATCTTACTCCAGGTGCTTAAAATCAATTAATTCACCGATGCCTTGTCCTATTAGGTAGGATCATGTTATTTATAGCAAACTAACAACTTTAACATGGCATGTGACATTCAATTACAAGTGTTAATATATTTTAAGTATAAATTGTAATTTAGACAATATTCATTCAGTCCAAAGATGATTCTATTCAACAAAAGATTTGGGCTTTCAACGATCCCTTGTTCCTGTTTAAGATGTTCACAATGGAAGTCTAATTATTGAAGAAGAACGTCTCTCAAAAAATCAATCAGTGTCAAATAATTTGAATAGAAGCCAAGAGACAGATGTACAATGGATAAATATTTTCATCATTAAAATTGCACATTTTCTACTATAAATTCATATTTTATATACGCATTTATCTTTTATTAATTATCTTGATTAGTTGAAAGTAATTCGGATAATCGAAAGTAATCATAATTGACAGGGAAAGTATGAATATTTTTTATTCGTCTGGATTTACATACTCACACACGTATGGTAAATTAGTTTTTATTAAAAGAACCAATGATCGATTTTGGCTTTAAGCTAACTAAACTTACTTTGAAGGTGGAATCTCCATTTAATTTTGTATTGAAAAATATTGCTTTTTTTACACAGTAATGGACCAGATATTGGCTGTCCAGTTGATCGTCTTTGTATGAATTATTTCTTGATTTTTGAATAACTTTTCGCTCTGAGCTTCCATCTTCTGATATGAAACAATCTTGATAATTTTTACCCCAAAAAAATAATCTGTTTACGAGAAAACCTTAAAACTTTAGCTTTATTGGCTCATAGTGAGGTAACATCCCAAAATTTCAGTCAGATCGATTTACAACTTTTAAGCTACAGCTAGCGAACATTTTGAAAATTGAGTATTTTCGAGATTATCTCGTTTAAAGTTTCAATACGATAAAACTATCAATTTTGGTAACTTACCGATAAATCAATAATTCCAGGCACATAAAATAGATCTTCAGCATTCAAAAAGTTAATTATCTTCGAGTAGCTGATGTTTTCGGGTAATCCGAGCTGCTTTTGTGCAGAAAGACTTTTACGGTTCTGCCTTGCTAACTGCGCTTCGTCGGTGTTTTCAGCAAAGACTTTATAGTAGATGTCAATAATTATATTTAATGTATTCATCATCTTTAAAATAGTCATTATTAAATATCCCAGCAGCAATGTATGTTGATATTTCAATGATTTTTACACCAGAACGCAGGTGCTTTGAAGCCAGTCGCCAAACCGTCAAGTTAAATGTCAAGTATTGCATCTTTGAAGTAATTTATCCCTGGACAAATCTTTGTAAATTGATAAGATATGTTGTTCTATCACTTGACCAAGAAATGGAGTCAGATCTTCAAGCTTTGGATATTTTTAAAAGGCATAGCTTTCTGCCATTTGCACCAGCTTTTGATTCCAGTTAGATTCCCACGACAATGTATTTTTTTAAATTCCTCGAACTTTTCTATCTTTCGTTTCTTTATTAAAATATTTTGACATTTTTGCTTCGAAAACTCAACCACACATCACCAATTATCGAGCTAAACCGTGACTTCGAGCAACTTCGAGCAGACTTCGAACAACGTTAATTTCGCATACCTACAGTTACAGATATATGAGTAAAATATAACAATAGTTTTGTTTAAAATATTTTTAGGAACATCTTCTATAATAAAACTAAAGATGGAAAAGATTTAAACAAATTTATTGCGAAAGAAAGGTTGCTCAACTCCAAGCGCTCCTACCTGATCTGACTTCCTAGTTCGTAAATATTTTATATTCCGATTTTTTTCTTTTATAGTATACTCTCAATATGTTATACTTCAAAATACATAATTAAAAAAAAACGATTTTTTTGGACACTGTAAGGGTTTGCCCCCCTTAATTTCGCACATTTTTCAGATTTCATACTCTAAATTTAAGTTTAAAATAAAACGATTTTGTATCAGTTCATATTCAACAGAGATACACATTTATTATTTTAGAAACAATACAAGTCGTAATAAATTGTAGGGTTTTTGAAAAATTTTAATCTGTGAATATAAATATCAAATATGTCATTTTAAAAATATAAAGAATATTATAGATGAAAATTTTTGTAATTTTCTTTATTAAAATATGATTATCGTTATCATAATGTCAAATCCATTAAAATAATTATCAATAAATCGGATAAATCATTTTCAGAACATGATAAAATTTTCGTCCATTTTCGACACGAAATTTTAAAGGGTTGATTTTTCCATAAATTTTGATTTCAATTTCCAATATATTTCTATAAATAATAAAAGAAATTTATCTAATTTAGAAAATTCACATATATGATCGTCATCTTGTATGGTGATGTTACTATTACCAATTGGATTAGTCGAATCAGAGCGGCTAGATGATTGTTTACTTGCAATTTTGTGTGCTATTTGTTCAAAAAAAAAAAAACAACACAAAATATGCATCAAAAATAAATTCAAAAACACTCAAATATATTATGTATTTAGGCACAGACTTACCAATACAAGATGTCGCATTTGTCTTAGGATGTGGTCTCTTTCGAACTTTTTAACAATGATAAACGAAAAATTAATATGCATCATAAATAGATTTAAAAACAATCCAATATATCCTTTATTGGGGCAAAACTTACTAGTACGAGATCTCTTATTTATCTGAGGATACAATTTTTTCCGACCTTTATAACAATTATAAACAAAAAATTAATATGCATCATAAATATACTTAAAAACAATCTTACATTTCCTTCATTGAGGCAAATACTTACCATTACGAGATTTCCTTTTTATCTTAGAGCCCAATTTTCTCCGACCTTTATAACAATGATAAACAGAAAATGAATGCATAATAAATATATTAAAACACACTCAAATATAATATGTGTTTAGACAAATACTTACAAATACAACACGTCGCATTTGACAATTTTTTAACGTTATACAGAGAACGTTTAGAATTCTGCATAGTCGGTTCGTTTAATGTGATTTGATGATTGTTTAACAAATGAGTGTATTTATTGTTTAAATTCATTTAATTTAAATTATTTATAATTTTTTAATTGGTTTTAGAAAATTAGATTAAATTCTAAATATAACGTCCATTATCATTATGATGCTTAATCGGTTGTTGTTTCATCAGCAATTTTGAAAATTTAGGGATGCATCTAAATACATATAAGAAAATATCCATAGCATAATCAATAATCAAGTTTAGAAATTCGTTTTTATCTTAAAAAGCTCCAACGTTGATTGAATACGCTTGATCAATCGGTTTGTATGACTTCATAGACAAGGAAATATTTTTTAAATTTCTTATAGAGAGTATCGGAATACGGTCTATGAACGACATGAGGCTAAACCAAAATGATCATTTTCAATGATGATCAATGCGCTCATTCAAACAATATGAATGGATTGAAAAGAAATACTCTCTAGACCAGTGGCTCTAAACTGGTGCTCTGCGTTTTTATGCAAATTATGCAAAATAGTGAAAACCGAAAAAGTCGTTGACGAAATTATGAAAGTCAACGAAAGAGTTAATCAATATGTATGCTGCAAAGAACTTATCAAGCATACGACAGTAAAATATGTTTTTGATTCTATTTCCTCATTTGTTACCTTTGCAAAGACAAGAAACCCTAATATTATAACTACGCACTGTTTTTAACGTAGAGAATCTTTAATTTCGAAAACATTACCAGCAACACTATGGGATTCAGGGGAATTCAGGTGGTTATCTAGGTGTAAAGTTTTATGTCGATTCATAGAACTTAAGAATGAATTGTTCATCTTTTTTCGAAATGAAGGTATGGATGATTTTGTAAAACGTCTTCAGAATAATGATTAGTGTAATAATGTGGCATATTTAGCAGATATTTTTAATTACTTAAATGAAGTTAACACAAGCATTCAAGGAAAATCTATTTTTTTTTGACATCCATTGACCAAATGATAGGATTTCGAAAAAATATAACTCTTTGGAAAAATCAAATAATAGAAAAAAGTAGATGTGTGTCCTTCACTTAACGAAAACATTCCAAAGGAACTATTTTTAGCAAATTATTTTCAAGAACATTATTTTCCTTCCTTATGGATACGATATACTTATGGTATTGTGAATTTTTATATGCCGAAGAAGAATTAGTCTCATTGTTGACTGATCGTACTCTAAAAATTAAATTTTGTATCAGTTTTCAACATCTTATTATACAACACTCATTTTCACGTGAACAGACCTACAAAATCGCCGCGCAAAACATGCATTTTCAAGTGAGAGACGGGTTGAGCTAATGTCGATAACAAAGAATGAACGATATAAATATAAAAATGGAATATTTCTACTTTAGATAGTATAATATTTTCTACCACTTTACGATAATAAAAAGGTGATAAAATTAAAAATTAAAGATGTTTTCCAACGATAAGGAATCTTTTTTGTGTGTAAAGGTAATTTAATATGCATACTTGTAATGATCGTACAAAAGTGACATTTAATGGCCAAACTTGGAATCTTTTTTACAGCCTTCTTCAAAATAATTGAGGTCGTAAAGCAAGTTGAGGGAAGTTCATACATAAAACACTTAAAATGCAGCCGATAACATCTCCGAACAACATGCCACCAAGGTAGGAAAATGAAGGAATAGCACGAGCAGCGTCTGTGGGGGTGGATGTTTGCAACATGTTTATTTATACGCGTGCACATATCCATCGTATGTTAATTGCTGAGCAAATATTTATAATCAACATATTCAAACACGGATGGGAGTTGTTTGTGTGGGCCTGTTTGTGGAAATAAGCCATCAAATATGTCAATTGAAGCATTCCCACTAACCGGCGCCATTAACCGAAATAATCAAACAATACAAAGTATCAAACGGGAGCACACGTAATCTGACTAGACCTTGGCTGCGTGGAAGAAGGTTCGTTCGGCGAAATTGGGTACATAAAATCAAACAAGGGGTGGGATTACAACTTGCCCAATTTGACTCGTACGAATTGACTTGTTGGCCGTTAATACTTCAGCATTAAGAAGAGCCAACCCTGTGGCATGACTTGCCAACTGTTTTTATTGCCCCTCAAAAGTTCGATACTGGAATCAAGACGATAACTTTTATAGAGTTGAGGGGCAGTAATGGGCTTTGGTTTCTCTGTGACCAAAAGTTAAGCCGGGAGCGTGACCGACATTTATTTATTTAGTTTTGCAATTTCTTTGATAAAACACGTACCGGCAGCTTATGTGCGGCTTATAATGGACGCAAAAGAAAAATGTTATCTTTAAAAATGAAATAAGGAGGACTTTTTCTTAGTTGCTGAAAATGTATCGGGTGTTATAATACCTCCAACGGGCTATCGCGTAATTTCAGCACGTCTTTAAGGAGATTCCATGAAATCCATCCGTTGTTAAAAGATATTAATCTTTGGGATTTCATCCAATCTTCTACATATTTCACGGCGCGAACAAACGCTTTTGAGAAATAAAACCTCCCTTCGCACCTGACAAATTTACTTATAAACCAAAAACCTACATATACATATAAATATATTGTTCAAAGAATTTAATTTTAAATTGATTTAAATTGTATTATATATAACCTTCTTAACTTTATAAGAGCTGTACTAAAAGGCGAAAATTTTCATTGCTTTCCATGTATAGATAAATTTGGTAATAATAATTTAAATAGATTTTTTTTAAGCAGAAGAAGATCTATGAATAAATGACAAAATGATCTAAATTCTTAAATTATATTTTATTTTTTGCTACAAATTAGACATTCATATATTGCCCTGCCTGAATTTTGGTCTCTTAATTACAAGTACATATTTTAAAATTTTGCAACAAGATTCATATCCACGAAGTGTCATATTTACGAGTACTTGATATTTTTTTGCATTGATAACAAAATGTAATTAATTATTTAATAATATTGCTACTGAAATGCTTTCAACAAAAAAATATGTTTTGCACAAGGACCGACAATTTTTTTAAGATTAAATCTTTGCGGTCCTATGTCCTGTATATTAGAATCGATATATAGAAAATGGATATATTTTCCTTCTTGCATAAACTATTAATCTATATAGTAATTTATACTATGCACGCACTCATTCATTTTTATTCAAATTTGTACATTTTTATTTGACATTTATTACTTTACATTGTTGATGTCTCATTTTTTAAAACAATTTATCATATTTGACGACAAGCTCATATAAAATCCGAGCAATTAGGTGATAATCCTCAATTTTCACCGCTAATAAAGGGTTGAAACGACTGAAACAGAAATTAATTACGTCCTGCTTGAATTTTCCATATATATTCTCCATTATTCATCAAATTCGTTCGAAAAATAAATTCAATTTGATGTTTTATTGTTGAGCTTAACAAATTGAATTTAATGATTGCACAAAATATAGTTTTGTAATATGACCTTATTTATGCTGCACTTAAATGCATCGAGTTGATTCGGGAAAATTTCTCGGATCCATTGAAACTTTAGATAAAATACGTTTAGAGCCGTATTTATATGATATAATTAAAGTCAGTTTCTACGCATGCTATTTAAATCTGATGATAGTTACCAGGAATACTACTCGATGAGTCATGATATATATTATGGCGTTCTTGGAAATCTGGTATTATCATCGCAAATATGAAATTGGATCGCCATCAAATATTATTTGATACGAAGGGTCTCCCATTAAAAAGTAGCACAAAAGTATTCATCAAACGTTCATCTCTGTGTCAAAAAGGGTCAGCATTAAAAGTCGATGAGTATTCATGTAATATAGGGTGTGATCCTCATTCTTGATCGAATATTTAAGGATTTTGCAGTAGACTGATTATGGTTATTAGATCATAATGATTATGAATAAAAATATTATAAAATCATCATCATGAAATTATTCAAAATATATGGAAATTCTATTAACCCCAGATAACCATTCTATATAATTTATAGACAATAGACACGCTAAAATATTTCAATTAACGAGCAATTTATTACTTCAAAATCTCATTGCTTCTTTGCACAACATTTTCCAAACAAGCCACTTTAAATAACTTAAAATTTTGGCTAATTGTTGATGTTAAAACAAAATATATTATAAAAAAATGATAACACATCTGGGAAGGCTTTATTCGTAGACGACCAAATTTATTTTAAAAAAATATGTGTTTTTAACCCTATAAATGTGGGCCGCACAGATCTGTAATTATCATCACTTTAAGTCTATACATCTAAAAAAATCTCATTTAAATTTATATTGATATCATTAATATTATATATAACTAAAATTACTTTTAATACAAAGATTAATTGTTAAATATAGCAAAAACAAATTGGCAGCTTAAAATTTTTATCCACAAATTTTTGTATATATACGTTCTTCAGAAAGCTGCGTAAATAGAAACCGCTTAAATAAAAAGGCAAAGAATTCATATAAAAATATAAGATAAGTGCCATTTTACAAAAAAAAAACGCGTAAATGAAGTCTTTGAATTCATATTAAATTTGAAGATTCATTCCGAAAAATCCACGAAAAAATGATCCACAGTTTGTTATATTAAAAATATTTATTCAAAATTATAGTAGGTGCATGTGATATTTCTTTAGAAATTTTGATAAATCAATAATTTGAGAAATTTCATAATTTCTGGATGTAATAACAATATCATTTGCAACCACTTCTGGCAATATCTGTCTCTAAACATTTAAAGTGGTTTACACAATCTAGAATTGTGATTTTTTTCCGAATTTCTAAAACTTTCAGCGATTGATCGTCTTCTACTTTGGTCAAAATTTCTTTAAAAATTGGTTTTTGTAATAAATTTTGAAAATAAAAAAAAACAAACAAAAAATCTTACTCTTACTGAACACAATATTTTAATTATCGTTATTTTAATGATATTTAACACATTTCCATATTTATTTACTAGTACGCAAAATACAGTCTGATTTTAATTAATTTTACTATATTATATAACATTGGAACAGACTGTAAAAAACTACAATCCAAATTTGGTCTTAATACGTTGACTTGTCAAAAAGTTATCATATTTTGAAAATACAAGTTTTTTGTTCAAATTCTCTAAATTTTGGCGGTATTTTGGTTAAAGAATCTGTGTGTTTTTTTTAAACCGTCAATTTGAGTGTTGGTAGAAGAAGGTTTTAAAAAATCCTGCGCCTTAATGTGCAATTATCTTTACATTTACATAAATCAAAATATGTTTTACATATTTTTTTTCATTTCAAGAATAATTATAGTTGTTAATTTGGAAACAGTTTTTTTATTGATGAAACTTAAATTGAAAAATAGCTTTTCAGAGTCCTATGTGGTTAAAAATTCATGTTGTAATTCTTGATATCTCAGCTCCCTTTTCTCTTAAGGAAATATATCTTTATATTCCCGTACCTTTTCAGTTAGGCAAGTGTCTGCGTAAATTGGGAGAAGTTCAGGGTTGGCGCGTGGGTTTATTTTTTCATTCAATCTTATTTACAACACCCCAAATGTGAGGCACGCTTGCCGATTCCGTTGTGTGGATTGGATAGAATAGGAAAAAAGTGAAGTCATTGTTTCGCGAGGAAGCGGACAAATAAGCCGGCCCTTGGCCCGTGATACAGGTGTTTATTAGCATCAAAAGGTCGGGGCGGGCCACTCTGCAAACACTTTATTATTATTCAGAGCGCGGACAAATGGATGTAGATTGGGTATAAACGGCCCGGCGGCCAAGCCTGATATCTACAGCCTCCACGTGTCCGGGGGTGGATTCGCCCAGTGAAAGTTTCAACAATTCCACCGCTGTCCCACGTGACGCCGTGCTTGTACGCATCTGTCCGATTGTGACGTTCAACCGATGTGTTCACATCGGAGAAAGGGATCAATGTACCGAAAAAAGGGATAATTCCTACCCGGGTGCTTTTATATTGTCCTAGATGAAAAAAATATATTTTTTTTTTCGGGGTGACATTTTTTATTTCCTATACAAATATGCCAAAAACTTGTATTGAATTGACAATAGGTAGCGGAATTATAGACTTTTGGATGTAAATTCATCCGTATCGGATAAGCTTGTGCGAAATCATTTAGGTCTCAGAATGAAATGAATATTTAAAAATATCTTACATACAATAATAGACTAAGACACTTTTTTGAATAAAAGATTCAGGTAATTTAACCAGCTATTTATTAAAAATAGTGAAAAACTTTTCATCATAACCATATTATTTATAATAAAAAAATTGCGAAACACTGCGAAAAAATTGGTAAAAACGAAAAATTCTGCAAAATAGTGAAAACCGAAAAAGTCGTTGACGAAATTATGAACATCAACGAAAGTGCTGCAAAGAACTTATTGAGCGTACGACAGGACAAGATGTTTTTGATTATATTTCTTCATATAAAAGAGCCCTAATACTATAACTACGCACAGTTTTTTACATAGAGAATCTTTAGTTTCGAAAACATTCCAAGCAACACTAAAACATATACTAGATTAAGTTGTGAATTTCGTAAAATCACCAGACCTTTAAAAATACGCATGTTGAAAAATCTTTGCATTTCTATAGAAGTGGAGTGTTTGCATTTTTACACTAAAGTCAGGTGATTATCTAGGGGTAAAGTTTTATGTCGATTCTTAGAACTTAGATATTAATTATTATTTTTTTTTCGAAATTAAGGTATGGTTGGTTTTGTAATACTTCTTCAGAATAATGATTGGTGTGCTAAAGTGGGATATTTAGCAGATACTTTTAATTACGTAAATAAAGTTAACACAAGCATTCAAGGAAAAACGAACATTTTTTGACATCTATTGACGCAATGTTAGAATGTTATTTCAGCAATAATAGATTGCACATTATTTTCTTTCCTTAAATATAGAAAATTATGATTGGATATGAAATCCATTTGCTACGATTAATACATTGTATTGTGAGTTTTCATATGCCGAAGAAGAAGAATTAGTCTCATTGTCGACTGATCCCTCTTCAAAAATTAAATTTTCCGAAATGACCATGGATTTTTGGATTTCTGTCCAAGGGTAACATTCAGTTTTTCACACGAAGGCACTGAAAATTTTGTTACAGTTTTCGACATCATATTTGTGTGAGCTTGGTTTCTCAATAATAACTTCCAAAAAAAAACTAAAAAACGAGAAAGACTTACGAATTTAGACGAAGAATTGAAGGTAGCTATTTCAAATATTCGACCTAATATTTCTGATATCTGCAAAAGCCAACAAGCTCAGGTATTACATAAATTGATTTTTGATTAATCATATAAATTCCATTATGACCAAGGGAGAAAAATACCCCCCCCTCCTCTAGATTTGTCACCTAGTTATAATAATTATTGATAAACTTTAATTTTGCACTATATAGTGTGTGCAGAAGAACATTTCATCCCAATGCACAAAATAAATATATCTAATCGTGATTAATAATATCTATCTAAATGATATGTTTATTATTCCCTAATGGGCAACCTATACTTCTTCGTGCCGAAGCTTTGTGTGTATGTACATATCATGAGAAGGGGAACACTCGCTTAGGGCTGGGAGCTTGTTCAATAAGGGGAGGGTCGTTTTTAAAAAGTTTTGTAAAATGTTTCTGGGTAAAACATGTGCCGGCCATTAAAGTAGATCCGTGGACAAAAAGCCATCGTATGCTACGAGTATAGGCAATAGCCTCCCGAAAAGCACTCGGGGTGTCTCCAAAAAAATTAGGTGCTCGTGTGTGAATAAAGTCAAATTTAAAGCGAGCCCTTGCGATGTTTATTTTTAGCGAATTCATTTTGCAAGCATTATTTTTAATTTCAGGGGATTCGCAATTTTGGAAGCTTGAGACGTGTATTTAATTTAAATACTCGGAATATATTTCAAACACATTTATATCATCGATGACTTATATTTGATATAATGGAACCTCTCATTAAATTAATTCTCATCCAAGTTACAATTTAATGATGATTTATATGAAAAATACAATAGAAATCAAAATATTCATAATATGCATAATATGCAAAATAACAACAACAACAAGTAGACTGTAATACCAACTAATTTAATAAGATATACACCACGATATACAAAAGATCCCAAATAAAATAGTACTTAAACTAGCCTACAAAAACAAAAATAAAATTTCTGTACACTAAAATATGCACACGGACTGAAAGAGTTAAGAAACTCATAATTAATAACTTCAGTCATATTCTACCTTAGCACATAAAAGAACGTTCCAAAATGTCAATTTTAGCTAGCGCATTGGATTTCTTTCAAAAGGACCTAAAATTGATATAAGTACTATATCAAAATGTATTTGCTTTTGCTAATCAAATATCTATTTTATTCAGAGATATCTTTTATAACAACCAACTGTCCCCTTTACAATTCTCTCGGTTGCAAGATTAAATAAAACATATATTTACATGATTTATTTGCTTGATGAATTAATACATGTCATGTGGAACAACTTTTGTAAGTGGGAAAAATACCCGGAAAAAAACCTCCTAAGCCTTTGATTCATCATGAGGATTGAAACTTAGTTCTTTTATAACAGCACGGGCGATAATTGTACACAGTTTGTTTTAGAAACGGATCTGTCCATTAATAAAAATAAAGTTGGACCAAAACTCGATTCGCCCTAAATGTGAGATGCGGCATAGTGCTTTTGCACATTTACACACACCATATCGAGTAAGAACTGCCACTAAGTAAAAGTCAATGAAAAAATACGGCCCTGGCTGGCCTTAGACTCCAGGTCCCTCATAAAACATAAAGTTTCTAAGTGGGTGAAGTGCTCCGCCGCGTACAGAAGGCGGGGTGAAATTTGTGAACCGCAAAACTTTTTTTTTGTATGCTTTATCGCAATTCTTCTTGCGACAAGGCCTCTGCTGGGAAGCCCCATGTTGAACTTATCTTCGTTTGTGTCTCTCTTAACCTATGTCTGTGTTCGTCTTTTTATTTTAATAACAGTATCTATATGTTTCAGGTTCTTCAGGAGTCATTTGGGAAGAATGGTGGACTTATGACGGAATATCAGGTATGAATTTTTGTGTATATTTACTATACTTTTATAACAGAGATGCAATTGCTCATTTCCATCTTTGTATGTAGCTTTAAAAAAATGAACATTTATATGATAGGCGATCATTTTTATTTTCTACTATTGAATATGAGAAACAAAGCAAAGTTTTCGACGTCTTTTTACGTAGCAATCATTAAAACTAGCCATTGCTTGATATTCTTCTTCGATATAAGTGATCTTTATGTAAGCTTAATATGTAAGCTTTTGCTTCAATACAATCACTTTTTTATTAACACTGTCCATATAAAATTTTTCAGGTTTTATGATTCACTTACATAAAGTTGTCATCTTTGCAATCAATGATTTAATTATCATCATATACTTCTCGTGTATTAGAAAGTAGCTGTGTTTATGTTTGACTATGTATAAATGTTGAATATGAATATTCATTATTACTTATTGAAAACATTATTATTTGTGTATCTCTCATATTTATGCGAAAATAGATTAAAGGCAAAAATTAATAAAATAAGCAAAAAAAAGACCCTCTAAAACAAGTCAATTTTAGGTAGGCTAATATTTGTTTACATAAAAATTATTTGTAAAGAAAAATATTTGTGTCCAAATTTTAAGCTACTCTTGATTCAAAAACATATTTATTTGTGCAAATTTTGATCCGATAGTTAATATTTTATAGCTTTAATACAAAAAATAAATAAATAGAACATACGTGCATACCATCTCGATGGTAAATTCATTCGTTTGAATGAGACGTGACCCGCCCACACTTTTCCCTCATTGTCTGCTCGGATCACACAGTATGACGATATGATCTCTTCTTGTTTTAATTAATTTATAAATCCTTCGGATAATGGGCAAGAGGTCAGACCTCCCTGGTACGTTTTATCTCGGTCATATTATCGGACTATAGTATCTAATTTGCATTAACGTTACGACGTACAGGGGCATTTAATTAGCTAATTGCATGGTCGACTGCAAACAAAAGCCTTTCAGGAAGGTGGGTTCGATCCCCTTTCATAACTCATTGTCCATAAATCACTCCAGTCTAGACGTGCAAATAAATTCATAATCATACCTCGGAAGACTTGAGACAAAGTCTCTCCTACTGGCGTTAGTAAATCCTGTTAATGTGGGGAAACTCGAATGAATTTAAATCATACTTCAATGAAATGGGATATTTTAATAAAAATATTATATTTGTCGTCCGTTTACATTTCATACCATTTGTGTTTCTGTGGAAATGCTAAAGTGTATCAATACTTGATTTATACACTACAATTTTGATTACATCTATATCAATTTAATACATTGCAGAATATGTTTTTAAGGCAATATATACATTTTATAAACAAGAATTATCAGATCAAGAATTCTATTGTGATTTCCAAATGGTAAATAATGTATTACTTATATAATAATGGATGCGCAGATCATGATTTGAGACTTAATGAATGCTTGAAATTAACTTTGTTAATAGATCAAATATATCCAGGATTTGTATAACATTGTCTAGTGTGAACAAACGGAAGATTAATATATGATTAAAATTGACATTTCGACCCTCTTAAAGTACCGTAAATTATTGATAGTAGAAGTAGCACATTATTAAAAAAAGCATTTTAAACATTCTATTACATGTTACATTATTCTCCGCAATTATGTATAACAATAATTCTTAAATTTTATAAAAGAAAATAACAGCTAAAAATATATTTATAAAGTATTTGATATTTAAACTAGCAGATAAACTTGACGCCTAAAATGTAAGACCAGAGTTGCAATCACGAGTCCAAATAACTTCAAAGAGTTCAAATTGCTATGGACGCAATCTCCAATTATGAAAACTGGGTTATTCGGACACAGCAAACTCATGGATGACCTTGTTTATCGATATTGATGTCTTTGTATTCAACACGTCTTGCAGCATATGGGGTAGACGTTGGGAAGCCTTCGAAGAGAAAGTTGGGGTATTTCCTGAAAACTTTCACTTGCGGTAGCCATTATGTGACGACACTGTTTGCATATTTCACTGTCAACCGACGGGGGTCCAAAGGTAAAGCCGGAGTTCCCACCCACCGGAAAGTGTGGATACCCTAGTCTCCTGCCTTGCGTCAGGTGTGGATAGCAGATTTATGTGGCCGCCCGGGAACGAGGCGACCCATAATAGGCTAACCGTACAGCTTAAAGGCCTATCGCAAATGTATGCAATAATTGCCATAAAATTATATAAACATCATCTTCTGATTCAAAAATCTAGACATCAAACCTGAAATCGTTTAAACATTAATACCGCATAGTTACAGATAATCCATCCGAAATGTTCATAAATCCTGGGGGTGAAACAGTTTTAACAACATTTTAATATAGGTTTTATTTTATCATTTTTTTTAATATATGTTTAAAAATATTAACAGATTTTTTGCAATCATGCAACTTAAAATTTTGAATTATTTTGCGCCATATATTACATCTTAAAATCTATTATCAGATAGCTGAATCATCATTGTGAGATGATAAAACTATAGACATTTGCTTTGAAATGTATTATCATCTAAATACGCATTGCACTTCTTCCTTTCTTATAAACTATACACATATACCGTATATTCTTTGAAGTTGCTATAATCCCCATTCCATAATGTTTGAGATTATAGCATTTATCAATTGTCGTTATAAATATTAATGATGATACATTAAAAAATATATGTTTTCACCTCATGGAACCAAGGAAGATCTGCAAAAAATGAAATCTTGCTAAGTAAAATATGAACGATTCTAAGATGCATTTCTTGAGGTCTTTCTAAGGCTTTCATCTTGATCCTCTCAAAGAAAAAAGTTTGTGAGCCCTATTCACTCCTTAAAATCTTTCCAAGTAAAATCAACATTATTATCTTGAGTGTTTTTTATATCTTCCTTCAAAGATTATTCAAAGAGCCATTCAGTATGTATAATGAATTGTAGTAAATTAGTAGTAAATTTGGTACAGTTGATATTTTAACTTATAAATATAAAAAATATTATATATTACAACAATCAAAATACCTATTAAATATACAAATAAGAATTAAATGGGAGTAAAGGAGTCCATTCAGGAATGGTTAAGCTGCTATCTTTTGATGAAATAAACTCAGCAGGATGTATTCTGTAATGGTCTATGACCCATTGTTATCTCATTGCGTGTATTGGTTTATGTCCCATTCGGCTTATTGTCTATATTCCACAATCCTGATCCTCTGAATAGACTCTATGGGGGTATGTATTCGAATTCCATGTATTATCCAATTTCCAAAACAATGTGTGCGTGTGGTGAGGGTGAACAAGAGTGGTGATGATTGGAACACCAACTATGTAATTACACTTGGAAAGGGTTGATTCATTACTTTCGTTCAAATAATCGCGGCTATTTAAATCCGAATTCAGAGCATTGTGAATAATGACTTTCGAAGATTAGAAATCTGAAAGGAAAATTGATTCGGTTTTCGGAAAAATAAATCAGATACGCTCTTTTCAGAGTGCTGCTTTTTCATTCGACTATCAACCATTGAAAACGAATATCTCACCGAGTTTAACTTCGACATCTCTATATATGGTTAGGAGTTAAATATTTAATATAATAATGCGAACTTCGTGTTAAATTTAACAATTTAGTTAGGTTTTAATCTCAATTATCAATAGAGTTAGACTTCACAGCAACTGATCATTGTAAATGAATGTTTTACATTTAGTTACTATTAAAAAAAAAACCCATTGCAAAACCATAATGGTCTGACCAGGCCTACTTATTGACAGTAGAGTTGAAATGGCTAAGAAAATAATCAGCATAAGAGATTTTTTTTTAATGAAGTTTATATATATTGGATTCATATCGATATCTACATTTGATGAAGCATTGGTAAGACTATTTTAATGAGAGGTTTGACCAAATTTATAAATCTTCTTGCCATTAACTTTTTCAAAATTAGAAAATTGGGCTATAAGAATGTAGAAATGTCATATTTTCAATTTCAACCATTAAAATGATCAAAATATGTTGATACCAATACTCCTTTACTAAGATGCTTGTATATAATACTGATATTTAGTATTGAATTTGGTAAAGCAAGGCTTTATAACCATGTATTATCACGTGTCAGTAAAAGAAAAATATATATCAATTTGTCCATAACCCCTAAAGGAGTACAATCGTAGGGTCTGCGATCCCTCTCCACTTATTCAGAGAGAGCACTCTTGTACATTGAGCTCGGAGATACAATGATGAGACAAAGACAGACAGAGAACGTAGCGCAGTTCGGGAGACAGAGACGGAGAGCTTTATCGCATACATCGCACGATTGTATAGATAATTAGCCCACATTTATCGACTAATAATGATTTCGATTTCAAGTGTGTTATTTGTTTACGCAAATAAATTACCGAATATTTTGTACTATCGACAGTGTTTATTTGTTCATCGCTGCTTGTTGAATGAGTCTTAGTCCAATTATCATTTCCTCGTAAAGCAGAAGCAAATGAATCGATTTCTTGTGTATTGTTTATGTAAAAAAATGACGTGGTCTTATATGCTATCAACAGTGTTTATTTACGATTGACTATTTAATTAAAGATTGTCTTACGCTAATAGGAGCTGACAGATAATAGTCGGTGTAAAGCGATTATGGCATCATCGACTTCATCGATTTTAAATTTGTTTAATCCTCAAAATGTTGACAAATTTCTTTCGATGCATATTTTACAAAAGTCCTATACAGGATGATTGTCTTTTCATATGTCATTCAAAATATAATTCACTTGAACCTAATACTAAATATTATTTTTTTGACTAAATAATTGTGTTTAATTTAAACATTTAATATTGTATGAAATGAAAACACAATTATAAAAGAGAGGATATTTTATGTAACATAAGAAGTAAATTATAGTTTGTTGATCAAATATTGAAACATGCCAGTATAAGACATCGTCAATTTTTTTTCTAAAATAATGAAATAATTGTTTAAAAAATCACCCAGGAAGAAAGCCTAAGCAATTTTATGACGCAAAAACCATTTTATGATATGATATTAATTCAAATTGTACGAAATATATTAATTAATTCAGTTTTCGCTTCAATTCGTATTTTAATAGAATTCACCTTATTTTTCATGCGAATATTAAATAGCATTGAACAAGTTATCTTCGTACCATTCCAGCACAGCTAATGTTTACTGTTATAGTAACAATAGGAATTTAACAATATCCAGTATCAAGTATTCGACCTTTATACAATGGAACCCCAACATGCTAGAAAATCATAACAAAAGTTACAGCTCACTGCTATTATAATATATTATTAACATAATGCCTCTCACAAACACTATAATTAGTCGTTGCCATGGAATTTAATATTGTACCTAAACTGAAATCATGCCGATGGAATATTTCAGCATTTAATACCGGGAGCGGTGTCGATAAAAGGGAAATCATTAAACAGATTTGTCTGCATTCAGGACAAACATTGCATGAGGACGCCTTCTGAAATGGGATATGGTGCATATCCCAAAGGACACAAATTGGATCACCATTCGAATGTCTGCACCGCTCCTTGGAACACGAACGCCTCAAAAATTTCTCATCGATTCGCAATATGTTTCGGCGCGAAAAAAAGTTAAAACACACACCCCGAAATAAAGCTCGTTTAATTCGAAATGAATAACATGGGGGAATATTTGACCCGAAATGGGCCCGCAGTCGTCCCAAAGTTGCCCAAACGAACGGGGGTAACCAACCGTCGGCATTGTGTCGGACCACGATCCCTGTTTAATGTAAAGTTGAAGCCTTTATTACTTACACTTCCTGTTGGGGTTTGTTTGCGTAATTAATGGCTTGTTTTGTTTGTACTAAATACCCAATAATTCTACACGTTTCTCCTCTTCAACACACACGCAGGGCCGGAAAGCTATATTAGCGTGACAGGGATCACCAACCATAGCATTCTATGACTGAATATTTAAAAATATACATATAGAAACCGTGCTAACAATTGCCTTTCACATATTCAAGAAAATAATCCAAATAACCGATTCATAATCCTTTAAAGAAGCTTCTTTTTTAATAAAATTAAATTTCATAATCTGAGCATTCGTTTTACAAAAATAGTGAATTTTATCATTATTTGCCTAAATTTTCCATATATGTTATTGGGTAAAGTTGATCTCCACATGTGATTTTCTATTCTCAGTTTTTACGTAGATAGGGTCCCTCAAAAGACAGAACCCTCCAGGTTGACAAGAAAGGCAATGATTAGGTGGGGATTACGATAGTTGATGCTCTGAATCAAGATATTTTTATGGATAAGAGAAAGAGGATAATTACGAGATTGGAAAAGCTTGCGGAAAGATCATGCTTTCCAACGGCCAAGGCTATCGCTGTTGATAGCATACAAGACCTCTAGTAATTTCTTTAAATAAACAATGCACAAAAAATCGATTCATTTGCTCCGCTTTAGAAGGCAATGATAATTGGACAAAGACTCATTCAACAAGCAGCGACGAACAGGAAACAATTAAATAAATAAACACTGTCGAAAGCACAAAATATTTGGTAATTTCTTTGCGTAAAAAAATAATACACTTGTAATTAAAATCATTATTAGTTGATAAATTTGGGCTAACGATCTATATAATCGTGCGATCTATGCGGAGAAGCTTTCCGTCTCTGTCTCCCGAACTGCGCTACGTTCTCTCTCTGTCTCTGTCTGTCTCCGAGCTCAATATACAAAAGTGCTCTTTCGAATAATTGGAGGGGGGGGGGTCCCACGCCCTGGGATAGTACTCCTTTAGGGTTTAAAAGTCTAGTAAAATTTTCAATCGAATTTTTGTAGTTTAAATAGTGATATTGGAAATGAAATAAATTTAATTAAGATTATAAAAAGGAAAGTCAATCCGGAAATAATGTAGTGTATCTATATGGTCATGCTAGTCTTCAATGGAAGCTTTTAATTTTGATTCTGTAATATTTCTACCTCTAATAAATAATTTTTCAGGATCCCCTTTATTGATTTTTCTAAGAATAAAGAATATATATGTAGACGTTTCCGAATATCTTTCTGGCAATCAATTTTAGTTATTGTTCAATTCAACCACTCAAAGAAAGCCCTGCCCGTCTTATCGAATAGCATTTTATATTTTATAAAAAGTATAGAACCATAAAATAATTTAATTATGTGTAGACATGTATAATATTTAACATTGTGTGCGTATATGGCATACAATATTTAATGTTGTCATATGAGCATCCATATCTTTTTGAATTTGTGGAGTACAATTTTTTAGAGCATATCAATAAGATGATACAGTATTCCAAATTGGATATTTAAGACTTAAGATTTGTTCGAGATTAATTGGTAGGGCTTTGATAAATTGATATCATCAAATATCATTTGCAAGAAAGGGAACAACATTTTGCATTAAATCCAGTTTGTTTTTCTTAATAAAGCTCAAATATTGCCTAAATTTGAATATATGGATTTTGCAAAATTATGAAATATTCAATGTTGTAAATTTCATTTTTATTCATTGATAGTTATGTTATAGCTTTAAAATATTATTGGTAAAATTACGAATCTGGCGGTCTCTTGAATAAATTCTCCACTGTAGGTAACGTTGCTCACTAAAGTTATATATTTTTTCGATATTTTAATTGGTTCAATTATATTTGAATCGATTCGGTTAAGACAGTATATATGGAATTTAGATAAATTGGATCAATTTACAATAGTTATTCACTATCTCGTGTTAATTGGATGTCATTATTATATTTTTTGATAGAATTTTAATTATTTAGAAGCTAAATCATTATATCCTTATATACATATATGATATATGGAAAACCACTGGTGCTCGACGTAAACATATGATGGGTAAGATGTATGTTTGTGATGTGTGGGTCTTTCTTTTGGATGGATAAACTCGTCTACAGGATGGAAAATAGACGGGTTCAATAATCAAAGCTGGCAGAATTCAAACAATTAATTCTGTTAACAAGAAACGCACACCAGGCAACAAAGAGGTCTTCGCGATCAGATTAATGAGCCGGGGCCGGGGGTTGACTTCGGGGGTTTCCTGGAGATTCCTTACAGCTTCGCCTTTCTTCCGTTGGGCAGGTGTTTCCTGGGGTGTTTATCCAGGGAGATACTATTTTCGTGCCGAGCCCCTTAGGCTCGTGCTGAAGAAACTATTACATTATACAGATGTTAAGCCATGTGTTTGGAAGCGTTTAAGTCCGCATGCTTAACATCATATCAATTCATAAAATTATTAATACTTAATAATTGATATTTTAACATTTCATCAATAGCTCATAGCATACAATGAACAATCAAATTTATAAGATTTTATCGTCAATTACGTAGTTTGTAGCATTGTTCAATTGGAATAATGCTTATTGGATCTAAGAGCATGGCGGCGTTCTATTAACGTCCAGTATTGATTTCTGGAATGCCTTTTGGGAATTGTCTAAATTGAAATATGACGTCGACGTATAAGACAATTAAGCGACATGAGAATTGACCAGGGAAATTTTTCCATTGTCTGGGATTCAATGACGAGAATTTTACAAGAGGGAAAAACTGTGAAAGCGAAAAATTTGTCGGCGAGAAATAAGTGGAAATAAACATATTCAAATCAGTGACATTTATTGGAGTATGAACATCTTGAAAGGTGAAACGGGCTTTTATGCCCTGAACCGCTTACAAGTAAGAGAACATTATTATAGAGGTATCCAGACCGTGCTCTTTTCTGTGAAGGATGAGATTTTTGGCATCGACGCCATGGTTCTCAATCTTTAAAAATCAAATCGAAGTAAGACAAACTTAATTTAAATTTAAACTCCTCAAGAATAACAATATTTATACTTAACATGAATTAACGTACAAAATATGGATTTAATATATTTGATTATTCTTTGACTTCTATAGGGACTTTTATATCATTTCCCCAGAAACAGACGATAATCTATAGCTTTCTAATCAATCAGTTAAGATTTAATTAATATAATAGATAATTTAGACAATTAAGTAGCCCTCTTTAAAAATCGTTCCAATCAAGATATTGATATTGCAGAGAGAATCATTGTTTTTATGAGACGTTAAGGTTTTTATTTGAATTTTTCGCTTGTTCATTTTTCAACGGGATACAACTCGAGCTAATTTTACAGGAAGAAAATTTACTCTAGTTAATCAAATGCTACATGCCGAGTTAATGTTTATCATAGAAACATACTTGAGTTCATCAATTTAAAGGTAAACAGACCTTTCAAGTCATGCGCCATGCAAGTTTAAAGGCGGCTGATCAAAAGTTCGCGAGCCTTAATTTTATGTTCTCAGCATGAAAATGGAATGTTTGAGAAGCGTCTTATGTAAGCAGAGAAAAGGTGGAAGGTCTGGAGCAGCTTCCTTTGCCGGCGCACGTCACAGGCGCCCCGGTGATTGGGTGTTGATTTAGCGACGCTCCACTGGCTCGGCACGATGCATCGTTAGTTTTACAATCTTGCCAAGTGGCACGGAAGGCCTGTGTAAATAAATCACCTCAACGTATCTGAAGACTCCCTGGAAGATCTCTGCACCGAAGACGTAATCTACCGGATCCGACGTTTTAAATCTCATCAGTGCGATCTGTCCAATCGTGGAGAGTTTGACTTCCGCGAGTCCAAGGCGGTCCTATTTGAAGCGTCTGTGATCATTGTGTTATGCAAGCACCATTTTTCGTATGAAAATCGAGGTGCTATTCAACATCTTCTAAGTCTTCATGGTATTTCTTCGACTATTCAAGATCATTCAATTAAATAAACGTATAAAGTCAGACCAAAATGGCATGACATTTTCATATTGACGGTATTTTTATTCAATGAATTGCTTCAGCTGATCCAATTATCGACGATGCAAATCTTTGATGGTGCCTAATGGCATCTCATAATCCATATCTCACCATGTCGACATCATAATCTTATTAAGTTGGAGCTTTTGTATCACTTCGGTTTACCCACTGTCCAATATCATTAAGGTATAAACTGCATAACAAATCTATTATACGTTCACAAACCACATCAAACATTTACTAAAGCCTGCATAATTTCCATAAACAGCGTATTTTGATTATAAATCACAAATTACATGTAAATAGACGATGTATATTTTATTTAAATGCGACATTTTAAGCTGCAACATTGATACAAAATAGACAGTGCATTGGCGAACTTTTTTGCCTTTATTGAATCATTGAATACTAATCAAATCCAATCAATCGAATGGATTAGAAAAATCCTTTAATCTAAAATCAGTTTATGCTCCAGAATATCTACTTTAATGCACTTTTTTCAAATAAGAATTAAAATAGAAATACAATGGCCAACCATCTGAAACTTCCTTAAAGCCTTAACAATAGATACAAGATCTTGAGTGTGTGATAATTATAGTATTTTTATTCCATATTTTTCTGGTGGGATTTACAACAATATCCAATAATTGCTAATAGGAATTGTAACAAAATTGTAACAAGTAAAAAATTCAATATTTTTCGTCCAAAATTCTTAGATAATGAAAAATTATTTTTCATATTCAAAACCGGATTTTTAGGATTAAAAAATCGAAAAGCGCTTTTGTGTGCATGTTGTTTTATATCAACAAAAAATATAAACTCTATATAATATTTTCGAAAAATCTCATTATATTGGAATAATCGTTTATGTACTAAAATTCTTTGAAGTGAAAATATAAGCATAGTCATTTGATGAAAATTGAGATTGCTGATTTTTTGCAATACTGAAATATGTCTTATTAATACAGCATTCATTTCGTATGATTTTAAAATGTAGTGAATTTTTAATATCACAAATTAAAAAATTCCTACAACTTTCGAGGGTTAAAGATTTCATTCGTACTTTTATGTTTCACTATTCTTTAATTAATTCAAAATTGTCTCCGCAAGCTTTGGAATGCATCTGTATTTTAATATCATTTTTTGCAAAAAAATAAGTACTTTAGCATAAAAATTTAATTTGGACATTTTTCCACTTACTTGAAAGAAAGCTCGGAGCTTTGAAGGAAAACAATATTTTTACCTCGCTTTGGATTATGACCATGATAGAGATTTTAAATGGCAAAATTTTCAGCCGATTTTATTACGAAAATAATTATTTACCTTGTGAGTCCATTAGCAAACGTTCTTTCACTATTTGTTCGCGTATCATCAATCAAAAATTATCATGTTCCATGACATTTTTCGTAGACACCGTACCTGTCTCCATGAAATTAAGCAAATTCATTTTTTGAGCCATCATGCACCTCTATATAACTGCAGCCAATCATAAAATGAATGAAATTTTGATTCAAAAATCATGTTATTTCATCAATTTTTATTAGTAAAACATTTTTTCATTCATATGAAAATATTTCACTGGCATCATAGATGCTTAAATTAATGTGATTCAATTGCGTACATATTTAGAAACATCTGACGTCGCCCGCACCAACTATTATTTCGGCATTCATATTCGTCCACGTAGTTAGCTTATGATAAATTAACTCATATTTTAACAGCTATTAAAATATTTAATAATATATTATTCTAAGATCGTTCTCTATCACACATTAAAGCATAAAACAAGACCAAAGCCTTACAAAGACAAAGTGCATCTTTGAAAAAGTTAAGCCGAATGCAAAAAGTAATATTATCACGCGTTTATCAGAGGGAGGCTTTGACGCAAAGGAAGGATGAAACGGCTCAGATCCTCGTAGCTCTCCAGACACCGCTATCAGTTTTAAATTGCCCCAGTATACAAGGACTGGGGGAGTTTACAATGGAAAATAGAAGGGTATGATTAACTAAGAGCCATTCAAAGAAAAGGGCCCTCCAAGAGCTGCTCTCGTTTCCCTACTGAGCTCTAGCCCTCATCCGCCGCACTAGAAGTAATGCTGTCTAATATATAATACGAATTATTTTTAAAATATATTTTTAATACATTTTCAAAAAAACATTAAACATTTCAACAACGATGGATAATTTATTAAACAAATCTCAATGATTTGATAATTTGTTTTTTTTAGATAGCTGTGCAAATATTGTCATAATTTCCACATCATTTTTGATATTACAATATATAAACATTTATTGATGCAAATATTGGTTAAAGTTGAAAAAAATATATTCTTACTTAAATAATTGTGCACAAGGTAGTGAGTGGAAGTATTTTGGTGATCGTAAAAGTTCAACAAATATATGAATGAGCTATGAAAGCGTTTCATTCCGAGGTTAATTGCTCATGGAGCTTTTCGAAAATTTGGAGAGCTTTCGAAACTTAATTTTTAGAAAAGCTCGATTTCTTTCCATAATATATATAGTCCTCGTTCTTGTATTATATCGCTTCTTAAGCTTTTAGCTCTCAGACTCGATCATTCTTCTGGATGCGATGACTTTTTTAAGAGCTTTCCCGGCGGCGATATGCCGGATCAGTTTCATTCCTCGAAGTTGATCTAAAAAAAGGCTTTCAAAAAATAAGTTCCGATTTAGAGGAAACTACTCGACTATTTGCTTTCACATCGGTTGTCAACTTCGTATCATAAAGCTGTCAAACCGACACGTTGTTCAGTCGTTAAAAGGCATAAAGGCATGACTTCTAGTCGAAATTTCTGTTTGCTTTTTTAAAAGCCATGGTATGTTACAGCATGATTCTAATTGAAAGCTTTGTACATTTATAACTTATTTAAATATGTATCTTATATAACGTATAAAAAATATTTGATACATATATATTATTAACAATTTCTACGAGTATAACCCCTGTGCAGAAAGAAGGTTTAAGTATATTTATATCTACATTTTTTATATTATTAGCGTTCCCACAGAAGCACAAACGAAGGATGTTAAATAAAGACACAACTAAGCGTTATTAATAAAATTAATATTTTATCAGCCAATAGTTGCATAAATATTGTGCAATAAAAATTAAAGTCAATATTCAATGCCACAAAATTATTTCATATGGATTTTTTGAGGTATTTAATCGTTTTGACTAGACTTTAGAAAGTTCCTTAAAATATAGAAATAAGGGAAGAAAATTAAATAAAAAATATGCATGACTTAATACATTTATGAATTTTAATTTTAATTAACGTATTTTTAAAGTGTTATTAAATGTTATAAATAATGAGGAAAATCATCAATTAAAGAATGATGTGAATCATTTGCATCTTCTTATTTCGCCACCTTTCAAACACCTATGATCAAGGTAAACATCGTAGTTATATTAGAATTCCAAAGTTTCTCTAAACTTTAACTTTGATTTTGAATAAATTAAAAATGTGTTTCGCTGTTTATTTGACCGTGATATAGACGTGCATGCTAAAAAAGTAATTGTATGGAAGTATTCGCGACAAAGTTTTCAACACCCTTTGTCGGGAAGAATCAGCTTTTACTTTAAATTCATTTCAAAAGCTCAAACATTAAATCCGAAATGAACTTAGAGCAAACAACTTTAATGTAAAAGTATACATTCATTGGCTTAAATTTATTCTCCAAAAAGTTGGGTCGACGTGCGCCGAATAAGGAGTAATCCCCGTGCAGACCTCCCTGGTAATACCGACTACCCCCCTGACGTTTTTTTCAGAGGTAATATTGACTCTGCGGGGAAGTTTAGATGAACTTAGCGCCTGGTATAAGTAGTGAAGGTGATGAGAAAGAGTATTGATGTTTAATGCAGATTTCTTAGTGGATTTTGGGGTGAATCCCCAAAGCTTTGTGCTCTTGTACAAAGATCAGGTTAATGATTTTCTCGGAGCTTACTTTTGTATGGTAGGTGGTCTCCGTCTCCCTTATCTCCTAGCCTTACATCGTCTTTAGAGAGTGTGGTTTGAATACATTTTGTAAAATGGCTTATTCAAGAGGTGCTCTCAGATTTTTCGGTTATGTTTCGCCCTTAGAACATGTCCCATCAGGCGCACAAATAGGTCACCCCGAGTATTTTAACCTTTAAGACAACCTTTATACTGTCCTCGTGTTCTATTCAATAAAAATATGGGCAGATGAAACGCAAGAACTTGAGGAGGGATACTTCAAGCACTTGGAATGAGCTTTCATGCTTAAATTCAATTTAATTAAAATTAATATTTATGAAAAGGAACAACTTCATTCCGACTCGACAAACTGTACTCCGACCCTCAAAATTTAAATATCGTCGACGTTAAAAATAATCAGTTTGCTTTAGAATTAATCATCGTGATGATCTCTATAAATCAAGGCACACTGAATAATGATCATAATCGCATATGATATTCCTTATTCGATCAATCTGCACAAAAATAAATGACAAATGGCATATCTAGTAAGATATTATTTTTATATGAAAAAATGTACTGTAAAACTTTTTTTAATAAAAATACTTAAAAATCAAAAACCTTTATAGTATAACATTCTCAATTAACACATAAATTACAACAGATATTTCAAAATAATTCATATAAAAATATTTTTTAACATGTCGTCCTTATCGTCAAGTGTAATTTTGATATTTTAAGGTAAAGATGTCAACAATAAAGAAATATTCATCATGAAAATCATATTATTAAATCCAAATATAACCTAGAAGATCTTTTATGGTCCAAATACTTTCACTGTCAAATAATACTTTTTTCATCTGACTAATTTTATTTTCAGCAACAGAAACAATGCTAATGCTAAAAACAGTTGGGACGATGACTGACTCAAAACTTAACTCCAAAATAAAATTGATCTACTCACGGTGACTTTTAGACCCGACCTACCTTACTATTTTTTAGATTGTTCTCGAAGCTTTAAATCCACTCCGAATTATGTATTGCCTTTAAGATATTTGATTTATATGAGAACCGAACGGTTATTTTCAGCCATTACACATCTGTCATATGACTTTTTTATTATTCTGAAACCATCATCCTGTAGTCAGCACGTATAAAGCTTACAAAAACTTACAGGCTTGCACAACAATCTCGTCTTCTCCATTTTCACAAGAATGTTTACGCTTTCTCAGTATTTTCCCTTATCCATTACAGTATCTATTTTTTTAAAATGTATACTATAGAATGTGCATTTAAAAAAGTACATATTTGGTTTTTAAAAAATCCAAATGCAGTTGATAAGAAAATGAAAAGCAGGAAAAAAATGTTTTTTCGAGCTTTTTCAGCATATAGCGCCAAAAACACAAATCGCCTCAGTTTGAGAGCACATACGAGCAAGTCAGAAATGTTCTCTTTCCGAGGGAAGAAAGTAGAAAAGCATATTTGCTCGAAAAGCGTAACTTTAGATTCAAATTGAGGCATAAAACCAAATGGCAATATCTCTAGAGTGGGTACAAATAAAATAGAAACGTTACCGTCAAACGCTGAGTCAAATGTTTATCCGAGCCACCCCTTGTGCTGCTAAGCTGAGACTATTTACAAACACAACACGAAGAAGAGCACGAGTCTTCCTTCTTCCTGGAACCAAATCACCGACTCGACGATTTGCCTTACCCTTGTTGTCTTTTCTTTTCATGTCGACGAACAGGCTTGCTTCCCTTAGCACAAAAATCTACGACCCCACAAATTCGCTTCAATTAATTTACGTAAAGCATGAAGATGTATATTTATTTATATGTGTGCTGGAGGACGAGTTCAAAGATGTGTGTGTGCAAGCAATGAAAGGATAGTCCTTCGGGCATTCACAATTGTGTACAATACTTTTGCGGAGCTGCAAGAGATTTGTTACCTCATCAACATTTCGCTATTTGCATCCATTTTATCGGAAAGATTTGCAGAGAAAAAAATACTAGAAAAAATAGAATCAATTCACATATATTAAGAGAATAAATCAAGTATAAAAACGTTTCCATTAAACCTTTCTGGGCGGGAAAAATATTTTTAAGCGAGTGTTTTTTTAGACATTAAGCTCGTTTTTAACCATAAGAAAATGACAACCAGCTTTTAAGCTGCAGTTTAAAAAAAAGACATTTACTTACCTTCGCGTCTCAAAAGAAGAAATTCTTATATTATTTTCTAGTTTTTCACCATTATTGTGTTCTTATATAGAATATACATAGCTCTTACATATATTTAAATATCTTCGCCTAATCCAGCATTGCCTAAACTGGACTCAATGTACTTCAAAAATCCATTTTCTTCCTTCCTTCAAAAAGACTGCGAGGGTATCATTCATTTTGAATCACTTAAACCTGGACCAACAATAAATCCAATATTTTATTTTGAACAATTAGACCGTTTAGCGGCGAAAATACAGAAAAACAACCCTCTCTCGTGCATCATGCAGTGTTTCTATAGCATGATAATGCTCGCCCCTATACGGCGAAAATTACGCGGGAAAATATAAACAGCTTTGGATGGAAGATAATTCTACATTTTTCTTATTCTCCAGGCATTAATCCGTTGGATTTTCATATTTTTAGATATATGCAGTATTATTTGGATGGGATTTTTTTTTAGAATATTTTCGTACAAAGCCCGTAATGTTTTATGACAGAGGCATCAAAATGTTATATTTATTGTTAAAAATTACAATTTTCATACAAGATTATAGTGTTGAACGACATGTACTAATGATCAAATTTTATTTTTAAAATCAGTGCTTTATTCGAGAAACGTTCGGCTCATTGCGCGATTTTTATCATCGCTAATACTCCTCCCGAGTCGATTATTTGACGTTTAGTAACCAAATTCAAATTCAAATCAAGCAACACCTTTAAGTCACCAAAACGCAAAGATTGCTGTAAACATCACTGCTGTGCGTGAGAATGTACGGATATACCCGAGGCAGTCAATTTCTCGTCGTTCACAAGAACTTGACCTTTCTGCGACTTCAACATGGTGAATTTTGCGTCGGAACTTGCCATAACCGGCTACATATTAATGATGAGCAAAATATTGTGCTCTAAATTTCATGATATGGATACCGACTACATGTGGTTCCAACAGGACAGCGCTACGTGCTATTAAGCTCGTGCCACGATGGACATTCTACAGAAGCGATTTGACGACGTGCGATTTAACACCTTAACTTCCTTCGAGGCAATCTTAAATCGCAGGATTATGCGTATATCATGACAAAGTCATCGAAAATTGAATCCCGAATGCGTGCTACCAAGCAAAACCACGGCAGGCATTTGAACGATGTTATCTTTTCGTAGGAAGGATTTATTTTGTATTTATCCAAAATTCCTCTCAGTTAATTAAACAAGTTCATTTTGTGAATATTTTAAAATGAAATATAAAGGAGTGCGCCCAATTTTCTGTATTCGCATTGACAAGCTTATTGTATTCGTCAATTCAAAGAAAATCCATGAACGTTTTCACTAATTAAATAATTCCACGTGCTTTTCCTGCACGCCGTTCACATTCGAATTGGGGGCTTTTGATCTAAAAGACAATAAGGTACGTGGAGTGCAGGGCCGAGCGATGGGAAACTGAGCCGCCGTAAATCACGTATAAGTGTATGCCCGAATAATAATAAAACTCCCAGCCCTGGCGAAAAGTTGGACCCGCGCGCGAATATCGTAAAACAACAGGCCCGGGAACAACTGAAAATACAGACATAATTTGAAAACTTATCGCGAATTCGAACCACGGAATCGCGGAAGGACGCTAATTGAAAAGTCTATGCGCGAAAGACAAACGAACTTCTGATTTTCTCTCGGGTAATTTTATTTTCAATGCAGAATTAATTTAGGATGATTTATATTTCTTTGTGCAGTGGCGCGCGGAATCCCCCCTTCGACGTGTGTGTATTTGAATATTCAAACTTAAGGGGCTTTCGCTTAGGATTTTACAACCCCCCAGAAATCTACGAAGTGATGCATACCAAAATTCTTAGAAAATTTTAATACCGAATGATCGATGTTATTTATCAATTTAAACCAGACTTTCGGAAATTTCAAAAGGACACTTAAAATTTTGCGTGTTATTTTTATAGACAAAAAATAGAAAATATGCAAAAAAAATAAATTCGAAAACACGCAAATATATTTTATATTTTTCTAAAATAATCCTCTTGGTTTTTTCATCTGTTACAAGGCCACCTTTATCAGCTAAAATATACTTTACAAAAAATATTTATATTTAAAATTATTATATGCAAACATAATGATATTATCATGGAAATGCATTTAGAACTAAGTAAATATCAAATATGCAAATACGAATGCATAAGATCATCAAGCAGGATAAAGGATTAAGCATTAAGATTTTTCTTCCGTTCGCCGATTTGTGACTGCACTAAGACTTCGGGTCACTATCCAAATTAAGTATTTATTTATTTTATTAATAAAATTAAAATAATCATTAATTTGAAACGCAAGGATTATATTCATAAAATGCATGTATGGAGTATTAGCATTTTTAATTCCACCCTATTTCATTTGAATGGGCGCCGTGTTTTTTTTATTCCGTTCCGATACTTTGATTTCGGTACGTTCCAACATTTAATCAGTCCAAATTAAAATCATTTCTATCCCGGTATGTTTCACATTTAGCCAAGTCTGAATGAATATTCATCGTATCGAAACAGAAATGCATACACGCCGGTCCAATTTCAAAAATCAATAATCGATGCTCTCCATATAAATAATTTTTCAAAGTGCCTGCGGCTACAAATTTAATAAAGCTCAGTTAATTTGAAATTGGCCCCAAAGTTGGTGGGGCACCGAAAAGAGACGATAATTTGTTTCTCTTGTCAGGGGAGATTTATTATTCGAACAGACGGATATCCGTTCTTGGTAAATAATTGGGATGAGCAATTACGACAAAATATACGCACCCCAGCATAGAGCAAAAGATACTACCAATTACTGCTTTATTTTTTATGCGCATTTGAATTGCATACAAACGAATTGCGGGCATCATTTATACGTTATTATCTGTACGAAGGCATGGCTTTCATTTATGCAGTATATTAATATGTTCTCATATGTATTAACCCCTTAAAGAGGTAAGACACAGAGTTGTGTCCAAATTCCAATGATTCAAAAAGAGCACTCTTATACGTTGAGCTCGGAGAGATATAAGTAATTGATTTCAAGTGTATTGTTTATGTTTACGTAAATAAATGACCGAACACTGTGTGCTATCAACAGGGTTTTTTTTATGTATGTACAAGCTTTATACACGCTGCGATAATCCTGATAGATAATTGGATTTGTACGGATGATAAGTGGTGGACATACAAATATAGCATATAATATTATGATGATTTAAAATTAGCTCACTACTCAAAGGGTTAATATAAGTCAAATGTAACTTAATTTTTAATAGCAAGTGATCATGAGAAAGATGGACCAACTCGGGTATAATATAAATGATACATTACAAACTATACAAGAAAACTAAACAATATATCAATATTCATTTATATAGTAGTTTCTAAAATAGGTCAATTTAAGTACAGTAAGTTAAATCCTGGTTTTTTATTATAAAGACTCTTAATTTAAAAAATCTAAACTATACTATATCCGATCGATCATTTTGATCTAGGTCTGTCCTAATTTTCTATATCTGAGAAAGAAAATACTCAAATGACTAGTGAAGTAGGGCAGGGCTCTTTATGATTGATTTATTTGTGACAAAAATATCATTGAAAATGAGAACTTTAACAACTTCATGCAACGTATTTTTCAAATCGGTTGACATATTTTTGGATGCCAATAATTGCATGGAACACTGGTTCCAAATGACCTAAGGTGCTACATCTTTAATAAGAGTAATCGATCCATTTTTTGCTCCTGACATTGCACGAGCCCCATTAGTACAAATTCCAACACATTTTGACCACTAGATGTCATTCATAATTAAATCAAGATAAAAAATCAAGAAAATTTGATATTAAGTAGCACTAAACCACTAATGCAATTTTTGTAGTGCAAAATATTTCTATAGTTCAAAGTAAATTATTAACACATATCACCTTGTCTATAAACTATTAACACACAAGGTCTGTCGACTTTCTAAGTAAGTACGTATACATATTTTTATGGCGTAACGAATACGTTTGGCATACTTTTTGTTGCTTAAACAAAGAGAGGACGGGTTTGAAAGTTAAAAAAAAATTCGATATTCTTCCTTTATCCTCCCCAGTTCCAAAAACATTTTTTTAAATTTCTTCGCGGACCCCCTGCAAGGGCTTCGCGGGCCCCTGTTTACATACCGCTGGTCTAGGCGTTCAAAACATGGGCGTAAAGAAGGGTGCTGACTGATCGAAGGTCCAATGCCGATGTGCTGACTTTGATGAATAAACAACGCCACAAAAAGGCGCTAATTGAAGTACTGTGGCTATGTCATGAGAAATCAAAGATGTGATCTCCAGCACCTGATATTACTACATCGGAGTCATGTGGAAGACGTCATGGTTGAAGAACCTCCAGCAGTGAAGCGGTCTTAGCACCGGATCATTGTTCTGACCAGCAATCGATCAACTCAGGATAGAGTTCTTGGAAGTAACGTAGACGTAGAACAGGCACGTGAAGAAGAACGAAAAACCTTGAACGTTTTCAGTAATTAAATGATTTCACGTACTGCACGCCATTCACATTCAAGCTGGGAGCTTATAATCTGGACTATAAAGTTAGTGGAGTGCAGGGCCGATCAATGGGGAACTGAATCGCCATAAATCACATATAAGTATATGCCCGAATAATAGTAAAATTCCCAGCCCTGGCGAAAATTTGAGTCTACGCGCGAATATCATAAAACAACAGGTTCGGAACAACTAAAAATACTGACGAAAGGACGCTAATTGAAAAGTCTATATGTAAAAAATAAATGCATTTCTGATTTTCTCTCTGATAATTTTATTCTTAATAAAGAATTAATTAGGATGATTTATACATCTTTGTGTAGTGGTACATATCAATGTCTCTAACAAAATTTAATACGGAATGATCGATATTGTTTGTTAATTAAGGTCTATAGATAACCTTATTTTAAATCAATAATCAAAGAAAAATAATAACAAACATTTTATTTAAAAGTTTTACAAACAGGAAGTGTTAAGTATGGGTACAAATAATATCAGTGAATTTTACTTTCATTTTCCAATATGATTCTATAAATATTAAAAGAAATGTATCTAATTTGGAAAATTCACATACATGATCGTCATCTTTAATAGTAATATTACTATCCAATTTAATTTGATTAGTCGGGTTGGAGCAGTTGGATGACTCTTCACCTGAAATTTTGTGTGCTATTTTTTCAGACAAAAAATACAAAATATGCATCAAAAATAAATTAAAAAACACTCAAATATATCCAATATTATGGCACAGACTTACCAATGTGAGATGTTGCATTTTTCTTAGGAGGTGGTCTCTTCCGAACTATATAACAATGATAAACGAAAAATTAATATGCATCATAAATAGATTTAAAAACACTCAAATATATCCAATATTATGGCACAGACTTACCAATGTGAGATGTTGCATTTTTCTTAGGAGGTGGTCTCTTCCGAACTATATAACAATGATAGACCAAAAATTAATATACATCCTAAATATATTAGGTTACCATAAGTTTCTTTCGCAAATGAACACAGATATAATCATAGCCATAGTTGAAGAACACCTGCGATATACTGTTCGCAAAATAGCTAACAAATTCCGCGAACATCCGTCTATAATCACCTAACAAAATTAGGCTACATTAATCGTTCAGATTTGTGGCTTCCTCGTGAACTGACTGACTCAAATAATCTTCAGCATATTTCAACGTGCGATCATCTTCTCCAACGACATAATAGCCAATCTTCTTTGAAGAGACTTGTCACTCGAGATTAAAGTTGGATACTCTATGAGAATATCCAACTTAAACGGTCTTGGACCAAGGATACAGAAGCTTCAACTGTAGCTAAACCTGGCCTACATCCAAAAAAAGTTTCGCTGTGCATTTGGTGGGACTGGAAAGAGGTAGTTTATTATGAGCTACTTCAGCGAGGTGAAACGATCAATTCAACAAAATATTAATTTCAACTAGATAATCTAAAAGATGCATTTGCCAGAAAACGGCCAGAATTAGCGAACAGGCGAGGCGTTGTTTTTCATCGCGTTAACGCCAGGCCTCATGTGTCTTTGCTTGTCAGAAATAAATGATTATCATTTGACTGGGATGTTTCACCTCATCCTCCATACTCTTCGGACATTGTCCCTTCAGATTATTATTTATATCTTTCATTGAAAAATTCTTTATGTGGTAAAAATTTTAATTCAAAAAATGATATAAAAATGTACCTTAATCAATATTTTGCCAACAAACCTGAGAAATTTTAGCAAGAAGGCAGAATGGATCATATATTATTCAATGAATTTTGATGTAATACAAATTATTGTTTTTTTTTTTCTTAATATAAAAACGAAAGAAACTTATGGAACACCCTGATATTTAAAAACACTCTAATATATCCTATATTGAGGCAAAAACTTACTAGTACGAGATCTCTTATTTATCTGTGGATATGATCTCCTCCGACCTTTATAACAATGATAAACGAAAAATGAATATGCATCATAAATATATTCAAAAACACTCAAATACAATATGTATTTAAGCAAATACTTACAAATTTGACACGTATTTGACAATTTTTTAATGGTACAACGACAATATCTAGAAGTGTCCATTGTCGATTCGTTTAATTTGATTTGATGACTATTAAACAAATGAATGTATTTACTGTTTAAATTAATTAAATTTAAATTATCTATATTTTTAAATCGATTTTAAAAAATTAGACTAAATTCAAAATTTAACGTCCATTATCATATTGGTTTTTAATTGATTTTTATTTTAAAAAATCTTCCTATTTGTTTCATCAGCAATTTTGAAAATTTAGGAATACATATTTATATATATATATATATATATATTAGAGTTTTTCAGATTTACGCGAGTCATATTTAAATTATTAAAATATTAATAAATAGCCGGGTGTTCGATCGCGTTAAGGTTTTTGGTAAAAAATTAAAAAACGAATTTTTTACCTTATCCGATATTTCGGACCACTCGTCGGGTCCATTTTCAAGGATTGACTGTCAGTCAGATAAGTCCAGCAATTTATTCCGGCTAAATCTAAAATATTGAAAAAGATAAAGTGGCCACCTTCTGAAACCTGATTTCACGGTATATTTTCGTGCCAGGTGCCTGGTTTTCGTTGGAAAGAGTTGCTCATCCCTGATAATATAAACTCTCGGTTTAAAGCAATTTTGACCGTATTCAATAAGTTTCTCACAAATTGCTGAGACATTTGTCTGTTTGCAACCGTTGACTCCTCTGATTTCTTTTGTCGAAATGAATGTGTCACAGAATCTCAGTAAAATCACGTCTACTCTTAATGCTGGAGGAAAATGATGGTCCCCACTTATTGTTTCACAAATATTGAAGCCTCAAAGTATTTTCTTTGTACTTGCGTACATACTGCAAGAAACGCCTCCAATTTTGCTTGCGTAATCGTCCAGTTTTTACCCAAAATTCGAGAGGCTTCTAAATATGTACAAATTCGTACATGTTCCAAAATATGGTTGTCAATCAGTAATAAGAACGCACTACTCAGATTCCCCTTCATAATGTTTCTTTTAACATGTGCTCTTGGCCCGTATACCTCTTTAAAAACACTCTGAACTGGTAATCTACCAACAAACCCTTCTTCTTCAATTATTTTCCAAATAGTTCCGTCTGAATCAATTTCAGTTTGCTGATTTGGTACGTTATTTCCACCTTCGTCTTCAGAACTGGGTGGGAATCACATCGTCTCGTATGTATGTTTCGAGTATTTTTTCGATCACTCTCGCTTGACTGATCTATATTGCCTTTTTCAGGAATTTCCTCATCACTACTCTCGATAATAGTACTTCATCGGTGTCATAATTCCCCGAAATCATACTCCTGTGCCGATAAAATATTGCAATACCCATCAATTGTTATAGCTGCCCCAATGTCATATTATTATAGTATTTCTTCATAGAAGCATGCACCAAACATTTTGACTGGTACTGGTATAAGTGTTAATGACAAAAATATATTTGTTACAAATATATATAAAATAACATTAAATTCATAAAACTTATAGCTACAAATGTCATAATATAATTTCGAAACGTAAATTTTACATGCAATAGGAATTTTGAATTGAAATGGCACGACCAGTAAAAATTACCGGTCTGGTAAATCTAGTGTTAAAAATCCGCCTTTAGATGGGATGAAATTATAGATAGTAGAGGAAAATATATCATTGATTAGAATGTTAAATTGTGTTTTATTTACACTATTTAATTTTTTTTCAAAAATGCGCACGAACTTTTGGACTGACCTGATATATCTTATAGTAAAAATAAGTCCGCTTAAAAGCTCTAAAGCTCTAACGATCAATCGATTTTGCTTGAAAGTTAAACAAAAAAATATTCGCAGATTCTCACTGACTACAGGAGAAGGTATCTTTCTTCGTTAACACTATAAAATGAAAACGGAATACAAAAAATACAATAGTATATTTCGAGTCCCGATATTGTATCCATCTATTAATTGGAGCGTACATTTTTTGAATTGAAATATATTTTTTCTACATGATTATATCTTAGATTTTTTTTTCAATAAGGTACTCGTTAAACACATCCGTTCTCTTACTCTGTTCCTTTTATAAAATTCCACTTCTTAGTTTAAGAATATAAAAGAAATCAAAACTGATTACATGCGGCCTTTCGAAAAAAATGTGTCGTTCAATGCATGGCAAATCAAAGCAAATCGGCAAACAGAGAGTTAAAAAACACACGATTAAACATCGGAATAAAATGTTTTTTTTTTGTATTACAATTTTTAAAAAAAATCTGCGTCACTTGTACGATATAAAAAAATAATTTAATGAGTTTGTAGAAAATATTTTTAAATGGAAACGCTTGCACGTACTTTACTTAGTAGTATATTCTTTACGACTTTATCGCGGTGGATCGTTTCATAGGATTAAATAAAGGGACATGAAAGGGGTGCAGCTTTTAATGCGGTCCCAAAATGAAACTCGTTGGTAACATCTGCTGTCCTCACATCATAACATTTCTGAGAGCATACAAGCGGCATTGACTACACATGTAACTAAAGAGGCACACATGGAGCGTTATTAAAATTAAAATTTCCCGAAAATTATTTTTTATGATTTTAATCCCTCTAAGGATCGAAAAATAAAATTATACGGCGGTCTATTTCTCCCGGTGAATTTCTGCTATATTTCGCATCGTATACAAATGTAAGCCTTATCCTCATACATCAGGTGGAAATACACACAAAAAAAATCTGTTATATCTCGTAAAGGCAGAATGCGGATACAAGATATTCAATCCGCTTTACAATCCTGCCGTATTGGATTATAAAAATAATAGAGGCGGAAAAGTCGCATTAAAACGATTTCATTGGCAACAGCAGCAACTTTTTATAGTGCCCTCTATCCGGGTATTATGTGCGGGGCAGCAAGCCGCATCCTTGGGATTATCCTATGCCGAATTTCATGGGATTATTGCAAAACCATACATGTAGACACTACGAACGTGCATTGTGAACCGGAGGTTGGCGAACCGGGCGAACATTAATTATTGTATTATTTGAATACGGCCATAATCCCGTTTGAAGTTCGGACAATATTAATGGTTTTTTGATAGCCCGTTAGTAATTAATTTTGATCAATTAAACATCCTTAATCATTTATTTGCGTTTCAAATTGCTACCGATTGTTCGATTTTTGTAAAATCGAATGGATTCGAAATTTACGCAAATTGAACGGGTACCCAGACAAAAGGGCGTTTTTTTAATGTGTAACTTCAATGGTCAGTTGTGTTTCATGTGTTGATTTTTTGTCGGTGTTTGGTAAACGGCTGAAGCATGTGTCTTAGGCAAAAAATTACAAAAACAATTCCTATTAACAATGAAAGGCTTTGTTTTGAGCAAGGTATTTTTTCCCTGTTTCATGCTGTACGAGTTTCATTAAAAAATTTGGCGACTACGGCAACTAAAAACATCTGTGCCATTTATGATGAAGTTCTATTAGTTTAATAATGCCAAAAATGGTTTAGAAATTTTAAATCGCGCAATTTTTCTTTAGTAGGCGTACATACGCATGTGTGAAGCTTTCTTCGACGAACAAACTAAAACGCTGTTCTTAAAATACATGGTGACTGCAGACGAGAAATGAGTTATTTACGAAGATAAGTGACCCAAAAAGCAATGGCTATCAGCACAGCAGGTAGCAAAAACAACCACTAAAGTCCTATTGTCTGTTTAGTGGCACATTCATGGTATAATTTATTTTCAATTGTTGAAATCCGAAGGAATAATTATAGCTGAAAAATATTGCAATCAACTAGAAGGAATACAAAATGAATTGAGAAAAAGAGGCCCGTTTTGATTAACCATCACACGGTATACCACTAACACATCTCCGGAGAGCAATCAAACCCTATGAGCTTTCTTAGTGTTAAAATATCTTACATGGTCATTATAAAATTGGGATAAAATGTGACGCATGTTGAAGGAAATAATCAGATTGATATGCTTTTTAAGAATAAAACCACCAAATGCTAATATCAATGACTATAGGTTCTTCTTTTAATCAAGATCAGTGAATGTAGATTGATCTTCGATGGTTTTTATGGCCCAAATCATGACCTGAGTAAGTCGCTCGCTTTTTCATATCCAGTCACTGCTTCATTAGCAGATATATCTAGATTGAAAAAGCATTTTATTTTATTCAATAAAAGTGCATTATAATAATATTTGAAAAAGCGGAAAGAAATGTCATTTTTTTGGTTGCGTCCTTTGCCGTCAGTTTGCCTCGGGTTGCTGTCGAGAAAATACGTCAAAGTTGGTGTCATTTTGAAGCTCTGTTGTTTGTTTTACATTTTTAAATATTTTTATACTTTTTTCGCCATAGTGAAAATGTCCAAGCCAGAAATTGATGAGACCCATTTGCGATCTTTATCAATAATCGATGATGACGTATTATATTCTCTGGTAGAATCTGATCTTCTAAAATAAGGAATTATCGCTAGACACCGGCTGTCCCTGGTCGACAGTAAAAGACCATTTGAAAAGACTCAGGAAAAAACATAGACAGGGAATTTGGGCACCGCACAAGTTGTAATCAACGATCTTGGAACAACAGATAACCTATTTGTTCATCGCTATTGTCCAAGTATGAAACCGATCCATTTTTAAGAAGGATCGTTACTGGGGATGAGAGGTGGGTCCTCTACAATAGCCTGAGAAGAAAAAACAGTGGCTTTCTTCAAATCAATTACCTGTTTCTACCCCTCGACTGTCCTTGAAAAAGGTCCTCCTTTGTGTTTAGTGGGATTTTTTAGCGTAATTCACTACAAATTATTAAAACCTGGCCAAATTGTCACAGCAGAGCTATAATGTGCACAATTAGATAGATTCAAAGCAGAAATGCTCAAAAAGCGATCAGTGCTAGTTAACAACCAAATAATATTACAACATGATAATGCAAGACTTCTTTCAGATTCTTACTTTATTGGAAAACCGGCCAAATTTTAAGAAATATGCATTAAAAAGCTACCTTAATATGGAAGGCAATTATAAATAACAATGAAAATTATTTAATTGAGTAATATTGTACAGCTTTTATTTAAAAAAAATATTTTCTCCAAATAACTAAAAAATGACATTTCTTTCCGCGTTAATTAATATTAATATAATGCCTAAGAAAAAAAATTGCCAGTAGATTGACTGCAACAAAAGTATTTAATTCATTATTTAACATAGATATTTAAAATTGGAGACGCTACAAATTTACAAAATTGTCTTTGTTCTCATTGTGATCAATGAGGGTTGATTCTTGCATAGAGAAAGGACCCCATTTAGATTTTGCAAGGGTAGTATGACCACAAGTTGGGTATTAGAACAATTCTGAGATGCACATCGGCGTAGATCTTTACCATAAGCTCTCCCGGTGAAATTACCATGTTTGTAATGAAGCTTGATTTTACCAATCTAATTACATATACACTTCTAGGTGTATTAGATCTTAATCCAAATAGTTGGTTTTCATTAATTAATTAATAACCAATAAAATTATTATAACACTATGAAGCAATTGCAGCTATAAGTGCATGTATTTAATGATTTTTTTTTCTTATTATTAAAGTAATTTTATAGATTTAAATTATTAGATCTTGCTGTTTGCCACCCCTAGATTGTTGTGGTGCGGGGTAGAAAGCTCCGGTACATATGGCGACTAAGTCTCGAGTTAGAACAAACGTGGAAAAAGTTTTGTCAGTGTTATCCATCCGAATGCTGGGCCTGCCCTGTCTTCTACCCTCTGCTCGATGGCGCATTTTTGTCTACCCTTAAAAAACGGAGCAGATAAGCAGCTGCGGTTTATTTTTATTCATTTTTGGTCCACTCGAGTCTTCCTCTTGTTCGCCGAAGCGCTTTTATGCTGCATATGAGATTATTAAAATTAAATTTTCTCTTTCGTCCCTTAAAAATAATCGTTTCACCTTTTTCTGCACAACTTTTATGTAACTATCGCCGTTTTTGTAATCTCCCTTTATGGGAAAATCGTGATTGAATTTATCGCGAACAACCGAATTTAATTAAGCTACGTAGAAGAGCAAAGAGGGTGACCAGGTGGACTTTCACACCAAACTGGTGGTTGCGGAAATTTTCATGCTAATGTTTGCATTATTAAATTACTTCATTTAATGTATTATTATATCTGAAAACTTCATTAACTAAATGAGCGGATCTACAGAATTTTGGGATAATGCAATTGATATTCAAATAGGATAATAGATATGATAATTGAAACAGCAATTGTGCGACGAAGATTTCAAAGACGGAACTCTATGGCAAACAAGAGTTCTCCGTTGCAAAGTTCTTGCAAAGTCAAATATATTATCAAGGGTATTATGATGGATTAATTTTGAAGATAGATGGATATAATTTAAACTATATTACAATTGAATAAAATTACATTCATTCCGTTTATCATATTTTACTTAAAAGCTGCGAGATCAACTTTAAACAGATCTGCTTAAAGACAATCGATTGCAATGTTGTTATCAGAAATCATCAAAAGTCAAAAGCATAATATAAACTGATTTGATGGTACTGGATTATAATATTGAGGACCTGCCGCTGAATTATAATTACAGCATCCAATCATAATTTATAGCGCCTTATATTCAATTAATTCATCAATAGCAAGATTGATGTTTAATTTATAATTTGTCACATCATGTACCAAATATACATAAATTCACTATGATATATATTTATATTTAAATTATTAGAGTGCATTTCATATTCTTTTTGAAATCCTGTTTTTATGGATTTTTAAAGGACTTTATATTCAATAATTCCAAAAACCTGATACTGGAGGAATATAAAGGATGGGAAATAGCTTCTCAATTAAATTTCTGGACGTTCTTACAATATAGTGATCTATAATGACATGATGATATATGACTATTTTTCTATTTCATAATTATTCATAATACGATGAATCAAACGTAGAAAATGGAATTAATATTCAATCATAATTTTCTACATAAAGATTATTTTCCTTCGTAAAGGAAAGAAAATAATCACTATTTTTCAGTTTTTAACAATTTTTTCGCGGTGCATATACAATAAGCTCGCAAAGCACCAGTTGAGAACCACTGCTTTAAATAGTGAGCTAATTGAAAATTATCATAGTCTTAGATGCTATATTCGCTTGTCCGCCACTTATCATCCGTACAAATCCACTTATCTGTAAGGACCACAACTAGCGCATAGTGAAGCATTATATTTAACACTCTCGTCGCCCAACGTGAATCGGCGTTGTTTCTATTGGGGCCCAATTTTGCGATTTTAGCCTTCTAAAACGTTAATGTTTTTTTAATGTAATTTGTTCGAGCTACTGATTGAACTATTCGACAATTATTGTTTTTATACTTAATAGAAATATGATATTTAAATAAAATATATTAAATAAATACATTCGAGTACAAGTAAAGTTTAATGTGTTTTTCGGGTGTAAAAAGTTAAAGTGATGAAACACTCAGATATTTTTGCGCGGTATTTATACGCGTTAATATAGAGAATATCTGAATTTATCATGTAGATTTCAGTTGATTAAAATATATGAGTAAATAAACTAATTCATGGCTATTTTATCGCCAAATGGAATAGTCAGAAGATCAATATTTCAGCTTTTAGGGCCAATTAGAAGTCACAGAGACGAAAATAAATTGTCTATAGGTTGGATAGAGGAGGCTTTCGTTCAGTATTAATATGACAGAGTGCCGGCAGAGCATTGAGTGTAAAAAGTGTGTAATTTCAGAGGTGCCGAGGCGGTGCCAATTTTTCACTCGACTTATTAAACTATGGTACCGCGGGGGGGTAGATTAATGATTGCCTTTCGTTGCTGGGGCGCCTGTGTGAGCCAGCACATAACCTGCCTCATAAATCATTTAAAATTAACAAGTTATTGGATCGCTGATATTGCGTTACCTGTGAAGCCTCCGCTCAAAAAGGGAGAGTACTTACCCCAAGTGTGGGTATTAATCGGGTTAATTGATCGCCCGTATCGAAAATATTGAGTGCTCACGTGACATTCACACCTTTTTAGTCACTAGAATATACACCAAATGACTTTATCTAGAATTGCATATTCTTGAATTCGATAGTGCAATTGAATTGTATCCTACATTTGTTTCTATACAAATCATTTTTGTGCATATAAATATCAGCCTACTAGGCTACATGAATTATTGTAATCAATCGATTTTTGCATGCATGGCAGTTTGTACCTGTAGGTAGTCCCGCGTTAAGCGGTTGGACTCGTACCCGATCATCTCGGGTTCGAATCCCACAGGAGATGTGGCTGGCAACCACATTTTTAAAAACATATATATGCCATGAAAAACCATGTCAAAAATAGTTGGTAATGATACCATAAAAAAGGGATCGCTAAAAGCCACCTAAAAAAAAAAAAAAAAAAAAAAAAAAAATGGCAGTTAAAATCTCGAATAATATAATGTTTTCTAATGGTAACGTGTAAGATTTTGCAACAAAAAATATTACTTCTACTGAAAAACAATATTTTAATAATGATTTAATTTTTTTAATGAAATTTTAAAAGAAAATCTAGGAAACATGGTTTTAATGCCTTTTTAAAGATTTGCTTATAGAGTATAAGTTTTATGTTCATATTTACAAATTTTTAGTGGTATTTATTGGATTAAAATGCATCTTAAAAACAAATCAATACATATGCATTTAATAAAATTTACATCAATCAAATAAAATATTTAATAATAATATTAGGATGATGCCCTAGAATTAAAGGCAATTCTATTTAGTTTTTAATATTAATTTTTACTTTGTGTGTGCTAAAGGCCCTAAGATGTTACATCAGTCGATTCAAATCATCTTCAGGTATAATATGAATTTTGATATATAATAATAAAATATTTTTAATAGTTTAAAATTACGATATTCTTATCAGAATAAAACTGACCTCTTCGAACTGTTTATCGTTCAGTGTTGTATAGCAATTAGTTTGTTTGCAGCATCCATTGGTATTACATCGTTCCTAACAACATGGTTTTAAATCCAAGAATACAAGCACTAGTGGTTTTGTTGTTTATTGTTTTCATTTCAAGTCAAAACGTCTTCGGACAAGAAGATTTTCGATGTAAGATGTATCCACATTGGGGTTATCGGCACCATTCTGGCTGTAACAATAGAGCAAATCCCAATCACGACTGTGATATCGACAGAGAGACAAAACCTTGGGAATTTGCTGGAAACATCCACCTAAGAAATGGATATTGCACCATCAAACCTGTAAAAAATGATTACACCATAAGTTTGAATGGAGCGCCTCATACCATCAAATTACACCAATTTTAAGAGTGATATGATTTCGAGTGATCTGTCAAAAGTGAGATTTTAACATGTATGTACGAATAACAAATTTTACTTAATAAAGTACGAAATTTTAACATGAAATTATGCATGACTACATTTTTAATGTGTTCAATCATCGATGGTTAATCGAAACCATCAAATAAGGTACATATTGCTTTTATATTATATTATAGCAGACTAACTGAGATGTATTGAAGACAACTTGCATGAGAACTTCCCGTTTTCCTCGTCTGAATTCATTTAAATTACTCACACAACCGTACAAAATTAACAAATTAACACATTACGGTTCGCCAAATACAGCGCGAAACATCGACAAGTCTACATGCCGATATATCAAAATAAAATTTAGGAATTTTATCAGTAATAAAATGCATTTGTATCTATTAATACTATTAATTCAAAGCGAATGACGCAGTTTTACAAAACTATCGTCATCAAAAGAACATAATTTTAACTATAATTATATCTATTTTATTTAATTGGAATCAAACCATTAGAATCAATATGTTCATTACTTTTTCAAATCCAGGAAATCAGGGTAAACCTGGACTGAGACGATGGATTCAGAAATACTAATATTTCCAATCTCCCAAATTTGTTGGTACAGGTGAACATTTTTTTCCACAATCCTGGACTTGAAGCTCGAACCTTTATAATAAGAGTCCAGGATCTAATTCGCTATACCAACATTTGGATTAGAAATAGAAAATTGATACAGACTAAAACAATACTAAAAATTAATAACTTGGCCAAATAGACATTCTTTAAAATTAACAGAGGAAAAGTCCTTTTAGAACTTCCATCCCATCTATTTTATTTACTAGACGTTGCATTCTCTAATTATCAAATGTCTAGATTCTTAGGATGTTCATTATAAATTAAAACTTATAATAGTACTAAACAAGTGGTATAAGCTCTTAAAAACACGTCCAATGAAGTCATTTACTCAAAAAATATGATCACTTACGGATTTTAGTCATGTTAAATGTTTTTTTAAAAAGAAAATACATTTTTATATAATTATTTTCAGCGGCTTTCCTTGCAAAGTCAAGGAATAAATACGCGATTGCCAATCGCGATTAAATACAAGTACAAAATCTGATGTCAGCCAGCCAAGGGATGGTCCAGACGCTCGGGGGGTAGAATGAAAAAATATCATTTTTATAAGTGTCATTCGTTGTCCACGGTGATAAGGGATAACTCAATCTTTCATCGTCAACTTATTTACTCTGTCCCGTGGGTGCCTGCTTGTAAATTTATCTCGTGAAATGTCACGGTATTTTCCTCATTTCGCCAATAGTCATTCGTCTTTTTTGTTCGACTCTTCGGAAAAACTTTAACAGTTTTCCCAATATTTGTTTTGCTGCTGAAAATCAACCGAGGGTAGATGAAACAAGCCTTTCAGTGGCCAAGTCTGATTGGATCGTTGTTTACCGGGCACGTTTTGGGAATATTTTATTTGTATTTAAAACTACGACTTTCCGAATTCATAGCATTAATTGACCAATTATCCAAGAAAAGAGATCCTTATGGGAATTTAAAAATATTGCTTAAGATCAACTTATATCATCATTATTAAAGAGTTGCTAACTACAGATTACAACAGAAATTCTATTCAATATCTGCTCGAAGAAAGAAGTCATATCTATGTTATCTGTATCATGCACTCGTCTTTTGGTGTATTTATTCAGCGGGCCACTCAGATGAGCGTATCGAATAGCAGCATTGCAGTCTTTTAAATATAAATTTTAGCAGTTTAAAGATTGAATAAATACAGCCATATAATCAATTTGTATACATTTTCTAATGAACCAGATGTCTTATATTAATTTCTTATTATAACACAAATTAAAAATGATTAACATTATCGTCCAACCATAAATATATTTAATAATTTATATAATTTTATTTAATAATAATTGTATTGACCATATATATAATAAATATTATTTATTTTTAAATATAATAATTAAATTCGCTATATCAGAAAGGCAAATACTGTGGATAAATAGGAACATAGAAATTGAACGCGCTTCGCATATAAATAAGATCTTAGCATACAAGCGAAAACCTTCTCCAAATTTGAAGACTCTCGAGAAACTAAAAGACTGCATAATTCGTATGAGATTTAAAGGGCTGAAAATAATATTTGCGTTACATATATATGTATATATGCTTTTCATAAATATAAAAAAAACGCAATGTCATACGAAAAACGTCTGGTCTGAAAAATATTCGATGTGAAGATCTTATTACCCTTTGATATAATCTCATCTTAGGAGTTTGACTAGATCGCATTTTGCAGAGCAGAAAAGCCTGAGAAAATAGGATTCGCAAGGATCAGACGGCATTTAAAAGTTGAAAAAACAATTTCCAGTAAACACTTGAATCGCATTTATTCTAATCCCCATGACAGGTCATGTGGGATTTTTATATAAATGTCACATTTCTAATGGATATTTACGAAGGCTCTACAAATACGTACAGCCAGCTGAATATAAATTCGTTAAGTGATTAAATAAATTTGGTTTCGGGTCAAATTAAAACAGATATTTATAACCTAAATTCGATCGTAAAACTAGATCGCTATGATTGGACAGCGACATAATGTCTATTGGATAAAATTAGCTAATTCTATGGTAAATTATAATGATAATAAATTAAAGTGGCAATAGTTTATGGCATAACTGTTTGTATTATATTTAGGGATCGTTATACAGAACAAGAACACGTTATTAGGACAAAATTTATGATTCGTTTAAAAGTTGTAGTGAATTAGCCTAATGAATTAAATTAATATTTAAATTAATTCAGATTACTCCCACAAAATTAATAAAATGTACTAAATTAGCTTCATTGGAGTGCTCTAACGTGTTCATACTTGAATGGTAAGTGGATGCTGAAAAACTACTGATAATATCTGAAATAAAATAATTTTAAGCAGGACAAATTGGTCTGAATATCATGAAAAATGGCAGTTGATAGGCAAGAGAAGAATTGTTTATATTATCTCTGTTGCATATAATTTTGACATGCTATACGCATGCCCCACGCTGACTCTGCTGTATCTATAAGTAGGCTAAAACTACATATAGACTGTTTTTTCCTATTTTAATATATATTACACAAACACCTTATATGAAAAAAGCAATGCATAAAATCAACTTTTCCTAGAAGATTAGACGTTTCACTTCTACCATGCAAGAGTTTGACGCATATCTTTTTCTTTACAAAACAGATCTGGAATATCTTTATTTATGAGTTTTAAAGTGAAAATTTTGAATTTTGTGAAAAAAACTGGTTTTTCATGTTATTTTTTAAAAAAAATGATCGTAGTTAAAATTTTATCTTCGTTGAAAACCTTGTTTTTTACTATGTTGAATATGTTAAATTTTGTGTTAACTAAAAAGTATTTGCATGAGGTTTCAATTTTCTGCTTTAATTGGAAGAAAAGTGCAGCTGAAGCGCATCGAATGCTTGTGGAAGTTTATGATAACAATGCTCCAAATAATAAATCATGTAGGGAATGGTTCCGACGTTTTAAGACTTGTGATTTCAGCGTTGAAGACAGGCCTCGTTCTGGACAGTCAAATAAATACGAAGAAAGGCAATCAAGCACAAGATAAGCTTGCAAAATCATTGGGAGTGACTCAACGTGCAGTTTTTGTAAGATTGAAATCCATGGAAATGATTCAAAAGCAAAGCAATTGGGTGCCTCATGAACTGAAACCGAGAGACGTTGAAAAACGATTTTTTCACATACGAGCAGATAATTCAAAAGCAACAAAGAGAAAAAAGGAGTTTTCACATCAAATTTTTCAAGAAGATCATGTTGTTTATTTGGTGGGACCAAAAGGGTGTGACCTGCTACAACCTTGCAATTCCATAACGGGCGATTAGTATAGTCTACAATTGCTCATTTCGTAAAAATCCTAAAAAAATATTTGGAAACGCTCAAATGGGATATTTATAGGAACCCGCCGTATTCTCTGGACATTGCTCTTTATGATTACTGGTGGTTCTGACAGATGCAGCACGATTTGGCTGCTCATCGGTTCAATTCTTTCGCATAAATCGAAAATTGACTCCTAACTCGCCTCAAAAGACGAGACATTTTTTCGAGATGGAATCCGAAAAATTGCCTAAGAGGTGGGAAAAAGTAATAACCAGCGATGGACAATACTTTGATTAATCTATTCATTCATTTTGTTCTGAATTAAATGCATTACCGAATGTTTTAGTTAGTCAGTAGTAAAGTAAGAAACTAAATTGTTAATCAAAAGCAAAAGAAAAATGCTGATCATGACCTATGGGAGTCTTTGTGTTTTTATAGCCACTCGTGATTTCAAATTATTAGTAATCTTTTTTTTCGGTCAACAGCTATTTTTTTAGTCAACAAACTGCTAGACTTATGAAAAAAGCAATGTATACCTTATAATATTTTCAGCATGCAATGCAAATTTAAAAATATTAAATCTTGGACAAATTAAGTACATTTAAATGCGCTAACTACATTATTTAGCATTTTACAAGTGTATATTCTACTCCTGTTTTTCGTCCAGGGAAACAAGATGAAATATAAGACTCTCATCTTCGACGATGTTCGGGCTTGCCAGAAAGATAGATAAGGTATCTTCCAATTTTAATTTAGAGAAAACGGTTTCGCTGCTGATTGGCATGAAATCGATTATGATACGTCGGCGTTCGTTATTAGTTTCCAACTAACCTAACTACGAACCGTTAAGATCGTTACACTAGACACCGCCAACTTTGCTACCGAGCTACGTTTACTTGGTGTAAGTTTTGACATTCTTATTTCGTCTTTTCGCATTGAATACCTAGTTATATTGCTCATTATGTTTCAAAGAAACCCATTGGTTTAATTTCTTTAATATATTTTTGCTCAAAGAAAACTGCGCTGTATGTCGAGCGCTTTTGATGGCTGATGGTAAAATTGTTGCCAAACACTGGCGGATATCAAAATTTAGCTTCGTTAATAAAAGAAACAAGTAATCTTGAGTAAATTTAGCGTTATGGTAAAAGCTTGTTTCATGTTTTGCTCATTTTTGAACACTTTGATGGCGTGATGATCTAAATAAACTACCTGCGAATATCGCCTTAAGCATCTGATAGGACAGCACCTTTAAAACTTTTCACTTGCAGAGTTTTCCTTACGTTTACTCCACTTTTGACTTTTTGATGAGTTTGATTGCAGTTGTTTATAAAGTGTTTCTCCTTTCAAAAAGAACATGACGAGGATCCGATCTTACCACAGATTCTCAAAATTTTAACAACAATTACAAGATTCTTATTTTTCAAAACACTGAACGTATATAAATCGAATTAAATTGAAAATACACAAGAGTTTTAAACATCAATTTATACAAATTTAAGCTAAATTAGACTCTCAAATCTTAATATTTATAACTACAAAATAACATAAATTTTAATAAATCAATTTGACTTAATTCGACGCATTACCTCTCACTGCCCGGATTTTTCAATGTTGTTACTTCACAATACAATTGATCAATTAAATATGTTGTAGAACTTATGTGTATGTTAATCTTATGAAATGTTGAAATACGTTATATTTGTTTTACAATAAATTCCCATCAAATCATATGTCATCTAAAATATCAAAGATCAAATATTTTGACAAAGATGAAGTTGGACATCTTTCAATTATACTATTCTTATATCTATTTAAGCGTAACTCTACAATTTATCGCAAAATGTCGGAAAGTGAAATTCTTGGGTCCACTATTTTGTTGAGGTTGTCGTGTGTTATTTACAAAAATATCAATCATTCAGGGCAATAATAGTCAATACCATTATCGCTAACTTCATAAAAAAAAGACTCAATGCATTATTTATCAATACTATTTTATTGATGTTACCTATATTCTGAGAATTTAATATCAAGACCCAATTTCAAATTCAAATCAATTTATATGGTTATAAAATTTGACTTTGAGGTTGTCTGTTCATATTTAAACTTTAAAACATACACAGTAGAACCTTGATTATCTGGACGCTATTGGGGATGAAAGTAGTCCGGATAATCGAAAATAATAATTGTTGACAGGGATGAATAATTTTATCTTGTCTAGATTCACATACACTAATAATAAATTAATTTTTATAAAATCAATTATCGATTTTTGCTTAAAGCTGGCTCTTCTTTTAGAAGCTGTCAAATCGCGAATACAACTTCTAAACATTAAAAAGATTCAGAATGTTTAGGACCAATATCGCCTTCGTCGCAAATTTTTTTTTTTTTCTTCATCATTTAAATTTTGAAATCCAAGATCGTTTGCATCACAATTTAATCATTTGGTTACAAACCCTTCTTCGCATTCAGGACATATAGAAATTTGTGCTATTGCTTTAGCAATGTCTCCTATATCAGGTTCTATTATGGAACTGGATAGTGCATTGTCTAGTAAAAATAATGTTTTTCCTCTTTTATCTATGGAGTTTTGAAATTTTTCACTTCTGTTATGAACTGTTTTTTATACCATCATTTAAAAACTTTACTTTTTATCTGAAAAAAAAAAAAATCCAATTACAATCTGTGTTTGTCTTCGTAATTTGCACGTACCATTATAGTGACACTTCTTTTACTAATTTTGTACCCAGGTGAAGTATTAAGTATTGTATATAAATTCTTCGTCGAATCCTTCCTTCTCCACAAACAGCTACAAAAAGTTAATGAATGCGTTTGCTAAATATCAGAAAAAAGCTTTTCTCTATGAATTTCAAGTTTCCTGATACCATGTCGTCCTTTAAATTTTTCAAGTCAACCTGAACACGCTTTGAACATGAAATCTCCATTTAATTTCGTATTGAAAAATATTGCTTTTCACACAATAATGGATCAGATATTGGCTGTCCAGTTAACCATCTTTGAATGAACTATATAAAAATATTTCTTTCTTAAGAAGAAAAAACTAAGATAAGAACTTTTCATTCCAAAAAACATTAAAACAAATATTTTTTGGATGTTAAAATTGATAACAAAGAATGTTTGTCATGAACTACAATAATTTTGAACATTCTTTTTTTTAAGATCCTTGATCCAGCCTTCATCTTTTTTGCTTTTAGATTTTAATTTTCCGCAATTCTTATGCCAAAATTTGGTCAATCAAAATTTTGGTCCATTCGTAAGAAGGTTTTTTTTGGAGTAGGAAAGTTCCAAAAGCTGTGTCTCAAATCAACTTTATGATTAAAGTTCTAATGTATATGACGCTTAGATTGGCTGATCGTGTTCATGTTGAAAATAATAAGAAGAAAGGCAACGTCTTATTAATACTTTTTTAGATTATATTATTTAGTTCTTATTTAGATTTAGACACGTCATCTAAAAATAATACCTGAATATGAGCTATTTAATTGCAAATCTTCAATAAGAATAAAAGTTTATTCCATAAGCACAAGTCTATGCTACATGTAACATGTACATAACCAAACTCAATGCCTCCATCAACGTCCAAGACGGCTATATCAAACAATAAGCTCGGTTTTACAGAATATAAAAATTTCTCATCATTTTTATAGTTAGAATATTGAAAATTGATACCGAGAGTCCGAGAGATTAAATATTATTTATTCACACAACAAAACTTTTTCTAATTCACTGAATGCATCCAACTATAAAATTACCATTCGTTTACTATATTACTCTTCTTTAATGTGCAGCCAGTTTTTAAAAAAGTCGTCCACATCCATTGAATTAAAGCAACGCCGCTCTCGAATATGTATATTTGCCTACTTATTTCCAGTTCGTTAGCTGACACAATAAAGGATCTTTGAAAAAACATCGCACTTAAGGACGCAATCAAAGAGTCACAGGTGACAGAGCCTTTGGGCGAATGTTAACGTTCCACGATAAAATGTGTGCCCTTAGCAAACAGAACAAGGAAAGAGAGCCAATTGTGTGTCCAATTTCAACAAGACTAGGCTTTTAGCACTGTGGATTAATTGCTGAATGTCTGGACACCACGGCGCCACAAGTATGATGATTGACAATATTTGATGGAGTACGGTCCGATAGTGTCAACATCTCTCTACAAATATATCAATTATTATATTTGTGACCCATTAGCTTAACGTTACTGGCATTACTTCAATGGGTCACTCGATTCATTTACGTCAATCACTTAGTATGATAATACAAAATTAAGCTTACAAGGGCGAATACTATTGTATTCAAATTAAATAACGATATTGTTCAACCCTTATTTTAATTAGCTTTATAAGATTTTTTCCATACATTTTAAATAATCCATGGATGGCCTACATCCTATAATAGATATGGCACCTTAAGATATATAATTTTATATCTTATGCAAAAGCAAAGAATTACGGAAAGTGCATGCAAATTCAATGTTAATTTTGCCTTCGTTAGCTTAAAAAATAATATTTCTCCGGCGATAAAAAATAATTTATATTTACAACATAGCTTTGATATAAAACCATAGTTTAAATCCAATGCCAATCCAAAATGCATTAAAATTCTATATTTAATTTTGCAATAAAAAAAAAGAATATGCTAAATTGTATTTTGTACTAGAATTTTTTAAAGTAAAATGTATTATGAATATTTTTTAAATAAAAACAATTTATCAAGAAGTCTTGCTGTGAGACTTGGTTCATGATCAGATCCTAAATACGAGACTTCTGGATGACGATGGACCTCTTTATCAAGCATAATCAAGATCAGCTGGAGGATGGTGGAAAGAATTCGTCTTTTTTCAGTTAAATTGAAACGTCAAGTAAAACGTCAACATTTTAGTATTATTATATTTATAAGCTATTTCATAAAAAGTTCTGTGACGTTATCTTAAAACATCGACAGTTTTCTGGTGATGGGAATATTAAGGTGCCATTGCTTACACATCGATATATCGTCGATGGCACTTTGCACAAGTTATGCCAACAGCGATATGTCGTTGTTCGGCATTAATATTATCAATCAAGCTACAATTTCTAATCGAGCAAAAATGCAACCAATGATTGTATGAAATCAAGCACTAATCATTATCACACTGCAGATATATTTTTTAACACCATACAACAATGCCACAAATTTACTTTGTAATTGCATGATAAATGTGTCGACAAGTACTGTTATTTTTATTCTAATATAATAAAATTGGAATAAAAGTCATCATATTTAAAAAAAAAAACATAAGGGTAGTTTTTTATTTCGTTTTTACATCATAAGTATAACAACCGTTCTGAAAGTTCGTCTATGTTCCTTATTAAGTTAAGCGATCTTATCACGACTCCGTAACAAAAGTACCTCAGTCCAGCATTTAATTAGTATTATGGGGTCACTGCGACTCCAAGCAAAGGAAACAAAATAATTACATTAACATGACCGATAAACTGTGCCTCCTTAATTAACCCTACGGAGATGTCCCAGTCTTATTTATAAGCCTTATCACTGCTCTTTATCGTGTTGAACTTTCAACAATTCATAATTACATCTGATGGCAATTCATTAAGAGCGCGTCGATGCCTCCCTAATTAACTTAGCCTAACCTCAAAACGCTGTTTTGATGGATGTTAAAAACACAACATCGGGGGGTGGCTGTTAGATGATGGTTAATTAAATATACTTAAAATTGATTTAATTAATTCTGAATGGTAAAGCGGCGATAAAGTCTTATTAGTTCATGTGGCTAAAATTAAATCTATAAATTAGAACAGAAGAGCCGCTCGCCAGGGTAAACACACCTGCGACGTCCCAAACAAATACTCCACTTGGATGAGTACACTTTACGCCAGTGGTGGCCAACAACTTACGTGCGAGCCGTCTCGAGTAGTCCATTTGTGTCCAAATGCAAAAACCTTCATATTTGCCAAATATTTATGTTTGCTTTTAGATGAAATATTGAAAAGAATATATGAAATATATGAAAAATTCCTTATTTTACATATATTTTTTTAATAATTAATTTCAATATTTATCTTTTTTATATTCGATAATACACAATTTAATGTTTTTATAGACCCTGTCAAACTGATACCTCTTCAAGTTAATTTGTTTAAATAATTTAGATGTTGATATTTCTCATTCGTGTGCACATTTTATTTGAATTTGAAAGTTCTGAACTAATTTTCTTTAAACCGATTGCATAAAACAACGATTTATTTAGATTGATAATACATTTCAAAATAGAAAAACAGTTATATTTTGGATGAAAAAAATATATATTTCAACAACCCTGACACTTAGGACATAGGGTCTATGTTTGAAACGTAGAAAAAGACCTCTTTAACCCTAAAAAAAATGTCTTTTCTCTTGAATATAATTCAATAAAATCTCTCTTTGTTAAATAAAAATTCATAGCTACACGATGAAACTGTGTTTGTGTAATATATAATAAAATGGACACACAGTAAAGGTGGCGCGATGCATGCGGATTTTTTGTGACATTTAGGCCAATTTGCTCTACAACATGTACAAAAAACTTCATTTTTAAAAAAGTTTGGTCTATTTAATGATCTTAACATAAGAAGAAAGGATCGATTTATTACGTTCATTATTTCAAAGTTGATCGTCTTGTATAGCAACTTACAGAGTATCCTCCAAGCACAAAAGGACACGGTTTTGAAAAACAAGCCCTAGATGACCGAAATATAAACTTAAATTTAAAATCTTTTAACTATACAATAACTTCTTTCTTCTTATTACTTTTAAACTGGAATTATGTAGTGCCTCTTATTTGGGCTATTATCAAAACCCTTACCATCAGCCACATCTCCTGTAAAATTGAAATCAGGATGATTAAGTCTCAAGTTCAACCGCTTAATAACAGTGCTGATTGCTTAAAAACAAAACCCCGGAATAATGAAAATCAGATAAACTATATATTAATACGAAGCTTAAATATTTAAAATAATTTTGCCGTAGTTCTGCAATTAATAACATCGCTTTTGTTAAATATTGTTAACCATTGATTGAAAGCATCCTTTTCAATCTTAAAACCCCATAAGATATTAAAAATGCATTCAATAATATCTATAAGTTTACAAAACGATCAATGTTAATGGAAAGATGAAAAGAGGAATGATGGAAAGCTATGAAATCTAATCATATTTTCCAATAACTGAAGGATATATAAAGATAATGTGCATCAGTTTTTCCATTTTTATATTGTACAAGAAAATATATTGTATTGGTGGGAGCAGCATTTCTATGAAGTCCAGCTTTCATGTGAAATGTAATCTTGTACTCATTCTAATTAATCCGATACACTGCAGCAGATGCACCAACGACGAACATTTTTCAGTCAGAATTTATGGACATGAATCCTATTCGTTCTTATGTAATACTCAGCTTAATGCTGATTACTACCGAAATAGATATCATTAGCGAAAATATTTTTATAAATATTGTTTATTACTCCATTACAGATATGAATCTTTGAGATTTTTTTGCATCATATTTAAAGACTTTTATTTAAAAAGTATATGTTTTTAACAAAAATTATTAGATCAGTCAATATGCTACATATCTCAGATTAAATGTTTATCCTGATGTCTTGGCATGTTATCCTAGATATCTGCAATACTCAATATTATTTAGCAAAATATGTATTAAATCGATCTAAATATTCTTATTTTAGATCAAAATATGACTATTATCAAGTTGGCCAAGAACCAAGTACCAAAATTTGCAATCAATAATAAAGTAAATTTAGCAATAATATCGTTTGATAAATGAAATTTACAATTGTTTCGTCATTTTCCTCGTCGTCTTCTGGAGATAGATCTTTAAAAAATATAGTATCTGCGTTATGTGGCAATACGTTAAATAAGTGGCCTCCATAGTCAATAGTGATTTTGATGAATATTTAAAATGTTCAATGCATTAATTTTAAATCTCTAATTTAAAAGAATATAAAGGTCCAATTCTTCAAAATTCAAATTCTTACAGCCCAAGATAGCTTTATTTTTGAAAAAAAATGTTATTTTCTGCTTTCAAATTTGCAATGTAAATGTATTACTAAATTATATTAAATACGATTAGGCTTGGTTATATTCTTAGTTATACGAATATTCATAGGAAAATTCCTACAAAATACAATATGCATTTATTTAAACTAAGACTATTTCAGTTTTAGTGCTTATAGGTGATAATAATCATGAAAAGAAATTGCCGCACCCAACCCGTTATTATCTTCATTTTATAACATTTTTCTCTTAAATTCTGTTTCTATCTTTATTGCTTTCTTACTTTGTATATTCTTGAGTAAGATGATATTTTAAAAAAATATTTTCTATTAAAGTTACGATAATTTGTCCATTTTATCCAAGCCTTTAGCACGTTACATGGTATAAGTGAATTTAGAGAAGCTCCCAAATGTAATGATGTAATTCACACTTGATCGTGCGATATCTATTCGAAATGGCAATTTCATCCCCCAGGGTCGTTTAGAATTTTGAATAAAATAATTATTCGCTGATAAAAGTTCAAAACTCTAGGCGAACATCGAAAGAGGACGTATTAATATACATTTGCAAGAACAATGAATATTTTGGCGGCAACGAAACAATAGTTTGGGCTAATTGAGAATACCGGGTAGAATGTTCCATCGGGGACCACCCTTCCGCGATAGTATTCAAAGAAATAAATATTTACAGGTAGCTCCCTGCACGAGGGTCGGAAAGCCCCTTTTTTGCTGAATTTGCTAACGACGTTATTAATAATATTAAGCCAAATTAACACGCTGCTCTTGGCAAAAATAACGATTATTTGACCGAAGAATTTACTCATTATGACATTAGACGCATTAGCTTGAAAATTCATAAAGGGTTGTTTTTGACACATATTTCTTCGATTATATTTGAAAATTCTAGTATGAATGGGGGCTGGAAAGTTTGGTGCGGGATTGGAATTAACGCTGTTTTGTTTCGGGGGAGGGTGTATAGGTAAGACGTAAACAAATTAGACGGGAGCAAAGCAAGGGGGCGAATAAAAACCTTCGGGAGCGTATCGACAACTCGCAAATAACTACCCGCTTCCAGCTTCCGGTCGGGTGGCGCTAAAAGTTTTCTCGGAACTTTCACGAAATATTCAAATGAAAATCCTGTCGGCATTCCGGTCAGGCCCGGCTAATGAACCGACTAACCGAGCTGCAGGGCACTATTTGTTTAGGGATTTAACCCTTTTTAAACCACCACTATACCTTTTAATTAAAATATAGCGTCTCCCATGGTTGACACAGTATTACCCAATACGTAAACTTCTGCGCTTTATTAAATTTGATCACGGCTTCCTCAAGCCCGTACACGATTCAAGAGAAAAAGAGGTTTGTAAAAGCTTTCGCAGGATTTCCTATGTGCTTCTGGATTAGGAAAAGAAAGATATGCAATCTTCTCTCTATCGTGTCTGTTATGTAATGTACATTGCTTAAAAAACTCTCTTAACCAAAAAATTTTAACTTATAGAACACTACATGACCAAATGATCACGCTTATTCTTTCAATTTCTGGAAATGTATCTCTAGGATTTGAATATTTGGATAAAAAAAAATTTTTTTTATTTAGGTACATGGGAATCTATGAGAAAATAGCAAAATTATCATTGTATTTAAATGGTATTTTAATTAATGTACCGAATTCAATAACTCACTCATTTTTATTACCACAAGACTTTTTTTCAGATCCAAGAAATCAGAGCAAATTTCTTGTACACTTTTAAATAAATTAAGTCTCCCAGTAGTATTATATAATCTGGTAGTTCCTAATCGTTAAAAAATATTTTGATTTATCGATTGTCGCATTTGGGGTTTCCGTAGTGATATATAATATCGGTTCGGCAGGAACGTTTCGACTTTAATAACGATTGGATTGGCTATTTAGTGAACTTATCGGCACGAAGAGATAGTGTTTCGTCCGATTGTAATTTCACTAATTGCGAAACAACACCACAATTAAGGCCGGTTTAACTACCAGTTTGATAAACTGGGCTCCAAGTTATTTTACGTTAATGAAAGAGGATCGTTAATCACCAATAACCAACATGATCGTTCTGACGCGTGATATCGTAACCGATGTTTATTACTGTTATTTGTCTAAACGACTGCTCGGAAATTACGTCTTTATTTGGACTAAACCCAAATGACTCAAGTTAGGGGAGGGTTTTAATTGTATTAAATGGTGCTTTATTGTTTCTCTTCCTTTTGGTAAAAATATCATCGACAATAGATTGGAAATATTAATACGTATACCACCCAAATTTGTTGAATCCCAATGCATGGTTATAGTATACATACCTAACAAAAACGAATGTGACTGTGTGGATACGTATCTTTTTCATTTAGGAAATTTTTACATTGTGTTCATTTTCATGAAGATTTTTGATAGATTTGAACATTTTATAATATGTTTTAAAATATTTAATTATATATTTATATTACTACTCGACCGCTTCATTAAATATCTTGTGCTTAGGGTTTAATAAGCCAGGCTTATTAACACAGCTTGCGATACAAATTCACTCATAATGATTCAGTAATTTATATAATAAAAATATGTTATTTAAAATACGCAATTTTTGGAAAGCAGCAACTTTTTCTTGAAATCTAAAGCATCTATGGTTAGACCATCTCAAGGCCCTTTAACTCATAATGATCTGTAAATATGGCGTTAAAAGTCAGCACATTTAGCCACCGTTTCGCGAAGCTCCAAAGAGGAATAATTAATGATGAAGTAAGAATGTAAATAATGAGCATTTCAGAACGAAAGCAAATTTGCTCTGTGAATATTGGATCACAGTCGTTGAGCGATCAAAATGCTTGTACTGTCAAATAAAAATATAATGAAATTTTTATTCGAATTTTGGATTAATTAATAAAAATCTTTTTTTGGGTTGTTTTTTTTTCGTTCGCCCTATTTTTGGGCTTCTATAAAAGGCCCAATTAACATTATGTAAAAGCTTTTTTTAGCTCTGTATATGATGGTATTTGTAATAAGGCGTATTTTAAACTACCACTTCCTTTGAATTCCGCACTTTTTAGTTGTTTTATCGATCATTTGAAGTTTTCGCTCAATGTAATTACTTTGTCTGCCCACTGCCATTTTAAAGTTCATATCAAAACGGTGTTTTAAATGGATTTATTAATTTTGATTAACTACTAAAGTAAATAATATTTTATAAATATTAACTAAAATACGAACAATATTCAAAAAGTAAGTGTACTAATATTTATATTTTTTTTAGAAAAAGTGTATTTGAAAAAAATACAAGATATTATTGATATACTTATTGACAACTTTCCCACATAATCATCATCTCGTTCAATACATGTGGTGAGCCGTGACACAGGCCTCTTTATGCCCTCCTCGAACAGCTCCTTCCCCTCTTCAGAACCTCTTTTTACACCTGCTCGTCGGTTGAAAATTTATTTCTTCAAGGAAATGAAAAGATGACAAGCTGAAGGTGCCGACTCTGTAAAATATAGTTGGTGGTTCAATACATCCAAACCAAATGAGTCCAAGAGCATCTTGATGGCCATGTGAGGACGGGCGTTATCGTGCAACAAACGCAAACGCTCGTCATCTTTCCCTTATTTTTGTTTTGAATGCTCGTTTTGAGTTTTTTTGATCTCACAATGTCGTTGTGTATTTATGGCTTTTCGGTTCCAAAATACAGAGGCCAGAATTATTTTGCTTTTTTGCATTATTGACCCGCTCGCACTTGGTGGGATTTTTTACCGACATCTTTTCCGCAACTTGACACTATAACATGAGTTTACATACTTAAATGTATCTACGATGCTCACTTTGTCAGGAGATCTTTCTCTACCACTCGTATTGCTAACCATATTAAAAAAAAAACAGCCCGTTATGGTCACAGTACACTTACTTTATGAACATGCCTCGTATGTAAGCGTGCGTTTTTATTTCTGTGGGCCATCGTAGTAAGCAAGTCCAATTACCGTTTTATAGAAATCTTTATAAAAAGTATATATTGTATGATACTAATTATTGTTTAGAATTTTTAACAGAGTTATTCAACCTTTTTTCATGTCGACATGCTAATCAAATTTAACTATTTGTATTTCTTTTTAATAAATAATAATATCAAGCCTCACTCTCTTTTACGACTTATATTTGTTAAATACATTTAAAAAATATGTTAAAAAAATATTAAAACATTCAAAAAACCGGTTTTAAGTAAATTTTGATTCAAACTTTTCTTGATTTTAATCTAGTGCATCTTCGTTTTTATTGAATCATACAGTGAACTGTTTTTAAATGTTTCTTTATAATTTGTTTATAATTTGATTATTTCTTTATTAGAAAATGGTAATAATATTGAATTGAATTGAAAAGTGTTCAGTAGTGAACCAATTTAAAATTATCATTTACTTAGATGCTATATTTGCTTGTACTTATCGTTGTACAAATCCACTTATCTATCATAACTGTCGCAGCGTGTATAAAGGTTGTATTTAAATTAATAAACACTGTCAATAGCACACAATATTCGGTCATTTCTTCAAGTAAACATAAAAAAAATACTTAAAATATATACTTAAAAACAATTCATTATATTAATCACACATCATTATTTGTCGATAAATTTGGAATTTGGACACAACATTGTGTCTTACCTCTTTGAGGGGTTAAAATAGACACCCACGTATTATAGAGTTTTTAAATATTAAAGAATTGCATAATTTTATTCATTTTGAAAAGGAATGAAATTGTTACTCGTAGATTTATAAGTGCTAGTGATGCTGAATGAAGATTTTTTAATAAATGCTATATTTAATTAAAATTATGTATTTTTTAAATTTACATCATATTTTTTAGAACGATATAACCGTGCAATGCTAGGATTGAATTAAGAATAATGTTTGAGCTCAGTAAAATGGCTCTAAAAGCATCACTTATACGATTAAAAAATTATAATATCAAAATAGCTTGGCGGATGTGATCAAAAAATAAAAAAGACACTCAACAACGATTGCAAAAGCTCTTTCTTATACAAAGCTCGAGTCCTTCACGTGGCAGGTGGTTCCTGTAAACGTGTCAGAGCATAAAGCTCTTTGGTCCCTACTCGGTCTGGTCACATTGTTTCTGGAGCCTCAAGAGCCTCCCTCGCATCCCTTAGTATTATAAAAATGCACGGAAACAGTGGAGCAAATTAATATCGCAAAAAAATAATTTCATAATTAAAAATAAAATATTATAATTTTGCATTGGCATACGATTTTAATTTCATTGATAAAAATTAAACAAACATATAAACTAATCATCATATCATTGCTTAAACATTTATATTGAAATATGTCTGTTCGGGCTCATTTATTATTCATGCAGCGATATAAGCGAGTGGCGTGTGTCTTTAGTATTTTGTATACAAGGGAATAATATTTGCATGATTTTTTAACTTGAAACTTAATATAGAAGTTTCCTTGACTATACCGCTAAGCAAAATATGTAAAAAATGTATCATCATAATACGACCCGGGAACACTGCTTAAAAATAACTTTATGCTAAAAGTTAAGTTCAGCTCACCTTAGTTATGAAGGGGAAGTTCTTTTCTAAAATAATGAGAGCAAAAGCTTAAAAGCAATATGCGACGGCAACTTGCGCCCTCAAATTTCAACCGAAATATCTAAAAATTCTATCAAACGACATACATATTTATTAGAGATTCTTGGATTAAAGTGTAGCAATAATTTTTGAGCAGGTTGCGATTTTTTTCATGTTTAAAACCTCTGGAGAAAACAATTTGCGTTGGAAACTTGCTTCAATTTAAAAACAAAACTAAACGGTCTACTAAATTGTTGTAATTTCTTTTAAACTATTAACAGAAAAGTTTTAATACGCTCAAGATAAAAAGAAAAAACTTATTTTTCCTAGATGTTTAATTAACATTCAATTACAATTCAATTTCCATTGTCTTCAAAGCTCTTCCTTGTATTATTTGATGTGTTAAAAATAATATTATTTGCTTCACCTAATAGTTAAATGTATTAAGTATAGGATATAAGCGATCTTCATAGAAGATTTTTTTTAAGAATAAAGGGCTTTCATGTAGTGATTATCTATTGTCTCTTATACATATTTATATTAGATCTATGAGTCAGTTGAAGTTATCATTATTAAAATCTAATCACTTATAACCTATCTAAATTATATATTATTCTTCTCAGTATTTACATTTTTAGAATGAGGAATTTGGGACACACATTGATTGAAGAGTCCAGAATTAATTTACTATATGAATTCTTAACCAAAAAGCTTGTATAAATCAATAAAATGCAAAATTATAAATATTTCTATACATATTTTAAAGCTTCTTAGTATTCAAATATATGTTCACCTAACCCAAAGAATTCACATGTATTGACTGAGCACATTAACATATAAAGGATCATAAATGTAATTTTCTTGGCAATGTGTATTATTATGCTACCAAGAATAATTAGTACCTTCAAAATAGAACAAGAGATTTTCTTCAATCAATAGACTTAAATTTGAAATGCTTGTGGATACGTTTATTTTCATATAAATTCCAATTTTGGCTTCTATTTATATGAACTTTTGATTATACATCCAGATATATAAATATATTTTAAAAAAACTTTGGATACATATTTATGTATTATAATAGTATTTATATATATAATGTATATTTTTAATAAGAAATATTTCTGGAAATTAGTGCCATAATTTAAGCTATTTATTGGAAATGTAATTGTTTCTCTAAAATCTGAAATTTCTGTAAAACTTATTAATAATAAACTAAATATTAGATAAAGCGGAAAGAAATGTCATTTTTTTTTATTGCGTCTTTGCCGTCAGTTTGCCTCGGGTTGCTGTCGAGTGAATACGTCAAGGTTGGTGTCATTTTGAAGCTTTGTTATTTGTCTTACTTTTTCAAATATTTTTATATTTTTTTAGCTCTAGTGAAAATGTCCAAGCCAGAAACCGATGAGACCCATATGCGATCTTGTTTACTGTTTTTATTCGATAAAGGATTAAAAGTAAAAAAAAGCTACCCAGAGCATCTGTGATACATATGGCAACATATTGCATATTCGAAAATGCCATATATGGTCCAAAAAATTCAAAAGTAGCGACAGAGATTTGAAAAATAAACCAAAATCAGGACGACCTCCAATAATCGATGATGACGCATTAAATTCTCTGGTAGAATCTGATCCTCGAAAAACAATAAAGTAATTATCGCTAGACATCGGTTGTTCCTGGTCGACAGTAAAATACCATTTGAAAAGACTCGGGAAAAATTATAGAGAGGAATTTTGGGTACCGCGCGAATTGTTATCAATGGTCTTGGAACAACCGATAATCATTTGTTCATCGCTATTGTCCAGGTATGAAACCGATCCATTTTTAAAAAGGATCGTTCCTGGGGATGAGAAGTGAGTCCTCTACAACAGTCCGAGAAGGAAAAAACAGTGGCTTTCTTCAAATCAAGTACCTGTTTCTACCCCTCGACTGTCATTATCCTTGAAAAAAGTCCTCCTGTGTGTTTGGTGGGATTTTTTTGGCATAATTCACTACAAATTAATAAAATCTGGCCAAATTGTCACAGCAGAGCTATACTGAACACAATTCGCTTCGCGAAAAAAAAATCACTTCTGTGGAACAAGTGAAAAATCATTTGGTTTCTTACTTTAGTGTAAAACCGCCCGAATTTCACGAAAGAGGCATTAAAAAGCTGCCTTATCTGTGGATGGCGATTATAAATAACAATAGAAATTATTTAATTGAGTAATATTGTATAGCTTTCATTAAAATAATTATTTTCTCCAAATAACAAAAAAATGACATTTCTTTCCGCTTTACCAAATAGATAATGTTTATCTTGTGGGAACACTTGATTTATGAAAAAATATTAGCTTAACAAATTTATTGTACGCGTATAAATATTATTTATTTTATTTTCCCTTTCCTAATTATCTTCTCTAACCCTTAACTTATTTAACCTTTTAACTACCAGAGCGTAATGAGCGTGTAAAAATGCGACGCGCCGATGCGTCGTTGGCATTTAACAGGTTAAATTGATGTATTTTTAAATTGGGTTGAAATTTATACATTTTTAGAATTGTGATGAGACATCAACTCCAACTTTTTTTCCTTCTTTCAATCTTGAGGCTAAATTATTGAAATATGATAAAACCTCTCTTAGATGGTTTTTAAATTAGCTGATTTTAAGAAATTTGTAAATCAATTGCCTATAAAATATATACTACTTCTTAAATTGCTATATCTGTTCTTGGATGTAGATAATCTTCATAAGAGACCATACTGCTGAATGAAAACTCCTATAATACAGTGGTTGTCCATTGCCTTTCATATATGGTTAAGTTGAAATGTAAGCTCATTGAATAATTATAAATAGTAAAATGATCAAATCAATCGGAAATATTATAATTTTTTCCACAATCTGGATTTGTATTCAAATCTGTATAAAAATAGTCTAAATTTAATATGAACAGCATCCGATCACTTTGCTTTAAATAATTCGCTGTAACTTCGTAATGATTTTGCTAAAGACTAAATTTAGAGCTCAAATATAAGACGATCATCATATTTTCATGTATCGAAAAAGTCTTTATTAAAGTTGATAGAGAGATAAGCTATACAGCAACTTGTAATAATAAATACATTCGATTGTCTATAAATGGAATTGGGAACAAAATAAACTTGATGCCCGCCAATAGTCCAAACGACACTAAATTAACGACTTAATCGGCACATGAATCTGATCGTCCCCAGAGCAAATAAAACTTATACGTTCGTCAAATCGGTCGTAAAGATCGTACACGTAACAAACGATAGTAAAGTGAGGGTTATGTTTGACGGCAAGTCCCAAGACGGCTTGTATCATATTTTTTCTCTATAGATATAGATATCAGAAGGCTGGCGAGGGGTGCGATAAAGTTCCAGTGTATTTTATAGCCTGCCTCTGCAAAAATTAAGGGTTAGCTGCGTAAAAGAATCGTTCGTGTCGAAGGTTAACCCTACAAAGCGACAACGTATATCATTAACCTGCTGGCCCAGCACAATTTTAAAGTAACCTAGAGGCTCAGGAGGGCTCCCCAAGCATTTACGTCGCCACTTGACATTCCCTTGTAGTAGGCCGACCTCTGACGCAGCAGCTCTGGCCCTTCCTATCTACTGCTCCAAATGCACTGTATGGCATATTAAACACAGCCACCTCCACCCATCCACACACATACTTTGCCCAAATTATGTACACTATCTTATAGATTGGCCTTTTCAAAACCCATCTCCCATCGATCATTATTAGCTCAGGAATATATTTAGAAAGCACACACATTAAGGGAAGAGCTTCGAAGAATGCCAACCTTATACGCACAATCAAACAAACGTATACTGACAGTATTCGACATTCGATAGTAATTAATTTCTAAAAATACATGAGGCACGATATCAAATGCTAAAAAATCCAATTGAAATATTATTTTAAATATAAAATATAATAAATCCTCAAAATTATATATTACTCAAACTAACTTTGATAGTTGACATATTCCTATCGGAGAGTCCTGACCACCGACAATAAATTCTGCCACTTGTCCTGAACTTCCTTCATCCAACCGCTCAGATATATCAAACAACATTTTTCTATACAAATAAAACTTTTGTTACAAACAAATTTACAAAAACAGGATAAAAAATTATTTGCTTATTTACAACACTTAACGGCTCTTCATTTTTATTTTTGCCAAATATACTTCAATACATAATCCATACCGTTATCCCCAAATAAGGAGCTGAAACCATTGTTTGAACAATTTTACATCGATGTTTGACTGTCAGCTCCTATCAGCGTAAGACAGTCTTCAATTCGAGGCAGTCAATTGTAAATAAACACTGTTAATAGCATACAAGATCACTTCATTTCTTTACATAAACAACACACAAGAAATCGATTCATTTGCTCCTGCTTTACAAATAAATGATAATTGAACAATGCAAGTAGTTAAATAAATAAACACTGTCGATAGCATAAAATATTCGTCATTTCTTTGCGTAAACAAATGACACACTTGAAATCGAAATCATTATTAGTCGATAAATTTGGGCTAACGATTGGGATACAATCATGCGATGCATGCGGTGAAGCTCTCCGTCTCTGTCTCCCGAACTGCGCTACGTTCTCTTTCTGTCTCTGTCTGTCTCCGAGCTCAATATACAAAAGTGCTCTTTCTGAACAAGTGGAGGTGGATCGCAGACCCTGCAATAGTACTCTTTTAGGAGTTAATACTTTATACTTAGCAAAAGAAAAGAGTCCACCAGTAGTTTGGAAGAAAACAGGATTGACCTGTAGGTAGTCCCGAGATAGTTGGACTCGTAACTCAATAATCTTGGGTTCAAATCTACAGGATTTGAGGCCAGCGATCACATTTTTAAAACACATATTCCCTATGAAAAAACATATAAAATGGATTGGCAATAGTCAAGTTAATAGTTTGGAGCAGCGAATAATAATAAAACGGGAAGACCTACTCGGGTCATGATTTTAATGGCTTTTCGATTGTGTTTTATAACTTTAGTTTTAATGAATGGAAAATATCGAAAATATTTCAAATATGTATTCCTACCATGGCTATGCAAACAAAATTCGTCAATAAAATCTGATATCGTAACTTATTTAAAATATTATATTAATTAATAATACTTTTGAATTCATTATTACATATAAATTAAGAAAAAATGTTCCATTTTAAATCGGTTGAATTATATCTTGAGGAACTTTGGAAAGCTCGATTTTTAATACTGTGGTTGTAATTGCATTAAAACAATCTCATGTCATTTTCATGACTTGCTACTAGGGAATCCAATCCCGGGATCCCGGACAGTTTTAGGTACTTAAGAATCCCGGGATTAGAAAACGTAATCCCGAAAATCCCGGGATTGAAATTTTTATCTAACAGAAATCGTACACCTCATCAACACGATGGAGGCTACTAAATCGAGACATTCCCGACGAAATCTAGACGCTTGAAAAGAGTGGCGTAATTACTAATTGGCGAACTTAGGCGACGCATAGGAGTAGTAATTGTCTAATCTTTGTATACATATATAGCGTACATGTATGTTTTTCAAATTGTTATAATAACTTTTCCCTACCGGTGATGTATTTACTACACCTCGACGAATAATGGTAATATCGATATGAAATATAATAGATACGGGGTTCAGAATTTTTGTATTCCTTCGTAATATAATTACAAATCACATCAAAGTATTATAATATATAAATATTCATCTGCAGCGACGGAAATAAATAATTTGTCGGGAAATTGGGAAATCGGGAATTTTGCGATTTTTAGTCCGTGTCTCAGCAGAAAAGAATTTTATCAGTCACATTGATGGTGTTATACAAAAATGAGGGCTCACGCGATCATCAACTCGAACTAGAATTTAAATATCTGATGACGATACCTCCAACGAGTGTGGAAGCTGAGCGTGCATTTTTAGCAGTAAGTTGTCTGACTTCCAAAATCAGATCCAGACTAAATGACGAAACACTAATGTTTAATGTTAATGTTACTTTGGGCATATTTTCAAAATAATATTTGAATTTTTTAGTGTTTTATTTATCTATTTTTGAATTGTATTTTTATCTTTTCTTAAATAAATAAAATTCTTTGACCTTCAAGTGATTTTTTATATTGAACAAATAGACTTATCAGTAATTTTTGATCAAATTCATCAAAGTAATTTCTTAAAATATTGAAAATCCCAATCCCGGGATCCCGGGACTGGTCCCGGGATTGTCTAATGAAATCCCGAAATCCCGGGATCGAAATTTTGGCTCGGGATTGGATTCCCTACTTGCTACTGAAAATGCACGATCAGCCTCCACACTCATTGGAGGCATCGATATCAGATATTTAAATGCTAGTTCGAGTTGATGACAGCGTGAGCCTCTATTTTCGTATAACACCATCAATATGACTGATAAAATTCCTTTCTGCTAAGACACGGACTAAAACTCGCAAAATTCCCGATTTCCCGACAAATTATTTATTTTCGTCGCTACAGATGAATACTTATATACTATAATACTTTGATGTGATTCGCCATTATATTACGGAGGAATACAAAATTTCAGAACCCCGTATCTATTATATTTTATATCGATATTCCCATTATTAGAGTCGAGGTGTAGTAAATACATCACCGGTGGGGAAAGGTTAATATAACAATTCGAAAAACATATATGTACTGTATATATGTATACATAGATTAGACAGTTACTGCCCCTAGATTACGGTGAGAATATCTCAAATTTGGTAGCTTTCGTCGTTTTAGTGAGGTGTACGATTTATGTTAGATAAAAATTACAATCCTGAATTTTACAATTTTATAATTTTTTTAAAAAACATTCAATCAACTAATTGACATTTTAAAAGAAAGATTCAAAAATTATGATATATGATAAATCTTTCATGCATATTTCAATTTTATTCGAACTCGTGGAATTAATCATCCCAAATTTACATTTGTAGACGGCAATGAAAGTAATAGATCGTTCTTCCACATTATATAATACAAAAAGCACAATGCCTCAAAATGTTTCTTAAAACATTTGGTCGAAATCGAAGATTTCTTGGAAAACAACATATTATTCGGTGATATAAAAGTCGATCCGTTGTTAAAAATTCAACTTTGTTTCGTTGATACTAAGAATCATACGTTTCAACCAAATCATTAACCTCGATATAAAAATCATATTTATTCAGTTAAAAATGTTCACACAAATCTTATCTTTATCGGCATAACATTTGAAATGTAGTTAACACTTTAGGAATAATCATAAAATAATGGCTTATTTTGGGCGAATAATGATATTATCAAGTAAATGTGCTTATATGGTTGGTCATCATTTTTTGATGCCTTCGTGTATTTTGTAAAAATTCATTACTGCTGTATGAAAATATTCTGATTTAGCAATGTATTGCGTGCTTTTTGGAATAATTTGTTCGAAATGACATCATCAAAAAATAGAAATATTCGATTCATTTTTAGTAGACTGAATAAAATAGTAATTCAGAAAAGTTTCTTGCTTTTAAGCCGGAAGTTCAAGGGCCATCTTCCGTTCAATAAACCGTCTGGTGTCTTTCACCTCATATCAACAATCTCCATAATTGCTCATTGTTCCCGGTTAGTCTGATATCAGAAACCCTCCACAAAGCTCTCTTGAAAAACTTGCCCCATTAGAAAATTCTCACTTATCTGCTAACAATCTGCGAAAGCGTGACCGCAACACGATCATACTATTATAATGGTAATGTCGAGCTAAAAGAGACGATTTCAAAAGATGAATTAATTGAATAGGATAAAGTAGTCGCTATTGTATATAAAAGACTTGAGGATGGATCATCTATATTTTTTAAAATGATCATGGCTGAAAAACAGGCATTAAAATTCCTCAAAGAGTTTCTATGTATTAAGAGAATAAGCTCTAGAGCAGAAGTAACTGATTTACATTTTGTTAATATTTATATTATTCTTTTTTAGAGATTGAAAAGAAGGAAAATGATCGGATCTGATTAGAAGATATATTGAAAAATCGATTGAGAAAAAACCTAAAACATAGACAGATCAAGCTTGTCCAAGATATTTAACTGTTGTCTTCAAGAAAGATATTTATTATAATTATTCTTTTTCCCAGATCACATAAATTTCTCGATCCTTGTTACTTTTTAAATATTGTATAGTCCTCGAGTTATATCGTGTAAATTTACAAGAAGAACTTGTTTCGTTCTCCTTAATGTTATGAGATGATAAGACACAAAAAACCTTGGTTACAAGAATCTGAAATGGAAATTATCGCTATTATTGAATTCTTAGTACTAAAAAATACAAAATAAGATTTCTTAACAAAAGACGAACACAGTGGGATATTAAAATTCCTGAAATTGTAAAACCCTAAGCGTTTGTCCTTTTTCATACTCTCAACTCTCCACCCAAGGTTCTTCATGTATTTGAAGCTCACCAAATAATTAAAATTTCAAAAGTTACTTTTGTGCTTATTGAATTCGTAGCCCACTGGTCTGACCAATTGCTCTATTCCATTTAGCCCTGAATTCTAATATAACGTTTAGGGTTAGTTATATCCTTTGACTATCATATATTTAATAATATATGTATACATACTCTTGAATTTGGACGTATAGTACACATTATTTAATAAAATTTGATTTAAAATACATCAACCCTTATGTTAAAAACGTTACACTCTAAAATGTTTCCCTTTTAACCAAGTCAATTTTCCATTTACCCCTTGTTCGCAAAGCAAAGAAAATATGGATTCTATACAGAAGCACACGTAGATAATAAAAAAGCTTGTATTGTGTAGCTTGCAGCACTGAATAAAGCCACCCTCGTCATCCTCCCTTAGCAGACGCCATACCAGGTGAGGATGACGAAGAGATTCCATCAGTTGGAGGTTAATCTATTATCACATAACTGAGATATACGAGCTTGGATTATTATATATCGTGACGTTTTGAATAAAATCATACGTTCTTAGTTTGACTTATATTAATATATCATGCGATGTGTATATATATATACATAATTATATAAATACACGAGCAGATGCTTCGTTAATTAGATAGAAGGCTTAATCTTCACATCTCTATTAAGTAGATTAGCGTATGATTAACGAGATAACTCGACGGATGATTTCGTACGTGTATACGATTATCTTCATTGAGCTGTTGATAATTAATTAAATTGAATTTCTGTGTTTGTCAACAGGTCCCGCATTTTGGGGTCTGATAAACCCCGAATGGAGTCTCTGCAACAAAGGGAAGAGACAATCACCGGTCAACCTGGATCCAGCGAAACTACTCTTTGATCCAAATCTTCGCCTCATCCACATAGATAAGCACAGAGTAAGTCCAGTCGGGTGATTCTTTATATACGATATGAATCGAAGTGGAATTAAGGTTGTTATATTTAATTCCAATTCTTAATATCTATTTAAAATAAATAAATAAAAAAAATCATGTTCAAAATAACTTTTATAGTTTATTTCTGATTCAAAAGTTTTAAAATTTAATAATAAATTGGGGATATATCATTGAGGTATTTGGATGAATTTGAAATCAGATTAGTATTTTTTTGTGAATTTTTATATATTTAAAATAAAATCTTCATATTCGTATTTAAATTTAAAAATTATTTTAGCAAATCTGATCATAATTTAAAAAATTGTCATAATTTTAATAAAATATCTATAATTAATGACAAGATTCCAGTTGAGGTTGAGACACTCCATTTGTATTTTTATACACTCATCCCTCGATTTACGCGGTGAATATTAATTCATATAAAGTAGGGGGATAAGTTCCAGAAAACCGTGTAAAACGAGTACATTGTAAAAAAACATATACCTGCATAAAAAAATATATAATTAAGAGTTACTAGTCCGACCGCTTAATCGCGTAACTGCCAACAGGTCACAGAACTGTGCGTATGGTAATTATAGGGTTAACATATCGTTCTTGGTTGATAATTTACACATTATGCCATCTTTGAGTATATTGAGTAATTCTGGATATATGAATGTATTTATTCATAGAAAATATAATATGCTTGCATTATCAAAAATAAATGTATTAATCATTCTAGCGTTTGAATCAATCGCGTGTATCCATTATTGACATTACATTATAGTTTCTATGTGCTTAGTTTCACCGTACAAATATCATGTAATATGCCGTAAACATAAATTCAATGTTATAATGTGGTTAATCGATCTTTCTGCTTGTATTGAGCACACAAATTGTGAGTTTCATAAATGCTAACGGCGTACAATTTTCCTTTTTGAAAAAATTACATATTCGTAAGAGCTCTTTACGGAGGATTTTCAAAATTGAATTTGTACGCCGTAATCATCATCATAGGATACATTGATTATTTTCTGCGTGGCCTAACAATAATAGCGACACACATGCAAACTTTCTTCACATACCCAATTTCCTCCACATTTTGGCAGAGGTGCCCGCGGGCTCGGTGAAAGGAACAGCCTCCTGTTTAAGCAACAAATTTCAATCGCGAAGCGCCCCGGGCGCAAAGCTGCAAACGGTAAATGGAAACGTCAAGATCATGAGACTTTAACCCACACGGCAAGGTATAACTTAAGGACATATTTCAGGATAGACCCAACGGAATTATAAATGATAATTACGCGGAATTCCATCCCTAAGGATGTGTAGTATTTGCGCACACAACCCCCAACGGAAAATTCACCCGCAGAATCCTTTCAATGAAAGAGCATTTCTAGTTATACTTGACACACGTTAATTGCTTCCGTCAAATTAAAATACCGGGGCGCATCGAAATGTGTTCAAAAATAATCACTTTTGTTGTTAATTATTAAGTACAAATATTATCTTTGATTAAAATATTAAGCATAAATTCAAAATCAAATAGAAGAAAGCTTCGGGTATATTGCAATCTTTAGGAATGTTCTTCCTTTTCAATAAAACACTCATTCAAACACTAAATTCCATTCAAATCTTCATGGGATTTTTATCTTATAGCTTTGAATATTATATTTAGAATATAAAAAAGCGTATTCAAGTATACAGGTTTTCCTCGACTTACGACCGAAATACGTTCCTGAACATTGGTCATAAGTCGAATTTCATACGAAATATGTGACTTAAATTGTATTAAAATAAAACATGTGTATTTATTTATATTTTTTATTGTTAAATTTATATTTATTTATTAACATAAATATTTATTTGTAGCAAACAAGATCTTCCTGAATAAGGCGGTTTATAGTCAAAAATCTTTCGTTATCCGAATCCGTCCTTGCAATTTTTTGCATTCCTTGGTCAATTTGAAGGAACGCTGCATCCATTTCTTTCAATTTAATTTATTTTTGAAATTCCAATACAATTTCTTTTTTATGTTAATTTAGGCTTTAAATGTGGCAATAGCTTCCTGGTCCATGGGTTGCAAAATACTGGTGGTATTAGGGGGTATATACACGATTTTAACGTTAGGATGTAAATATCCGATGTATGGTGGATGTCCTGGTGCATTGTCTAGTATTAAAAATATATTGAATGGAATTCCTTTCTGTTTACAATATTGTTCTACTTTACGAATAAATACATTTAAAAACCAGTCTTCAAAAATACATTGTGTCATCCACCCTTTTTTTTTGTTTGAGCGGTAATATAGTGGTAAGATATTAATGTTGATTCCTTTGAGGGCTTTCGGCTTTTTAGAGTGATAAATCATTAATGGTTTCAATTTATATCCATCAATTTTACCACCCAATAAGAGTGTGAAACGATCCTTAAATGCCTAGAAGTCAGGCATACTCTTTTTCTTCTTCATAAATCGAACCGTCGTAAGTCGAGGACTACCTGTATATAAAAACACATTATATTAGAGTGGATAATCTCGAAAAGCTATGCAAATGGGAGGATAAAACTAGTGTTAGGAATCTTTTGGGCGGATAAATTCAGCAACAAAAATTCCTCAATTCTCATAAAAAAAGCGAGAACAATAAGGAAGATATATAAGGTCATGCATTTTATTATGCAAGAAAAATACAAAGGTGGAGTTGTATTATAAAAAGTTGTGTCTCCTGGGTAAAAAACTTACTTGGTTACTTCTACTGCATCTCACAATCGTTTATTCAGAACTGTCACCTCCACGAACGAAATATGATGATGATCAACTTTCGAAGAGGAAAAGTATCACGAAAAATAAGTAAATAGCTTTAAAACCTAATTTCACTTCGTCTTTACAACATTTAAAAATTTGGATTGAATCAAATATGTGCTTTAACAAATTTTTCCTCTTCTCTATATCCTTTGAACTTGAATGTTATTGAAGATGATCTCAATGAATCGATCGATTTAAGAACAATTTCAAAATGTTTCACTGAGCTCTGATCTAATTATGGATTTTAACCAAAAGCCATATAAATTTTAATCATGGAAACAAATATATTTGAGCTCTCTTTCTTGGTCATATCTTGTTTGGATCATTTTAAAATATCATATTTCATCTCTTCTTATTCGCATTAAGAATACTGATTCAATCGTTGAAAATTTTAAATAAACTTATAGCCTGTGAATATTCTGTACCAAGTCTCTTTCGTATTTTTCTACGTAATTAAATACATTCAGGGCTGCTGAGAGGTAATAAAAAATTAATTTAATAATTCCAGATGCCTCAATGCACTCATTTTCGCCAACTGCACGTTGCAGTCGAGGAGGGTGGTGCATTTTATGATGGTCGTCAACTTTTACGCTCCTCTCCTAATTATTCACTAATTATAATGGAAGCCCTACCCCGTCTTCGAGCTTCAAGGAGATCATAACTATTTTACTGCGTCGATTATTTTTTTTACTACGGCCGTCATTTTTTTGGGATCAATCGAGATTTCTGTAATTAGCTTGATGAGAAATACACATCCAAATGATATAAATTTCAGGAAAATGGCTTAATTAAAAATATGAATATTTCATGTCAGTTCAACCCCATAGTGTTATGCTTTAATTTTTGTATGGCTTAATTCCCATGCGTGATGAAAATCCATGTGATTCTAAAAAGGCAATAAAATTATTTTATATGCATGATTAAACCCCGGCGGATATAATTTTTATAATTCGCTAGCCTTTGTGTTTGATGCCATTCAATTACATTATACTGAAACACACTGATTGATATCTTTAAAAATATATATAAATATTCTAAAATTATTAAATAATAGTATTATTTCTGCGATACAAGGAAGATCAAAAAGCACCATTTACTCCAACAACATGAGTTCCATTAACGGCATGTCACTTCATTTTATTTAGCCCCCCTGAGCTTTCATCCAGGATTTATTTTTAAATCCTGGTTTTAATTTTATTTAAAACTAGCGATTTGTAGAAAGCTTTTCCAGTACTCACATTTAAAATTTAATGTTTATTAATGAAATATTGACCAAGTGTTGGTATAGTGGCTTAGATCCTGGATTCTTATTGTAAAGATTCGGGTTCAAATCCAGGGTCGTGCAAGGACGCCCATGAGTGAGTGATTGAATTTGCAACAATAATTCAATTTTCATTTATGTATAATGATAATTTCACTACTCACTCATAGATTGTCTCCTCTCCTACCTTTCCAAATAATCCTATCCTTACTATACCGAGTGTAGGAGGCAATGGGAAAGCACCACATTAAATCCTTTCCCTAGTAAGATCTCCTATGGAGATCCCCTATATCCGACATCGGATATGACACATCAAGATTCATGCTTTGATGGACGTCATAAGTAGGGAATCCAATCCCGGGATCCCGGACAGTTTTAGGTGCTCATGGATCCCGGGATTAGTAAACGTAATACCGAATTATTCGGGATTGAAATTTTTATCTAACAGAAATCGTACACATCGCCAGCACGATGAAGGCTACTAAATCTATGTATACATATATACAGTACATGTATGTTATCAAATTTCTATATTAACCTTTCCCTACCGGTGATGTATTTACTACACATCGGCTCTAATAATGCGAGTATCGATATGAAATATAATAGATACGGGGTTCAGAATTTTTATACTCCTTCGTAATATAATTACGAATCACATCAAAGTATTATAGTATAAAAGTATTCATCTGCAACGACAGAAATAAATAATTTGTTGGAAAATCGGGAATTTTGCGAGCTTTAGTCCGTGTCTCACCAGAAAGGATTTTAATCAGTCACATTGATGATATTATATGAAAATAGGGGCTCACACGGTTATCAACTCAAACTAGCATTTAAATATCTGATGACGATATCTCCAAAAAGTACGGAGGCTGAGCGTACATTTTCAGCAGCAGGTTGCCTGACTAGCAAAATCAGATCCAGACTAAATGACGAAATACTTGATTATTAGTAATTTTTTATCAAATTTATCAGAGTAATCTCTTAAACTATTAAAAATCCTGATCCTGGGATCCCGGGACTGAAATTTTGGCTCGGGATTGGATACCCTAATCATAAGGACTTTAAAGAAAAAAAAGAAAGGGATGTTGTGTATTAAATAAACATTTTGGCATTAAATGACTACTAAATAAACTTTATATGCCTTCTCAATATAAAGAAATAATATAAGTTGATTTGAATAGAAAATAATCGATTGGGATAAAATTGTTCGAAATTCTAGAAAGCAAATGAAAAAAAAATATTGGAAGGAAGAGTTTTTAATAATATTATATTTTTTGTCATAGGTTTATGAAATGGGTATTAAAATATTACACGAAATGACATGATTTTGCAACAGACAGACAGACATACATTCAACTTCATACAGTATGCATATAGAATATAACAAATGGTTATTTGAAATTCTGTATTCCGCGTTCAGCGACTCATATGTAACCAGTGGCTAATACGAAAATTTCAGTTTAAAATTGCCAACATAAATAAAATCCCAAAACGTTCATGATTCCTTGTCTAAATGGAGCTTTTAAAAATGGGCATTAATTCAAAAGTTTTAGTACGCGTACGCGCACCAAGGTGAACTTAATTTGTGAAGGTGAACTAACTGGCTGGACGGGTAATGGAGAAAAATAAACGATTGGCCTTTTCTATGGTTTTCCATGCAAAGTCGGAAAATGGATGCGACTTTCCTTTATTCAACGGGGATAGAAGTAAATTAAACTGGCTGCTTGCAGGCAGGCAGTGATTTAGTTTTTATTGCTGCGCTGGGAATATTCTAGGGGGAGGCGACCCAACCAACCGCCGGTCGTTTCACTAACATTAACTACCAATGAACCTGGAGAAACACAGCCGGAAAAAACCATCTTTCCTTATAAATTAGGAAAAAAATCTAGAGATCCTCAGGACTCGGGCCGGAATTATAAGCCATAAACCAAAGGTGTCCTTTGTCAGTGGCCTATCCACGTCGAAGACGTCCGAGATTGTAGCCTTCTTTCAACTTATCTATTGTTTAAAAAAAAAATCAAAATTTTATTACTAACGCATTAATCTTTATGTAAGATTAATATGTTTTTAATACTTACAATTCTTATTGACGTTGCTCAAGACTCAAATTAAATATTAATAAAGCGAAACATTGGATAGATTAGCGATAATTCAGTTAGAACTGAAATAGAAGGATGTTTTTGATTTAAAGTTGATCAAGAAATTTTTACTTATATAATAAACAGACAGACATTGTGATCTATTTTGATCACTATAGTTATTTGCCTAGTATAAAATTATATATCATAAATATAAAAATTAGGAGATTTTATTTGATTTTAAAGCATGTAGGACATGTATGAGTATCGCAATTTGAGAGGCATGTACACAAATTTATTTACAGATCTCTTCCAAACAAACATCATATAAATTACACATTTATAATTAATGTTCTTAGATTACAATCTGTTGAAATTTTGTTAAAAATATTTACAAGCATTTAATACAAAACACAGTTGAGCTTTTAATAAAAGTCCTTAGATAAACTTAAAATTATCGCCTTTGCTTTGGAAAGAAAAATAAATATCAATCCATGTTTCACTTTTGCTGCGCGCTGCATTCAACTTTTCTTCGTGGCTATTTTCAAAGGCACCGTAAAAATTTTCAAATACCTTTTTCCTACATCCTTTTTATCTTTTGTCTTTGTTGACTCGGAAAAAAATCCTTGTAAATTTTTCACGAATAATCCGCTCCATTTTGCCTGGTAGAATAAGTAGCCGAGGTGAAACCTATCTGCAATCTTTTGATGGCTTACTTTCCGCGATGGAAACCGTGTTATTAATATGTCAAACTCAAAGAAGATAGCGGAGTGATTCGTTGCTTGAATTATAATGCCGCTGAAATAGAGCCTTATTTCAGCGCGGCCTTATTCCAGCCTAGAATTTGCAAAGTTAATTTTGGAATTATAATGTAATCTAGTAACCGCACCGTTGAGGGGCGCATTTTAAAGTCTTCAGTGCTCCTTCTTATACTTCAAACGCTTCGACTTAATCGCAGATAGCTCTTTGTGCTCCGTTTAGTGTCATTTTTCGTCTTGCCTTGAAATTTCAAATAAAATGCTTTCACAGTATTTGACTGAGGTGCCTTACTTTGCTTCTTATTTATGAGTACATGTTAATTTTAATAATCTTAGATCAATACAACGATCATCGAAATTAACTTTTCCACCCTAAATTCACAAAATATTAATATTTATTGCTTTTTATTTCATCATTTCATGTGGTATGATGTTTACTTCAAACGAAATTCTTGTAGAATAACATCATCCCCCTTTGTGTCCTTTTTAAAACGAACGCTTATGTTTTAGTGTCTATAATCTGTCATAGTAAAAATGGTCAAACATTCTTCCAATTTATTGAATGTCATTCTTATATCAAATAATATTATAAGAGCAATTAAAAAGCTAAACTTATGTGACAAATCTTCCCAATTTAATTCCTGAGATTTGCTCTTTGACGATTCCTTGCATTAAGACATAAATAAACTTTCTCCAGCTTAAATCAAATTTAAAGTGCAAAATTGAGTGCATCATTTCAAGATAGCTTTTATTTTTTACTATATAAATTTGACTATTAACATTATGTTTTCAGTTATAATCAAGCGAAAAATTGAATGTATTTATCTACTGTCTTTAGTTGTATGTAGATAATTTGTGTTTAAAACGCCCATTGTTAATAAATTTAAAATAGTTCTATACATTGATCTATTAATAATTTTGGATAATTTATTTGGGCACTAACCTTAATCAGAAAATAAGGTTCACGTTTGATTATGTTGATATGATATGATGGTCATATAGATAATTCAGTTTTTGATATCATGATTTGTCTTTTATAATATTGGATATTATGATATTTCCTTCAATATATGCCAATTAGTAAATTATCACCATTTTATCATGTAATGAAGGCTTAAATTAAAAGCTGTTGAGCATTTAATTTAATTCATGAGATCTTGAGCAATCATCCTATATATATTATTTAGATTGTTTTTCGTTTAGCCTATTGAGAGCCATGGTTTTAAGAAGATCAAACCACATCATTCATAGAAAAATATCTAATTAATTGAATTTTAATTAAGACTTTAGAAGAGTTAGGAATTTACATGATTTCATTATAATAAAATCATTCTTATACAAATATTATCAATTAGGTTGATCAATACTAATTTGACTAAATGGGCTGAAAATTGAATAATTACTATTACTTCATCACATATTTAAAAAAAATATTTATTTACTATTTTTGTTATATCATTTTTTATTTCGTTTGGCGAAAGGATGAAGGAAGTATGAATTATGGAATATGAATGTGTTCTATAGATTTGCTAAGGCATTTGTACGACCATTCGATTAATCAAACCACATCACTTCCAGATAAATGGACTGATATCGAACACGGGCCATTCGGTCATATTCACCGTGGAGAATGACACTCGCCATCACATCAATATCACCGGAGGGCCTTTATCCTACAAATACCAGTTCCACGAGATCCACGTTCATTATGGCCTCCATGATCAGTTCGGCTCTGAACACAGAATCAACGGGTATGCCTTCCCTGCTGAGGTGAGTTTTCATTCATAGTTTAATATTGTATTATTTAAAAATTATGCAATTTAATTTTACATTTTATTTGCTTTAGATATTTAACGCTGATATTAAATAAGCTACTCCAATAATGGAACCTATCTAGCATTGGTTATCGAACTTTGTTTCTTTGTTTTTCCACTCTAAAAAACTAATCCAGGGTTGCTACTTAGGTTTGAATTTTTATTTAAAAAAAATGAAACACTGTTTTAATGACTAACTTGTATTTATTAATATAAAACATTTACATGTAAAATTAATGTTTAGATCACAAATAAGGATTCCCTTTTAATACTAAAATTATAAATATTTAGGATACAAGCGTTGATTTTTTTTTATCAGGATATTTCTTTCTGTAAGATTTACTAGCAAAAGTAAATATTGCTTTTGCTCTTCGTCGATTGTCATCAATTTATTATATTCCTTCATTAAGGCAATACCACGCTCAGCAATACCATTCACTACTCACATAGAATGGACTATTTTTTTGCAGCTAATCAGAGTCATCCTTCCAAGTTTCAACATATTTATTCAAAAATTGAGATGAGATACCCAATATTTGATCACAAAGTCTTCTATGCTTTTTTGGGTGATGTGGTCGACATCAATGCTTTTTCTTTTCAAGAAATCTTCTACACTTTCGAATCTTAGTGCATTTACCATATTTTGCTTATCTTTAACTGAAAATTCGTCGTCAAAAAATGAAAGATACCAACTCTTTCGACAAGTACCATAAATGGCCCAGTATTTTTTCATGACAACAGTTTGGTTTATAGTTACAAAGGATACCAGGTCTTTTAATAGTTGTAAGTCGTTTTATCATGTTGTATTCGAATCGACCCCAGAATATCTCCAAATAGAACTGGTTGAACACCACCCAAAAATAAACTCAAATACCCAAACTGAGATCGATTTGCAAAAGCTAGGTAAAAGAGTGGAGAAAGAAATATCGCACTAGTAAAATATTTTTTAATAATTTTATTTATATTTATATATTTCTTATATTTAATTTTTACTGTTATATATTTCTTTAAAATGTACGTTGAGCAGGGCCGTAACAAGGGGGTGGCAAAGCAGGCGCCCGCCATGGGCGCAAAACGCAAAATATCGACCTGGCCGAGAGTTGCACATGGTTTTTATTTTACTAGACCAGGGGTCGGCAACCTGCGGCTCGCGAGCCACATGCGGCTCTTTGGATGTGAAGCTGCGGCTCTTTAGTTCCATACGCAAATAACGAAATTTTCTACTTGAATAACCATGCAAAACCATCGCTCCCATTGAATTTGTTTGCCCAATTATTTGTTATTGAAGTACAAGTGTTGTAAGTAAATTTTAAATTGTTTTAATTTTTTACTTAAATAATAAGTGATTATATTTTTTTCTTTTTTTCCGTGGGAGGGGAATCTTCGCAAGATACCCATTCTGGGTAGTGTGAGATTAACGATTAACTCGTTCCTGCCCACTAAACCCCTCCCTTGTCCTTCTCTGCCCCCTGGTATTGTTTTACACATTGCTTCAGGAGGTCAGGTAGTCTGGCCTTAGATTGGCCCTATTCTAGTGTTGGAGAGGCGCTCTGCGTCTCTCTCTCTCACTGCCCTCTTTGGCGCTCAGAATCTCTTCTACGTAGTTGCGCCAAAGGTTCCAGTTCTTCTTGCTTCCTATCATGCTGTGGACTGACGTTGAGTTTGGCTACCCCGAGTGCTTGTTTCAGTAGTTTTCTCTGGGGTGCCCAAGCCTCACAGCCAATGATGGTGTGCTCTACGTCATCAACCTCCGCTTGGCAGTGGTGGCACGTTGCGGATGGTTCTTTGTCAATCCGCTTCAGGTACGCACCGAAGCATCCGTGCCCAGTGAGCACCTGAGTCAAGCGGTAGGTTGTTTCACCGTGTCCCCCGGCCCTCCACCGACGTATGACCGGGATAAGTCGATGGGTTCACCTTCTCTTGCTGAACTGATCCCATCACTGTTGCCAGGCTTCCCTCAGTTTCTGGTCATGTTCGTTGCGATTTTTAAGATATTCGTAGTCCAAGGTCCTCTTCTTTGCTTGGAGGTCCAGCGGGGGCATTCCAGCAATCACAAGCACAGCGACACTGTCTCGGAGCTGCGGTGACTCGGAGCGCTCCTTGTCGCTGGACCCTAGCGAGCTTCTTTCTATTGGTGTCGCGTCTGAGCGTCTCGTGCCATATCGGGGTTCCGTACAAAAGGATCGAGTGTATTACCTCGTTTATGGTACGTCTTCTGCACGGCTTTGGCCTTCCAATGTTGGGCATGAGCCTTCCAAACTTTTGCACCTTCTCTGATGTTTCTTCCATGTGTTTGCTAAAAGTCAACTTGTTATCCATGAGGATCCCGAGGTATCTCAGCGTTTTGCTGTATTCCACCTCGTGTCCTCCAATAACAAGCTGCTCGACCCTCGGTCTTCTCCGTCTGCTGCATATCATTGCCTCCGTTTTCTCGGCCGCCAGCTGCAGGCGATTATCCCGCATCCACGCTCGAATTCTGGCGAGGGCTTTGTTGCCCGTCGCCTCCACTTCCTATGGATATTGAGCCGTCACCAGTAGCGCGACGTCGTCCGCGAAGGCAATGAGTTCTGCTCCTGCAGGTAATGCCAAGTTTAGAACACTGTTGTAGCGTACGTCCCAGAGGGTTGGTCCCAGAACGGACCCCTGCGGGACGCCCATCTCCAGTCTTCTCGTCAGGTCCATTTCATTGTGATGGACATATCGGTCTTTGAAATAATCGCTTATGAGGTCGAGTGCATACTGTGGAATTTCATTTTTTTCCTCTAGGGCTCCAACGATTAGCTCCCAGTTTGCGCTATTGAAAGTGTTTTTTTTGTTGGCAAGAAATTTTTTTGTGGCTCTTTAAACACTTTGAAATTTGTAAATTGTAATTTTTGGCTCTTCCGACTCAAAAGGTTGCCGACCCCTGTACTAGACCATTCTACTTTACATGAACCAATACTGACTGACCGTTATTATAATATATATTAAGTTATCTAATCCCTATTTTCTTCGTTATCGCTCAAAAATTGGGCAATAAAATAAAGACAAAATTTGTAAAAATGCTGGTAAAATTTAAACAACGCATCTGATCAGTCTTCTTCGCACAACTTCGTTTTGTAATGAGAGCTCTTAATCACCCTGTAGGCATTTTAGAGTATGGCATCTGATCGCGAGATGCTCATTCGTCATGTCAGCGATCCGAAAAGCGGACCGGTTGGACACACAGACCTTGTGGCCACTCCGTCCTCTTTTAGGACTTTTTGCGACATTTTCTATCATCGATAATGGATGATCCCTCAATGGCTAATTTTTTTTTTTAATAGCAAGTTAGATACTTGCCACGGGTGCTTCATACCCTCGTTACGGTTCTGACTTTTTTTTCTTTTCCTGTGGGCGAAGAATCTTCACAAGACACCTAGAGAATCTGGGTAGTGTAAGATTCACGATTTTTCGGTCGTGCCTACCCACTAAACCTCCCCCTTGTCCTTCTCTGTTCCCCTGATATTGACGTTGAGTATCATTATTATTATATTATTTATGTTTACATTTAAAAATAATAGTAAACACAATGATAACAACTCATTGTTTCAATTTTTACTCAAAAAAATGTCTATAGTGTATCTAAATCTAATATGGGGATATTTCATTTTATGTGCGGCCCGCGGAGCTATGATGCATTGCCAAAGTGGCCCACAAGATCATTTGGATTGGCCACCCCTGGTTTAAATTGATGTTTAAATAAATAAAAACTCAAGTAACATTTAGCTTTAGCCATTCATTTAGCACGGTAAAAACCAGCAGACCTTCTAAATGAAACTCCTTTTTCCTTGATGGAAAGATTCAGTAACTCTTCAAAGTCATCTCGAGATTGATACACTTGAAATGGTTTTTGAGCAAAAACTGTCCTGTCTGCAGTAAAATTTTCTATGATTTTTCAGGACGTGGTATCATAAATTATTGTTTTATAAGCACTTTGATCAATTTTGTCTCAGTGCTTCTTAAACCTTTTAAACAATTGGATACAGGAGCACAAAACAGACTGAGCGATTGACTCACTACAGCTTCTAATATAATTACCATTATATGATGGCGACACGCTAGGCAATGTATATTTGTTCCATTTTCTGCTTCAGAAGAACACAAGCTCCATTTCTCAAGCCAGTGTTTACAGCTGTAATGTTAAACAATAAACGTAATACCTCACCAACAGAAGATGACTTTGACTGATGCAGATTTAGTGTTGATTGATCGTTAAGCCAAATATTGGTTTTATTTTTAATTAATAAACTCCCTTCACTGCTTATGAACGCCATGATAAGTTGAAATAAGTATATATAATTGGGAAAACAAAAAGCGCGTGCTCTCGCTAACGACTTGTCTAGACACAAACTGAAGTCAAACGAGAACGTGCAAAAATGATGGATTTCTTTCGGATGAAACCTATATTTGGGATATTGTAAGTTTTCACATATAAGTTTGACCGTCTTGAATATAAGTTACTTTGATTTAATGCTTTTATAAATATATGTGCAAAATAATTAGTTGATTCGCGACAATGAATTCGACGAGGGATTCAAAATATTCAATTTTATTCAATTCAATATATCCTATTCCACCTTGGAACACCTTCTGAAGAAGGAGAGTTTTATTGCAAGAGACTTGCTTATAAGTAACTAATTTTTACACCTTTTATGGGCATAGCAAGACGATATTAGAAATATTTAATGATTTTTACTCAAAAGTGTAAATAATATATAACAAATATCAAATTTAGTTCCGAAAGCTAAACAAAGTAATAATAATTGAAGTATACACATACTGATTTGCTTACATCGTTAGTTAATTCACATCCACGTCAAACCATCGTAAAATTATCCTAGATGCATGGACCAAATTGCAGTGCCATTTAAATCTTATTGACAAGTTGAATGCTATCGATGTTTGGACAGTACATGAATAATTTACGACCAACCAAAAAACAGTGTATAAATGCAATTTCTTATCGTCAAAACAGCGATTTATATATTTAATTATACCCGGAGATAAGAATGACAGTTAATTCAAATTCGGCATGTATTATAATGTAGCTTTGTTCACAAAAAATACCATTTATAAGTATTTCATGCTATAAAATTCTTACGCTCGTTTCTGTAAAAAAAAATGTTTTAGAAATATCTGGTGTATAGAGAAGGACATTTTATATTTTCATCCTGTATATCATCCGTATTATTAGATTACGATCAACGATTTCGCATCTTTCATCCAAAAGTTCAGCCGGAGCAACCCCAAGGAGCGGATTTTAAGCTCTTCCGGATTAGGCATGTGTGTCTTTTCCGGTGGGCGGAAGGGTGGTTTTCTTTTTTTATCCGGCTAGAGTTTCGTGGCAAGTCGTCCGTAATAAAATAAACAACCAACGTATTATGTTCAATTAAATCCGTGCTCTAGGCGCAATCCTTTCCCGGTAACAAAAAGCGGCCGCCTTCGAATTTTCCCCACAAACCCAACCAAAATGTGGGAGAGAACAAACAAACGAGATAATACCCGAAAGGCAAACTCGACGCAGACTAAACAAGTTGCCTGTTCATTAGTGATTGGTTTATACTTGCCCTGTTAGTTTAATAAGTACCAAAACCACCTCCATTCGTATCCAGGCCATTTTTTCATTGATACCCAAAACCTGAGGTGAGTACCTATATAGCTCCATTTCCGGTCTTTGCTATTTTGCCTTGATATTCAAAAGATTTGATCCTTTGTGATATTATAAGATTTGTTTACCTCAGTATTATTTCCAAATATTAAATAAGTTTCTTCAAAAAAAAAACATCAAGAGGTGTGTGAGAGAGTTGAGATTTTCATAAAAGAGCGATCCCAGATTTAAGACTTCATTATGAGTCTCTTCTTCGATCATGGCCAAGACCAACTCGAGGACGATAGAGAGAAATTATTTTTTCTAGGTTAAGGCTTTTAGCTCAAGACAAAGACCGTAATCCCGACAAAAAGACCTGATTTTTTGCAACTATGCACAAGCATCATAAAACGCGCCTGCACATAAAGAGGGCTATGAATCCTGTGATTTGCCCAAGTGACTTGCGAAATTCATATTGAGACTATTTTACCTCATATAACACATTCAAACGCTATAACATACTCAATATTCATATGAGACATTTTACAGATTACAAATTACAAATGACGAAAAATCATTTTCCATTAAATATTCATATTTACATCATAAATTATTTTTTCGCAATATTCTTTGAACCTAATTTTAAGTAAGCGCCTATTATTAACGAAGCATAAAATCAATTAAAAGAACACTGAAACGTAAAATATAGCTTAATTATATCCTTTGTGTGTTCATAAACGCCCACCACATGAAAATATTCTTGAATTCATACTCATTAAAAGACACACAAGAAATTGAGGCCTTTATTTCGTTCGTTAAAATATTTTTATTTTGGCTAAATAAGCTTAAAATATATGTTTTTATGCAAATAGAAGCACTATATTATATTTTCCTTACAAACTAGATCAATAATATACGTGAAAACGAGTAATTGGTACGGGCAAAGAGAGATATTTAAGCAAATATTCTCTTTATTTTGCATAGTTTAATGTATATTGAATTAAGAATAGTAGTCCTTAGAAAATCGTATGTAAAAGGGTTGATTGTATGCATTGATTTTTTTTTCCTTTTGTCAATTTAAATTGTTGGCTAAAAGCTAAATTTGTGTGCAATATATAATAAAATGGTAAAGCTACTAGTCTAGTGGTTAGTTTATGCTACCCACAGACATAGTACAAATGGTGCGGCGTATGCGCGTAGCGTGTCTATGATATAAGCAATAAAGACGGAAAAAATATACGAGGAATATCCCTAAAGTAAGTGTATTAATTTTATTAAAAATTTAATTTGAAATAAAAATGCAAGATATTATTGATACACTTATTGACTTTTTTTCCACATAATCATTATCTCGTTCAATGCATGTGGTGAGCCGTGACACAAGCTTCTTTATACCCTCCTCGAAGAACTCTCCCGCCAGTTCCTTCTCCCACTTAATTCCACCCGTGTGTTCTTTCAGGGAGGGGAAAATATGATAATCTGAAGGCCCCAAGTCAGAGGAATATGAAGACTGGTTCAAATCATTCCAACTAAATAAGTCCAAGAGCGCCTTGGTGTCTAAAACTTTTTCGTGCAACAAGCACATTCCTCTCATCAGCATATCCCTCTTTTTTATTTGAACGCTTCTTTTGAGTTTTTAGTGTCTCAAAATATCTTTGTGCATTGATGGTGTCTCCTTGAGGTTTAAATTGGACCAAAATGATTGCATTTTCGATCCCAGAATACTAAGGCCATGCTTTTTTACCTGAAATTGTGGCTTTGATTTTTTTGGCAGATCAGGAATTGGTATGTCTATCTTTTTGACTCAAACGTGTAATGAGCCACCCATTTTTTATCTCAAGTCACAATAAAGCTCAGACAATCATTACCTTCCAATTCAAATCGCTCAAGAAACTTGCGGGCACTTGATGGGATTTCTTACCGACATCTTTCACGCAACTGGACACCACAGTGTGAATTTACGTACTACCGTATTCCTGCTATGCTAGCTTTGTCGAGAGATCCCCATCTACTACTTAGTATGGCCAGCTCTTAAAAATTAAAAAAAATATAGCCCATTATTGTCATAGTACATTTACTTTCGGGATATGCCTCATACACAATTGCCCCTCTCTTTCCGATCAACTGCACTTTTCGTGACATTCAGGCCAATATAGAAGTTTCAATTCAAAAATAAGAACTGCATTGGTTATTTTTTATTAAATCGAATAGCTTTCATGCAAATAAATTTAATATAGCCGAAAATTATGCGAATTTAAAATTTTATTTGGCTTTCAATAATATTTCGCCAAGATTAATCCTTTCGACAAATTCAAAACCACCCATAACTAAGCATTAAGCTTGGGTTGAAAGTTTTCCATGGGAACCCTATACGCATTATATATATATCATAGGAATTATTTGTTGTCAACTATTTAAGTGAGACCTTTGAAATTATGAACATTAATTTACCATTCGGGCCCAGTTCATGTAGAATGAATATGAACAAGACCACCAACTTAAAACTTTATAGTGGAAAGTTGTTTGGGGCTCAAATACCATACAACAACGAAGAAAGCTTCAGCGCGACAAAATGCCGAGTTTAATCACTTTCATCTTCGAAAATTGAATTCCACTCCAATATGAAATTCATTAAGTGTTCGAATGAATCACAGTACTTTCAAGACATCCTGTTGATCAAAATATGCTTTGCCGAAAATGTAATTCACCATCTGACGATTAATTTATGCTCTCTGCGTTCTCAGATATTATATCTCATATCAATAGTTAATAACCGAAGGCGCCATAGTCAACACGGATATTTTAATTAGCCATAAGCTTTCCGTAATTGAGTAGAATGCCATGAACTCAGTATCTGGATCATGGTGGGATGAGGAAAGGAAGGAAACGATCTGCCAACATTTCGGTACATCCGGTTCCGACGCTTCCTTGTTCCCTAGAAGCCTTATAGGCTGTCCAATAAATAATGTTCACGTCATTAGCTTGCTCGCTCCGAAGAAAAGTCTATGGCTTTTGAGCCTTCAAAAATCAAAGGATCGACTATACATTCTTACTTAGACGAAACGTGCTAATTCTTAATTAAATTTTAAGATTTATTTCACTTAAATTTAATAAAGCATATCTAGAAGCATCCAGGATTATTAGATTTAATTAAAATAAATTATAGAGTGATTTTATACATATCATACAAACGATTAAAATGCAAGTTACTATTGATTTCACAACACTTTTAGAATTCTTGCAATATCGAATATTTTTTTAATTTTTAATAATCGATGGAACAACGTCATTAGTAGCCCAAATATGCCCATTGGCCTATAATTAAGACTATTTTGTTAATATAACATTTTATGCTTCTAAGAAAATAAAATAATAAATAAAGTCCCCAAATAGCGCAACCGTTTGTTATATTAAAAGCATTGATCTAGTATGCAAAAAATGAAGTTAGGTTCTTAAAGTATGTTACATTATTTTAGTTTTCATATAAAAAAATATATAATAAAGAGGTTTATATTTAAATTTCACATAAGATTTAATTTGTCATCACTAAGAATTATAATACTATTAAGTGATAGTGTTTTTTCAGTGTTCAAATTTTCTCATCTTCAAAAATTTCTTCTATCGAATCTTGATATTATTTTAATTATTTTGTGGAAAAATCTGATATTTTCGATTATTTTACTTTTAACTATGATGATGATGATATGGAGCTATACTTATATAGTGGAATAATAACTTTGAATATATTTGCTTCAATCTGCGGAAAAATCTTCATTAAAAAAAACTACAATTGTTTGGCCAATTCCTATACAACTTCATCTATATATACTGCTATTTTATTAATTTTGGATAATTCTAGATGTCATTTACATCAAATTTTCTTCATCAATCTATTCTTCTACCAATAATTCTTTAATGACATCAACATTAATATTGTTAAAACCTTACATTCTTATAGACTAAAATAGTTCTATTTATGCATCTACTAATTTTTAACTAATATATGAAAGTAAACCACTCTAAAATATCGGTTACTAATCTTATTAAAAATCCATTACAAACTCTGTTCCATGATCTAATTATCGAAATAATACAATTTTGTTGTGGAATGAAACCGTGTAGTGAAACTGCTATGCTATTTATTTTTTGCCTATGTTTCATTATATATTTATAAATGAATAATGAAATACAGGCAAAGACTTTGGCGATGTCATCTATGGGACCATTCCCTACCACTTAGATATAGTGTTTTTGAAATATGATCAGCAACCACACCTCTTGTGTTTTTGAACCCAAGATCCTTGAGTTACGAATCCAACCACTAAATTATGGGATTATCTACATTTCAATTAGTGAATCAATTCCATAATGAAATAACCATACACACAATATTAACAAACAATTCATAGGACTGTCTTAAGTTCATATTAAAAATTGCTAAATTAGAAGGTTTATTATCACTAAATCATCAATAACAGTTATCTTATCAGTAGAAATTTTGATTCGAAAAAATATTAATTTCATAAAACTTGCAGAGCAACTCTTTCGTAAATAGGCATCTTAAAATTCAGAACTCAATTATATTCAAATGATGATACGGATCAACGAGAGTCTGTGTCTGTTTTCAACTTTGAATCCAATTTCCTGCTAACTTTTCCAAGAATAGTGTAAATATTTACGAATCCACTTAGGAGCCGCAAAATGATCACAATCCCTCCATCATTACACATGGATAAGCGCAAGGATAAAGGATTTTCTTCACCGCCAAGTACAGAGCAAAAGCCTAAGCCGGATAAATAAATTTATGTAAAGTCTGCCAATCCAGTTTAACCTCAGGGACCAGATATGCAGACTTCCAGACACTTCAATACGGGAACAAAATACAAACTTGCCAACTTAATAATTACCTCCTTCGCTCCCTTGTTTCTGCTCCGTCTTTGAAAGGGACGAAGTTCCCATTTGGAGACACGATTTATCACTCTAAAAATATGTTTATTTATGTTCTACTTAATCCTGCCATTTATACTTTTAATTATACTGAAATGAAATTTTGCATAAAATATGTATTATTTGAATCAATTATTTAATTAACTTTACTTTTAATTTTATAAAAATATTCATGATTATTGTGTAAAATTTGGTTTTATATTTTATGAAGCTAGTTTATTTAAAAAAAGATAATTATAAAGTATGTTTACAACTATTAACAAACATTCAACATCTCATTTGCAATTCATTGATTCCCATTTTGTAAAATAAATTAAATGTGGTGGAGCCTACCAGTCCTATTTTAACAATATGTGGTATACATTGTAGTGAAAGAATTCCCCTCATTCCAGTTAATTAAGCCTGGACGTTTTCTATCGGCCTCTTGATTAATTTGTTCAATTGTTGATGATAAATCTTTGTAATCATCATTTAACTTTATTTTTTATGCTAAATTAATTATAGTCAAATTATCCTATATCAGATGCAAAAGAATGTCTTTAACACAAGCCATATTTTTTTCATAAGAGTAATACTATCATAAACTAAATACTTCTAATATTTAGCTTTCTAGCTAGGAATTGATGCAAAAAATAATATTTCGCTGCTTTTTGTTATGAAGGGTAGTTCGTATGGCCATCCATCCCTCCAAGCAATCCTTTTAAATTATATCTACCCTCTGGCCTATGTAGAGGAGTATTCCTGTGATAATATTTCTAAAAATGATATTCCAATGAGCTGATCATCATTTTTCCCCTAATAATGCTATTTATGAACTAAAAATATTGGATATTTTTAGTCCGTTTTTACAATTAATATTATTTAAAAAGAGCCTCCTTTAAGAAATATATTTCAACCCCTTGCATTACATTTTATTTTTATACTGAAAAATATATCAAGCCCTTACTTATTGATTATTAATTCAACAGCTTAAGAAAATCAAGAATTTGGTGGCGTTATGGTTATCTCATTTTTTTAATGGATTTTCAATCTCCATTGATTAAATGTGATGACAATAACAACGATAGTATGACACTAATTTAAAAATCCTATACTAATCATGTTAAATATAAAGCAATAAAAATATGTAAGATAGCGTCGATCATCGCGCTGTTAGAAAACATATTTGTCAAAAATTGCAGTCTGTTCGTAAATATTTCGCTTTTGAAAATATTTATATTTGCATTTTATTTCGGAGTTCTACGTTCGTCCAACGAAAACAAGTTTTTATAAAGAATAAAGCGAAGTTTGTTTCAAATGAAAATCGCAAGGAAAGCGAGAAAATCTGTATACAGCTATTATTACTCCTTAAGAGATCGCAGATGGCGAAGAGGAGCAAAAATTGGGGGAAAGCCCCAAATCTTGTTATTCCACTGAAAGAAGCAGAAATTAATGAGATTATATCATTACTAATATAATGTGGCATTGCTAGAATTATCTTTATCGAATTAAAGCCTTTCGTTTTTTAAAAAGGGAATTAAATAAGGCGTAACGAGGTTTGCTCGTAATTATATTACGAAAAATATATTTTCTTAACGAGTCGCTTTTAGATTTTTAATAATACACAAAGGACGATGAAATTTCCCCCGAAGAACTCGACGATATCGAAAGAGCCACTTTACCAACAATACAACATCAGAGCAAATAGACATGGACAAGTTTCAAAGTCCCGCATTATCTCAAGTGGCAGTTATTCGCAAAATAATCCATTCAAGGGTCCGATGCTTAAGTATTAGGGCAAACTTGAAAACCGTTTGCAGATTTGCGGGTTTGTAGAGGGTAAGAAATTATTACGCCAATTAGATAGAAAAGACATTTCCCAAAACCAGTGTATGTAATAATATAATACAAGCAAAATGGATTTCGCATTAAATTTTAGTGTCGTTTTCTATGTAACTTAGGCCTGAACGTGGCATAATTCGAAACTTGTATTTGAAGCAATGTCTGGAATCCCATCAATTATATGCTTAGTTAAACGCTTTATTTAAAATTAAGCCAACAATTCCTAAATTATTATATAATGATTCGAATGGAAGACGGCTTAATTTATTTACAAAATCGTCGTATAATTATAAAATATAGCGTAGGTTACTAAGGCTTTGAAGTAAACATATAAATCTATTTAGAATTAACGTAATTTTCAAATTTGTTGAATAATGCTTGATGATTGTAACAAATTCACGGATAGCCCTGCCCTATTTTTATAAACATCTGACAATTAATTTGAATGGTGATTTTTTTTCTACAAACAGATTTCTACAAACTAGAATCCAGACTAAATGATTATACGAACACTTGGCCAATGTTACATTCGATTTTTTTTCAAATCCGTGCTTTTTGCTTAAAAGTTTTGATATGAACGTCTTCAGTCAAGACTGAATGAATATGATTCCATTATCGATGATGATTTAACTTCAAGCTACTCCAGGATATTGAAATTGGATGAATATCACAATCATTTAATCTGCGTCCGAATTTCGACCTAAATAAATCCTTGCGGTTCGATAGCCACTCGCTGCTTACAATTATGTGTGGATATATTTTTAGCTTTGACATTATTATTTCATTTATTGAAAAACTTTTAAATCATTGAAATATTTAATCTTTCTTTCCGTATGTTACTTTCGTACATATTCTAGATCAATTTTTTTTTTATAAACATAACATAGCTAAATTAATAAAGAATTTATAAAAGGAAAGTATTAATATTAATCGATATCTCAAAAGAAAAGGAAAAAAAGCCCAGCCATTTGGTATAAAAGATTATCTAATACAGTGGTTCTCAACCTTTTTGAAATCATGTTACATGGGAAAAAGTGGCGATGCACCAGAATTAAGAAGTCGAAAAAAATATGTGACATTATTTTTTATTCCTTTCCCAAAATGACGTCCCTGCTTAACATGATATTCAAAAATCAATTAATGTGATATCTGAGCTCGTTGGCTTTTGCAAATATCATAAATATTAGGTCGAATATTTGAAGCTAACCTCAATTCTTTGCCTTAATTCGTAAGTTTTTCTCGTTTTTAGTTGTTTTCATAATAGTTATTGTTGAGGAATTAAGCTCACACAAACATGATGTCGAAAGCTGTAACAAAATGTTCAGTGTCTTCGCGTGAAGCGTTGAATATTCCTCTTGATCAGAAATCCAAAAGTCCTCCATGATCATTTGGGAAAATTTAATTTTTAGAGTATGATCAGTCGACAATGAGACTAATTCTTCTTCTTCACACCAATCATTATTCTGAAGACGTTTTATAAAATCATCCATACCTTCATTTCGAAAAACGATTAACAATTCATTCTTAAGTTCTATGAATTGACATAAAACTTTACTCCTAGATAACCACCTGATTTCAGTGTGAAAAAGCAAACGCTCGTTCTTAGCTTCCATACAAATGCAAAGATTTTTAAACATGCGTGTTTTTAGTGTTTGCAGAATTTTTCGTTTTTACCAATTTTTTCGCGATGCACTTACAATAAGCTCGTGGTTCACCGGTTGAGATTCACTAATCTAATAAATAATAAACTATTGGATCATCTATTGATAGTTTATTTTATTATATCATATGTTTTAGGCAAATTATTGAGCAAGGGATGTCGTTATTATAAAAAGACATGTTTGGTAGCGTTTTTGATAAAAGCATGTAACTGCATGTAAAATTAAGCCTGAATTAAAAGGTCGAATTTTATTTTCACATGGTATTGATATTAATTCCATAAAATATTATTTACGCAGAACTGGAACGTTGTCATGCATATTATTCTGAAATGATTGAAACCATCTTTGCGAATACAAATTCCGACTTTTACAGGAGGAAAAATACGTGTCTATTAGGATGGCTCTCTCTGCATTGACATGCCTTCTTTTTTTACGCGTACAGTAAAAAATCGAAGGGCAAAGCAAAGAGCCTTACGGAAATCTACTTGGCGGCGTTTACGGCCATCGAGTGCAAAAGTATAATTCACTTTTCGTCTTTCTTTTACGATGACACATCGGATCAGGTGGGTAATGCGGGAATTGCGAAACGGGCTTAGCGCCGTATAATATACTGCCGCCCTTGCCGGGGGGCCGCCCCGTTCATGGGGAGTCGTAAAAGGCGGCCGTATGGGCCTAATGCATCCGCTAATAAGAAACGTCTTCGGAGGGGCTTAAGTGCTAATTCACACACAAAAGTTACACACTATCTAGCCCATAATGTTTATCGGTATAAAAGAAAACATTTCTTATTTAAGGGTCGTAAATATTGGGGATGGGGTGCGAGCACCGCGACACACAGTGTCCGAAGTCATGCGCTAGACATCGCTTGAACTTTATGGGGGATGCTTTGAATTCAACATATTTCACAATGTAAGATTCCAATCAAGTATTTCCATAATTTAAGACCTTGCTTTATGTTAATGTATACGGTTTTCCACATATGCTTCCCCATAACAATTTTGTTATAATATTTCTCTTTCCAGTATCAAACACATTTAATTTAAATATATACTTATGCTATGTTTATATCTCTAAATTAATTCTAAAAAATATTGTATAATGATTTGCACTCGTTGATAATAAAATATGAGCGCAAAGTGATTTTTAATAGAAGTTGAGGTCATCGTTATTGAACGAACCGAGCTGATTCTTATGTCTCATAGTCACTCACTGCTTCAAATAATTTAATTTGGTCGACCATAATATTTTTCTGCTTATTTGATACATAAAAATTTTAATATGGCAGCTCAATCTTGGTAGAATAATGACAAATTTGTATTGCAATTATTCAGCCGTTTATCGGCGTACTTTTACCTAAAACACATTTTTTTAAAATTATATTAAATTTAACCCAGCAAAAAATCAGAATGTTCGTACGCTAAATCAAAAATAAACAGCTTTAATCCCACGAAAACACTGAAAAATTAATAAAACGGCTATAAAAAAATCGCTTACGCTGAAAAAAAATGTACGAGCGCTTCCGGCTGGATAGGGGATGTTTCAAATATTTAAGTTGCCTAATGCAAATTTTGTGAGGAAGCAATAAAATTGCATCGACCCGGCCATAAAAAAGGGGTGGGACCGTTGCCACATGATGCTCAATAGTTGAAATGGCTATCACGTACTCCTGTGTGTATGTATTTTGAACAGCAAATTAAACCATTGTTCGGCGAATTTGTTGACGACAAAAATAAGGTCGGACGAAATAAATACCGTGATATATTTAGGTAGAAAATTAAAAAGCAAATGATTGTCCATTGGAAGATCGAGTGTTCTCCCGGACCACTTTGGAGATAAATCACAGTTACCTTGGAATTCGAGTCGGAAGAGGAAGTTGAGTGGAGAAAGGTGGAGGTGTGAACTCTTTAGGGGTGGAATCCGAGGGTTGTTTCGAGAGCAACGAATTCAGCTGCATAAACCGACGGCCAAGTTTGTTCAGCACATTAATTGTGTTTAGACCGATATGCCTATGGCATTCCGACAAGCCCTTCTTGCTTTAAGAACATCGTCTGTGTAAATATCTCAGCACAAATAAAGAATCGACCTACAACTAGGTCAAGGGATGATATACCAATTGAATTCCAAACAACAATGCTACTATAATTTTTTAGGATTATCTACAATATTATAAATCCTATATTGTTTTCCTCTATTTTAATTCCAAATAAAATCAACATTAATACCAGAGGCATACCTTTTAATCTATAAAACAGTTTAATACAAGGCTGTCTATTTATTTTCAATATATGTGTGTAAAAAAATTATTTTCAATAAATATTGTAAAAACCTTCGATTGAATATCGATGATGAGCTTCGAGTGAATGAAGTATGATGAGTAGTATTGAATTGAAAATTATCAACAGTGCCGAAAGCAACATTTTTACATTTTTAGCAAAATTTCAGCATTTTTAGGAACATGTCGTCAATTATAAATGCTACTTTAAAAAACAGCTTTTTTATCAGCACAACGACAAATAAAAGCGCCTGCGGCAACACATTGTTATGATAAGATATTAAAGCATTAAATTTCGATCAACAAACAATTTGAAAAATCCATCATAAAAGATAAAATTCAAAATGCAGTCCAATCCATTTTTATCTAAATGATTTGAAACTGCTCTCCCAGATGTTTAAACATCTTTGTTTGTTATCCTGTTTGAACTTATATTGACCCATCTCATCTGCTTTTAAGCTAGACAAACTGATATTTTTATTCTTTAAGAACCAAGGAAAGTAGTATATGAAAATATTGTACACGCTATGATTTTTTGGGTTGCAGGGCCAACAAATTGCCTATTCTTTCTGGAGCGCCTTGCTGACTGGTTGTATTAATTATTAGCGGCAAACCTCATTTTCCATGTGTTAATTTCGCGCTACGTTCTCATCATCTGAAGCATCTGTCTCGTGATCGTCGACATCACAAAATCCCTCTTTTTTGAGGATTCCTCCTTTTCGGTATCTTCGAATGAGCGGTCGGAAATAAACAATTGCCCCCTCTGCGGAAGTTAAATACGAATTTCCGTCGCATATGCTGCGAGTTCGTCTCGGGGCTGCGGGGCCCCATTGACACAGAGGACGAACGCTCCCGTTTTCTCGTCGAGGCCCCTCAGGCTAAGATGAGAGGCGCACCCTGCGATTCGAGATGCCCCTCATTGTGGGATGCTTGAGGCAGCCGCGACGAAGATTGCGGGCCCCTGGAAATGGCAAGGGAGATTTTTTCAAAAATAAATTAAGTGTTTATAATATGATGTAATTGAAAATTATCCAACCCTTAATTAATTTATGCGAATATTGTCTTTAAATCGGTTTTGAAAAATATTAGCTATGAAATTGCCACGGGTAAATGGAATGTTATTCTTAAATACTCAATATATAATTAAAAACAATTTTATAAATATACTAAAGGTTAAATCTTGAATACTTATTATAAAATATTGGGTCAAGTTATGAAGCATCTTTAATGCTTATCGATCAAATAACTTAGATTTAGTCTAAATTATTTGATCTAAAAATTAATACTAAAAAGTCTGTGTAAAGTCTGTCAAGTTCGCCTGTGAAAGATTGGATTTACAGCAATAATTTTAAAACAAAAATCCAGACTAAAATTTCCTATTTAACCGAAATGTAAAAAATGTGCATTAAAAGAGATCTTCAGTAAAAACTATACCGGATAAAGCTACAAAATATCAAATAAAATAAGTTAATTTATAAATCTTGAAAATAATTCATGTTTGAGAATATATAATATATATTTAAAATGTAAATGCACATTTGTGCAGCAGCGAGGAATCCAGGCCCCTTATCATTGATATCCAGGGAGCATTCCAGATAGCTAATGTCTGACGATGACAGGTGAGCACGAGGATATCCAACCACCTATGAAATTGGCGTTTAAACAAAGAAAACCCGAAAAATAAGATTAAACGTCAAAACCACGTGGTAAATCATCGGTTTACTCCCCCTCACGTGACCCATTTTATTCAAGAGGGCAGAGGGCGAAAAGAATCATATTTTTGTTACGTGCCTGGAAGATGGGACGTAAAAAATACCCTTACCTACACTTGTAAACCTAACTGCCCTTTTTTCGGTAGTGTAACAAAGAATTTATTTTTTCATCTCAATTTCACAGGGATGCTCTGGACCTTAAAAAATAATATTAAAATACGAGTGTCGTATTTATAATTTTTTTCCTGATATATGGTTGGAGCACTCAGGCGGTAGACTTGAATATAAACTGCGGCTTCTTATTGTTTTTCTCCGTGAAATATTCGAATGGAAAAGTTTGATATGGTGATGTATGTAGAAAGTCACTTGGCACGATACTCAAGTTCACTTCTTTTATAAGGGAGCATTATGTAAACACTAGTTGGAAACAACTTCTCCGAGTTTTGAATATCCCTTGGGGGTGGCTTGTACTTAGGGGCATTTTTGTTCGATACTGATACGTATACTATACCGGTGATATCGCAAACTATTGGCATGTTTATTCAACTCTTTTTGACGTAAAGGTTATGACAAGCCACTCAGAGAGATATCTTCCTTTTACAATATCAGTTTGTACTTCAAGGAAAAATGCAACGGTATGTAGAATTATTTTATTTAACTATTGTTATGATCCTATAATAACACATACATTTTATTATAGGATTGTTTTTCAAATAAGCAGTTATACAATTGCAATAAGCGCTGTTATATAAAATACATCATTGTTCTCTATATAGGTTTCATATTGGCGCTCCGTATAAGATTTTCACCAACAAAATTGATAGATCATCTCAATCCATTTTGTTTATTTTACACTTGTAGAAGAAAATACTTTAAGATTAACAGTCAGGCTCCTATGAGGAACTGATTGAAATACTAAAATATAATTTCAAAATAACGATCTATTTTCATTGAATTCCTCACCTTTAGCACCTTAATTGTAAGTATTTTAGCTTTTTTTTTCCTGAAATGGGAATGAAAAATGATATGGTATCTTTTGTATAAGACCTGATTGGAAGAAAAAAATATTAACATTATTTTGCAACTATCAGGAATAGTTTGAATACTTTCTCTCATTTTAAGATAATATTCAGACATTTGTATCCATGGTACACATTTGGTTTGTAAAGCTTACGGTATGATAGAGGAATTTAAATGTGTTCTTAATGAGAACCTAAAAGAGAAGACAAGTTCAGTTCCTTAAATAGGTATATCAGCTATAATACTTGAGCCTACAGAAGATTCAACAGTGCTTCTTTATATTAAACTAACATTCTTTTTTTGTCATCTATTACACTATAGCTCTATTAAAAGTTAACTCTTTGAGTGCTAAAATACGATATATCGTCGATTGTGTAACTAGCGGTGACTACAAACAATGATCGTTAATACCTCAATCTGACCAAATAAAAGAGAGGAAGATAGCAAACAAACTTTCGTTTATCAAAATACCGGTATCAGTCAAAGAGTTAAATAATATAATAAAGTTGGATTTAGGTTTATTAAACTAGCTGCAGCATTTTATATTGTGTAGCTAACCCTATAAATACCGTGTGCTCAAATATGTGTGTTTCATCACATCAACTTTATACACACGAAAAACACGTTAAATTTTATTTTCACTCAAACGTATTCGTTCAACATACTGGAGATGAATTTTCACTGATAGCAAAACTTATGCTTATGCGTAAAAAAATATTTTATTGGTAATTTGTACGCGAATCATAATTTAGATCCACAGTTTGCAATGAAACAAACGTGATTGTTTGTACGTATGATAGAAGATTTGAGTATTAATTTATCCTGACGAACGTGCTTTTATTCTGAAGTAGGATTGAAGCACGATTTCATCCGTAATCTGTTGATGTTATTGTTGGTAATGTCGACACGAGAGGACATTAACAGTAGCAAAATTTTCAGCACTGAAAAAATATCTGAAACATTTAGCACAATCAATGGTGCGAATGGAAAGAAAGCAGGTGTCAATAATTACGTTCGGGCGCAAAGAAACTTTTGTCATTATTTTAACAAAGTGTTTCTGAACAATGTTATGAAATACCCTTTCGGGTCATTGGGGTACAGTCACGCAAAAACTCGAATACAGTAAGCCCAATCTGTGGTTTTTGTTCACGTACGATTTTCATGAGCGTTTTATCCGCAAGCAAATAATACAGAAATCCCGTTCGTTCACACCCCTGTGCAAGCCAGTGGTTGTTTTATTTTATATTTGAAAATAGTCACATATTGATTAATAATTAAGACTAGCAATCAAACACTATTCTGTATAACTTCATATTTACAGAAGAATCTACTCATTTTTAATGTTATTTAAATAACTAGAAAAATCAAGAGAACTTCAAAAAGAAAAATCGTCAAAAATCAAAAATGCTTATATTTCGTTTGAATTGCTAATTAAACACTGCTTTATGCGTTATTTTCATCATTTGGGATCGTTTTTCGCAATACATTAAAAAAAATCCTACGAATTTATTGAGTGATGTCTTAATCATAACAATATAAATAATTAGAAAACTAAATATTAATTAATAAATTTTGAATCTTTTTCGAAGATTTAAATTCAATTTTCATATAAAAGGATATTTCGCAAATAATTTTACATTGTAATATATATCGATATTATTATCACTGCGTTAATTTTTTTTTCAAGTAATTACTTTATTTGATTCGCTTAAAGATATTTAGATTTATTATCTCATATGGAAAACTGTTGGTTTTATGGAACTCTTCATTTGTGCTTCATATATGCATACTCTCTTGCACCGCGGAATGGAAAATAGTCGGAATAAAAGGGAGGAAATACGTGCTTAATCCAATTATTCAGTCGAGTATCTGTTTGTTGGGTGATTTCGGATTAGTAGTTTAATTGCCAGATACATTGTCATGTGTTTCATTGTTTCAGATTCAAATATTCGGGTTCAACTCGCAGCTGTACTCCAACTTTTCAGAGGCGCTCTACAAAGCTCAAGGCATTGTTTCCGTATCTCTGCTGCTGCAGGTAAGTCAAAGCTCCAGCACTTCTCTTTCATCACAAAATTTCTATTTGTCGCATTAAATATTATAATTGAACCAGATTTCCGAACGAATTCCCCTAAATTAATCGACCGAGAATATTTCTCTCTGAGGATTCATTATAATTATAGATTAATATACGCAAACGTTCATCTAAATTGATAGAAATCCACAACATGTAAAACAAATTTTAAGTCATTTTTTACAAAATTATATTATTATTTTTTATTGTTAGTATTAAATATAATAAATTTATATATTAAACTAATTTTAGATCTAGCTAATTAGGCTATTTTTGATGTATTATATTTGTAAATGTAAGTTCATCTGAATTCCAATTTCGAGGTATTTTGATATATAGCAGTAAAGCAACTTCTACCCTGCATCAAAATATTATATAAACCACGTTAATTTATTCCTTTTTTAAAACCGGAGTCAGAAAAATTTATACAGGATAGATTGTATAAGTAGTAAAAATATATCACAATGATTCTTCGGGAGAAATTGAAATTAATTCATATTCAACTTCATCAACTTAAGATACATATAGAATCTAAAAATTACGAATAAATATATTAAAAACACTGTTAGTTTAAGCTATTCGTCAAGCTTTACTGAATGAAAGCTCTATATGTATTCAGTCTTTCAAAGTTGGATTTTAAAGCTAATGTATTTTTAAAAAAATTGCTTTAAGTGTCATATGCTAAGATATTTTCCAATGATATCAATTCCACTTCTTAGAATCTATATGAAAATATGCATATTGCTATGGATGTTGATTTGAATATAATATGCTTTAATGTATATCATAAAAAATGAAAGCTTCCTATGCTTTATTCAAAAGCTCAAGTACTATAATTTTATATCCACCACCATCATTGAATATGTTTTAATTTATTGAACATTTGTTCATCATATTCATGAAATTTAAGTTGTTCTAATAAAATCCATGAACGTAAACACAACCTGTTTTGCAAGTGGCAATTAGCAGGAGAGGCTATAATGGAGCTTTCCGCATCCGCCTCGACTTTTAAGTGGCATTTAATATCCCGGAATAAAATCACATCTCCAACATACATCTTCATAGCAGATTCTCTTAAATAGTAGCTAAATTTGGCATATTTATTGACTGTCAGGGTGTGTGTATACAGGTAGTCATTTTGCATTGGATTTCTTACGTCGGCGCCTCGTCTGAGTGACGGAGCAATTTGTAGGGCGCCACATGGCCCTAAGCACCCTGGATGGATATGAACGAGCTCCATTTGACAAATAAGCCATCTTCGTAACGACCCGTTCTCTTATTCTAATGAAACACAATTGTTTAAGTATTATTTACGGCCCCAAGCAGCCGCCGGAGTCTTTCGTTTCGGTATCAAAATTTATGCTGCAATACCATGGCTCTCGCTGCTGAGAAATCCCTTTATTTATAAGCAACTGCCTACTTAGTACGCCCGTTAATCCTCGCTGGAGGCTCTGCAGGCACACGTTACAAATATCTGCATGCGACTCGAAAATTAAAATCACCCCCATGAATCATTTATCTTGCCGAAATTACCAATTTATCTCCCCATCGGATGAATGAACGAACGTATTTTTTTTAATATAAGAAATGAAAAAATGATGTCTTCCAACCTTTCCTAGGTATGATTTAACATTTTTTTGATTATGAAAATATGTTATTTTATGTAAAACAATAGTAATATCTACAGGTATATAATAATCGTATTGAAGTTTCAGTCTTTAAGATCATAAGATAATTTGGATGCCACCCTTTTACGTACACTAAACACTTGCCCTAAATAAAACGTGCATGATTAAAAATTAGACAGAGTCACTCATAGGGGACCCTGCAATACTTTCTTATTTTACATTTTTACAGCAGTAATAGAAATATAAATTTAAAATAATGATAATTTCGCTACTCGTTTATAGATCCTCCACTACGCAAAGTTCCTATTCAAATTTACCTACACGGAAAAAACAATAAGAAATCATCCTGTAAAATAATCATTAAAAAGTCTCCTTTATATGTATTGTTTACATAACACATTCAAAAGAAAATTCTAGTGTTACCTTATATTTGATAGACAATGAGAAATCATCCCCATTTTCAAGATAGCAACCTGTGAAAATCACAACCTTCAACTCTCAGCGAGTGTAAGACAATAAAAATAAATAAGAAAAAATGTAAAGGAGCTTATAAAGCCGTATGAGGAGATGTCAGACTCTTAATTAATTGCATAAAATATTTTTAGTGTTTGCGTGTTGAACATCTTGATTTTGATTTGTAAAACTACTTAATTATCGCCTTAAAACTGTGATATGGGAAATAGCATGAGGCTTTACTAAAATTAGTTGTTTCTAAATTTACCGATAACATCTCGTGGCTTGAACGCGCATTTGTGCGTGAGCTCATTATGTTGCGCCTTAACCCCTTCAGTGCCTCAAAGAGTAATCTCCATTGAGATGCAATCTTAATTGAAATGTTATAAAATTACACCATACTTAATTATCGATTATTTATGAACACATCGTTTTTGATATAATTAATAAATATCGAATAAAAATCTGAGTTGACGTTTAAATCCACTTCGATTTGATACACTATTTTTCATATGTGTATTAAAAATACATTTTAAAATATAGTTAATTTTGTTTTTAAAAATTTAAAAATGTTTGTAAAAATCACGTAGCATAAATAGCTTTCAGCATAAGCGCCTTATGCTTATAAAGAAGCTTAAACATCTTAATTTCTTCTCCCGTGCATCTCAAGTATGTTTTAAATATACATTTTTTTAAAATAAAAACCAAGTCTTTTTATAAATTTTTGATATGAAATTTTAATAGCTATAAATGTGCAAAATAAACTGCAAATTACTGGGGAAAAAACCGCAAAGTTAAAACCTTTAAAGTGCGGACACAAACCACAGTTAATTAGTGGCACCTGGTTTCGACACGGGTTAAAATATATGAGCCCTCGAATTTTTTCTACCTGTTGTTTTATTATGAGTCGGTTTCGAATGTCGGTGAGAGCGCTCTTTTTTTTAAGGGATGATTTATTTTCGGCTCTGAAAGGAAATCCGCCCGATCATTAATTTTCGCCATTTTTCGATGAAAAATTCAACTGGTCTGTTCGGACTGCTATAAAACTCATTTCTATCTATGCAATTGGAATGGAAGTGAACTATGTAATTTATGTTAATTTAGTTGTTACAACGTTATATATATTATCATATAATTTACATAGCAAATTGGAATCAGTTTAAGTGACATGATGCGTATCCAAAATGCAAATGTTTCCTCCATAGCTTATTGCTATGCATTTAATTTTTTTTTTAATCAAAAATCAAATATGATGTAAATTTCAATCAATGTTTTATTAATAAGAATATTTTTTCCAATGAAATAATACTTCATCATCAAAGTGTATGAACTTATTCAATAATCAGTTACAGTCATACATTCATATTCTCATGCACTGGACATTGAAGGTAGTGTATTTTGTGGGATAAAATACCCCTGCATGACGCCACTGTTACTCGTCGCAGGTGCCGTTTATAAGATTTAATAATGTGTGAGATCTTTGACTATCTGTCTGATAACGTTGGCCGCGAGAAGACGTATTCTTTCCCCCGGTTTCTCCGTTCTCACAACTGAGGTCTTTCTATCGTCCATTAAAAATACCATGATAAAGAACGCTTGTTTACATTCTATTGCAGCCGTATTGACAAAAATATTTTTCGTCGTTTTATAATTTTAAGTCATTTTTTGGTGTTGAATATCCGACAGGCGCTTAAAACCTGTATTTTATATATGTTACGACTGTGAAAAGACAAATATCTTTCATTACTTTCATTTCATTTTTCGTCAGCTTAAACTGATGTTTAAATAAAAAAAATCAAATAACACTTAGCTTTAACCATCCATTTAGCACAGTGAAGACCAGTAAGGCTCCTTAAGTAAACTCCTTTTTCAGGAACTCCTCCCAAGTAAATGATGGAAAAATGATATAAAGATTCAGTAACTATTTTAGTCATCTCGAGGTTGATATGCTTGAAGTTGTTTTGAGCAAATTAATTCTGTCAGCAGTAACATTTTCTATGATTTTTGAAGACGTGGTATTATAAATTACTGTTTTATGATCACTTTGATCAATTTTGTCCCAGTTTTTCTTAAATCTTTTAAGCATTTGTATATCAGGAGCACTAGACGGACCATCCGATCGACACACTTACTTTTAATAAAAAAATCACTAGACTCACTAGCTTCCCTAGACTCACTAAACCTCTAAAACCTTTTTTTTTAATTGAAAAAAATGTATTCATTTTTTTAGGGCAGATAATCATATGACGGGGTGACCGCCCAATTTTTTAAAAATCGAAAAATAAGGACCACCCTAATGTACATATTGTTTGTAATAAAATCAGATCTAATAATATATATATAGGCTACTAACAGACGCAAACCACTGTTGCGCAACGCGTTTTTTCGTAAACAAGAGGGTGAATTTTTGAGGTCAAACAAAATCAAAAAGATTAGAATTTTATTTACATTTCAAAAATATATATTTTAAAAACAAGAAGGTATTGAACGTTTTTACTTTTAAACTTGAACGAATTTCGTTTTTATTGAGCCTACTGTCGAAAAAAAAAAATCTGTAAGGTTTCTGATTCTATTACTTCTATTTTGTTGTTTAATATCTGTACATCTAAATCAGATATGTTTGATGACTTATTGATTTCTTTTAAAATATCATTAAAACGTCTAATCAATGTCTAGGATGCCAATGCAAAGATCTCCTCTTTAACGAAATAAAATTACGTACGGACTTAGGGTAAAATTTTCACAAAAACACAGCATAATTTTTGACTAGTGCTACATTTCTTTCTTCTTGCATTCGCGTTTTTGATACACAGTAACATAGTTTTACTTTTTTTCTTTTTGCTTTTCTTTGTTGCAATTTCAATTGGCAGAAAAACATCAAATAATTTTAATAAAAAAAATATTTTTCTTTATCACTAATAATTTCAAATTTTAAATCCTTTAGTGATTTGTTCACTGAGTCAGAAAGTAAAAAAAATATTTTTAACGTCATGTTCATTGAATTTCATCTCGTTTTTAAGAAAATGGAAAAGTGAAAAAAGTCGAATATCCAAAAATAAGTTCATTTTCATGAAATGATTTCGATCGAAAAATACAACCATAAATATTTTTTTTATGCTTTTGTATTCGCAGCTCGTAATATATATTTATATAATGAAAAAATCGACATTCAAAAAGTAGATGTGTTAGTATATATATTTATCATCACACATGACCATCCTTGTTCCCAAAGGGTTAAGTCCAAACCCTTGTTCCCAAAGGGTTAAGCCCAATAGACCCGACAGCCATATGAGCACTCTTGTAAGTATGCACTTTACTGCATTAGCAGATTTCATTTAATAAGAAAATACGAAAAGCATGCCATGTTCATGAACATATATTATTATACGGAACAGGTCATAACAAAGTAATTTAATGCTTTAAAATACGCAGGCTTTTTACACAATTTGTCCTTTTTTGTAAAATAGTCAACGGTATGAAAAAAGCATTAAAATAAATTATTTTATCAAGCGATTTCAATATTTTTCTAACGATCGATTTTGAAACGTATGCAAAAGTATCACATTGCTTATTGATCAGAGAAATATGTTCGATTGTGGATGTTAATTAAGTAATATAGATGTCAAAAAAGTATCATTTAATGTCTGTTAAGTAAAAAAGACATCGTTTTTGGAGTTTATAAACCTCCATCAATTGTATGATTGATTGATTGGATTTTGATTTATATGACTCGTACAATCTTGTAAGAAACCTCTTTCATCCAATTGTCCAAACCCAGACGAATGGCGTTTTGTCAATCTTATATATAAGAAAGATATTATCCAATCGTGGATTAATGCTTTGTCATGCATGTCCATGACCTCCAAATTAGGCCTCATGATTCCTGAGTTTTAATCTCGGAAAGATATAGTAATTTGTTTCCCAATATTAATAGCACCAGTTTTTATATTGGATTTTGATTTTTTTTTAGTTATTTATGTTTCTTGCTATGAAGATGAATCTCGGTTTTTTTTTTAATTACTAAACCTTTTTAACATTATAACCATTGATACTGACGAAGGTTAAACCTCTAGCATTTACCATGGATACCATTAAATATTTAGTTTTATTATAGTTTAATTTCAGTCAAAAATCAGCAGCAGCTCCGTCAATATACGTAAATGCAGTCATAATTACCAACATAACATATAATAGCTATATTCAAATTTAATCGTTCCACAAAACATAGTATTCAATGAGTTTTTCATTCGAGAGAATTTTTCATCATCAATGTTACTAGTCGACGTAGTAAATTTTGGACTAAACTAATTTTACACGGTGAATTCTTTTCAATAATTGCAATATTTTTTTGTAAACGTTTTATAAAATGCGCATTTTTACATTGGTTTCGCTTTTATAGCTTTTATATTAAATATAATATAGTTAATTAATAAATTGTAATCAACATTGATTTAATCAAATTGATTGGTATTTTGAAGCCTTTACTTAACTTTTTCTAATAATACTCTAAAATTAATATGTAAACTCTCGTTGGAGCTTAAATTTTGACCTCCCTCACTTATTGATTGGCGATAGTATATAGAGCTAGCAGCTAATGGATAATTTTATATTTTCGAATTTATCGTCAATTTCGGGAGTCTATAAATATTTTCGTATGCAAATAATAATTAATGTACACATGGTGCCTCCCAAATAGTGCGGTCAGAGGAGGTCTCAAACCAGCGATAAAAGCTCCGCCACTCCCAGCTATGTGCAAATCACGCGAGCGCCAAGTGTACCCGATGGTCGCTCGTCGCGTTTTACATGAGGGGGCTTTTTATTAATTAAAAAAGATCCCTGACCCCCTGCCGAAGCTTGCAAAATTTCAATAAAAGATCATTTTATTTTTCGACAGAATAACTATTAACTCCTACCAAAGTGGCGCGATCAAAGTGAATCCATACGTTTTTTGATGGAATTCAGCCCGAACATATTTTGCATCCTGCAAAATCAAAAAATATTTTTATTTCGACACTAGCATAGCATGGCAAAATTAATATCGCAATATTAATATATTATTAGCCGAAGCGTCAAAGTAATTAATTAATTTTGAATACACATAAGCATCTACCCCATACTCTATTCTGACAGCGTATCATCGAAATTACAAAGTGCATACTATATACCATGCCATACAATCTACTTATTAAATCTATTATAGCTAACTACACAATATTGCAAGATGCAATAAGGATAGATAAATATTTAAAATACCGAAGCATATTAAATCGATATATTCAATGCAAAATACGGGGTATTCGTGTAATTAATTAATATCTAAATTCTTCGTATAAAGCTGAAGATTCAAATCAAATCTGAGGAAAATTTAATGAAAACTTTCAGCAATGAAGTTGAAATTTATTTAAAACCCAATGACGTTCAATATTTCATATTTATTCGTGTTAAATTTTGCAATATTTCAATTCCATCTTAATAAAATCAAGCATAAATAAAGCCAATTTTAGTCCAAAATTTAGGTACTCAAAATGAATACTGTGCTTATAACTATATTATGATTAATTAATTTATATTAATAAAAGATATTAACATAATTACATATGTATAAGCTGATATAACTCAACAGCTACGGATATCCTTACATTCATAGCTATTCATAAAGTATTACATTATATACAATAAATTTTACATAATGCAAAATATTCATGACGCTAAAATTCTGCCGACGATTATCTAAAATCGTGGATTAAATATTAAAAAACCTATTTACCATCCAATCTCAACCATTAACCGGATAAATTTTAGCAGCTATAACAATTTGAGATTAATTTTCTGTATGAGCAGACTTGTCTGCTTAGCGCCCCATTTGGCCCCAGGGGTAGTCCATCTTTCGATACATCGTTCCAACAGCTTAACAGCATTACCCTATTATTGATTTTCATAATTTCCATCCTCCTAGGGCGCATAATTTGTGTCAATACAACAGTGTATTTGCACACTAGTCTGAAACTTCGAAACAAAATTATGTTATGATTGGTTTTGGATTTTCACGAAACAATTTCTATAGACAGATTAGATCGATGTATCGGTATGCATACCAAAAATTAGCTTTGAAGCATATCCTTTGTCCATATTTTGCAAAATGCAAAATTGTCAAATAAAATCCGAATAGTTATTTGTATTGTGATTGTTTGATCCATAAATTGCAAGATGATATTGTTATCAATATTATGACTGTTCTTGAAGAAGAAGAATATCAATTTATAACAACTCTAGAAATTTTTTAGATTTGATCTCTGATATAATAATATTAAAAATCATACTTATGACTAATAATGCGCGATCTCAGCAGTCCATTTAATAAAGTCATGGACTTAAACAATTACATTCTAAAAATATTTATTTTTGAGCTTTTCATATGAGTTTAGGACCGGTAAGTATTCAAAATTTTGAAACTTTCTTCCATACATTTAGTTTGTATCAAGATATGGTTTAGAAAACAGGTTTTTTGTTACCATTTAAAAAAGAGTGAAGATTATTTATTGTTGCTAATTATTTTATGGTTATTTATAAGCAATGTCATGTCTGGTACCAATGAAGAACATTTAAGTAATTATTTAGTGTTGTATTCGACAAGAGAAAAAAGGCAATCGAAATAAGTAATAAAAGGTTATAGATACACACAAAGAGTAAACATAAATTAAAACAGTGATTGGATACTCAGATAAAATGTTATAATATTCTCACATTATGGAACAATTAAATAAATCTGGAGCGATCTGCATTTTCCGTGGATTGTCGTTAACCGCACAAGAACATATGGAATCGATAGATTTTTACAGAAAATGTAATTTACAATTAAAAATGGATACAGTACAATTGTTTTGAGCGAAAAAACTAGTTCTCTTTGTTAGCTTAATTCTGATCACACAATGCACTCAAAGCAGTAGTATAGTGTCAGACGTAAGTATTCAAATTTTCATAAGATATACATATATAATTGCATCGTAGCTATTGGAATCCCTCTAATTTTATTCCAATAGTGTTTTCAATCGCTATGACAAAGCCTTTATTGACAACTTTCGCTCTATTTGAACTGATCCATTTAGGGTTAGACAATTAGATGGCTTAATGTTAATGATACACCCTGCGATGGCTCCATGAGTATTTCAATCCGTCAACCTTCAAACATGATCCATTTATCAGGATATCAAATGATAACTTTGACTGAATTATTGATTGCAGGGAGCGCCAAAGGCGAAACCATACAAGGATATATGAAGTACTCTGATTGCTACTTACCCTGGAAATCAACAAAGGCGCTGCTTAATGCGACTTAGATATAATTAAATTTACACAGCTTATTGTGAGTGATTATACGATCGATTCATTAAAATCCAGGACATAATTAATCATGCTCTCGTCGAGTGCTCCTGACAATGAGATCATTCTAGGATCGTCTTGTTCTACTCCTTTCCCTATGAATGCACAAATACCTAGGTTTTATATTGCGAATCAAAGTGTCAGGCCTCCCCATATGCGGAGAAACAAATGACACTTTGATCTCGCCAGGTTTTTCCTCGAATGAACAATCGTCAAAAGGATATTCGCGCCATTATTCATCGGTTGACAGCTGTCAGTTCTATGCCTATGATCATTTATTTAGCCTAATCCATATGGGAATCCTTGGGTGTAAACAGTATAGTCAATGCAACTGAAAACCACACAATCACATCGATGCGATCTATTGTACGCTAGGCTTTGGTCAAAGCTGATCGCAAATTTGATATGGAATATATCAACCGCGTACATCTTATATACTAATGGAGAGCTCAGATAATATAAAAGAGTCTTCCCTTTTTTAGATCAAAAATATTTTTATAAAACATTGATCTTGTTATTGCATACATTATCTCAGCAAATAGTACAGATAATCCTTCCAAAAATAATGACGCTCATTAATATAATATCCACACATTTTTTTTGCTAACAAGCTATATATCTTATATAGATAGCATACAATGAACACAAAAATAGCAGACCTTAAATAAACACCTAATAGATGAAGAAGTATGTAATATTTTTAGAATTTCTTTCAAAATGATTAACAATGGATAGATCTTGGAGAGACGTGCCTTTTAAAATATGCAAGACAAAGTACCAAATATAGCAAAATCTCAATCTACCGTTCTCGGAACAACCTTTTTAAACATCACAACTTATAACATTAAATAAGCAATATATCTTTTATGATGTGAAACATTTTTTAAAGGTTATAATAGCTTGAGTTTGAAATAATAAAGATCTTTGAATGTATTTAAAAAAACATTTCAATTTACAACATTTATAGATATTGTTAATTTAAAACGTATAACCATACGATAATGGATTATTTTAGCTAAAAATTATATGCATCATACCATTTAAAAACACAAATTAATTTACATATTGAAATAAAATAGTCAATGTATTATATTTGAGGACTGTTGAGATTATAATAAATGCTAATATTGACCACTGCATCAATGCCAATATCGATAATGATCTTTAAATTTCTAGCTTAGAGTCGACTAAGATCTTATGTACTTCAATGTTTAAATATGAGAAAGCAAACGAAGAAGATTCTTCGCCGATACTTACAATATGCAAATAATCAAGAGCTCGGACTCTTACTATAAAGCTTAAGAATCATATCCAAATTGCGGAAAAAAATCCCTCTTTCTCAAAAGTCTGCGAAATTGGGAGAACAAATATTGCTGATCGAATCTCTTTGAACAGAACCGAAATATTTTTATATTCACATATTTGTGTGCCAAATTTATCAATTCGCCATAAAGGAATATCCTGATGGATATTGACGGTGGATAGTAAATGGCCTTTGACACTCCTTCCCATCCCTTCAATGCGCCATAACCATAATAGGCCGGGCGATTCGCAAATCACTAGCATACCGGTCGTCAAGGGTAATAGCTCTAGTCCTGAATAGGATGACAGGCACTGACAACCTTTCGGTCGATGTACAAAGAGCTTCCATGAATTTTCATCTTAAATTGAACATAGATGTGAAAATTGCACAAATTCGTTACTCCTGTTTCAACGGATCAACGAATCTTTTTTTTTCTCCACCGCTACTAGTTTACCATTATAACCAGCGAACATATATATTTATGGTTTATCTTCTATCATGCAGTGTCAAATTTTTCCAGTTCGAATGAATAAGTTAACACACTTTAGGCGGGTGATAAGGCATGCAAACTGAGCAAATCTCTGTAGCTTCAAAACTGCCCAATTTATTTCTTATGAGCCACTCACATACGAATTTTTGTCTTCGATGCGATACATTTATATCAACTAGCCTTTACATACATTTATATAATATTTTTTTAAATTTCTTCCTCAATATATTTTTTATTAGCACGCCCAAACAGATAATACGACGCTATATTGCTCAATACTCTCTTATTGTATTGGTTGCTTAAGATGAGCACCATGGGTTCATATTGGCTTAATTATTCATTTATAAGCTATTAATTTGTTTGATATAGATAGTTTTGAATTTCTCCCAAGGAGCCAATGGAATTTGAAGTTTATATCCAGTTCGACTGTTTCATATCCAGGGCCATAATTAATTTTGAAAAATTATCAATTAAAACATTGGTAATATGCATTGATACTTACTAGTACTTAATAATTAAATAATAGCTTTGAAAAAATATTACAATATATTGTAGATACATTTGTTGACTATTTTTCTACATAGTTACCATCTCATTGAAGAACTCTCCCGCTAGCTTTTTTCCTCACTTCAAAACCTCTTTATGCAACTGCTCATCGCTTGAAAAACTAATTCCACCAATGTATGTTTTCAGAGAGGTAAAAAGATGGATCATCTAAAGACGCTAAGTCAGGAGAATACGGGAAAGTGATCCAAAACATCCCAACCAAATAAGTCCAAAAGCACCTTGGTGGCTGAGGATGTGTGAGGACGGGCGTTGTCGTGTAACAAGCACACTCCTCTCGTTAACATCCCCCTCCTTTTGTTTTGAATGCTTCTTTTGAATTTTTTTTTTGGGTCTAACAATATCATTATTTTGCATATCATTGCATGTCTCTCTCTGAAGTAGAAGTTTGATCAAAATTATGCCTTTTCGATCCCAAAGCACTGCCATGATTTTTTTACCTGAAATTGTGGTTAAACGTGTAATGATTCACCCACTTTTTGTCTCCAGTTACAATAAAGCTCAGAAAATCCTCACCACCTGCTTGTACTTGGAGGGATTTCTTACCGACATCTTTTACGCAACTAGACACTACAACGTGAATTTACGTACTTTAGTATTCTTACTATGCTCACTATATCAATAAATCTTCCTTTACCACTAAGTATGACCAACCCTTACAAAACGAAAAACCACTGCCCGTTATTGTCACAGTACACTTACTTTCAGGATATGCCTCGTATATACATGCAAAATACAAGATTGGATTTATATTTATATGAACTTGAACCGGGAGCTTTTTTGAATTAATTTCTCTAACAAAAAACTATTAATAAGTTGGCTGTAGATGTGTTTGATCAATTTCGATTTTTCCCATTGTTGGTCAATACTATAATCAATGTAGATGATTTACTGAAATTTCAGAATTTTATTCGGTATATCTTTGTGATTTGTCATCGTTTTTTTATTAAAGAAATATATATTTAGTGTTTTTAAATAAATTTATTTACAACTCGGTAATAATTCTTCAACTGAAAATATTTTAAACGTGTAATCTGACAACTTTTTCATCTGTTTTACAGAACTTTCCGGCATGTTTGTTCACCAGCTCTGCATGTATTTATTCTATATTTTATAATTGATGAATATGGGAAGCTGACAAAGTCACAAAGCAACAGCGTAGAGATAAAATTGCATTTTTAATCGAGTTATGGAGCTCAGCCGTCACATAGCATTAACATGATAGTACCAATTTTGTTTTTGTTTTCGTTTTTCATCCGTCTGTTGTCTGCTCAAGAATTATGAGAAGCGAAGAGGCGAGTTCTATTTTTGCATTTTTCATATACGACCCCATGGGATGGCCGTATTTGTCCCTTCTCTATTTCGCTTTCAATTTTCATATTTATTAACTCAATAACATGAACAGCATATCATATTACTATAGCACTAGTATCAGGTTGAGTCATAAATACATTCCGATTTTTTTAAAACATTTATTTAGCTTTAAACAATATTACTCTATTACATATTCACCATCATTAGTGATAACTTTTTCCCATTTTACTGGTAATTTATTAATATCCTCTTAATAAAATTTAACAGGTTTAGGTGAAAAAAAATTTTCGATAGTGTGATTCTCTTCCCCATATTTTTCTCATTCAAAAAATTCTGCAAATAACAAAATAGGTGTTAGTCGATTGGGGCAAGATCCGGGGAATATAGGGGATATGATAAGACAGACCACTCAAGTTCCAGAACTTTTACTGCATCAACTTTGCGGTATGTGGTTTTACATTACCGTGTAGTCCAGTAATTATTCTATTTAAAAATGGTTCAATTTTTTGCCGTGAGAGGAGACTTATGGCAATAGATATACGATTTTCTTTCTTGCCTTCACTAAGATTATGTGGCACCCACACCAAATTTGCTAAACTTCTCCCAAGCTTTCAGAGTCCTGAAAATTCCCTTGTTAATTGACTTGGATTTCTCTTCAATAACACTTTTAAAATATCTTCATCATAGTCAGAAGGGCGACCCACCATTGGTTCATCTATCAGGATCTCATCTCACGAGCGAAATTTTTAAAACCAATTTCTTACTATCCGTTCACTCACTTCTCCTTCGCCATATATATCGCATTTTTTAGCCGTAGCCGTACCACTGTTGCCTTGTTTAAACTCCCAAAGCATTATATGACGAAAATGCATTTTTTTAAATAATACTACATCATAAGACGTGACACGGTTAACTGTTTTCGAAAGACTGATAGGACCCATACCTATTTAATGATACCCTATATTCACCAATAGAAATGACTCATCAAGTGTAAAATTGAATAATAATAATGGCTTTTTTGCCGGCAACTATTTATGATTCAACCTAATATTATATTATTCTGCTCCGCAATTATGTTTTAGCATGATCATCAATTAGTATCTTAATAAGTGTTTCATATATCTCTCAGAAAACTCTAAATACAAAAGAAATGTAATGCTGAACGTATGGAAGCTACGTTATGAACCCATATTCATAAATACAATAAAACCTCGAAAGCAGAAATAGGAACATTTTATAATAAATCTGAAAATACTGGACATATTCTCTTTTTCAGCTTCCCTTTATTTTTATAATCAGTCTTATTAGTATTTTTTTCAACTACGTTCCATACTTAATAGTCAAGAGTGTTCTGAGGCCATATACGAGGGTTAAGTTTAACATAGCCAAAAAAAGTTATCCTTGAACCCTTATTGAGTTTTCTTGGGCAAGTATGCTAGCGCAGACGCTTGTTGAAATATGCATATTCTTTCTACGGCATCTTCTTCAATCCAAAGCCTTATTTCGGTCATCAGAACGTTTTGGTGCATATTTTGTTAAAGTGATACTTCTATAGACGCCGTAGGATAAATTGGCTTGAATATCATAATAAATGAAACGAAATAGAAGAAGAATCGTTTTTTATTCTCTCCGTCTCCGTCGCATACATCATAGAAACATAAAGCAACATAAAACCACTATACCTGTAGTAAGCCTATTTTATTATATATTATACAGACATAGCTTACATCTCCAAGTTAATCATTCCCGATGGAAATGGAATAATAAATGACAAATAAATCAATGCATAATATCAACTTATCCCATGAACTAAGAAGTTTTACTTCTACCGCACAAAAATTTCGCTTGTTATTTATCTCACGGATTGAGATGGAAAGGTCGTTGTTAATATGCTGCTACACATCATTCAAACAAAATCTTTTCTCCTCAACTTATGATAAGATCGATCATTCTCACGCCCATGACATCGTCAATAAAGCCTAAATCATCTAACTGCTTTCCAAATCTCTAAACTATCCTTAATAGTAACTCAAACTTGTCTGTGATATCGTTGTTGGTTATTCCGATACAGATTCGCAAACCGTTCAAAATCATCCAATGTATCTAAAATCTGCATTCTTGGAAGTCTTTTTAATAATCGATAACTTGAAAATATTATCATGGGTTAATCATCTTCATCAATCTTCTTTAGCTTTTTTGTCTAATTACTTCCATTGCTGATAAACTTAAATTGTCTACTGATTTAAGTGTCTACTAAGTAGATGATAGACTATATATATATAAAATATATCGTTACACGAGGATATAACTATATTCTACTCAGATTTTTCTTCATTTTTTGTCGCAAAATCTCGCGAAAATCCTTCATAATTTTGACACTCCAGAATGTCCCCGAAATACGTCGGTCTTGTTGGGGCACTTTGCTGGGGCTAATGTATGTATGGAAGGGGCCCTACAAATGGGTCTTCACACGCGACCAACCGGCCGCAAACTCGTCCCCTTTGATCGTCCTGACAAATTTAATTTGTACAGCGTCTGGCCTTTTGTCTTGATTGCGCTCGTGGATCCTTCCACAGACAAAGCTTCTCAAACTGTCGCATTACCATTATTTCCAGTAAATTTGACCGCAAACAACCCTTAAGATCATAATGAAGCACCGGCGTCGGCAACTCAGCGCGGAGAGTCTTACAAGGGTTCGAACTTTTGTTTTGCGTATTACAACACTTAATTCAAATGCCGAAAGACCTTGGCCTCTCTTTTCGTATTTTGTTTAGATAAAAATAATATGGCGTACTTTATAAAATGAAATTCTCTATGTATTTCTATTTGCGGTGTTTATTTTGCATGCGTCTCGAGTTGCGGCATCAAATCATATGGTGAGTGAGAATCACCTTTCGAGTGCAAAGGATTAAATAACGAAACTGATTATGGTTATAATGAAATGAGATAGTTCTGAAATCTGATAAAAGACGAGTCCATTTTTCCACAACTGTAACTTTTTTTCTGATCCATTTTTGTCCGGGTGGGTGTTAGAATCCACGATGCCCACCTATAAAACCCCAAGTGGGGAGCCAACGGCAATGGCAATGGTTGAACCCCTGGAGTAATTGTTGGAATAGAGGTATGCGAAAGTAGCCTCGTCGGTTTGCTCATCAAACGCAGCTGGAGTAGCCCAGCTAACATGAGTTGGGTGCGCAGGTCACCCTGTGCTGCGCACCTATAAAGGGGTGTGTGGAACACTCGATTACAATAGTTGGTGGAGACTGTGTCATCCTCAACAGCCTAGGCAAACAGGGGAGAACGGTTTTAGGCTGTTCGAATGGCACTAAGAATGACCGAACCGATACTAGTACTATGGAGAATGAGTAGCCCCTGCAGTCCATCTTCTTATTATATTTTTTATAGAAGACTTTATAATAATATTAAGCCCTCAAACAATCAATATGGTCTAAAAATTAGACGTATTTGTCGATATTTCTTCAGCTTGGATGACAAAAATTATTTCCATCGAAAACATCGGTATCCATTTTGTTCAGATTCATTTTTATAATTGATATATCACTCGATCATATAATTGATAATTTTAAAATTTTATAAAAAAAAATTTGAGAAGAACTCACAGTGCTAAAATACAATCTGCTTAAGTCCAGTCTCGTTATTTAAAAACCTCAAATACAATTTATGAAATGAAACTGATATTTTTTTAATGTATTTTTAGCATACAAATTTATTAATTAAAATATTCTGTGATATAACAATATTATTATAAGCTCAACATAATGCAAAAACTACCGTTTTTTTTTAAATTAATTTAGGTCTCGTTTAAAATACAAAATAGTAATTTATTGATATTTTTTACTTGGGGCTTTTATCAAATTGCAATTTATATAAATTTTCTCATTTAGATAAAATCAACATTTTTCCCACGTTGTGGTCAAAACTATTGCGTATTTGAATAGTGCCATCAGGGATGGTGGTCTCTGCTTCGTCTCTTTGTTTGTTCCTCATCAAATAAATTGAATGTGTAATGAAGATGAAGATTACATGGAAGCATCTCATTAGGGCGACATTCCTCGGGGCTAAATCTTCAGTGGCTTGTGGAGATTTGGTTCGTTAACTTGATGATGTTTCTCGTAGGATGTAGCCCCGAGGCAAAATCGATCTCATCGATTTCACCAAATACAAATTTCTAATAAAGTATATTTATTTGGATATGGAGTAATTATCCTAAAATACCCCTAAACTCTTCCAGGCCGATTTATATACTTGAAACATACCCGTATCCATGAATACGGCTCGTTTTTGACTCGCTCTTAAATACGACAGCACAAAGACAAAATTGAATGAGTGATACAACAAAGTTTCCTCTTTGTCCGCATACGAAATTTGAATAAATTCAAAAGCAAAATACTCTTTAAAGTCCATGTACGCTGAGAATATTTAGAACTATGAATTATTTTTAGAACTGTATGACTTTGGTTTGCTGTAATATGAATCTCAAAATGGCTTTGAAATCATATTTTCTGTGTAAAATGCAATTTTTAGTAATATATATTTTATTTTATTGAACTTGAAGATTGAATGTGACCAAGAAAAAAATAGCTTAAATTGTAAAGACTTTGATGATACTACTCGATTGATGATACAGGTAGTCCTCGACTTACGACTATTCGCACTTACGACCAAAGAAAGTTTTTTTAATTGCATTGCGGTGCGTGCGCATTATTAACAAGGAAGAAAAGGATATGCCTGGCTTCAAGGCATTTAAGGATAGTTTCACACTCTTATTGGGTGGCAAAATTGATGGATATAAATTGAAACCATTAATGATTTATCACTCTAAAAAGCCGAGAGTCCTCAAAGGAACCAATATTGATATCTTATCACTATATTACCGCTCAAACAAAAAAGGGTGGATGACACTATGTATTTTTGAAGACTCGTTTTTAAATGTATTTATTCGTGAAATAGAACAATATTGTAAACAGAAAGAAAATCCATTCAATATACTTTTAATACTGGACAATGCCCAAGGACTCACATCTGAAATGTATATCCTAAATTTGACTTGCGACTTAAGTCCAGGAACGGATCTCGGTCTAAGTCGAGAACAACCTGTACTACGATTTTATATTTATCAGCATTTTTTACATTATCTACGTTTTTCTTTGCTTTATTTGCTTTACGTTTCTTGATTAGTTAAAAAATATTTAACCATAAAAAAAATATATAAAGATATTGTCAAAGACGTCATACAAAAAATCATTGAATTAAAAAAAGACTAATTAAAAGTTATTCCAATTTAAACTGTTACTGCGTAAAGTTCTATTCTTATTTCTAAGCTAATTAATTTGTATAAAAATATATTTTAATTTTAATATGGAGCAAAAATCATCCCTAATATTGTAAATTTGTGCCTGCCATAAGATTTTTTTTCTCATTTCCAAGAACATCAATTTTTTGACATATAATATTGACATATAGAAAAAACCTAAATACAGATATATAACATAAATGTAAATATTTATTGTGGAAAAATACTGTTTTTAGTAAGCAACGCTATCCGAATGGAACTCACTCACACAAGAGGTTCGAAAATTTCGGCAAAAGCTCGCAAAGTTACTCACTGTACGAAAGCTCGAAGTCTCATCTGGCGACAAAACCTCGCGAGTTTTGCAAAACCACGAATCGCCCTTAATATTATCAAAAGCAAAGCTCGAACCGCAATACTTTGAACTTAATTTTCATATCAACTTTGTTCGGCTTAATTTAGTTCATTAAGACGAGCTTTCAATTTCACTGTCACAATTTATCAACTTGGCTGCCGCTTTTGAACTCTCAAACTCAATACAACAATAAGCAACTATGAAAGACAAATTTAGCGCTTTTCTTCGTAATTCTATCCGCAATAATTTCATTGGAACGTATTTCATTTTATATCGCAAAATGTGTTACGTTTTTGCAGAAATACTGTTACGGAGTGAATTGAAGGTACTGATATTAGGCAATGATTACATATTGGCTTGTATTTATTTCGGTTACAAATACTAAATTTTGCATTTACTACTGATTTAATAATATATTCAACGCATATTTTGTGTGTCCTTATAACTATAATAGACAAGACATTGATTATTACTTAATATCAGATCCATCAATCAATTTGATTCATCCATGATCAACCCTTTTGCGTAGAAACAACTTAAACATTAAGTATTATAATGATTATTTTTTAGTATATTATCCTAGTATTATTATACGTCTAGGCAGATAGACTAAGACTGTATAGTGGGTAGTTTAGTTGCTGAACCCCACATGGGTGAATAACAGCCTGAATATTGGCAGACATGTGTACCGGTGCGTTGTAATGCTTAAGCAGTACGTCTTTTGAGAGCTTTCCACCCCTTTTCTCTTTGAAAGCCTCTCCCAAAGAAATAATGGTGTAAGAATAAATCTCTTTTATTAAAATAACAAAAAAATTAACGCTCTATATCGTCCCAGAAAACAGTTGCCACTATGAAAATCAAGTATCTCTCTTTCTGACACATTTCTTCAGAAGTTATTCAATATGATGCCAAATTACGTCGATTAATTATTTTTCCAACTAATTTTGCTTATTACAAATATTCAATATCGTTCAAATATTCAATAAGCATACCATAACTATAATTACTTCGTTCTATACTTTTATAGCTGCAACCTTAAGAAACGGATTTCTTAATTTGACTCTTTTGAGTATGAATACAATAAGCTTTTAATATAAATGAACTATTTTGGATTCGTTATTCTAATAGTCTCTTTCTATATGAATATCTTAAAATAACTACTTGATTTTTGACAATAAATTGTCGACAATAATAATCGTTTCTAAAAGTTTCCCTAAAAAAAATATCTTTAAAAGTGTTGTCAGAAAAGAAATTATACAGTTGTGGTTTTATGGTTTGTTCAAGATAACATAAGGTTTAAATATGATAGAAAATGTATTTTGATATCCATTGAGAATGCAGTCATTCATTGGCTCTACACGATTTTATTAAAAGCTTCATTATCTATTTTCTTCGATCCAGAAAATCAAAAATATTGTCAAAAATTATTCTCATTTCCGTCTGCTCTGGGTTTCTTTCCTCCAATTGCTTAGATTCAGATTTGCGGTATATTTGTCCATTTTAGTGTAGATGAGTCCTTCCGATGGGTCTTCTGTCACTCGTATTCAAATCTAATATGGGTATTGGGTACAGTGGGTTAAGTTTTATCCCAAAGAGGTTCGTATTTTTTCTCATTTTTTTAATCGTTTATTAATTTCTTCTCGATGAAGATGGCTCCAAGTTATTTCAACTTTTAAACTCTTCCATTATTTTTATTATTGACATCCACAGAGATGTAGCCCCCAGCATTCATCCTCTAATAACTTTTAGTTATGAAATTCTTTGTTGATTGCCTTTAGACACTTCTGCAATAACATTATCCCTCCACATACGTTGTCATTAGTTTTTATTTTTTCATCTTCTCAAAATTGCAAGTTTCATGTTTGATAATAAGCTGCGGCTTTCTTAAAATTTCGCATTTATTAAGCTGTTAAACGAAGTTGGTTGATTTGGGCGCTTAGTCTGTTGGCAAAGCAGGGTCCCATATGTCCCAAAGAGTATTAAACGGCTTACACTCGGCTAATAATGGCAAGTAGCGGGCGCGTCTATAACAACAGAAGCACACACACACACCGGTGGTTGTAAAACTGGTTTGAGAGCATGCTTTAAGGTTTTAGCACCCTATTTATGCTCGGCTGTGTATTCAGATCTTGGATGAAAGGAGGGGTTTCTTCCATCTGGCTTCTTACATCCGCCTCGTACACCAGTTGCTACCATTGCCAGTGTTTATCTTTGCGAATAACACGTAGACGTGTTTATTAATTATTAAACCAACTTACATGCCGAAAAATCAACACCAGCTCGGAACACAAACAGGGGTGGTAATATTGTTTGCTCGGCGTTCTTACAAATTTCAGGCTCAACTGCTTAATCATTTGCCGGTATGTACTTAAACGGAAATTTTGCTTCTCGAGCATGTGGAGGATGTTTACAGGAATATTCCAGCAATTAAACACGACCGAACTCTTAAAAACTTTTACTACGGAAAAACGCGTTTTGCGCAAGAAAATTTCGCGATGTTTCTTACTTATAGCTCGTTTAGAATGATCCTTTGAACACGCTAGTACTTGTATTAAAAAATCCAAAAAAAATATTTTTTATACGTATCTAAATAAATTTTCTATGTTTTACGTTTAAAATTATCAAATATAAAAAAATTATTAAAGTCATTGGAAAGTCTTTTTTTTAGCATTTGCCTGTTTAACGGAACTATCCCCACAAACTAATATTTTTCTAATGTTTTCTTTTTTTTAGAAGGATTAATGCAAATATCTGGATTAAGCATGAAATATGAGAAATATGTGCTTGTTGAATGACAGTCCTAGCATTTTTCATAAATGCACATTCAAATGTCTTGCTTATACACCTGAATGCATACCAAATCAAGCTACGATAATTTTCTATACGTATACGAGATTGAAATGTGTAGTTTGCGGCTATAGACGCGTATGGCCCTTAACTGGTTAATAATGGCACAAGCTCCAAATATACCTTCAAATTTCAACAACAAACTAACAAATTTATTGATTTAATTGTTAGAGGTTGTATTTGAGGCTTATGTTTGAACGTATCTTAATTTGATACATTGATCTCGATCGTTAAAGTTATTCAAATATTAAATCCTGATTTTTATAATAAAAAGCTGGACTCAAATCCATATTAAGGGGGGGAAATCAGCGTACCAACGAATGTCAGAGTTCAGAAGCATAAATATTTTCGATTAATCTTCTCAATCCAAGCTTAAGCTAATTTCCTGAATATGGGAAAGTAAATACTGAGGCGATTAGTAAGTCGTACCGAGCAGTGCATGATAATTAAAATATAATTTAAAATTTATGATTATTTCGCTACTCACTCATAGAGCCTCTAATACCGAAAATTCTTATTCAAATAGTCCTATCCAAACGTAACCTCGTGTAAAAGGCAGTGAAAAACCATTACATTAAAAATATAATGAGTGTAATAAATGAAAAATATTAAGCAAGTAGTACAGAAAAAGTGGGCAGAAATAAATTTTATTCCTTCTAACTTAATACATTATATCATACATATCTGCTTAAGTTAGTTACAAAAATATTTTCACTCCTCATTGTCGCCCTATAAAATTAATGTCCAAATTATATAAAAACTTATGTATAATCAAGGGTAGGATTAATTTTAAATTATATTTTCATTACTGTTGGAAATAAATCACTTATAAGCAGTCCTGAACGATTTTTTCGCATCAACATGGATTAGAACCCGGACTTTAATAATAGGAGTTCAGTATTAAATCCACTACAACACTTCTAATTTTCTTATCCTCTTCTCGACGAAATCTAATGTTTAATATTAAATTAAGCGAACATGCTCCACAAAATGAACCAAACTATAAAAAACGGCACTAATTAGTACCGAATGAATTACCATATGCAATATTAATGTTTGCATTTGGAAATACAAGCTGGAATGTTACAAAACGACTACTGATATCATTGGAATAAAGGATATTGTTGCACACAGAGCTTAATACCGCTGTGACAATTTCAACACGTGTTTATGCGATGCGTGATTTGATATTCCAGCAAAGCCTTTTCAGTAATTTACTACTAGTTTACTAGTAAATGCAAATTTATAATTCTGAATGTTTGCAGGGAATTGTATGCATTGAGTAAATTCCTATTCTTTAAATATAGCTCGAATTATATTATTTTTGTTTGACTTTTGAAATAAATTTGAACAGTAATATAAAAAGCCATAAGGGATCGACTAATGCTCAAAAACATTCCGCATAAATTCTCATATTGCATAAAATTCAAATAAACCTAATACAATACACCAAAATAAGTCACATATATAAATTGCCATAGCTTTTCAATTTTGTTTTAAGTATGCTGTTTATTGTCTAGTAAATATGCAGGAACGTTAAACGAGATTTCCTTCTTCTTAAGGTGCAATATCAATTATCTATAGAAGAATTTTCTAGAGAAGAATGTTTTATGAGTTGGTTTTCCATTGTCTTCATATATGGCTAAATTGTAATAAGATAATTTGAAGGAATAAACTCGATCAAAATTATTGCTACTTCCCATCTCCCAAAATGGTTAAAATTATATTTTTATTAAAGGGTCATCTCACATTATCACATCAAAAAAATGATTATAAACTTCATTTTACGAAAATAAATAACTCTAAGAACGAAGTCCATAATTTTGGTGAAGAAATTTGGATTATTTCAATACTTTGCCAAGAATTGAATTTCAAAAAACCAAGTCATCGATTGGTCTGAAATTTTGCGAGCCTCTTTTATACATATATGGCTATAATAGTTAGCAAATCAGATCAAAATATTTACTAAATATATATATTATTAAATACAAATATTTAATATTAAGTTTTACATTAAAAAATACCCCCAAAAAAAGGTGTTAATTTCCAAATTTTTATATTTCACTTAAAAATATTTTTTTTATAATATACTGAAACCTAACTTCAAACTCTTCCTAATAGTATGGCCAATAATAATTATCAAAGGCTTATGTAAATTATCAAATGTGATTTTAATTCAAATTACCAAATATTAACGCCTCTCGAATAAAACCAAATGCCACCCCTAAATTATAATAGGCTCCTCTTGTAATACCCCAGCACGGAAGTGAGAGATTCCATTCGAAAGCGCCTTATATTCTCAGATAAATATAATCTACGTTGCCTTCTACTTCTCCACTTGTGATCTTAAAATCAAGCTGTAGAAAAAAATTCTTCAAAAATGTATCAAAATTGTTTTTTATTTTTTTAATGAAATGAATGCTAATAATTTTTTCCAAGCTATTTTTTACAATTAACAACATATTTTTCAGCAATACATCCTTCATTTAGAACTTTTTGAATGAAGGATGGCGCTTAAATCAACTATTCAGCGCGATAAATTTGCGCGCTGAATGGTTAGTCGATGCGGATGATGGCATATATTAGATGAATTATTTACATGTATTACTATAACTCAATAAAAAATATACTTTATTATTGGCTTTTCATATATTTATGGTACAAATTGCGAATTGTGCATATCAAGTAGGTCGATTTAGGCAAATGCGACAAAATATTATAGCTATGTTTCTGTTCCATTGTTTGAGATATCCAAGTGCAAGAATATTACGGTCCATAATAATCCTGGAATACTGCAGAGTATTCACGAGTGGTGATTGTTAGTTTCCTGGTGCACCTGAGCAAACCCATTGGAACAGGTTGTGTAAGGCAAAAATATGGCATACTGTATTAGAATCGTAACATTTTGCGCCGTAATAAGGCAACATTTTAGCCAACGCTTACGTAATGGTAGACTTTAAAGATAACGAAGATATTACTGGGAAGTTTTAGAGCTTATTACGATAAATTCTGATACCTTCGGCGTGTATTGGTGTGTTTATGAAGTAATAATAGAAAAATAAGCATTTGGAGAATATTTTGCGATGTTGAAAAAACTTAACCCTATAAAGGACGGTCGAAAATCGCGTGGATCTATTTAAATTCTGTTTAAAAATCACTCATCTCATTCACGAGAATACCACCACGCTCCGCTCAATCATGTCTTGGTGGGATGACGAAAATTCAATTTGAGACCCTCATTCTGCATTAGGGAGCAGGGGCGTGCTCCTGAAAATCCCTTGCGCTACGTTTACGTCAAGCGTCAATCACATTAGGTGACGCTGGTCCCAAGTCACCTTTGCGCTCTGTCGCTAACCACCAGGTGTTTGGTTCTCAGGCTGATTTTATTTTCGTCCTTTTGAAGGACCTTTTAATTAAAAATAAAAAGGATCAATAAAAAATTCTCATACTGCAAAAAAATCCTTTTATTTTTGTCGATAATTTTCTTTCCTTGAATACACACAATACATGATTACATGGTACATAGTAAGAGTGCTTATTCAAAGGGAAGATTCATATTTTTATAATTCAAAAAGTAAATTATATTTAATTGGCATCAATGACTGAAATAGAGATATTTTTAAGAATATCGATCTAAAGCACATTGCGGCAGAAATAATATTAGAATGCGCGCGCATAATATAATGCATGAAAACACGTTTGTTTCGTATCACATCTGATTGTAAGTTCAAAATATCATTCAGATTTAGATTAATAATGTAATATTTTATTGTTTCAGCTTGGAGATCTATCAAATCCTGAACTAAGGATACTAACTGATCAGTTAGAGAAAATCCGTTATGGAGGTAAGCCTTCTTCTAAATTATTTAAATTTTAATTTTAACTAACTTAAAAAATGATATTTTTAATATAGATCTATTAGACGTACCCATAAAGATTTTCGTTTTTTATATGAAAGATTTGAATGCTCATATTTTTTTATTTTTAACATATTATTACAAAATATATTTTCATCGTTAGATCTAACTACTTGTCACCTGTCTGGTAACATTTCAATGCCAATTTTATAAAACAGCACGGGCTTTGAATAAAAATATTCTAAATGTCCATTTTTTACCTCATCGTTTATTTGTAATTTTCGCCATCCAAATAATGATGCATAAATCTAAAAAGATGGAAATCCGACTGTCTAAGTTTAAGTGTTTAAAAATGAACGATACCCTTGCAGTTCCATCAAACAAACAAAATATTGTTTTTGTTGTCAGGCCGGGCTTAGGGGTCGGTTTTGCTAACTGACCCTTCGACAGCCATTGATTTTTGCATCCATAATTAGAGTAAAGAGCTCATTTATCATCTTCAGTTATTAAGTCGCCTTAAAACGGTATTTCGTATTCTGTGTTTAGAAGTTGTTCGCATGCGTTAATAGCGATCGCCCAGGTTCTCTTCACATAGCCCGTGCGGCACCCATCTTCCTTGTCTCCACACTTTTCCGATTTTTTTTAGATTTTTCAGAGAACACTCGACGAATAAAACGAAAACCATTTTGGGTTCTACTAATATATCTTTTAAAAAATTCAACTCCCACTATACAACCAACCTCTGGACTTATGTTATGCTTTTTACATTAAACTGTTAAATCACTTTATCGTTTAAATTATTTTATTGCATCCTCTCTTTTACCAGCTAACTCGATTGGTTATAGGTATGAGTTTAATTTTCCAAAACGCTTAATCATCATTCAAACTACGTTATAATTATCCGATTTAATGTTTCAAGTATTTGTTTCACAAAGTGATACCTCCAGTAATATTCGGCGAACTTTTAACCCATAAACGAAGATCGATTTTTCACTACAAATGATAAATTCGCCAATAGTCTGCTTATCATTTTTGTGTGAAATTCCAGAAAATTAAATTTAAATTCGCATGAATTCTCGCAGCATCCATTACCATTTGTCAAATATGAATTGTATATTAAAAACGTAATAGCAATTCAAACAATAATTAATACTACCAATACTTATCAGCACGCTACAATAAATACAACCGTGTTTATTGAAACCAGTACACAATGAAATAATAACCGTTTGTCGTATATTAAAACTCGCTCTCAAAGTATCATATTATAGGTATTATTTGCCATTGTTCAAACTTTCGGCCGAAACGATTTCCATAATTAAAACTCTGGATCACAAATCAAAAATTTCAGCCATTGGTTCAAATTAAATTTAATTTAATAACAATGGGCCGCGTGCGAATGTCGATAAATCACTCTATTATTCGACTTCACATACAATCTTTCAATTAACATTTGCTCGTTTTAAATCAGTTTTACTACACTATTTCTATTTATTATTTTGTAATAAGTTTACATAGGAATAAACTAATTTAATATTCATTAATTGATGACGTTTATTATTTATCATATTTAAGGATCTAATACGCTTTTTACATGTCATTTAATACATGATTTCCTATTTATATTTCTAACTTATTTTTATCACCCCTTTAGGTAATGAAATACCAGTCAATCGATTATCAATACGTGGATTACTACCAGATACGGATTACTACATGACCTACGACGGTTCAACCACTGCACCAGCATGCCATGAGACGGTTACGTGGGTCATCATCAACAAACCAATTTACATAACAAAACAGCAGGTAATCGTCATTTAATTATAGTAAATATTATTTGGTTAATTTCTTTGGTGACGAAAAAACAACCCCTATTTGTGGGGCGCTTTCAAGCCATCGCTTTGTATTTTTTGAGACGTATTTATGGTAGGCTTTCAGCATGTATATGACATCCTTAGCAATCCTACCTGTTGCGCCTCTCGCCCTGTGCGGAAAAGCCTTCTCTCTCTCGGATCCAAGTCTATAGCCACGAACCCCCGCCCAACTCCCCATTCTGCACCCTACACCCAACGCCCTTACTTGTTGCGGGACAGCGTCAAACTTTTGTCACTATGTCAATGCGAGTCTTGAAACGAATATTCAACGAGTGCATTGATGACTTTAAAACAATGTAAAATTACAACAAAAAATACACACTTAAAATGACATAATCGATATATTTCCCCAAGACTTAGTTAAGAGATTTATCCAGTAGTAGGTTTTATTTAAGAGTCAAATATTCCGATATATAAACAGAAATTATTCTAAAGCAAAAAAAATCATAGGAGACGGGAGATAAATCTGAATCTCACATATAAAGAGCATGTACCCTAATTCAGATTTATTCGCTATCTATATTTAAGTTCTCGGATCGCGTAAATATATTGTCTGGGTACTAATTTTTATCTGCCTGTGTGAACTATTCAAAATGAGGTTAAATTAAAGAATTTTTAATATTAATGCGTAAATAATATTTATTAAATAATTTATGCAATATAAAAAGCAAATATTGCGTCGTTGTTATGCCAAAAAGATGTTTTGCAAAACAACTCTTTTTCCATGCCATAATTCACAATTTTAAGCATTATTGTAATGTAACAAGAAGAACTTATTTCGCAGACAAAGTAGTTTTTAATGGAAGCGGGATCTTTGGAAGGAAGCAAATTAACAAATTCGAAGAATTTTCCAAGTTTGAGTGAGCGAATTTCTCAGATTTTCACAAGAAGCAAATACTTTCTAAAAATACTTTTAATACATACAACTTGAGTTTAAATATCATATTTGAAATAAATATATTTTCGTCATAATTTTATAAAGATATATTATAATAATGTAATACCTTCAAAATCTTAATTATTGATATTTCCTAATAATTAATGTAATAAGATCTTAAAATTGCGATTTATTACAAAATATTATTTTCATCGTTAGATTTAACCTCTCTCCATCTATCTGGTAACATTTCAATGGCTTTGTCATAAAACACCACATGCTTTGAACGAAAATATTCTAAAAGTCCATTTTTGACCTCATCGTTTATTTTGTAATTTTCCCCATCCAAATAATGCTGCATAAATCTAAAAAGATGGAAATCTGACAGAGCAATGTCTGTAAAATAAGGAGGATTACGAATTGTCTTCCATCCAGGGCTGTTTATTTTTTCCTGCATTATTTTCGCCGTATGGGGCGAACATTATCACGCTGTAAAACCATTTGTCTTCGATGCACGAGAAAGGGTCGTTTTTTTGTATTTCCGCCCCTAAATGATGTAATTGTTCACAATAAAGTATTGTATTTATTGTTTGTCCAGGTCTAAGTGTATAAAAATGAACGACACCCTTGCAGTTCCACCAAACAGACAAAATATTGTTTTTGCTGTCAGACCGGGTTTAGGGGTCGATCTTGCTACCTGACCCTGCAATAGCTATTGATTTTTGAATCCATTGATTAGAGTAAAGATTGCATCGAAATTTCTAGAACCAATTTTGACATTAACGAATACTTAAAATATTGCCCAGTATGTCGCAAATGTTTTTAATGGCAAGCGTTGCAGTCTCAGTTAAATTTTAATTTTAAAAATCACAATGTATTTATGATAAGTATAGTTACCAAAAAAGTACAAAACGTGTCTCGAAAGTGCAGCAGCCTAAGTACAACTAATCCCCATAAACCATTTAAGATTCTATTTATATCATATAAAATTATAGAGTAGTAATAAATTGAGAGCTGGCAGCTTAAATTGAGGATGATAGAATGATAGTCCAGAAGCACACCAGAACACAACTATGAAATGATCTACATGTGTGCCAATTTATGCTGCCAACTCTCGGCATATAATATTCCAGCTCCAATAAAACCCTTAATCTTATTTTTTTATAATTTAACACCCATCAAGAGCGAAAGTTATTTCGTTATTTATGAGAATAATTTATTCTCGATGTTGTTACGAGCATCCATAGATTAAATATAGTGAATTTTGTAAACAGAGGGGGAAATTTCCGGGATTTGTTTACGAAACTCGAGTTTTAATGAAATTAAGAGCGATTTTCCCTGGGGATTAGATAAAAATATGATTAATCATATTGCTTAGAGCTTTTATCATAATTATAATAGACATTTTTTTGAATCTCAACAAAGGATATTTACTATTGATGTATTTTTTTCCTTTGTTCATATTGAAATGTGCAAAAAAGACGACAACGTATTTTTATTAGCTCATATTTATACTTGTCATTCTCTATATATTATACCTGTAAATATTTTTAACGCCATTTTAGTTCAAGATTTCTTGGCTAGTTTTTTTGGTAAATATTGCAATTTTATTGAATCATTTGGCAGCTCCTACGTCTAAAATTTCTGAAACTGATTTAATCAAGAAAATTATCAAAACATGTTTTTCCAAAGACAGTTAACCTTTGCAATACTTTAGAATAAAGTGTTTTTTTTAATTTATATAAAAGATTTTTTTTTCTGTAGTATTTTATTTCTAAAAAATATATTCAAGTAGATTATATGCAATAAATAAAAAATAAAGTGTTTTCATATGAAACGTCCGATTTTGTTAAGTTGAAATAAAGTTTTTAGTTCGATACTTTACGTAATACTTACCTAACACACTGATTAAAAAAATCTTTGGTAGACGTGTATAATAATCAACTTATCGCATCCTTAGAAAAAAAACCCAAAATGTAAAATCTTGGTCTCTAGTAATTTTGCATAATTTCAACATATCGATCCAAGGTGACTCTATGTTACAAAATTATATAGATATTTGTACAACACAATAATTTATAGAAATTTTATCATTGAAGAAATCTGCAGGATTTCATGGAACATTTAAAGGTATGCTTTGACATATTTCTAAATACTTTTTCTAACCAATTTATGAGAGTTTTTAAATGACAAATATGTTGGAATTTGAATACTAAGTGAACTTCTATCAAAAAAAGCTTCATGGGCTTCTGCGTCCAATAAATTCTTTTAATCTTGAATTAGCATCTGAATTTATCAATCCTAACAAAATTATAAAGCATATTCCAAATCTTTAAAAATACATATATGTATATATTACAATCACTGTATTTTTATACAAAATTAATCCGAAATTAAAACTATATGTAACCACATGGTCAGGAAATTTTATTATAATATCATTACCTAAGTTTTAAGTAAATTCAAGTTGAAGTTAAAATATATTTAATATCTCCCGTCGAAAGATATCTCTGATTATTTATCTTTGCACCTATTACTTTAATAACATATTGTGTGAAAATAGCTTCAAGAGATATGCTTATCTCGTATTCTCGTTTTGAAATAAGCGCTTGTTGAATGGCTTGTTTAAATAATACGACTAACAACAATTATAAATCATGGAACTTTAGAGTCATTAAATATACGTTACGGTTATGACAATACGTAACATCTCGTTGTAATAATTTATTATCGGCTGTTAGGCAAATTATAGTAGAAGCAAAACAAAACTATCCCAACGCAAAACACCCTTTAGATTCATTGGTCAAAGTTTGTGTTGTTTTCGACCCTTCGGGGTTATTATTTTGCAGAGGTGTCCATAAGTTCGTTGTTGGCAAACAGCTGAACATTAAGCTTTAATTTGTATCCATATTAAACATCACTCTCATTCTATCCTAAAATATGTATTAAAAAACTCGCGTCAAAAGATCTTGAATTTGAAGAGTTGATTCAACTATATAATTTATACTTATGCCAAAAAAATCTTAATTTTTTTTAACTTAATTTTATGACTTCTACAATTATCTTTTTCAATTAGAATTTCAATTTCCATAAAATTGCTAAGATAATTTTCCTGTTTTCCTGTCATTTTCGAAATTATTGATTTCATGTGTTAGGTTTGCGTTTATTTAATAATTTTATAAAAATATCTTGTTAATGATTGCTATAAGTTCAACACTTGATTACCAACTTTTTAACAAAGCTTGTGTTATTGATTGAATGTGATGATACAAAACATCCCGATATTGTCATCAATAAAGGCTGTATAATTAAATCTTACCATATTCGCTTAATTTTAGCTATCAAACTATTTAATTTGAACCCATCATCGTTACATAGCGCCCTTGAATATGAAACTTTTCGAAAAGACTCGTAGATGCATACATAAGATACAAAGGTTTTCCTAAAAAAATATCACAGTGTAAACAGCTTGAAGTCTTCGACGAGAATATGAGCATCCTTCAGAATCACATTCGTTTGGCAAGCGACACGTTCATTGCCAAATTCAACCCAATTATCCGGTTCAAAGATATATATGTAACCTGCAATCGCTATCAAATCTATAATTTATTCAAATAAAGACATGAATTACTTTAACGATCAGAAGAAAAAATCTATTTAATATCTGTTCTTTTAGTACATATTTTTAAAAATACGGGGCTTTTTGCACATGGACAGACATTTTTTTTTATTAAATTTATATTTGCTACGTTTCAGATATTGGGCCCTATATTCTATGTGTTAGGGCTGTCGAAATAGATTTTTTTTTTTCAATATATAAGAATTATAATAGAATATATAATAATTTAGAAATTGATATTTCTTATTCGTTTGCACATTTTTTTGGACTTTGGAAGCTCAAAAGTAATTTTCTTTAAAAAAATTTCCTAATTTATATATAATAATAATTTATTTAGATCAAAAATATATTTTTAAGTTAAAAAAAAAAGATCACGTAGTCAATACACTAAATATAAAAATTCTATATTTAATACTTTTTGCATTAAAAAAATGTTAAAAAATCGATCTCTTTAGGCCCAACAAGGTAGAAAAACCTGATAAAAAGTTGTACATTACTGACCTAAGTGATATAAGCCCAAGTTATATACTCTTACATATTCCCAAATTTTATACAATCAGCATTTTCAGATAAAAATAATGATAAATTTGGCAAAAAAATACAATTATGGTAATAATGATCGAAGTCATTTTTTATATAACATAAAGTCGATCATTACGTCAAACATTCCTATTGATCTAGATAAAGGATAATATATTTGTAGCTATAAATAATATATTTGTAGTCGAACTCTTAATTCAATTATCTTGGGTTCAAATATAAAAGATATGACTGGCGACCACATTTTTAAAAACATATATTCAATATGAAAAACTTAGTCAAAATTGGCAATGATCTCATAAAATAGATTGCTATTTGTAATAATTTATAACCACCAAAAGTTACTTTATATTCAATCTTTAATTGTTCAGCTTTGGATTTGCGAATGGTTTGTGGTTTCATTGAACTTAAAATTAGCGTAACTATTGATAAACATAATTTTATTTGGGATCATTAGGATGGGTTTGATAGTCATAATAAATTAATATTAATATTATTCTAAATAAATTTTTCTTATTTATGACCATTTTTTGCTTTGATAAAATTACCGCATTGGGTTAGCCATTTTCTTCTGTAGAGTGCTTTCTCGATTCGCACTCTTTGCAGAAGTTGTATTTGTTTTCCTGGGAGGAATTGAGGGGGGTTCTGAATTAAAGGTCCTTGATTATATCCCGTGATTTAATCTTAACAGCTAAAATAAATAATATTACCTAAAGCGGGAGCGGCCATTGGTACATTGGCGATAAAATTTTCCGGAAAATCCCGCCCCAGGATGTAACGAACCGGTTTTGTTTGTACGCAGGGAATCTAATGAAGCGTAACGAGAAACAAAAACGTTACGATGATATAGCGGAAATTAACTAAATCAACATTACCGGTTAGCAAATAAACTGAATGTGTGCGCTAAGTTATAATAAGTTGGAACAAACTTTATCCGCACACGAGGAATCTACAAAAACTGGATAAAGGATGGAGCAGGACTATATTGTGGAATCCGTTAAACCGCACTATAATTTGGATTTAGTTTGAGATTAAAAGTGTGATTATATCATCACGTTTTATCAAAGGTAAAAGGCCCGATTATTTCAAGGCTTATCATTAGCCTTCATCCCTTGTCATTGGAAAGGAGGAAGGTGAAGTTTTTAAACTTTGGCCCGAACGAGTTTTTCCGGGGGAACGGTTCTTGAGGGCGCCGAGGTCAAAGAGGAAGACGAGAAAAGCGAAAGAGGCGATTCAAGGGGGGCGAAAGAATAGGGAGGGGCGAATCCGACGACCAATCAGAACTAATTGCCCGTCGGTTACGTGACCGGAAAGCGATATGGCGTAAGATTACGGCGCTTTGTTGGGTTCATCGGACGATCACGGATTCCTCACCGGAACGCTTTGAATACTCGCAGCACGAAAGGGTTGTTAATATTCGCAGGCTAATGCAATTATATTAAGGGAGTAATAGAAAAAATGTCGTAAACTCTTTTCAACCGGATATTGTAAAGAAGCATCGACGATCCTACGCCTTAACACATTCTTTGCCAAAAATAAATCAATAATTAAAAATTATGTCGCTAAACGTATGTAGTTTAAAAAATAATTAAGATCTTGCAGCTGTATTCAGCATAATTTCTTCCCTCCATAATAGGGAAGAAACTCTTACATTTCCCGTTATACTTTATGAATTTCGTGACCACTAACAGATTTATTATTTGAGGACTGTCTATTTTTTTGGTATTTTGTGTTTTTTGTACCTTATTAAATTGTAATCAGCTGCAAGCAGTTTGTTTATATTAGGTCTTCCTGATAGAAATCCATTTTTTTTTCACAAACTCTCATTTTATTTTCACTTATGTCCAGACCCGATGAAAAAACATGTCTGATTTTTGTTGTTGTTTGGTTTGTCAGCTTTATTGTTTTGTGTCATATATCATACTTCATTACTAAGGATAATCATAACGATGACCAAAATCATCAACTAGCTCTCGTGATAGATTTTCAAAAACGCAACGTACAAGGGGCGAGCATATTTTCGTTAGGACGTATATATACGTCCTGCCCACCTGGCGTGAGTTTATGTTATTATTTTTTTTTATAATGCTTAGAATTTATAAAAAAATCAATAAAACATTTTTTTTTTATTTATTTAGATAAAAAATATAGGGAAGTTAACACATAAAAAATAATAAACAAAAGTACACAAAAAAATGGAAACCCATATATATATGAAAGATATATTTTAAAATAGTTGTTGACATATAGTGCTACCTCATAATCTAGACACCAGTATATAGGTTGTTTCCATTTTTTGTAATAAACTCGACATTTCCTGACTTTAGTTCCCTTTGGTTTGTTCTTTGAAAATGCCTTTCAACTAAATGCAGTTTTTTGATGCCATATGTTGGCTTTTTACTATGTCGTCTTGACTGATCTATACGTCTTTTTGGTCCTTCACAAACAAACAAAAAAAAGTCCCGCCTGCTTTAGGACTCAATATATATTTCGAGGACGTATATATACGTCCTAACCAATTTCGATGCAATTTCCATTGGACGTATATATACGTCATGTCCACTTAACACGTTAACACATGTGCATTATATTTGTCAATATTAATAACACAACCTTTGTTCTCGCTGGATATGAAAAATAGATTGTTTACGATAAAAAATAATGACTTTCTAAGGCACAAACCCTTATTCTAATGCCGTGTCAAAATTAACATTTCCGCAGGCTCTTTTATATGCTTGATGGAATAATACTGATTTTTTTTACTTTCAAAATCACTTGTAATTAATCATTATAAAAAAATAAACAAGCAAATTCTTATATAGCTTCTTTATCAACTTCAGATTACTACTTAGTTCGATTGTTAGGCTATTAATTTAAAGACAAAATAAAAAATCATTTGGATTTGTATTTTTAGTCAAAACCATTTCATTTCTACAAGAAGAAGATGGAAAACTTATGGAAAGAATGAAAGTTAGTCGTTATTAATGAAAATGATAATATTTTAATCAATTTGTTTAAAAAAAATCAAAATATAATGTTTCAATTTTTGAAAAATAATGGATTTCTTTTGGGATAACCTAATATATTTTAATATTTTCCAGAGCAGAACTATATGTTTCTTTTAAGTACATTACGTTTAATTTGATTAGAACTATTGGGTTTTCTCAAAACTGCTTTAATAAAATTCCAATATATGTTTTGCGCATAAACCGATTTTTTTTTCGGGAATTAGGAAGATATTTTATTACGTTTCACACATAGACCCTATATCTTAAGTGTCAGGGCTGTCAAAACTGATTTTTTTTCAACATTTTGAAAAATACCAAAAATTTCACCTTTAATTCGTCAAAACTAAATAACTGTTTTTGTATTTTGCAATATATTTTTAATCTAAAATTTAGATAAAAATGAGGGGCGCTCAATCCAATTTTTAATTATTGTAAGATATCAGTTTTTAATTCAATCACTTATAAAAATACCGAAAAATATAATACATTTTGTAGTATAATTAATTGAAAATAATAATCGAAACGAAAAATGCACAATTGAAATTTAATATAAAAATAAGCTTTCCACCCCCTATAAAGTTGCTTGCATAATTTCTTGTTGAATAATTGCATATTAAGAAATGAAATAATTTTAAAAAAAAATCTAGATCATTGTGAATTGTTACATTATTATTAGCACATTAATCAATGCATTTCAAAATAATTATTAATTCACATTTATTGGCCAATAATCTATCTATAATCATTGAGTTATGCCTGTATTCCAACTATTTCATACTGCCGTTTGTGCTTCTTTGAGAATGTTCAGCTAATTCAAAGGATACAAACTATTTATTAAGAAAAAGCAGTATGATTTATTAAATGATTCTCCATTACAAAGCTTCCAGACAATATTTGAAAAGTTAGATAGATAAAAAAGATAGTGGTTTAAATATTTGTTCAATAAAGACTATCGTTAGGGTTAAGCGATTGGATTCGATGTTTCTCGAGCAAATATGCTCTTCGAGCTCCTTGTGTCCACCTGAACAACTTCTCTCAATACGATACAAGTTTTTTCCAATACGTTCAAAAAGTCCAGAGTGCATTGGGACAGCATCTTGGCACCTGTCGTCTCAACGGCTAGGAATTGAAAGCGTTTCGGTATGTGAATAATTTACTGCGAGTTATGTTCCCATAGTGAGGCATCGCTCCAGACTACCTGAATACATTGTCGCACGAGTGGAATTCACCCAACATGGAATTCAGCAATGGTATTCGACCCAATATCATTTTATAGAAGTCGCTTTAATAAACAGCATTGTATCGATAGAAGCGTGAACCTCAGCGCCATCCACCCCACCTCCCCATTCGAAGCCTTTATCTCCATCCGATATCCATGAAATCGTTTTAGGTATTTAATATTGTGTATCGTACAAGAGAAACTTTCCGAAAATAGTTCATCCCAAAATTGCATAATATTAAATGATTCGTCCAAGTGTGAAGGAATTCTTATTGGAAGTCTCCTAATCAATATTCGGAATCTCAAATAAAAAAAACCAAATTCGTTGAAAAATACCAACTTGGCATAATTTTTACAATTTTGTATACAAAAGCATTTTTATAGTGAGTTAGATCCTGGACTATAAATAAAAAAAAGCTCAGATTCGATGTGAAAAAATTCACCGTACCAAGAAATATAGGATCTCGATCCAGATTTAACCTGAATTTCAAAATCTGAAAAACTAAATACATAAATGATTAATAAATTCGTAATGGGTCACCATTGAGGGACTAGATTTGCAATATTCATTACAACATAATTATATTGCATTTAAATAATTTTCAAAAAACCTCTTTGGCAAAGCTTTTATAAGCTCACAAAGTATTGTTATAAAAGCGTTCTCACAGACACACAGACGACACATCACGTTCATTACAAAACATTTTTAAGCTTTGATTCTTTCCCTATTTGCATTGGAATATTAAATGTGGCCTCACATAATATGAATTATTTAAAAATATAAATATATAAAAATAACTGTTATTAATGATTGCAACTACTAAAGATTAATTATATTTTCAGCAAATTTGAACTCAAACATTTTTTAAATCAAAATTACTGCTTATATTTTTTAAGAGTACGAATAGCTTTATTCGTTATATTTATTCAATGGACGACCACAATAATAACAGCCAACGTCGTTTAGACTGGTTAACCAGGGTTTTAATATTTTTCCACATATTTCTGAAAGTGCTTATTATTACGTGCTAAAATTGTCGGGCTTGAAATAAATCACAATTTTATGCTTTCCGCCTAGAAATGGGTGTTAAAATCAAGGGTGTGTCAATAGTTATTTTCTGCGCTTTGGTTCAACATTTAGCTATTTTTATCCCGGTAAAATGTTATACTTTATATGATTTTTATTTAATTTGAAGATTATAAACTTAATTATAACGTATCTGCATCATTTTACTTTTTATTTCTTTTCCTCTATTTCACTTTTCTCACAATGAAAATAGTTTTTATAAAAGATGTTTGTGTAATATATAAAAAATGCTACGTATAGAAACACACGCAGTAGAGACGCCGCGACGCATGCGCGTAGCGTATGTATGATGTGTGCGACGGAGATGGAGAGTGTACAAACGTTTCTTTTTCCAACCAACTACTAATTGGAGTTTCACTTTTCGTCTCATTTCGCCTAGTCTGATGAATATATTCATGTGTACATTCACGTTTTCATAAGAAATCACCCCTAACGTGGACTGCTTACGATCGGGGTGTATCCTTTACGGCCTTTCATCATCCATCATACAAGGGAGTTATTCGTCGTTTTCGGCTATTGTTACTATAAAATGATCGTCTGGTCGACAGCAAATAGGTCTGGAAGTATTTGCACCCCTACATAATAATGGGACCAGGCAATTTTTCTCCTCGTAAATACTGAACCATCCCTGTCTGACACCCCATAGACCCGGTGCGACCCTCTCTTCGAACGGCCGTTACATCATAAATTTGTAATACATTTTTATTAGGGGTTAATTAATGGATATGCGCGGTCAGAATTTCGCTCGCCAACAATATTATATATTTTCTACCGTTTACATGATTTTCACTGCTTGTATATGTACTATATACGTTTGGCTTATAAAATTATTTGAAAATCAATAAATGCTACAAAAAGCTTTCAACAGAACATTTTGCTTTGACTGGAATATAAAACCAGGATTCAATGGGATAGTATGCGAGCCATTTAATGCAGAAACCGATAATTCACAAATTTATATAGAACAAACATTTACTCGCGACCCTTTGAATATAAAAGAATATTATGCACACACAAGTATTTTTTTATAATCTAAATTTAAATTATGAAAAGAAAATATTTTTCGCCAATAAATTAGCCACAAATTCATAATAATAAATATCTCAAACCAAAAAAAAATATAGTATGGTTACGGTCATCTTAACTAGAGATTGCATACAAATTCGCATGTTATTATGACGCTTAAGTATGAAAAATAATTCGTTATTTAAATGAAAATATTATTACGAAAAAACGATAAAATTACAGTTTATATATAATACATCACTCAATAAGTTCGTAGGGTTTTTTCTTCAATTTTTTGAAGAAAATGCAGGTGTATTTTATAGCCATATTGAGGATATTTTACAGTGAACTATGAAAAATTTTTCCACATCGTAACCATATTTCTTACACATTTGAGCTTCAGAAAGTGTCCATTAATTTGCTGCAATCGAATATGCATGATAGTGCGAACAAATTTTATTCTCTGTCTGTGCTATTAGTGGCATACAAAATTAATTTTGCAAAATCTATTAATTATGGCAGTGGAGATTTGTGGAGTTGGAATTATTGGTTTCTCGTTTGGGCTGCGGGAATATTACCAGTTGCCCGTACTAAATGCACGGAGGCACCTAACAGGATGCACCTACAAAATGCATGAAATATCTACCCTCAAACTAATGTAGTCACGTAGTTCAGCGGTGGAAAATATTAAAAGTATCCAGGATTTTTCTCAATTTGAAATTTTCTCTTCAAAATATAATTAAAACTTATATTATTAAACATATATTTTGTATATTGGACAATATATATCAATGTTCTCATCACTCGAGCATTTTCTATACTTCCAAATATAACATTTGTAAGGTCCTTTAGCGCCTTATGTTTATTATGTAAAAAATAATTATAGGCAAATCATGGGATTAGGCCTTTAAATTGACAATGGTAATAGCATATATTCCTTCACTTTCTTTATCGTTCGAAATGGGAGAATGCAGGTACGCAGGAAAAAATGTAGAGTCGACCAAAAACCTTGAGCGTGGGAATATGTTTTTTTCCGCAAGCTCGTTTGTAATCTCGTAACTGATAACTCTCCGAGTTAAATACACTTCTTAATCAAATAATATCTCAGTTAAATAAAAATAATATACTGGCTGTCTTTCTTTATGGGATATTTGGATTGTATTAATATATTATGCAATGATTAAATTAAATATAATTTAAATCAATAAAAAAAGGATCTTACTTAAATTCTTTCTTTAAAGTACTTATGATGTCCATCAAAGCGTGAATCTTTATGTGTCATATCCGATGTCGGATATAGGGGATCTCCATAGGAGATCTTATTAGGAAAAGAATTTAATGTGGCGGGTGTGTGTGAACCCGAACCTTTACAATACGAGTCCTGGATCTAAGCCATTATACCAACACTTGATCTAATTTAAATAATAACAAACAAATATCGTCAATTATTCTATTTCTAGACCGGAATACATACCATTTTGTCTGGATAAAGTTTGCGGCTATAGGCGCGTACGGCCTGTGAAGCTAATTTCGAATATTTTTAAAAGCATAATTTTGATTTGGGGAATGGACAATAAAGGTTTACTACCCATGGAAGCCCACATTGAAGGCTGACAAATCGATCTAATCATACGTGGAAGCAATGAATGTCTGATTCTTGGCATCGTGCCATCGAAGCCTCTTACCACATTGCATACTACAATTTCACCTTCCTCACCTTATACATGCAGAACGTGAAGATTTTACCTTTCATAACGCATATGGAAGAGCATTCTCTTTATAATTTGCCAATATAAAGTATCGTTACTCTATTTTAGATCATTTTATTATTTTGGTGGATTTTTTTTTAAAGTTTTTTAAAGGCTAATCGAATTTTTACCCTTATCCGATATATATTCTTGTCGTCGCTTGTCTGATAGTTGGTTGCACTGTCGAATTTTTTGGAATGGTCCCTGGTGTTTTGAGTTTTGATAATACTGGAAGCCACGCTCTGGGTACGCTAGTGCCGTTATCTCTTCGGTTAATTGCGGAGTTTTTTCGTTTTTCTATCTCTATTGCTTCTCTCGCAATTCTAATCCCGAAGTTTTAGATCGTTCTTCATCACGTGTTCCGTTAGTGCCGATTTGTAATCCAATTGCAAAACTGCTTTCTGATGTTCTTTTACCATGTTTGTCCAATGTATGACATCTCACAGTCTGCTCATGGGATCTCGAATACTCCCTGACTTTCATTTTTCACCCTATCCTTCCCGTCTCAAAGGTTGTGTTAATGCCGTGTTTCAAGAGTATATGACTGATGGTATCGGTCGTGCTTTTTATGTAAGGAAGAACGATGTGTTTTTCCGTATCGGTGGGTAGATCTCGAGGTTTTTTTGTTGGTGTTTTTAATAGTTTTCTTAATTTGACTCAGAGAATATCCATTTTTTACAAGAGCTTGGCTTAGTTCCTTTATTTTTTCTGCCACGTGGTAATTTGTATGTTCTTGTTTATGGAGTTGAGGAAAGTGAGGAATTTAAGAAGCTCAACATGTCCGTGTGGCCAAATTACGAGAGTATCAACCACATTTTTGGTTTTAGAGGGACTTCTTCTAGAGTTTTTTCTTCAAATCCAGCCATAAATATGCTAGCAATAGCCGGAGATAGATGAGATACCATTGGTGCACCACTGGTCTGTTTATAGAACGCTCCATCATATAGAAAGTAAGTTGAAGTGAGACAGTGCTCAGTTAGGTTCAAAATGTGTTCGGGGCCCTTGTATCTCTCTTCAATGTGCTTCAATATTTCCTTTATAGGAATATTAGTAAACAGTAAAATCACATCAAAGTTGATTTTTGAAACATTTTGCTCCAAAGAGAATTTTGGAGCCTTCGACGATCGAATCCTTGGCGATATTGTTTGTTTGCTTTCTTCGTTGAGGTTGGAATTATCGATTATTTTCTTAGTTTTAATTCCCAAACATATCGTCAGGTCTCTTGTTATCTTCTTGTAAGCGTGGTATTTTAGGAATTCTTTATCTTCATATTGTAATCATTAACATTCATTACAACGGTTGCGTTGCCTTTGTCTACTGTTATTATGACTATGTCATCCATATTTTCAAGCTGTTAAGACACATCCTTTCCCTATTAATTAAATTGGGTATCGGCGGTTTTGCGATGCAAAGAACTTTGGCTATATCTTGGCGAACTTCAACTTTGCAGATTATTTCCTCGCATGGGATGCGATTGGGAGCAATGGCAAAATTGAATATATATATATATTCGCTGTTACCACATATTTTTGGGATGATAAATATCCAAGAGAATCATATTTCTTTTATTCCCGACAATAGAGGATGATATTTGCGTGGCTTTGATGTAGGCATCCATAGAGGGTAGTAGCCGAATGAAAACAAATGTTTTTCAAAGCGTTTTAATACCAGATGTTTCTGGTTTGAATGCTAAGGCGTAGACAAGCACGCCAAATTTATTGACTGCAGTCACGCTACACCAGTATACGGTTTTATACCTACCATACAGAGGACCCACAAATAAGATAAGGATAATATATAATACTATTCATTTTTAAAAATATATTTTTATAAATCTAAATTCCTTAATATTTGGCCTGAATTTGATCAAATTTTATGTTTTTTTAATGAATAATTCATGAGATCTTAATAATTTATGATATTAAATAAGATTAATCATTTAAAATATGGTCCTGAACTAACCAAATGGATTTGTTAAAGGAGACTAAATTATTATGTTAATCTAAATTTAATCACCCAATATATATATTTTTAAATTTAATTGAGACTTAAATATAGTTCCAAGATATTTTGACTCTTTATTTCTATTATTTTTGATTCGTTGATAAAAATATAAAACTGATAATAATTGCAATGCATTTAAAGCAATCAGATTTCGGATCATATTCCAAGAACTTATTTATGTTTATTATTTTTATCTTGCTTCGTTGACATTCTAATATGTCGAACATGTTGATCTGCCCATGCTCACGGATATGCTACCGGTTCTTCTTTCATTTATAGTTAAAAGAAATAAATACCGTACCTCTTTATAAAAAACAATACCACTGTATCTTTATAATTAAATAATTACACATATGTAACTTATTAATTTTTTGATTGTCTATTCTCTATATAATTTTATACTATTTTGTATCTATTCGTATATCAAATATTGCATAGGTATTCATTATGATTTAGCGCTAAATTTCCTTATTACAACCTCCTACTGATAAATTTTAATTATAAACAAGATACACGTTATCTCACTTAACATTAATATTATAATAATATTTCCTTGAAGAGATTAAATTCAAAAAAATATTAACGGTTATTAACAAAATGGCAAGATGCTGCCAATTGCTTCAGCATTTTTTTTTTATAAAATGCGATAACGAGAACATTGATAATCCACTACATTTGAATAAAAGTGACCAAATATGGATGATCAACAGACACGAGGACAAAATGTCGATTAGTTAAAAGCTTTTTTTTATGTGAAAAGGTCATATTGAAAATTGCCATTGGCCAAATATATTATTTAAAACTCAATAGGTTCAAAGGTCAATATTAACTTAGCAGTCGGAGAAGGATCGATTTTGAAAGAATAATTCGATAAAAGCATAATAATTTCGAAATAAGCAAAATAATCTCGAAATGGGAAAGATAAAAATTCTGGACAAGTGGGTGCCGCACGAACTATCAGAAAGCTAAAATTGATGCAATTAGAAGTGTTATCTTCGTTGAAAATTTCAAATATATAACAATAGTAGTGATTGATACTGAAAATAAGTAGAAGAAATTTACGCGACAGTTTCTCTCAAGTCTTCCAACAACGAGTTTGAAAATAAAAATGCATCCAAAATATCAAATAAGCTAAATTTACTTGATTTATTACGAATGAACTTTCTAAATTACTTAACAAAAAAAAAACTAATAATATCCGATTAATTTTATAAATATTAGAATTTGCGAATATTGAAATAAGGGCAAATATACTCGATTGGTATTGGGCAATGTAAAAGTAGGGTATGGAAAGACCTTTCTCAGAAAAGGTCTTCAATTGAGATCGCCTATTTCAGATAACGGATATGGCATAAATGCATTGGCATGATGAAACATTTTCCCTCGAAACTTGATTTGAGCTCAATCTTTCTAATAAATAAACGCATATGTCATGCCCAATCCACCCGAGCTTTGTTTCAAATGAATGCTTTGAAACGAGTAGATCAAACTATCCATAAAGTCTACCATCGGTATAATTAATATCCGAATATAACGAACTGTCAATACACTACCCATTACATAAATCATCAAATTACACACTGAGAGCATTATGAAGGCTGCCACCGCTAACAAAATATTTCGTTGAAAATCACTCGAGGCTATTTTCTATACAACAACCCCATGATATTGTTATTGTTGTTTACATTAGACTTGTTTGTTTACAAAGTATCCGTTATTATTAATATAAGAGCCAAGTAGTGTGGGGAAATTTCGATGGCTTCTGAAATGTTTAGCTTTCGGTTTTGCCCACCTTATTTCCAGTTAATTTACCTATATCCTAAGTGTGGGCCGGATGTAAGACGAATAAAATTTATGATCATGAATAGGCGATAACGTTTTAATGGTTACGTTATATTCAAACACTGAGAAGCGGTTCGTTAAAGGGGGAGAATCCATTTTAACCATAATACCTTTAAACTGATATATATCCACATGGATTCGATTAATACGAACCACGTTTTAAAATTATGTATTTTTTATTCGAAGAAAAATAATGATTATTTTTATTTGAGGAAAAAATTTAAAAAAACTGTTGGATGTAATAAATTCCATACAAATTCATGATAAGGTTTAATCAATTTGCTCCAAGCAAGGGGATTCAAACTAGCGCATTATTAGAATAAAATCTGTCATATTATTAGCTTTAATCCACTTTAGCTATCAAATTATTCATATCAACTTTTATTATATATATCATAAAAATAATATCCTATAACATCGAAATGAAAGCAGATTTTCATAACAGCAAACGTATAAAATTTTTGCTGATGTTATAATGAATTATTCATATGCTACTGGCAGAACGATTGAATAAATTAATCAAGCTACAAATTGACTGTGTTTTGTTAAGTTTGGCGTGTTTTATTGAAGGGAAAGTTTAACAATAATTTGAGACAGTGAGTGACCAATAGATAACAAAGACTTGCTCAGATCATTATTATAGAGCGCAAAAACTATAGCGAGTTACTCAACGTAAATGCTTGAAACTTTTAATATCAATAACATTTGATCCAGCGGATCTTTTATTTAAAAAAAATCGTAGCAAATTGTGCTTATAAATCAAAATGATTATTTTTAAAACTTTTTGATTATTTTAATGCCTCAAATGAGCAATATTAACAATATATTTCCATTCAAGATTTTTTTGGGAGCTTTTTTTATCGTTTCGACTTGTACTTACAGAAAACCATATTAAATCTGGATCAAGACGATTAGTCGAAAATAATAATACTTCCAAACTCCATAATCTTCTTTCAATTTTAATCAATTCAATCAAATTCTTACCACCCTAATAATCAGGGCTTTGAATCGGTATTATTTTCATTTCGGTTTTCGTTCCAGCGAAAATAACGGTTTTGCCGGTTATCGGTTCCGGTTTGAAACCCTGCTAAAAGGCATATCACTCTGTCAGAATTTTTTAAGTTTATTAAATATTTTTTAATATCAATTTTTTTCGTCAACAGTTACATGGACTTAGACGACTGATGCAGGGAGACGCTAAACATCCGCAGGCTCCATTAGGAAACAATTTTCGACCACCGCAGCCTTTACACTATCGACCGGTTAGGACCAATATCGACTTTAATGTAAACCAGGTAATTCTAATTTAATTAGCATTTTTTTCAAACGAATAAGTTTACCATATAAATCTACAATTCAGAAAAGAAGAGTTGGTTGGACTTACTTTAAATTTATAACGATTAATATTTGTGATATGAATACTGCATTGAATGCTTTTTCAATATCAATAATATTTCATATACCAAGAGCTGGCAGAATAAATTTAAGGTCATCTTAGACATGTGAATAATTTAATAGTTGTGTTCTGGCGTGTTTCTGGACTATCATTATGACAGTCTGGCGACTGAGTGCCGTTAGGTTTAGGGGGGAGCGGGTTGAAATTTAGTAAAAAATCAGCAAAATGAAGTATTTTTTTAAATTTTCTATAAAAGAGTAAAATCATTTATAAGTTTTGTTAAGGCAACGCGTTAACAGTGTCCATTTGGTCTGGCATTTTTATAAACGTAAAGTATTTATTAAAAGGTATTAAGAATAATTTATTCCAACTTTTCAAAATTGACATCATTTTCTGGTTAGCTTCAACAAGTTTGAACCAGCCTGGTACCATCTTAACAAGCTGGTAATAGTCTGGCAATTCCCCCCTCACCCAAATCCAACGGCATTCAGTCGCCAGACTGTCATAATGATAGTCCAGAAACACGCCAGAGCATAACTATTTAATTATTCACATGTGTTAGGTGACCTTCAATTTATGTTGCCAACTCTCAGTCTATAAGCGAAATTGTTGTTCATAGTTTATATCTTTCTGTTTGAATACAAAAATAATCGATGAGATTAAGCCCGGTTTAAAAAAAATACAATGCAAAAATCACAATTAAACAAATCAAAAAAATACCGATCTTCTCATAATTGATTTTAATATATTTTATAGTCATTCTGGTAATTTATTCTAATTAATATTATTAAAAATTAACGCGTATTGAAAATATTTTTTCATTGAATAAAAATCATATAAACAACCAAACATTGATCTGTATGACCTTTTTATCTGTCTTATCCACAATTATTGGAATTCAGTTGGCGCACAGTCTCTGACGATAAAACAGCAACGCAAACAAGATGGCGCTAGGCTTAAAAATCTTCTTAATTGTATGTTTGGTCGTACTTCTTCTAAATAGTGACGTCTCTGGATTTGAACATGTCGAAAGCATACGAATAAGGCGAGATCCACATTGGCAAGGAAGACACGGCTACGGTCATCATGGTCATCATGGTCACCATTGGGGTTGGGGAAATCCTGACTGTGATACTCGAAGAGAAACAAATCCCTTGGAATTTACTGGTGATACGCATAGACATGGACATTGTTCAATAACTCCTGGACCAAACGATTACACCATAAATTTGAATGGGGCAACGCATACATTAAAATTACATCAGTTTTAGTGACCACCGCTGCAGTTATACGATTGAAATATTTCTATGTTATCATTTTGCCTTATGAATATGAATTTATAAAAATAAAAACCAACCTATTTTTTGCTTTTTTATCCATTTTTTATTTTGTCTACATTCATTATATAGGATGTCATAGAACGCGTACCTTACAAATTTGTATTTTTCTTACTTCGTTTTCAATAACCTAAAAGTACCCTGTTAATTTCAAACGTCAATTTAAATATACACTTTTTTAATACCACAAATATTCCACATAAAGGGGTTTTTTTATAATATTTTCATTGTTAAAAGTCGATAGTCCTCAAACGTTTGCTGTAATTTCGGCTCAATATGATGCGTTTAATGGTATTCATAATTTCTAGTCATATCATTATGATACAAATATTTTCTGCTATATCGTTTACGTGAATGATAAAAAATAAATAATTTGCTATAATTTAAATAATATATGCAATTTATTATTTTATACTTTGAAAAATTATTCTGAATATAAATCATATTATTAGCTTAATATTTTCTGTGATTGTGATTTTGTGTGATGTCAAACGATCTAACTGGTAATATTCATTAAATCGTATCCATATTTAAATGTGATCTCACCAGTTGATCAATTATTTAAAAAGACGGGGCGAATAAAATACGACAATTGGATCCAACTCTCAATTACACTAATTCAATTACCACAGTTACGAAACTGGAGGAGCCTGCAAGTCTTACTGCGGCCAAGACGATTGGTCGGATCCCAGGATTTAACTGGCTCCGACTAAACGGAGATTAAAACTCTAGCTAAAACTGACTTACTATGGCTTCCGCAACTCTTTTATGCTCGGTCTATCTTAACTCACCACTGCACAGACCATGGAATACCCACCAATGCCCATGGGGTTCATATGGACCCAAATGTATTATTGTATCTGTAATTGTTAGTAATATAAAACAGATTGATTGAAAAAAAATTGGAAATTAGAAAAAAATGGCCTGGACAGTTAAGGAGTCGAAAATTTCTGGCCCATATGCCCCCTCCATTTCTGGAGAGGGGGCCTCTACGACCCTATCGAGGTCGTAGAAGGCCCCAGAAATGCATTTTTCCCCAAATTTGTGGCAGAATTCACTGAACGCCCTAAAATTAGAGGGAGTGGCCACAAGGTTTCCGTGTCCAACCGGTCCAAACTCTGGACCGCTGACACAACGAAATAGCGTCTCGCGATCGGAGGCAATGCCCGGACATGTCCACAGAACATGATATGCGTCCATCAACGGATCTCCGCATGGGCTCTCCGAGGAAAGGAAAATCTTAAACCTGCAGAGAGAAGCCCCGAGATCACCGAGCGCGTCGGAGACGTCTGCGTCTATGTGGATGCGTTTGCCACCGATTACCGGGATCTCACCGTTTTCGGCTATAGACTTTGCCGCACGGTACTGGATCTCCAGATCAAGCAGAAGTACGCCGACTAGCACCGGCAGGCCTTCACTGGACACAGTGCGGAACGCCTTGGTGATTAGTATAAGGGGTGACCGTTGTCCCCTCAGCAGGATCCTGGAGATCATCTGTATGCTGGTCCTGTGGATCCAGCTACGCTAGTTTCTTTCGCCCCAGTCGCTAGCCGAGATCCTCTTCATTCTACTGAAGGCGACTGCGGCTTTTGCCACCACATGGCGGGCATGAATCGCTAAAGCGCGTCTTTTGTCCAAAGTGACCTCCAGATATGGGGCCGATTCCACGAATTTGATCTTGTCGCCACCCATGCGGATGATTGGATGGCACACCAGACGCCCCTTTAAGAGGAGACCCTGCGACTTGGATGCCAAAACATACATTTTTTCAAACGACTCCAGCCGATGTTCATTTCCAGGGCTTCGCTGGCCAGCGATTCAATTTGAGTCCTCGACCTGGCCTCTACTAGCAGGGTGAGATCATCCGCGTACGCGAATAACTCGCACCCCACCGGCAGCTCCAGGTCAAATATGTCGTCCAGTAGGATGTTCCACAGGACTGGATGTACTGAAGTGGGGTTATTATCCAAATTTCACCACTCCTTTACAAAATCTACTTATTAAGAAGAAAGTCGGAAAACAACAGTCTTTTTATTTTAGCAAGATCGCTTGCATTTTAACTGCAAATTTTCCTTCCACGTTACGTGACAATAATTTATATGTCGCTTTGAAATAGTGATAGTTTCACCACTCATGCATAGATTTTCTTGTCTAACTTTAGCCATAAGTGGAAGAAAAACCACAAATCCATAAGTTTTTATACTAATAATATATTACGTATTTCTGACAGTTTTTTTTAATTTTATCAACGTTGTTTTTTTACCAACAAAATTATCAGTCCCACGCTCATAAAACAGCGTTTTGTTACTTATAACAGTAGTTTTGCGTCCGCCAGTTGTTATAGTCAAAGTGCTACGATGGGTTTTAAGCCATTCTTTCTATTTGCTTTATTTCATTGTATTATATTTGTTACGTGTAATCCCAGTAATGAGCATGATGATGGACATATATTCAAAAAATTGGATCGTTCTCGAAGACATCAACATCCTTGGCCACACGGACATCATCCACGACATGGACCTCCTTTTGAAGGTCACCGACCCTACGGACACCTTTCGCATTTTAGACGTCCAGGGCTAATGCCAAGTGGTCATCATCGACCTTATGGACATCGCCCTCCATTTAGGCCGTTCATGGAACCACCACCTTTTCGTCCTGGAAGCCCTGAGTCGAATTATTTTCCAAAGCCACAGCCTAATCGACCTGCATTGGAAAATTCAGAATATATTGATGCATCAAAAAATAATAATTTCAGTATTATTCTGAATGACAAAATACATTATATAGAAGATCATCAATTCTAACTCAATTACGTAATTAAAATAAATATTTTATAAACTCAATCTACTAATAAATTAACCAAATTAAACCAAAAATTACATTTTTTTAATTAAAATCTCATGTAATGAATTTGTATTTTTTAAATAAAATTAACTAGAAAAAAATGTGTTCCGACAAGAAATCAATAGAATATTAAGATTTGTAAAGTTTAAAAAATAAAAAAATCACAATAATAAGACAAACGTTATTTTATCATAAGCAATAACATTACAGATACACTTTGACACAAACACAACTTTATCAGCACAGAGTTTTGCTTGGAAGTGTCTCTTAACATAACAAAAATACGTTCAAAACTTGAATTCGTATATATTGAATTAATTTTCATTTTAAAAATGTAAGTTACTATATCTAAATTTTTACGGCACTAAAATGGCTAATGATACATCATGTGTATCATGGTGACACATGAGTATCATACTTCTACCAGCATACAACCCGAATATAACGTTTGCATACAAACACTATAGGTATAGTGCGAAAAGACCTAAATTTAAATTCTACGGGTATCAAATTATGCTATCATACCGATCCCGATCCATCATCTCTTAAGGATCAAAAATCAAAAATATATTTTTATTTATAAGAACAAAAATATCGTCCAAATGCCCAACATCTCACCACTAGTATTCCACCAAATCTGACCCTTATATTTTTGCGTGAACGCTTTTAAAGAAGAGTTTAAATTAAATCCAAAATACTAATCGAATAACATATATTTGATTTAACTTTTCTTTTGCTGTACTAAAAATACCCGCACCCACCGATGATATGTATTTGATACACAACTATTGTTTTTATTGAATGTAGTTGAGATTGAAATTTAACAATTTTTGTCAAGTTATAAAATTGTACGAAATACATCACCATCAACGTTCACAAATGATCAAATAAGTATGATGTGCTAATATATGAGTGAAATTAGAAGAATTAGTATTTCCAAATACTAGTTTAGATCCAGGTTTATTCTGATTCCGTATATCTGAACAAAAATCCGAAATTATTAATAAAAGTTGGGCAGGGCCAAATATTACACGTCGTAATACTGATTTTCAATAATTATGTGCACGTCTATTCTAATATTTTTCTATTCCTATTCTAATAATTTTATCTCAATCTGAACATTTGTATAAGGCAATGAATTGTTTGAAAATAAATATATCTATTGTCTATTTTTATTGTTTCGTCTTAATACTTACATGTTTGATTTATTTGTATATTAATGGATATTTTGTCTTTGCAGACTCCGGGAAAAACGTGTCCAAGTATGAAAAAGGATGTATATTACAAAGGTAGTCCACTCTTAGAATCACTTTTAATGTAAGGAATGCATAAGAACTATTTAGAACACATGATTTTAAATTCACTAAACCACAATAATACTTAATGTAGATTTAGTCATATTAATTGTTATATAAAACTACCCTCAATGATATGATATTTTTCGCCTTTCAGCAAACACATGGACACCACACTGAAGAACAAAGTGAATCAAGTGCATCGTGATTATGACTATAAATAAAAAAAGTTATGTTTTAACTATTTAAATGTAAGTCTCCTAAGTCGAAATTATGATGTGATAAATCGTTGATTTACGCAATGATCATTTGTTAAAAATATGTTCACAAAGCTTTGGTTATAGCTAATAAATACATAAGGTTTGTATGATAAACTAAAAGCATTGTATATAAAAAGCCTATTTTTATTTTATTTTCATACGTCAATTACGCATAACCGATAAAGTATTATTAATTCTGACTTGTATGAAAATGATTTACATCCACTTTTGTACACTAATGGTCCACTGCGACCAGATATATAATCTGAGATTAAAAATATTGCTTATTACCCGATATATCCAATGGCCAAATGAGCTTTCAATGTTTGTTCGAGTTCAATATATTCTTTAAGTTCATTCATCAAATTATATGTTCTTCGTGTTGTCAATTATTAGCATATATCTGTAAAATTCGCTATTTGGGACGTTGAATGACATAAAGCAATAATATCAATATATGCTAAATACAAAAGTGGATCTACATGATGGCGTGTTCGTGTGGTCACACTCAGATTAGTCGTTTACATTTGTGACATATTTTTAAGCTTTGAATCTGTACATTCGCTATGATTTTATGCGCTTTTTACATGTTTATATCATAATCATCATTATGCATACATGCATTGTCCATGATAGGAAAAGGGTGTCTTCGATATAAGGGCTCACATATCATACATTCACGTTTTCGTGCATTTGATATTGAAGGTAAAGTGACATTCGAATTTGTGAACGTTCACCCATCGAGTCACCCGAATGAACGTATCAAAGAGTACTTTCGTGCCCTATTTGGACAACTTTCTTTGGAATGTGATGTAAATATACTTGACGTGATCATGTTAAGCTTTTGCACTCGAGACCCTTTTTTGCGCGGTGAACCAGCAACTCGAGACGTTTCGCAGCACTTTTGGCAAATTTCTTACTCCTAACATAAAATCATTACACAAAGTAATGTATAAAACTTCTATAATTTAACATTTTTAAACCACATTTTTACATCTTTATACCTTTATGAATATAATTTACAATAATATATGGTTTGATGTTTTTTGCCGATTTTGTTTCTTCGAGAACAGACTATGCAATCCTTCCTAACTCCTATTCAATGCTTATTGGAGTAAAAAACGTAGTAGTCTTTCAGCCATGACTGTTAAATTCGAACCAATGCCGGATCAAATCATACGGTGAGTGAGAGTCACCTCTCGAGTGCAAAGGGTTAATTGTACTATAAAATACTTTAAATGAATTTCTTATGAATTTCAGTTCCTTTTTACCTCATAAAGTTAAAGAATTACTTAACGCTCGAGAAGTGCCCATCAGATAGCTCTTACAATCGCAATGGTGTTTGTATCTGAACTATCAACAAACACAATCTAAATCTAATCCGATTGACTTCAAAATTTAGAACTAATAATTTAAATCTTTTTTCAATTTATAAGCTTTTAATCATAATATGAAATAAGAGTTCTCAACATTCGGAATATGACTGGCCAATTACGCCATTCGTTCGGATCCACTTTCAGATCGACCATTTTTTTAACCTTTCCTTGCCCATGATGTATTTACTACAACTTTACTCAAGTAATGGGAATATCAATTTGAATTATAATAGTTACGGGGTTAAGAATTTTTCAAAATTCCATATGGTGTACCAAATACATATCATAGTAGCGCGCGGGTATTTTTTAGCACGGCAAAGGAAAGGTTAATACATAAATTCAATATTTATCAGCATCATCATAATCATTAGCTAATTGATTCCGTTAGATGTATAAGTAATATTTCATTCGGGTAGCTTTAGCAAAAAAATGACATATCAATAATATGAAAATTGTTACATTGGTATTGTTAATAAATTATAAAGTTATTACTAAAGAAATATGAATCGATTTGTAAATATTTGCAAAAGCGATGTTTTATAAAATATTTCAGAGTTACTATTAGTCTTATTTTTGTAAAACAATGGTAAAAAAATCTTATGGAAAATTCGCAAAATTCCTTCGAAATTCATATGAATCGTTTGAAGAGCGGATAGCGATATTGTACGATGTACAAAGTTATTAAAGTTTAAATTTAGTGAAAAATCTGCGAAATTGAAGTGGCTAATTCAAGACGTCTACAATTTAAACATTATGTTAATTTGTTTTATAAGAGACGTTCTTGTGCCATCTTTCATAGTAACCTCGCAGTCTTATATGATCCAGAGGCTTGTTTTAGGATAAGTAGTCGAAATTCAATTTATACCTAAGTAGATAAAATAACAAAGAATGTATTATTTAGACAAATATTAAGTAATGAAAGAAGATAGATAAATGCTTTCATGTTGTGTAGAAACGTGATATTTGTATAAAAAAAATATATATATATTATTTGTCTGTTCTATTTTTCGGCGGCCATTTTCATGAAGGATTTTTTTCGTAAGTGTATCATATATCATGTCATCGCGAATGATGCTCGATCGATTGATCACCAATTGTTTCTATTGTTGTATCCTTTAATTAATTCTATATTCAACTCTTTCACAAAGACTGAAAATATTATTTTAAATATATTTTGTATTTGTGTAATTTTATTTCTTGATTTTTTAAAATAACATATCGATGGTGTAATTTATTAATATCATATCGTAATTGTGCGATTATATAATATAAAGGGAAAATAAAAATTGTTTATTACAAAATGTCGTATTTTATTAAATTTATTATATTTTTTTACAAAAAGCTTATTCCTTGATCTTATTGCAGTATTATTTTAATTGATATTCAGTTTATCTACTATTCATTGCTACTTTAACAAATCATCTCTTACATAGTCGACCCCACCGTTCGGTTCGGAGCCAAGAAGCTTTAGGAACAGAACAAGGACAATAAGAACACCAAATATACGGCCTTGAGGAGAGACATATGAAGAACTTCACTTCTCTTCAGAAAAAAACTACTCAGTCTTTACAAATCCTCCCACACTTCCCTATCGGTCAATACGTTCATTCAGAATACCCGCTGGGTGAGCATTTGAAATGAAACTCGGTGGTAATGCTACCTTCAATATCGAGCGAATGAGGAGGTAAATGTATGATACAGACGTGATGGATGTAACCCCTTCCTGTGAATGGATATTGAAGAGATCCATAGCTCTGCAGTGAACAATTTAAGTCTTAGATTACTATCCTTATCCTAATTATAAACATAAATGTTGGTTTTTAATAAATTTCACATATTATAAATTAACTTATTTGCGCGTAAAACTGCGTATTAGCCTATGAAAATATTTCTTTACAAAAGGAAGCTGCATTTTTTATGCATTCGTTTGAGATTTGTGTATGGAAAAGTGTTGAGTGCTATTTTTACAGCTTTATTTTGTACAATTTGGAGTTTGTAATAATTAAAATTGCTTACGTTGCTCCAGACGGGAGCGACCTATGTAATTATTGATCGAATCAAAGCTTTGTACATTAATAGTTTATTGGAGGCTGAAAGAGCACTGCGTCGACGAAAAATGAAGTGCAGGGCCTCCATAGCTGCTAACTCGCGATCATGAACCCCAAACACCTGCGCTCCCCACTTAAGTCTTCTATCCAAAGTCACCCCCAAGTATTTCACTTGATTCGATGGAGCTGGACCTGAAAACTAATAGATAAGTTTGAAGATGTTGATGTTTTACGGAAAACAAGATAGCTTCGGTTTTTTCTTTGTTTATTTTAAGTTTCCAGCATTTGAAATATTAAAATGCAGCCTTTAGCGATTGTTGGAGATTTTCAATAATTAACTTGTTACTCCGAGAGTTAGTATAATATGCAGTGTCATCAGCATAGAGAGCGAGGTTTGATGACGATATTAGTAGACCATACAAACATAAATTAAATCGGTAAGGTCCTAAAATTCTGTCCTGAGGAACTCCCGCTGAAACAGATTGGGGAGTTGACGTTTCTCTGTTTAAGATCTATTGCATAAGTAAGGTTGAATTATTTTAATAAGGTAATTTGGAAAATTAAGGGATATCATTTTTTGAATCAGACCGTGGTGTCAAACAGTGTCGAATGCTTTTTCGATGTCGACTAGTACCATACCGGAACTTCTAATCATGTTAAAGTTTCTAGAAACATAAAGTGCCGCGTCTTCTCTTCAGGAAACGCCTTAGTGAGATCAGCATCGATCGACCTCGCCTCTATCTTATTTAAGAGGTGGATAGGGTTAATATTTAGGCCCCCCTAATTATCTTCTTAATTCTTATATTATTATTATTCTTTAATTTTTTAATTGCTAATGTTTTATTTTTTTTTATTATTATATATATATATTTATGCATATTTTTATTTTGTTTTTTCTAAAAATTTGATTATTCTTTTATTTATCGTTATTAATTTTTATTTTTTATGATTAATTTCATTTATATTTATTTTATATTTTTTATTATTTTTATTATATTTATATGTATTTTATTTTATTTTTTTTTATCTTTATTTTATTTTATATTTATCTTTTTATTTTTACATTATTTTTTTTTTTATATTGTATTTCATTTCACTTGTTTTTATGTAATACGGCGTAAGCTGTGAATAAATTTCTAAATAAATAAATAAATAAATAATCGGTCAATCTAATCAACTGTTGGGCCGTAGAGTGGTTCCAACTAAAACCTCATTAATAATATTTATACTGAGTTCATCTAGTCTATTTAGAATAAGTTTTGTTCAATATCACATTTAAAAAGAGAACCGGGGATAATATAGTTAACATTATTGTTTCAATACTTAAAAATAAAATAGTGCTACACTTGTAATGCCATTTTATAAATAACTCATTGAAACTTCTAACAAAATGCATATTATCCACAATAACTTAAAGTATTTGGCAAATTTATTAAATAAACATAATTTTTATATCATCTGACAAGAAAATGTAAGATAATTACAAATTCACAAAAGCAGTAAAGTAGTATTAGTTATAACTAGCAATGCATACCTTATTGCTTGCATAACATCAGCTGCCAACCGTACCAACCAACTACTCTTCGTGCATATTTTTAAGAGATTATCTTTATTCACATTCGTAAATTAAGCATATTTAGATTTTGCAGAATTTTTATAGCATTCTTAGCATTCTGATAAAACTTTCGACAGAAATATTGATGCACCCAAAGAGCTCAAAAATATAATCCCTAAGTGTTTTTGAGTTATTAAATTTAAAGTTTAACCCTATTAATATAGAATAATGACATTTTAAAGCTTGAAGCCTCCTTCAGGCTCTGTTTTTAAATTAAATGACCAATTTTCACGTTTGATTTCCGGTCTATTTGTCATAAGGTTTCATTCTGTCTTTCAACTTTCATTCCTTGCATTCAAAAACACCTAAAAGCTTTTAACTCTTGAGAAAAGTTGCCCTCGAAAAATAATCCATTAATAGTCCTTTAGATTACGTAAAAGCGTTTGAACTTAGCAATTAGTTGAAAAATCACATTAAATTTTTAATTTTTTTTTTTCATCTCCAGCACTGAGAATTGACTATTTTCATCGTCTCATCTTCTTTTTTTTTGCAGGACTTTTCCTGATTTTTCTTTGAGAAGTTACTCATTTTTTAATTACTATGATCGAAACATTGTCTATCTAGCCTTTGGCAGCTGCTTTGATTAAAAATACTAGACCATCCCTTAAATCTGTGACGTTTGTTCGCCACACCTACCCTGCGATAAAGCGATAAGAACATCCACTCAAATTGATTAAAATTCTTCCTACTTTCAATTCACTCAATAGAATTTTCACTAAATAGCCTCTTTTTTTAAATTGAATGAAGATTATCACATACTTTGATGAGTTATGAACACGCGGGGTTTTCTCCAATTTCATCAAATTTTTATAACTTTATCGTTTTATGAATATACTGCATATAATCATCGTAAAACGTATTCATTTTACTTTTAATCACTCAGCTAAAATCAAATTAGAGCTTCTTTCTGATGTTACTAACGACTACAAATGAAAGTTGACATGTCCAACATAACCATAATTTTTCACACCTCTGTTATTATCTAATGTACGTAATATTAAAATAGGGATTATAGATATTTTTATACTTTACTTGATAATTTTATATTAGAATTTTAAAAATTAATAATATCCTGTTATATTTAAGTACTATTAGAACTTCTAGCTGAATATCAGAAGATCTTGGTACACAACATCATCAGATGACTTGTTGAGAACACACTATATTATTTCTATCGTGAATTGATAAAAAATGTATCAAAAGATATTTTTAGCTTGTTTCAAAATCATGTAATATAATTGCAGTCTTAGCTTGGTGATAAATGATGAATGATAACGGTATTAAATGTGGTGACAAACTGCATGCCCTAAAAGAATTGAGATCAAACAATTGTTGATAAATAAATATTTCAAAAAATCCACAGTTTATAAATATTTGTACTTATTACAAGGATTAGGCTTTAAAAAAAAGTTTATTCGGCACAAAAATATCCTTGTACGATTCTTTTTTTCTCGTTACGGACACAAAGTTTGTATTTGCAAAACAAAAACCTATAGTCCCTTTTTCACGTCTTTCCCCAAACGCATCCGTTTCCCTTAAGACGGCGCCGACACGTCAAAGCTAAAGGATACAGATTGTCCCCGGCGAGCGAAACGGATCCGGGTCCTTCCCTAATACTTTCGTCTCGGCTAATAAATAAATATTACCGCAGATATATTGCCCAGGGCTGATATGAACATTTTGTCCCCCAGCAGGGGGGAGGACATCCGCCTTTAGCTTGGAAAACCCGAGCCCAAAAGTCACCAGAGACCTCACACTGCCGACCTTAGAAATATACTATGTTGACCAAAAGGCTGACAAAATGACTCTAAATACATCTCATTCTATTTTTTTTAAATTCCATTTTCCCAATGCCGAAAGAATACTATGTGAAATTTAGCACGTAAAAAAATCACTAATAATCCCCTTAGCGAACTTGATCCTTAAGAAATCTATTTTCGACCCCAGTTAAGATACATGATCTAGTTTTCTTCCACTTAAATATACTCATAATAATTTTATTACAATTATTTTATTCTTCTATAATAATGAAATGCGAAATATGTTCAGAAAGTAAGTGTATTAAATATTTATATTTTTTTAAAAAAATGTATTTGAAAAAAAATACAGAATATTATTGATATGCTTATTAACTATTTTTCTACATAATTATGTAGTGAGCGGGGTACAAGCTTCTTTGTGCTCTCCTTGAAGAACTTCCCCGCCAACTCCTTCTTCGCTTCAGAACGTCTTTTTGCACCAGCTCGTCAGTTGAAAATTTAATTCCACCCATATGTACGTTTAGGGAGGTAAAAAGATGATAATCTGAAGGATAATCTCTCGTCAGCATTCCCCTTCTTTTGTTTTACATGTTCTTTTTGAGGTTTGTTACAACGTAAATGTACGTAAAATAATATTCCTGCGATGCTCACTCTATCAGGAGATCTCCTTCTACCATTCAGTGTTTAGAATCTTAAAAAAATGAAAAACCACAACCCTTTACGGTTCCAGTACACTTACTTTCTGAACATACCTTGTGTCTAACTTCTCGTCGAGGTCCTTTAGGCTAATATGAGAGGCGCACGTGCGCATCTGTCCCCCGGAGCGCCCCGCGACTCGAGACACCCCTCGTGATGGACTGCTTGAGGCAGCCACGACGAAGATTGCGGGCCCCTGGAAATGGCAAGGGGTTGAAACGCAACACCATCAAAAATGTATCAATATTTGCATTTAGGCGAAAGACCAGCTTCAGACCATATGCACCCGAAGGAGCGAAGGAGGAAGAAGGAATAAGGTTACGCTAAAATCAAGGGATTCTGCGGGCTCACTACCACCACGAGTCCAACCTCAGTTTGAAGGGGGCTGCAGCAGATGACGGACTGCAGGGGCTATCCCTTGCTAATGGTACTCGTATCGGCTCGGTCATTCTTAGTACCTAGCCACGAAGACGAGTCGCTGGGCTACCCCAGCAGCGTTTGATGAGCAAACTGACGAGGCTACTTTCGCACACCTCTACTCCACATCATTATCCCAAGAGTTCAACCGTTGCCCACGGGCGTAAGGTTGGCTCCCCTCCCTGGAGTTTTATGGGTAGGCATCGTGGAGTCTAACACCCATCCCGGAAAGACAGAGACGGTAGAAACGAATCTCCCTCTCTTTCCGACCAACTCTCGGTTGAAGTTTCATTATTCGTGACGTTTGAGTCGAGTTTTACCGCGCCTAGATAAGTTTTACTTAAATAAGAATAAAAATGTATGTTTGTCTAAGAAAATCGCTTACTTTTCAATGCTCTTAATTTTTCGAATGCGTTTGAAATGATTTAAAGAATTATGTGATATATTCAAATAGGTAGGATTATATTCAACATAAAATTGCAATGTCTTAATGTGAGGGTGTTATTTTCTCGCATCCCCTAACAGGAGTAATGAAGCAAAAGAAATGTTCAAAAAAATGAAATAGAAAAGTTGCGAGATAATTTTGACACGTGCCATTGAACGGCTTTAATGGCATTTTTGTGTAACGTGTTTATCGTTAGAGTGAAACATATAAATACATCTAATCGACATTGCAAAATTCATGAGGATTGTATTTGGTTAAATCTTGGGGTAGAAAAATAAATTAAACATAACTTTTTGTTAATTTATATAATTGATTTCTTACCATTGACCCCTCACTGTCCGGGTGATGCTCTGTTCATTAATCTATGTCCATTAACATTATTTTTGTACTCAAATATGAATTAATTATTTTTCGTACAAAAACAAGCTACTTATTAATATAGCTTAGCCCGAATTAAAAGGGTCGAATGAGATTTATGAATATTTTAATACATCCGAAACTCAAAATCGCGAAATAATACAGGACCGGGTTGATGATGAATACTTAAAAGTTTGAGAAACAAATTTCATTTGGGAGTTTCGTTTTCTTTCAAACTTTCATCGTGAATTAGAGGAAGCGTTTATCTTCCGATAAGATGAAATAAATATCGGTCGGCATAGTAATCCCCTTTCTTAATAGGAAAGGATTACCGGATGGTTTATTACTGAAAGTCGTTAAAGGCTGAATAATGGACACTGGAGATTAATTTACCTATCTGTAGCACCAAATAAATGGATCCTTGAGGGATTGTTCCTCAGGGCGGGTAACTTATGTCAGGGGTTAAATAAAAAAGGGTATGAATCCTGCTTACCTGATGGAAACGCCCTCAGCTGGACCGTGGATATATCACACACTTTCAATGGTACATTATCGAAAGTACACACAACGACACAATCATTTTGAATTTTATCACTATAATAGAATAAATATACGAAAATTTTATTTCAACTATTGAACGATTTTTTTGTATTTTTGGTCCATTTTTATCGAGCAATATAAATATGAAGGTACTGATTTTGATAAAAGCCTTTTTTTAATACTAAATTATTATTTTGCAATCAATTATGTAATATAAAATAAGTTCAGTGTTAGTGTAGTGGATAAAATTCTAGACCCAGAGGGAGGGATCGATAATTTCAATTAAAAAGATTGATAATCTCACTACTAACTTATAGATCCTCTCCTATTATCTGGCAATCCAATTTCAATGGACTATTTACGTACTATACAAATAATCTTATTGTTTAATATCTCCGAGATGCAGCACTAGACGCTGAAACCATGAAATCCAATCGGGAAGTCATGGACATGTACGACAAAGCGTTGATTAGCATCGGTGCTGGTGCATACAGAGTCCCTTTGGAGAGGATTTGGCCAATTGAAAAGAAGAAGCTTAGAACGAACCGAAAAAGTGATGTTTTATAAAATGCCCATTACACTACTAATCCTTATCAAAGTAAATTATTAAATTGATTTATGACATTAAAAAAACTTATATTTTAAATTGAAGCTTAAATATTTGCTCAAATTCTTCAAAGGAGCTGATTTAATACGGATTCTGCGACTAAAGCCCTAAAATTGAGCTGAAAGTGACATTTTTAATGGGCGCCCGAGTCTTGAAATTATTTAAACACGTATGTGAGCTTTTCTATTAATTATGAAATGCTAGTACTTGTTATATTTGCAAAAGGAAAACAATTTTCCGAGGAAAGCGTTAACTTGGCGCAACGCAATTACACTTGTGTAACAAGTTCACGTTTTACTGTGAGGAAAATGCGCCAGAACTTAACTTCGAATCAAATCGTAAAAGTAGTTAAGTTTAAAACGCTGTGTTTATTACTGGCCGTGCAGCCCCAGAGCCGGGCTTGTTGATAATGTTTTTAGCCATAACTTAAGCGGGGTCCGCTCCGACCCCCACGATCAGGGGTGCCCCAAGACCCCAACCAGCTAATTACTTTTTTATGAATACGATTCAATTTTCAGCGGTAATCGCTTCCACGAGAGCCTTCACACGTCCGATCGCGCCAATTTTCCAAGGAAAAAATTATGCAAACGGGCTTCGAGTGCCATTGGCCCGATCGTAATTTTTAATTTTCATCACCTCCGGCTCGTAAAATTTGATATAGAATAACTTTTCTATCTTAAATCAGCAATCAAAAATACGGACTCATAAATTCTGATTTAATGCTTAATAATCAGGCGAAAACGCTTTAATTGAAGCGCTCCATAAGGTCCACCAGACCAAGTGTTATCAACGTATTCATGCTTAAATTTAAGTACACAATGTTCAGTTCTTACACTAATCATTTATAAATATTTACTAAGGAATTGAATTTTAGTGTGATTGCCTTATATTCGGCTGGCAACACCCAATCAGCCATTGTTTGCTAGCTCAAATATATGAACTTGTACAAAATATTTGTTTGCAATACTATTAAAACCGGTTCAATGATACAAGCAACGTCCTAAAACCCAATGATGGCAACCCAAAACGAATAATATCGACACTTAGAACTTTAAAATGCATAGTTGACAACAAAAAAAAATCAATATATCGTTTTCATTTGGAACAACGAGTGGCTATAAAAAACACGGAGGTGCATTGATTGCGATTTAAACCACAGCTTTTAAGCTTACTGAGTAACGGTTTATAACTTTTATAGTTTCTACAGTAATTAGATAAAGACAAAATAAGAATGAACATACAGATTCAAGCATTATCATATAATCACATTTGTGTCCCATCCATCCTATTTCTTTCTTGGGTGTTAAATCAGCTGAGCAATATTTTTGAACCGTGACATGAAAATAATTACGCAAGTATACAACTGAGCTCAAGAACAAAGAGGTTTCTAATGATTTCCTGATTTTAAAAAGATAATTCTTTAAAATCCTTATGACGTCCATCAAAGCATGAATCTTGATGTGTCATATCCAATGTCGGATATAGGGTATTACCCATAGGAGATTTTACTAGGAAAAGGATTTAATGTGGTAGTTTCCCATTACCTTCTATACATGCTAAAGTGAGGATAGGATTATTTAGAAAGGTATGAGAGGAGAAAATCTATGAGTGAGTAGCGAAATTATCATTATATATAAATGATTGTTGGAAACTTAACCACTCACTCATGGACGTTTTTGCACGACTTTATTAATCGCCTCAGCATTTATATTCCTAATGCAGGAAATCAGGGTAAACTTGGATCTAGATCCAGATCCATTTATCCCAGAGCATCCAGGCACCCACCCCTTTTGCTCAGCGCCCTCCAAAAGAGGCGAAGTTTCCGCAGACTTTCCGCAGACTGCAGCTTCAGACTGCGTGCACCCAAATATGCGATGGAGGAGAAAATACAAAGCTTATGTTAAGTTCAAAGGAACTACTAACGCAGGTTCACTGCTACTACGAATCTGACCTCAGTTTGAAGGGAGCTGAAGGAGCTACCCCTTCTCCATGTTACTCGTATCAGTCATTTGTAGTACCTATCCACGAAGACGAGTTGCCTTTTGAGCAGCCTAAATCCATTCTCCCTTGTATGCACTAGGCTGTTGAGGATAGTGGTGATGCCTTTGACATAGACCACCAACTTCTGTAATCACCAGTTCCAAACACCCCTTTACAGCCCAACTCATGTTATTTGGGCTACCCCAGCAGCATTTGATGAGCAAACCGATGAGGCTGCTTTCGCACAACTCTACTCCACATCATTATCCTAGGGGCTCAACCGTTGCCTACGGGCATAGGGTTGGCTCCCCCCCCCCCTTCTGGGGTTTTATGAATGGATATTATGAAATGTTGTTAAAAAATGTAAGCCTTTATCTAAAAATAATGCAATCTTTGATTGATAAATATTATAAATACGATATTTTATTCAAATATTATATTAATTGTTTTTACTTTTAAAACTACGAAAGCTTGGTCAATTTTTTCGCAAATATCTTTGATATGGTATTTGCTTGCATACGATGTTAGCATTGTGGTGGCAAATGACATATTTCATACAAAATGTACGCCTCTCTCTTATGGTTTTAGTTGTTGAAGCTAACGAGGTAATAAATTGTGATGTAAGAATGATGTAAGCTCTGAAGTATATTTTATAATACCTCCCTTCTTGTTAGGGATATTTTCCATGCTTCTTATATTTATTTTGCCTTAGATCGACTTTGCAAAATTGAATAAATGCCGCATATGCTCGACAATATATACATTTTGATAGTTGCAATTTTTATTGAGAGATGGTGTAAAAGCTCTCGATACTAAATGCTGATTTTACTAGAATGCATAAAGCTCAGTTCCTCATTTCTTCGCAAATATAGTGCTGAATTAGTTTCTGAGAGCTATCAATATTTCATATAATACATATTTATTATATGCAGCTAACTACTATTATATAATTTTTGTGCAAGATAAAATAAACCCCTTTTTGCGCAAATCAACGTCGTCGAAGGTATCACCTGAACTTCAAAATAAAGAATGATATAATACCTTATAATAATAATCGAGATCTTATATTTAGCTATACTTATGAACAACTTGAATCCACGCGTTTTTATGGTCAGTTATTGCATAAAATTACTTATGGACATCTTAATCTGGAGGCAATGTTAAGAAAAACACACCGTTTATCTTATTTAATCTTAACCCCTTTTTATTCAAATTATTGTTAGTATATGATTTAAACATTTGGTTCAAGATTAAATGTTTGAGTCCACGAACAATTGTTGCTTGGAGCTTTAGCCTGTAAGTATGAGGCGTACAAATTATATTTTACATTCTCATTGAATATCTAAAGCGCAGGCTCAGTGGTTTTAGTTTGAATATTATTATAAAATTATATAAATAAGAATAACACTAAGCCAAAGTGGAGAGATAATCTAATAAAATGTCTTAAAAATATTTTATCGTTAAAGGTATTCAGGATTTACGTAATGGTGCAAATTAAGCTTAATACTTTGGAGTCCCAATTTACACTTCCCTGGTCGAAGAAATTTCGCTGGTACTCGTTCGAGCGCAAGTAATCCTGTTATAAGCAATCATAATTTGAAAAGTTTTATGATTTAAGACACTGTTTAGCGATATAAGCATTTCCTATTCCTACTTTAATCTCACCCCTCGCCATTCCACAGTCGCAAGGTTTTAAAATCCGACTACCCTTCGAGAAATTCAGTCACTTCCATTGGATAAACTCGAACATTTCGAACTCATATAATTTTATTTGGAGCTCGCTGTGTAACGCAGTTGTGTGTGAATTGCTTATAAATGTAAATAACTGAAAGTAAAATCAATCATATGCAATATTAAAATAGAGATATCCATAAGAAAACCACTAACAACCCCTAGAGTGCTGAGATACGATATATCGTCGATTTTAAAACTAACTTGGACTGCAAACAACGATCGTTATTGGCTCATTGGTGATTATAAAATGTTCGAATTTGAGTAATCCCATTCAGTGCAACTTGCTTGTACGTTAGCGTGATCAAATAAGAGAGAGTAAGATAACAAAAAAAGAGCATTGATAAAAATACAACACAGCAGCTAAAAGGTTAAAAACGAACCAAATCAAATCGTGAGAGTGTATTATAATCAATTAAAAAGCCCTAAGTAAAGCTAAAATTGTGATTAATTTGAAATAAGTCGATTTTTTTGACAATATTGCTCCAATAACATTCAGGAACTAAATTATAAAATTCTAAATTGTCATCTATTTCTTCTTGGATTTGAATCTACGGGAAGTATAGCTGGCGACTACATTTTTAAAAACGTATATACGCCATGAAAAACTATGTCAAAAAGGTTAGTGTTGGTCCCATAAAGGGAATTGCTAAAAGCCACCTCAAAAAAATATAAATATTCATACAATATGACTCATCCTAATTTAAATATGTTCAAGTTTTCTGATCAATGTATTTGATTTAAACGATTTCGATCTATCGCTTGTATTAATTCAAAAACATACAATAGACTTCATACCTGAAAAAAATATATATATTGAATATAAATATATTCAGTCGATGAAGTATCGCAGGTTTGCACGACGACAAGACAAAAAAAATTAAATTAAAGGAAGCTCCCGATTGTGGAAATTCCATTAACTTATCTAGTATAGTAGCCGATGTTTGTTTAAGCGAACGGGTTACTGGATGAAACCCTTAAATTCCAATGATTCCAAACACTCAAGGATATCAAAGGAAGTCTTTCTAAAACCTTATTTAATTTCTTATTCAATGCATTGTAAGCATTTCAATAAAGCAATATGCTCCCTTTGATCTTTATGAACGTTAAATATGTTTTTCCTCCAGTGTAAAAAAGTAAACGAACAAATTCAAGGCGACTCTTTTGCGAAAAATGCTTTGAAATTTCGTATTAACATACATAACATACTTTTAAAAAAGCTTGCTATCGATTTTATGTTCGTCTTATTTCATTTATAAAAATTATTTATACTATTTGTGATTTCATTCATTCGATATGACAGCTCTCTATTTGTCTTCAAATATATATTAATTTTTCTATTATAAAAGTTTTCTGATTTTAATGCGAAAACTGTATCAAAAGCTTGCCTGAGCTCTAGAATAATAGCAATAATTTTATCGTTGAAAAATGTAATTAGCTAAAACATTTAAAAAAAAAGTGCAAAATCCAAGGAATTTTTACATTTTTGGCATAAAATGTTTGTTTTCGATACAAAAAAGATTTTTCAATATACATGTTTTTTTGCACCTAGACCGACACATTATTTTTGGGGATTAAGAAGGTAATTTGCTATGTTTCACACATAGACCCCATTCTAGGACTCGCAGCCACTAGACTGGACACCACTGGATTTCTTTGTCTGAATACGTGCCCTATTCCGTGGCTTGCGCAATCTCCAGACCTGACACCAATGGATTTCTTTGCCTGGGGATATGCGCTATATAATGGCTTGCATTGTCTTCAGACCTGACAGTAGAGCCGTAACTAGGGTAGGAAGCGCCCGTGGCATGTATCCAACTTGCGCCCCCCCCCCCCCCTCCAATTATAAATGCAATAGTCCCAAAAGTACCTGACTTAACCCATAGATAACGGTTATTGTTTAAAAAAAATACGAAATAAAAAAACACCCGCGCGCTACCATACTAGCTAGATTTTGTAATTTAAAATTTAAAAAATCAGCTAAGATAGCAGCATACATTAATAAAATTTATAAATACATAGTTTTATGGGTTTCGCGACCTCATTTGCCGCGAGTCACCTATGTAAATTAACCTCTGAAGGGGATTTCATGATCGTAAAGATCATAAAGAGCACCGGGTAGGCATTTATTCTCGAAAATGCCATAAAAGAGAACGGAATAGTTACAAAGTTTAAGTCCAAACGGTCCGCTTTTCGGACCGCTGATATGCTGAATGAGTACATCGCGATCGGACAACATACCTGAACATGTCTACATAACGATTACAAACTCTCATTATAAAACGTTGGCCGAAGAAAACTGATCGGGTGAGTTGTTTAATTATTAATAAGCAATAATGAAGGAAAGAGGGATTAGACAACTTAGTATATATTATAAAAATAGTCAATCAGTGTTGATACATGTAAAGTAGAATAGTCAAGTAAAATAAAAACCATGTGCAACTCTCGACCGAGTCGGTATTCTGCATTTTCAAACAGCACTAAATTTCTTAGTCTAGGAACGTGCAAAATAATCAATTTGCACAACAGAGATTCCCACAAAAGAAATCCTAATTGATAGAATAATCACCACCTTTGCAAAAATGAAAGAGGAAATGTTACTTCAGATTTGAAATAAGAAAACATTATACGAAGTAGAGTTGTCTAATTTGAACAAATTTTGTAGATAAATTGAATAAAAACATCTTAAACGTAAAAAGTATTTTCTTAACCCTGACCCTGGCAAACTCTGATACCTTTTTAAGTTTAACGACTTATTGAATGATTTGTATGATATGTAGCATATCGTTGGAAAGATTATAAACCAGTGATATTTTTAAAACTAAACTACGTTCAACATAATCGTTTTTTTATTTAAAGAATTTAGAAGTTAACAATTCTCATTCTTTAATGTATAACTTTCTTTAACCCAGTTTCATAAAATAATTATTTATTTAGATCAAAAATACATTGCAAAATACAAAAATAATTACTTCGTGAAATTAAATTTACAAATTAAAAAGTAATGATAGTTTAAAGGTGAAATTTTGGGTATTTTTTTAAAATGTATTTCGATAACCCTAACCTAATCCTCAAAAACATCTGCATATATTATTGCTAGTGTAAGTAGAGCGATTTCTTAATGTGTTTAATGCGTATCCTAATAAAACTGGAATATGTTTGAATTAGGATTTGTAGGTGTGAGACTGATTTATATGTGAGAATGAACCAACATTTCCAATCTTCTCTATTTGGACTTAAATCTGAGATTTTATAATTAGAATCCGGAATTACCCCATTATATCAACACGTGGCTCATTATATTAATCAAAATGATTTTTAAATTAAAATGAATAAAAAGGAAAACATTTTCAACAAAGGCGAATTTCATCCATATGTTATAAGATTTAATCGCTGATTGAAAATCGCTGGGACAAAGGCTCAATGCTCTTCTTTTACGTCCGGATTATGATTCAATTATGAGAGGTGCAATAGAGATTGTGGTATATTCTCGTTGCCTGGAGCTTCTATGTCTATTGTATATGTCGGCATGGTTCCGAATCATCGTCATTGTAAAATAATCCTATTAAGCAGCTTGCCTTGTGAATGATTTCTCATTTCAACTTTAATTTATTACATGCCACTTTTCTACTGCCAGGCGGATCAATTATTGCCGTTAAGAATCAATCTTTCATATTTCCTAAGAGATGCAGCTCTGCTGTGATACAGTGGCTCTTCATAAACACAAAATAGCTGGTGAACAATCCAAAGAGGGGTAGCAGGAGCGAGTGCTCCTCTTACCCGTGGGATATGAACTTGCACGTTTGTGCGGATATATTTTTATGTGCTTATCTATAAAAATAAAGTTTAATCTTCGGATGCGAGCGTAGTTGGTAATAATGTTGAGCAGAGCCTACTGTGCCATTGAAACGGAATCAGCAGATTGCTGAAAAAATACGTTCGGGGATGCTGCTGATTGCGCTGGGAGTTGTAAACAATTTTATTAGATGGCAAAAAGGGCCTTAGTATATTCCTCCATTATTATATTTTTAATTTTATTTCAACAGAATTGTAGTCCTGCATCATTAAAATTGCTGTACTCATAGTGAATCAATGCATGTAAAACAATTCCTGTAAGATTTCCAACAAATAACTTTGACATTAAAATTACAATAAGTTAATGATTTAATCAAGCGTCCGTGTAAGATTATTGTATCAAGCCAATGGTTAATATATTTTACGGCTTATGTTGATTTACTAGAAGACTAGGGCGGTCAGCTAAACAAGACTTTTTTAAAGAAATGAAAGGTATTTTCTATGTTCTATAGTACAGCAGATTAGGTGTAACTATTAAATTATTCGAAACTAAGCTTTCCAAATTCACAGAAGTGCTCCTATGCGCCCAATATGAGCATTCTTTATGAAATTTGGTAAATACGTGTATAATAAACGTTTCCATCGTTTAGACTACAATTATTCAAAAATATTTAAACACTTTTATTTAATCAACAAAAAATGTTAGTAAAAACGCACACTTTTCTTCGATCGCTCACTTTTTTTCAAATTTTAAAAAATATGTTTATATTCAATAAATATCGTCTAGTCAATACACTAAATATCAATATTCTATATTTAATACTTTTCGTATAAAAAAATGTTAAAAAATCGATCACTTTTAGGTCCAAAAAGGTAGAAATGTCCCTTAATATAAATCAAATATTTACTAATGATTTTCAAAATGAATGATCATAAACAGTAATTTCTACATGTCAATTCTTGCTTTATTGCCACAATTGCTTACATGTGATTCATATACAGCATATTTATATCGGATGCACACAAAGAGCGTCTGACCGCATTTCGATCTAAAAATAATGCATTACACACTAGTATAATCATGATATTATTCGTTTTTATGCTGTTATAAATAAGTGAAACATATTGAGGCTGTACCAATATAAATGTCTGAAATATTAAAATTGATGGAATTTTAGTAGGTTTCATTTGCTGAAATAAAATTGCATTAAATTGAAATAAATATTCGTATTTGAGCCGTTTTTGCGACCATCGATAAAGTTGTAGATTGGAGTCAGTTGTTTATACACTGTAGAGCAGTTGAGGAGTATAGAGACTGACGAGATGTACCTCTCCTGCTCTACAGAGGCACGTCGGAATTACTTTATGTTATCCAGGGATGTTTTTACAACCCTTATGTACATAACGATTGTATGCTGTAAAGAATTGTGAGCGCTGATACCAATCTCAAGTAGAATCCGACAAAAGATAAAACTCTTTGAGGCCATGAAATCATATTTTAAGCCATTTATCACAATAAAACCGACCCGCTCGCATGTCTTCGACAAAACAACGTAAAGCGAATCTTTCTTTATTTTTTGTTGACATATTGAGGAACGACGTATAAGAAATGTCGTTTTCATACAATTTATTGTATTTTCCTGAATATCAAGAATGTTTCCATGTAAATGGATCGAATCGAACATCGAGGATTGGAATACAAATTATGTAAAAATATGCTCAAGGGTCATAGCTAACATTTAAAATAGAACACCTCAAATTTAGATCCAAATAATAACATTCAATAGTCACAAATGCAATTAAATAATAATTAAACTTAAATAATAGGATATTAATTAAATGTCAAATTTTAACTATCAAATTAATAATGCATTTATTAAAAAGTTAGCGATACATTTTACATAAGATACATAAGTCTCAAGAACGACGTAAAATGCCTAGATGGGATCTGCCAAAAAATATTGTTCAAGAAGGAATCTTCTGACTACAGGAGCATAAGAACCCCTGATGTACATCAATAACTGTCCCAACATTTCATATAAGGGATCTATGCATTGACCTTCGAAACCAAGGCTTGTTGCAATATATCTGCATGGACTATCTATAGGAATAGGTAAAAAAAAATTATTTCAAATATATATATTTTTTATATATGTTTATCTATGTCTATTTTTTAATCATTAGCATTGCTGTGTTTTTATGTCCAATTGGAATTTTAAAAAAAATAATTGAAACAAGTGCCCATGTCGTTGAAGGCATATTTAAGATCCATACCTAAGGTCACAGTCAGATTAATTTTTAAAAAATCATATAACATGTGAAAAGTGCTAGATTGCTTACGATAAGCAAGTCAGGTGATTGACAAAAAATCTGTGTCATATATGTTATCAAATGTAAGCGATCTTCTTAGGAGGATTTTTCATGTGGTGGATTCCCATTAGCCTTCCACATATAATATGATAAAGTAAGAATAGGATTATTTAGATAGGAATTATTATTAATAATATTATTTAAATGATAATTTAATTATTGCTGCATATTTAATAATTCACTCATGGGTGTCCCTGCACGAATTTATTAATCGCCTCACTTTTTACTTATTTCAAATCGAGAAAATTAGGGTAAACCTGGATAGAGATGATCGATCAGAAATATGTATATTTCTGATCTCCCAAATTTGTTGGTATGGTGATTTTTTTTCCACAATCTGGATTTAAACCCGAACCTTTATAATAAGAGTCCAGGATCTAAGACCACTCTATACCAACACTTGGTCAATCATTAAAAAATTTAAACAAATAGTATTTATAATACTTCAAACAGTATTTATAATACTAATGGCTTTTAATCCACCTCTTTGAATATTTTTATGTGAAAAAACAATTAATTGGTGATTTCGACGCATTTATGCACGCACCGTAACCTTGACATGAAGACACTTTAAGTTTTCAGTACAAAAGGGCCTCCGTATTATGAGGATCATGACAAACCCAGTTGTGGGAATAAAAATCCTTTTCGGGCCACTTAAAAAGACACATTTGTCTCACCGCGATAAAACCGTGAGTGGGCTGGGGTAGATTGTACCCACACACCTTTTGGCAGGTACATTTTTCTTCCTCTTGGGCGCGGACCTTGTTAACTTTATTGCATACACTATCTCGAGGAAATTTTCTTTTTGCTAGATAAACGCGGTAAGCGTCTCAGCCTATTTTGTTTTATGGGACCCCATACTCCGGCTCCTCATCGCGGGGGCTCTCAGGGCCCCCAAGCCGTTGGCCCTATAAACATTTATACATGAGGAATGTACCCTTACGTATATTATTTATAGTCGCTCGGGTTATTTACCAACGCGCCCGGTTATGAATGTGCGTTCTCCCCTTTTTTGAAATTTTCGTCTCCTTTTACGACTGTGATGCTTTCTTTTGCGTTTTTTCTTTCGCCTCGGGAAAGATTAGAAGATAAGCCGCAGATAGCGAGCGGAAAAGATTAATTATGTTGGGTTTTATTATTTTTATTTACTTTTTTTACTCCTCCGGTACTAAAAAGTTGAGATACTTAAACCGTTATCGCTGTAGAAATTAAATAAATTATGTGATTAAACCCATTAAAATTTTATATCCCCCATTTTTTTAAGTACTGTTAATTTATCTCGCAAATCAAATTTTTCTTTTTATCCTCAAAAATATGCTTAGTACGATCCTTCACTATGTTATATCAACCAAGGAAATCCAATATGAATAGTCGATTCCATATGGGCTACCCGTAATCTTAATTATTCAACAATTCCTGACAGTTAATTAATCCATCGCCCAATTATCTTGCATCCAGGTTTATTTGAATTAGCATTAAACAAATAAGTGAATATCTTATCTCCAGGGGATATTAGAAGGATTACGCTTTCGTTAATATTATATACTATGCTATATTCATATTTTAAAGAGCCGTTCTGTGGATAAAACCATGTTGGAAATCTATTCAAAACTTTAATCACTATAATAAGTCAAATCTATAGCAAACCACTTCAATTAATCGTTATTACTAAATGAATTAATCAAAAACAAAAAACCCTTTGTACTCCTTTTTCGCGCGACAACCCAATAACTCAAAACCTTTCGCAGCACTTTTGGCGAATTTCTTACTCCTAACTTAAAATCATTACACACACAAAAAAACAAAATGATATAATTTTTAAAGAAAAGACCGAAGTAAGCTTTTGCGTTTTGCATTTATTTACCTATTACCTATAAATAGTCCCGTGGTTATGCAGTCAAATTAGCAACTTAATTATCTTGGGTTTAATTTTATAGGAGGTGTAGCTGGCGAACATATTTTTAAAAGCATATATACGCTATGAAAACTTTATCAAAGTTGTCTACTATAATCCCAAATCCAAAGTTGATAAAACCAATGCTGTCTAACAGAAGGGTCTTTTGATTGCCAAAAAGCAAAAAGTTAAAAGACCCCATGTCTTTATTTTTTTTTAAATGTGCAGTGAATCTCTTTGGAAACCTTATCCTACAGAAGCTGGCGGTGACCGGAAACATGGGAAGAGATCCCTAGATTAAAAAAGCAACAGGTCCCACAATCATTTTAGTTCTTGTAACAGCCATGTATAAAAACAGATGAAAGAACATCATCGTCAGAAACAAACTTACTGATAACAAATCTTAGCATTTAAGAAGAAATTCATCTCGGAAGAAAATCAATTTTAGACAACGATATGTTGTAAGTACATATATATATATATTTAAAAAAATATTAATATAATAATATATTAAAATCAAATTTTTGGTTTGATATAGATTTACAGCATTTACAGTGGTTTCTAAAAATCCAATATTTACCCTTTCACCCTTATTGATTATTCATACTTCATTTAAACCACTGTTTAGAATCTGATAATAGAACATTTTTCGGGTCAATATTTGCGCATGTGGAGGAGGCCACAGGTGCGATAATTACATTTCGCCAGTTTCACCAGCCCTTAAAATGAAGAGAACAACCCCTTGATCGTAAAACCTTTGATCCCTTGACCCTGTCTGGAATCAATGAAATAAATTTCATTTATATGCCTACCCAGGCGGAATCAACAAATCTGTTTGATCACGCCTACATATCTTGTCGCAAAATAGACCCAAACAAAATGATTGAGCTGTGGACTTTATTTCATTATTTTTATTCATTATGTGCACTATTAATAAATACATATCAAATATTAACGCACTGACTAAGACCATAAACTATTATAAACAATAGTAAGGAAATGCATCGAACATTTTTAACCTTTTTCCCTGTTAAATCGACACGATCTTTTCCTTGTTAGTGCAAACTTAGCACAATAACCATATCTAAGCTATTAGTTTCGTGTAATATATTAACATTTATCGATAAATGGTAATTATAACCGACACAAGCCATGTCCCGAAAGTAAGTGTACTAAATTTTTATATTTAAAAAAAAGTACATATGAAAAAAAAATACATTGTTGATACACTTGTTAACTATTTGTCAACATAATTGCTATTTCGTTTAATCTATCTGGTGAGCCGTGGCATGAGCTTATTTATGTCCTCCTCGAAGAACTCTCCCGCTAGCTCCTTCCTCCACTTCAGAACCTCTTTCTGCACCTGCTTGTCGGTTGAAATTTTAATTCCATCCATGTATTCTTTCAGGGAGGAAAAATATGATAAGCTGAAGGCACCAAGTCAAGGGAATATTAGGGGTGGTTAAAAACATCCCAACCAAATAAGTCCAAGAACCCCTTGGTGGCTAAGACTATGCAACAAGCACACTCCTAGCATACCCTTCTTTTTGTTTTGAATGCTTCTTTTAGGTTCTTTTAGGGTCTCACAATATCATTGTGCATTGATGGTCTCTCCCTGAGGCAAAAATTCAATCAAAATTATCTCTAGTCACAATAGAGCTCAGAAAATTCTCACCTTCGAATTCAAGTCGCGCACTTTTCAGGATTTCATACCGACATCTTTCACGCAATTAAACACTACAACTTGAATATTTCTGCTATGCTTGCTTTGTTAGGAGATCCCCTTCTACTACTCAGTATGGCCAACCCTTTAAAAAACAAAAAAACACATCCGTCCGTTATTGTCACAGTACACTTACTTTCAGGATATTCCTCGTATGTTTCCGATATTCCTATAAACAATGACAAAGTTGAGTTTTATATCGAAGTTGTTTGTCGAAGTTGAAAAACTCATCAATGATATTTTAATATTAATATTTTAATAGTAATTGGTGAAGTTTGATGTATTCATAATTCATATATCGATCGTTTTGACACACATTTAACCTGATTTTCTTACACTAAAAATAAAATGTGAAATTATTAAAATAGTTGAACATAGTCAACTGTAGTTAATTAATTTGTAACATTTTTTAAAACACAGTTTAAAAATTATCTCTCACTAACTTTTTATATATGGATATTTTTCATTGGATGTTAAAAATGTAAATTCATCGATATCATTGCCATTCAGTTTTCATCATTCGGCATACATCTTAAAACTTATTGTACGCTTATCTCTCTTTTAAAAATAAGTTACTGATCAATATGGTTGTAACGTCTGGTAAAATGACACACCATGTGTATGATCTAATTAATTTTTATATGCTGCCTTTTCTAGCAGGTATAATCACCTTATGTATTAGGGGAGATTTCGAGCTCGATGGTTTCAGATATAGGAGTTGAGCATTACGTATATTCGTTCGTTGTGTTTTGAAAAATTCGGTGGACATTACACTCCATCTATCCAGATGACCATCCAAAAAGCCTTGATTTAAAGCATTTATCCTATGACCAAGTGCAAACGAAACATCAGGACGATTGACATAGTAGACGAGTAAAAGTTTGCGGAAGGAACCTCAGTCGTTGGATCATCAAACGCTGTAAGGGTAGTCTTACAGATATAAATCGTTGGAAATGCATTATATTTAGTGATGTCTTTTCTCTCTTCCAATATAAATCTATTGGTAGGGAACTGCTGATTCTTGAAGAAGGACATTGGTCAAAATACACACCACAATCTTAAAAAGCATGTTAGGTAGAGTAAAGCTTGAGGCATATTTGAACGGTACTAAACTCCATGGCAAGATACTAATTATACTGCGTCAATACGAGTTATTATAAGAGGGAAGGGATGCCACGTCCTCCTCCCCCACTCACTACGAATAAAGAGCGTAATAGAAAGAATAGGCACTACAGAGTCTTAAATTTAGTTAAAAATTCGCATATATTACAATAAAATAAAATGTTGTTAATAACTGAAAAAAAGTTAGTAATTGCTTTTTAAAACATAAGTATAGTGAATATTTATGAACAAATTATCAGAAATTAAATATCGATGGCATGTGGATTCGATGGAGACAATTTAATATTATAAAAGCTATCAGAAACATCGACAAAGCATAAAATTAATTACTCAGTCGTGTATTAAAGGGGTTTGGAAATAAATGCTCAGGGAAATTGTTGATGTTCAAATTAATTATAAAAATAGTATTTAAAATACGATCGAACAGATTAGTCTATAAACTACATAATTCCCAAGGCATCTAAAGTGTTGATGTTCAAACTTTGCTCAATTTACACGACGAATCATTAAGCAACGAAGAACTGCAGAAATTGGAATGCCATATAAAGTCTCAAAAAATTGACGTCTTTCTCTTTACAATCAATGCATGGGACTATTAAAAAAATATCGAAGACTATGAACGAATAAGTGCAATAAAGCGTGCTTATGACGAATTATTTGGCAGTTATCGACACATTTTAAGTATTAAACGTTTAAGACAGTCCAAGCAAAATATATTAGTTTATTTTTTGAAACTATGTTCCTCCGTTAATCCCCCACTTATCGCGAACTTTTCCAGAACATATCATTCGTGATCTACAGGGAGCTATCTGTATTTTGACTCAATGTCCGTTTGGTAGCTGTAGTCCCAATGGAGTCAAAAGGGCGTATGAATGACTAATTATTCAGACACAGACTAATAACAACACTACACTTATTCAAACTAGGGATTTGGATCAGGCATATTTTATAAAATGCTTGTGACTCTAATATTAACTTCAATTCTTTGATCATTCAAGCTGTGTTTTCATCCACTTTTTTATGAAATCTCATGCCATACGAATGTTCTTAAACTAGATGAATTTATGAAATGAGTAACACCTTCACGATTTTTGCATTTATTTTCTGTCGTTCAAATTAGTGAACAATATCTTATAAGAATTCAGCAGCCAAAATATGAGATATTTTCATATATTTTAATATGTTATAAATTTTTAAGTTCCCTATGAGTTTCAAGCATTGTTTAAAAATGCTAAAATTCATTGAATTTGTATAGGAAGTTGATGTGTTGTTATCGAGTTATATATGGATGTCTCTGTATATAGTGTTTTTCTTCAATTTAAAACATAGTATTGTCTGGTTTTGCAAGAATTTGATTAATTTCCTATTCAATTGCAACGGGTTCATTGAAATTTCGCATCCGAACCGCGTTTTCTTCTATCCTCCTGGAAAATTTTTGCCGTGAAAAATTCACGTCATTCTTTCGCGCGGTGTTTTACAAGCCAAGCCATTCGTTCCACGTCGGCCCTCACTAAATAAACAAGACAAAAAATGCCCCTCCAGGGCTAATCTCGAGTAATTTCATCCAAGGGAGAGGGCCGGGAGAGCACTCGCAATAAATTCCTTTTCGCCATTTACGGATTTCTTCTTTTTTTCTCTTTTATTGCCGCGAACGTGATAGCGTGGATGTCTTATGAGCGCCGCGGCCTTCATATATAACCGAATTAAAAGTTACAATCATCGCTCACCTGAGCCTCAGCTTTATTAGTTTAAGCTGATAACGCAACACCGAGAGAAACTAATTTCATCCCCTTTGCTTTTTTTGAGTTTTTTATTGCCTATTCTCTTGCGCCCTCCAGAGCAAATAAAGATTTATCAAACAAGTACATTGTAAGATCACACCAGAATTACGCTTTATACTTTTACATAGAAATTTTCAAATGCATGTGTAGCGCGCGGGAAATAACACCCCTGCGTGAAGCCGCTTTTAATCTGTGCAAGCGCAATTTCCTAGATTAACAGCAATTTCTCCCTGTTTTCTTGAGTAGAAAAGAAGAACAAAGAATCAAACGGTAGCTTAGGCTACAGGAAGATACGTTCTTCTTGCCAATGCGCCTGTAGTCTCATATGGGTTCCCTCTTAGAGTTCAATAAAGGTCTTGGACAAGCATCTTTTCATCGCCATCAAACCATCTTCATTCTCTAGTTGGGCTTTAACGATCGATTCTGAAAAATACATATAGGGTGGCCTATGGTCCAAGGGCTCTCTAGCCCAGGTGATCTCGCTCCACATAGCGCCTAATTCTAATTAATAAAAAATATTAATAAATGCATCCAAGAACTCTTGACTTATCGACAAGTGATTTTTTTACAACTCGGCTAAATAAAAAAAAATTGCTTTAATTTCAAAGAACTAGTTGAAGAACCGATATGCGGACTGCAGCGCTTCAACTCACAACCTTGCCAAAAAATCTTGAATGAATAGAAAGGTCTTGTTAAAGAATAAAGTCCTACATTCGTCAACAACGCGAACTTTATGGTATTAACACTTAAAAGACAAATTTTCTAAATAAGTATTACAAAAAAAATGATAAATAAAATACTTAGAATATAAATGATGCCATCAATTGCATCATCATTCATTTTTACATAAATTTGCGGTAAGTCGCTCTTTGTATACATTCTTCAAAGCACAAATATTTTTGCAAAAAAAACATGTACGTCAATACAAAAACAAATATGTACGTCAATACAAAAACAAATATGTACGTCAATAGAGTAAGTGCAAGCTAAGGATTTTTAAAATGTGTTTCATTATTCAAATTTAAAAATCATCGAGCACCACTGTACTCCTACTCAATCGGTTTCCCACCAATCCACAAATCAATTTCTTAGAAATCCTAATATTGTTTCTTATAATCTTATCAGCGACCTCAAATAAAGGATAATAGTAAATATCAAAACATTTGGCGTGCAAAAATTAAAATTTATTGTTATTGAAAATGGCATCAGTTAGTCATTGATCGTTACGCTTAGTGTGCGTATGTACGTGACTATTGATTGTTACTATAGAAGTTAACTTATTTTATAAAAAAATATAACAAAATTCAGTGTTTAAAACGGCAAATAAGTGTCTATATTGAATTAAGATAGGAAATTGATTGGAAACCCTTTGGAAGATCCAAAAATATAGTTTCTGTGGAAGAAATCGATAGACTAATTTCTTCAGATCTCAACAAAACCTATATGATATACTACAAAGTTATAAAAATAGGCTGTATAACACCAATACTTATCTGAAGAGGATTGCCCAATCTGGTTGAAAAGTTAAGTTTTTAAACTAACCAATAAATATGTAATATACAGTTGGGATTACTTGATTATTCTTTGGGTGATTGGAAGTTGATAGGTGATATATGAATTGCATAGTGGCTGTTGGAGTTGCTAAGTATATAAATGTATTAAAAATGGAAAGTTTGGCGATTAAAATGCATTCATGATCAAATCAAGTTCTAGTTTTTTTTATAGCTAATCGTTTTTTTTCCAAATTGTTAATAAATTATGACCATTAAATAATACTGTTGCTTATTGTTGTAAATATCCCATTTCTCGTCTCTTCTGCAGTCTTCAATTTCCAAAACTGTGCGATCCTCATCGATAACTTTAGTAGATCTACTTCTTGGTTTGTCTACTAATCTGATCGATAGATGAAACACAACTGACCGTCAAAGTTACGCGTTAAAAAAATGCCCTTTTGTCTGGGTACCCGTAATATATGACGAACTCACCAATTTTGTAATTCATTGCTAATGCATGTATTTTAAATAAAATCTTATTATAATCAATTATTGGATAATTGTAATGAAATTGGTAACACTTGAACTAGTGATAAATATACTTTTCATTAAAATAAATATCATCAACCATACTTTAATTGATGTTCATATTTGTAAATATTAATTTTACTAGATTCTCGGAATGTTTGCGAGCAAAATTTGAATCGCGTTTTTGTGATAATTTTATTTACTAACTTTTCACATGCTGAAATGTTAATTCGCACTAAAACATCATGATCATCGCTTTCGAAACTTTCCATTGTAAATATTTCATTATGAACTCGTTAAAAGTGGAGAAATGTGTGCTCAGCAACTAAAAGCCGCGAAGTCAAACAGCAATGTGCCAAAGCTTCCCGTTTCGCGTCTTCCGGATCCGGGTTCGAGGCGGCAGTTCTAATGTTTGGCTCTGCATTGCACAAACATACCCAGAACACATCATTTCGTTTGTTTAGTGCTTAAATTTAGATTTAGATATTGCTGACGGTCGTTGCAAATGCAGAATTCATGTAATTCAAGCCTACCAAGTACTCGCTTGATTAAAGCACTGTGGACGCAGTGAAACGACTGAGCTCAAAATAAATATCCGACATGTGTAAAACCTTACTACTCACATTCAGTATTAATACAATTTTTAATTATGCAAGAAAAAATAATTCAGAACTACAACCTTCATATCATCCCCTAACCACATATCTTATTTATTAACCAGATTTTTAAAAAAGCGATGGAAGATTATGAAAACTTCTTACACTAGGCAGAAATCAAAAGTGTAAGATTGTGAAAAAGGAACCAGGGTAGTAAGAGACTGGAAACACATCAGAAAATCATACAATTAAGCTTTTGGTGATTGAGAAAGCAAATAAACCTAATATTTTAAAGAAACCCCCATGAAAAATCTTCCTGTTGATTATTACAGCAAGAAAGAGGCACGGATAGATAGGTAGATTTTTGAATAAATGGTTCAAAAAGAAATGTATTCCAGAGGTCCAACATCTTTATAAATAAGGGATCAAGGCATTAAAGTATCAATAAAACGTCTTTATCGTCACATTCTTTTGGAAAATCTTTCTGAGGAAGATGACAACTTGATCAATTTCTAGAGAAAAAAAAGATATTGGATGCTATACATAGAATAAAACATCTCTGGATGATGGAGAAAAATTCTTCCTGGCATGGAAACAGATCTATGCATCCTGAAGAGAATGAAGCAAATGATATATCTAAAATATGTGGAGCAAAAGAGTGATGATACTCAGCTAAATGATTTACTTCAAAACAGTCCCACGGTCCAACTCGGCCTTACTAGAACATTTTTTCAACGATGAATGGATGAGTAAACTCACACATATGGCCGACATATTTAGTCTTTTTTTTTCGGTCGATGCACTTAAAGAAAAGCTGGTTCTTTGAGCGTGTCGGGTACAAAAGGAGGATTTAAAAATGTTTCCACTTTTGCAAGAATTTTTAATTGCTAGCATTGGTACTAAAATTTAATCACTATTACTCCGAAAATGAAGATCCTCATAAAATAAATCTTTTGATTAAAAGTCTCTTCGTAGAGGATGTCATTTCTTGAACTCTTATGAGAAAAGAAAAATAACAATGGATAGAGTTGTCTTCGGATGCCACTCTGATATCTAGACACAAAACATTTTTGGATACCAGAGGAAGATGAATATCCATCTTTAAACTGTAAAGCTATAAATTTAATAATATCATTTTCAACAACCTATTCACGCAAAAAAGCATTTTCGTCCAGCAAAATTGAATCGCACTGCAACCAAAAATATCCAATATATTAGCAAAGAAACCAAGTAGAAATTTGATGATTTGGATTATCCGTGTTTTTATGTTTTTCGTATCCATCTTTCCCAGCATTACCCCGAATAATTGAGAGTCTACTGTATTCATAAATTTTACTATAATAGAATTAAGAAATATACGTTTTTTCCCTCTACGCGCTTTATTCCCATGCAGTTATTTGTCGTTAAATGACTTCAGATCCCTTCACCGTCAGATTGGATGAAGACCCAAAACGACTAAGTTGAAGACGATGAAAATTTGATTAATCTCGATCAATATTTTTATTTATACATTTTTAGACGGAAAGACTCCAACTCTCTCTCTCTGTCTTTTCAAAAGCAACAGACCCCAACCTCTTGTAGGAATTGTTTCTTTATCAGGGAGAAAATTGCGACCACGATTCTTTTACCAAATATAAATTTTACATTTATATAACATATCATTTATATTTTTGTTTGATGTTTTGAAACCAATGATGTTCTGTTTATTTGAATATAAGTTTTCTTGGGTATAAATCTCGATAATCGTCGATTAGTTACAGCCTATTGACTTCACCTATGCTTCCAATTTATTATGATGACTTTTTAAATAGATTTTCATATTTTCCTCAGCTTCATAGTTGTGAAGAGTCGTTACTTGTTATATCCAAATCGGTCAAACAATATTTTAAATATTTCCCAATAGTCTGCTGGATGCAAATAGTAGTGAGTAATGAAACAAGGGGAGCAAACAAATAAGGGTATTATGAAGCATTAAGGTGTTTGCTTAATGACACATGGATATTGTAGACAGCGTGCGAAAACAACGAGTGTCTTGTCTCGAGATGGCGACGGATCTTTGTGAAGCACTTCAGCTATACGGGGATGAATAATTGTGACGTTAGAGGCAAGAAGTAGATTGCTTCAACGATTCCTTAATTTTACATATCGTTGAATAATTTGAAAGACATCCTTCAGGCTTAATCGTATAGGAAAATTTAATATCAGCACAATGTGACGCATTCAAAATGGCCTATGTGCGTCTGGAACCATTCTTCCCTGAAAACTAGATGAATCAAAACCACAAAATATTGCTTGAAGATGTTACAGCATTGAATATTTGTCTTAATTAACAACCAAGTGATATACTTGAACAATAATTGACATTATTTTAATGCAGCCTTCATTTTTATATCAAAAATAATCCAAATTCGATTTATATCTGTTGATTAAAAGAACTATTATAAAGTAAAATTTCACAGGCTTTATATCACGATGCTAAATCCTATTGGAATGTCCCAATTTTGCAACTTACAGGCCTACATCGAGTAAATTTGGTGGATTTGTATAATATAGCATTTGGTAGACAAAATATTTTCATGTTTCGGGTGGGCGTCTCCGAGCCAAAGAGCCCCCAGGTTGCTTCCCGCCCCGCGAGAACGCCCCAAGATGGTCGGCATTTGCAAAAGTTATCAGGTTTCAGATTAAACCACCGAAGTTTCTTTTGTCGAGAAATGAAAATACTAGTTCTTGTCAAGATCTTTATTAATCGAAGTAATGGTCAATCACTAACCACATAGAATGAACGATTTTATTTGCAACATTAAAATCAGGGTCATCTTTCCAAGTTTCATCTTTATTCAAAAAATATGATGAGATACCTAGTATCTGGAAAAATCGTAAAGAGTTGCTAGTCACAACGTCTTTTATGCTTTTTTCAGTGATATGTTCGATTTAAATGCTTTTTCTAATACCATATTTTTCTTATCATTAACTGAAAGTTCGTCGTCAAAATATGCAACAGACACCAACTCTTCCAACAAGTATCATAAATGGTCCAGTATTTTTATCATGGCAACTTTGGCCGTTGTTTGGTCTATATTTTCAAAAAATATCAGGTCTTTTAATAATTGTAAGTGGTTTATTGGTGCTGAATATCCCACAGGGGCTTGAAACCAGTATTTTATATATATTACGACTGTGAAAAGATAAATATATTTTATTACATTTATTTCCTTTTTCGTCAGTTTAAACTGATGTTTAAATCATTTTAAAAAATCAAGTAACACATCTTTAGCCATCCATTTAGCTCAATGAAGACCAGCAGCTTCCTAAATGAAACTCCTTTTTCAAAAATTCCTCCTAAGTAAATGACGGAAAGATTCATTAAATCTTTATAGTCATCTCAAGGTTGATAAATTTGAAGTTGTTTTTGAGCAAAAGAAATACTGTCTGTAGTAACATTTTCTATGAGTTTTAAGTAAGTGATATCATAAATTACTGTTTTATAATCTTTTTGATCAATTTTGTCCCAGTCCTTCTTAAACCTTTTAAAGAACTGGATATCAGAAGCACTAGACGGATCGAGTGATTGACTCACTATAGATTTTAACAAAATTTCCATTATATGATGGCGAAAAGTTAGGCAAAGCATATAAGTTGATCAATCTCAATCTCAATACGTACCCGCAGGAAATAATTAAGAAAGGGGGGAGGGGAGAAGGGTTGACTGTAGTAAAGTAGTGAGTCTTTCTGCATGCTATTTTACTTCAAAAAAGATTAATAAACATACCAGAATCAATATTCCAGATTAATAGTTAAATGACCATACAACGTTTTTTTTCTGAAACATTGACTTCTAAAATCTTTTTTTTAAATAAAAAACACGAATTCATCTTTTTAAAAATCGAAAAATAAGGACCATCCTACTGTACACTGTTGATATTATTCGTATTTTATTGTTATTTAGATATTTAAAAACAGCTTTGACTACAAAAGCTTCAAAATTACAAACATCACTCTAACCACACAAATTAGAAATAAATTTTTTTACGAATATTTTTGATACAAATACACTTCCATTTTTAAAACGCTGCACTGCATTTGAATGTTTTAACAGGGTTCTAAATACGACGATTTACAAATCTCTTAAATCGTCTTTTCTTTGTTGAAAGAGCTTATCCACGATCCGATGACGGTTTAAAGATTTTTTGGAATATGACTTTTTGTTGATTAGTAAATATGCACATTTGCGAGTTTCTTTAACATTTTAATATTTCTTTAATTTGTCATTGATATACTCGTATCATTAAATTCTATTATGATGGCATGTGATTTTCAAAGGATCAAAAAACTTGGAAATAAATAAATTTGAAAAAGGTACTTGAAAAAATAAAAATACATTGAGAATGTTTAGACGTGTAGGGGTACCTTTATTGCACGACTTTGCCATCGATGCATGAGTGTATGATTAGACGCAAGACACCCGTCTCTGTCTCCAAATTTCCATATTCATAGTATTGAATATGAACAAAGTTTAACAATTCTTTTAATTCTCCTAAGAAACATCTCAATGTGCTTCCCCAATTTTTAGGATGCCATCCCTGACAAGATATGTATTAGATAATGATGGCACGTGTGGTGAAAGCCAGCCATGGCTCACTTAGCTCGACAGTAAATGCAAGTGAAGCGTTAATAAGCAGCAATGATTATGGCATTAGCAAAACAATCGACCGTGACTTGAGCCACGGGAACGTGAAGGCACTCTGGGACCGTAACTTAAACATGTCTAAAAGCTTATTCTCTTTACCTCAATCACGTGAATGTCTCCCAGAGGCAGAAACGTCTACCTGAATTACACCAGTGACATGTTCTGGAACAGGGGTGACAATCAGTTGCCCCAGGACGCAGCTCTTCCCTTTAAACCATTACGTTGAAACATCGAGTTAACCCTACAGTACCGGTGGATGGGCACTCTGCTGATCTGTCAGCTCAAGAATTATTTTATGTGGAAATAGCACACCACTTACACTTTTATGACTACTTGTACTTGCTGGTTCGATTCAAAATATTATCGTCGTTATTTGCAAAGAGCGTTCTAACCAGGAAAGAAAATTATAGAATAATCAACTTCGAAATTTAATTTTAAGCCCTCCAATAATATTCCTCGTGTAGAAGCTCAAATTATGATCAATTTTATATGTTTTAACCTCTTACACTACGATTTAAGTCTCGACGGTTAGACTAAAATCAAGTCGCCCATAATCCGAAAAATTGTCTTTTCTTCTCGTTTTAATCTACTTCTTTCGTGCTAAGATAAGAAAAATCAGAACACAGATTTGTTTATAGAGCTAATGTAGACGGAGATTGTACTCGGGTAAGTTTGTAATCAAAATATTGTTTTTTTGTAATAAATTTGTGCATCAATATCAGAAAACGATCTTCAAATAATTCAAATCTCTGATTTAAATCATGATCTGTGTAAATATGTTATTCTAGTTTAAATATTTGATCTCGCAAATAAAATCCATTAGAATTTGTACAATGGCAATGAGTTTTGTCGGAATATTTAAGACCTGCAATCAAATTAATATCGATCTAGTCGTGGATAATTTGTTATTTCCTTAGCGTTCCCATGGAAGTATAAACGACAAATAACGGGCAGAAATGCATTAATATTTGTGTTGATATGACATCTATGAAATATTTTAAACCTCGACTTTAAATAACAATGGAATAAGATGCACGAGAGTAGATAAACAGTCAAAAAACCCACATATAGTTTATGGTATCAAAATGAAACTTGGAAACAAGTTTATACCCTTGCGAATACCGGGTCAACCGTGATGAACGTTGCAATTTGAATTTTAAAGTAGCCCTCCTGTTTTCTCGGAAGAAAATTCAAACACGTTGTCCACATGATTAATTTTCATGTCCCAAGTTTCCTTACTCAGTTCACTTGTATTGCAAATGCTCCAATAAAAACTCCAGAAAATTACAAAAAATGGACGAAGAAATTATTCACACGAATTCTCTGTAGATATTTGCGAAAATTTCATCGCGTAAGCACTTCATATCAGAATGAAAAATTTTCGGATAAATTCTTAGAAACGTAAAGAAAAGCTGCGTCAATCAAGTATTATGAGGGAATAGCAACAAAAGCTAACAGTAAGAGCTCTCGTAGAATAATTTATACACACATAGGCGTGAATGCGTATGTGATGCCTTCGTTATTATTTAGTTGGTATTTCTTATCGTGTTATATGTATAATAGAGTGGTCCTTATTTTTCGACTTTTAAAAAAATTGGCGATCACCCTGTCATATGATTTTCTGCCCTAAAAAATGAATACGTGTTTTTTTTTTAAAAAAAGATTTTAGACGTCAATGTTTCAGAAAAAAACGTATGGTCATTTAACTATTAATCTGGATTATTGATTATGGTATGTTTATTATTCTTTTTTGAAGTGAAATAGTATGCAGAAAGACTCACTATTTCACTACAGGCAGCCCTTCTCCCCTTCCCTCCTTCTTAATTCTATCCTGCGGGACCATTTTGAGATTAAGCCCTGCCCTGCTCTTTACTTCAAATTCAGTCATTAGCGAGAGCACACGCTTTTTTCTCCCGGTTATACGTACTTATTTCAACTTATCTTAGGATCCATAAGTAGTGACGGGAGTTCGGTAATTAAAAACAAAATCAATATTTGGCTTATCGGTTAATCAACACCAAATCTGCATCAGTCGATGTTACCTTCTATTGGTGGAGTATTACGTTTATGTTTTAATACTACAGCTGTAACACCGGCTTGAGAAATGGAGCTTGTGTTCTTCTGGAGCAGAAAATGGAAAAATACATGCTTTGCCTAGCTTTTCGCCATCATTTAATGGTAATTAAATCAAAAGCTAGTGAGTCTAGTGATTTTTTTATTAAAAGTAAGTGAGTTGATCGAATCCTGATATACAAATGTTCAAAAGATTTAAGAAAAACTGCGACAAAATTGATCAAAGTGATTATAAAACAGTAATTTATGATACCACTCCTTTAAAAATCCTAGATAATGCTACAGCAGACAGGATTTCTTTTGCTCAAAAACAACTTCAAGTGTATCAACCTCGAGATGACTAAAAAGAGTTACTGAATCTTTTCATCGTCTCTCCATTATTTAATTGGGAGGAATTCCTGTAAAAGGAGTTTAATTTAGGAGACCTGCTGGTCTTCAACGTGCTAAATGGATTGCTAAAGCTATGTGTTACTTGATTTTTTTTAAAACAACAGTTTAAACTGTCGAAAAGGGAATTGAAAGCAGTGAAAGATATTTCTCTTTTCACAGTCGTAACATATGTAAAATACTGGTTTCAGGCCTCTGATCCCAGGGTAGTATCAGATTTTCACTAATTCCCTCCCTTGTCCTTTTATGCCTCCCTAGTATTGTTTTCCACATTGCTTACGGAGGATAGGTAGTCTGTTCTTGTTAGAGGTCTTGGTCTTGATAGGTTAGAGAGGCGCTCTGCGCCTAATATTTTCTCATAAATCATTGCTTGCAAATTTGCTCAACATTTACACAATGCTCTACGTTTTGACCTCAAATGAACAGACGAACTTGATTTATTTTTTATTAATGTTTAATTTTCAATAAAGCCATATTTTATCCGGATGATAAAGTTGATTCTTATAATGAATGTACTGCATACTTTAATATAAATGCTGAAAAAAAATCCATTGTCACAAAAAACTCACAATTTTAAGTTTTATGTGTGTATTTAGAGTCACTATAGCTCAGATTATGTCCTAAGCAAATTTTCGCTTCGTAATGATCACATGCAATTTTTTTAATGAACTAAGCGATATTGCTTTTTGTTGATTTCCAAGATCTGCAACCAAATTATTTGCGTGCAATTTGACAGGTTAAAACGCTGCTATTGATGACTTGACAGCCTCAAGACAATGATTTTAATAAATATGAATTAGTGCACTATAAAAAATACCAATTTTGGACCAAAATCGATCGAAAAATGTCCTATTACGTTATTTATTATAGATAAAGGGTATGGAAATAATAAGAACAAGATTCAATATATGAGCAAAGAGCAGCTCTTAAGATCTTAAAATCAATGCGAACTTAGCTTATTCTTTAAAAAAATCAACTAAAAAACAATGTTTTCAATATTAATATTACCATATAACTAAAAACGTCAATGTTCGAAAACTGATTATTAAAATTCACAGTATCAATCAAGTCCATTATTATCATTTTTTTTATAATTTCATTGCCATATTCAGTGAACTGAATTTATAAATATACTTAGAAAATGTCATTATTTATTTGCAGCGTGTAAAATTTAACCCGGCTTTGACATTTAACCCATTTATGACCTCATGGCTACTACACGTGATATGATAAATATTATTTACCTCTGTCACCAACGACTACTATGAATAATGTTTAAATGGTATTAATGCATATATATAATGTCCAAACGTTGTTGATATTAATTTCATGATTTGCTTAATTGGTTTTTTTTTTTAATAGAATCTTTTGACGCATAGACGCCAATTATAAATTAACAAAAACACAGAGATTTAATACCGCTGCAACTCCAAATAATTGCAAATTGTTGGCCGGAATGAGAGTGAATTGTTTCTACTGTCTCCATCGCATAGACGTCATAGACACGTTACGCGCATGCGCCGAGCCACGTAGCATAAAGCTACCAGTAGATCAGTGGCTTATCTATTTTATTATATTTTACACAAACATAGCTTCATCTTTTATCTAACAATTTTCGTTAGTAAATTGTAAAAAACAATTTATAAAATTAACCTTTCTAAGGAGCTGAGAGTTCTTTTAGGTAGACCCGTTAAAAATTATACAACAATCGATAAACCATTATTTATTATAAAAAAAAATCTGTTTTACTGGGAATTATATAATATTTAATTCAAAATGTATTTTATCGATAAATGTGAAAATTGAACAAAACAATACAAAATATTTCGAAATCTGCCAACCTTTTGACATTTGTATCGCAAATATGCAAAAATACTCAAATCCATATGCATAATTTTATCTTGATAACCTTAAAAGTGTAAAGCAAGAAATACGAAAAAAAACAAGATGATATTTGTGAGTAGAAGAAGAATCGTGCATCAATTTAGCAGTTTTCAAATATTTTACTGAAACTTTTTCAAAATATCTGAATTTGATTACGCAATGGGTTTTCAATGGTCGTCATCAGATTTCCACACGATGAATCCGTATGATTGATAACATCTACAGTGGCGTAGCAAAAATTAATAGACCCCAAATATCATACTTGGATGAACAAAACAAAACTCTCATTCTACATTTTAATCCATATTCCTATAGATAGTTGAACTTGTAAACATGATCGAACTCAAACTGAATGTAATTCGGCAGCTTGATATGTTACATCCTAATTACGACTTGTTTTTCAACACGGTTAGAACGCTTCATTTAAAGATCGGTACATAATTTGCGGTTCCAAAATGAGTTTCTTTTCGTCAATTCATACCACGATTATCTTCATAAAAATGTTTTTTTTATGGAAAGAATAAGTTAAACATTGCGTATAATTGCCATTCAAGATCCGTTTTGTATTGCGCGCTGTAGTATTCACATTTTAGCCACATCCAAGCGACCTCTGTTGTTTGACGAGGTGCTCATTAAATCTGGGTAATTTTAAACACAATGCTAAAAAATCCAATTATCATCGAAAGAATATTACAATTCGGGCTTCCTCTCCTTTGTGATCGTATCTTTTTTCATATTCATTTCACTTCAAAGTCTCTCGGGCCACGGAGTGGGTGTAGGAGGTGCGGTTGGATAATACCTTTTTTTTGTACGTAATAGGCATTTGGCATGTGATGGAACAGGGATGGATTCGCGCTGGTTCCGCTGGGAGGGGTGGATAAATAATAATGGGCTATCAGATCGGGAAACAAGTGAACAACGAAACCAATTTAATTCCGGACTCCGCCGCCGTGAGCGCTAGTGGCCAGCGGTGTGGAGCGAAACGGAAATGAGCGGTTGGATACGGGGAGACTTTACTACTGCCACTTCAATTCATCCCCTAAATTAATTTCAATTGAATTAATCAATGAGCATTAATATCCATAGAAAAACGTTCATAAAACACACACCCAGAAAATAGATCTTATCAATCTGAATATATTTTTGATTGCTGAAAGCCTGTTAAGTAAACCCAAATCCAATAATTCCTGTCATAATGGAAAGTTTTTATAAATAACTGCATCGTAAAATTTTGATGAGACATAATATACATATCCTTCCAAGGGAGGGGAATTAGTGTTATTAAGATTTTTCTTAATGTGCTTAATGTAATAGATGGGTTCCTCATTTCCCCATTATTTCTTTTCGATTCCCCATTTTTTTCCCCGATAAATATTTCATCCGATTTTTCGCTTTGCATAGAACTCAGTGTATTCGTTATTATACATTTAATTTTGTTGTGTAATGTTGCTTATTCTAATGTGGTAAATCTATGATTTCTGCTCATCAAAATACAGTAATAAAATACAGATTTATTCGAACAATTGGATTACTACACAACTACAAAAATTGAAAAATTTATATTATAAAAATAGACATCAAATTTTAAATCAAATAAAAATCCAAAATGTTAATAAAGTCCCTCGAAATGGAATCGGAGCTCTTCTGCAGGCGCAAAATTGCTACTGTGATGGCTCACGTCTACTTGGGTGATGGGAGTCCCCGAACAGGAAAACAGGTTTTTTTTCAAAATAAACGAAAATTCTCAATTATATGCTTCGTTCCGATGATTTCACAGGATAATTTGGTCCCATTAAGAACAACGGTTAAAAATTGCGTTTAATTGTTGGATAACAGACTCAGATATGATATATATAAATGAAGCACAAATGCTTCAAAATGTTAATCAGCCACAAAACAATATTATTTTGCCGTATATTTTTAACTATCGTCATGATGATTTGTTCATTTTATTATGGTTGCATGTGGTTAACGCTCACCCATGTCATGGACTTATGATTAATTCGCTGTAGATCCATTTGTAAAAATGATCTGCAGACATTTTTTTTTATTATTTAAATGATTTATTGTTTATTACTTTAATACTCATGTGTGGTAATTTCTTATTGTATTTAATGTAAATAAAACTAGAAGAAAAAGTCAAAACAAGACAAGATATACATTAGGGTGGTCCGTAAATTTCAACTATTAAAAAATTGGGTGGTCACCATGTCATGTGATTTTCTACCCTAAAAATGTTTTAGAGTTTTAAATTATATGGCCACTTAACTATGAATTCGGCTTATTGATTCTGGTATGTTTATTAGTCTATTTTGAAGTAGAATAGCGTGCAAAAAGATTCACTACAGTCAACCTTTCTTCCCTACCCTTTCTCCTAATTCTTTCCTGCGGGAACGCATTGAGATTGGGCCTTACCTTACACCTCACTTCAAATTCAGTCATTAACGAGAGCCACGCTTTTTGTTTCTTCAATTATACGTACTTGTTTCAACTTATCTTGGCATCTATAAGCAATGGCAGAAGTTTTTCAACTACAATATAAATAAAACCAATATTTGGCTTATCGGCCAATCGACACCAAATCTGCATCAGTCTAGCTTTTTACCTTCATATAATGGAAATTATGTTAGAATCTGTATCTCCATCCATCTAGTGCTCCTGATATCCAATTGTTTAAAAGATTTTTAAAAAAACTGGGACAAAATTGGTTAAAGCAATTTTAAAACATTAATATATGATACCACATTCTATAAAAGTATATAAAATATTGCTGCAGACAGGATTTCTTTAGCTCAAAAACAACGTCAAATACATCAACCTCGACTATAAAGAGCTGCTGAATCTTTCCATCATTTTCTTGGGGGGAATTTATGAAAAAAGAGTTTCATTTGGGAGGTTGCTGGCCTATTTAAATATCAGTTTAAACTGACCAAAAAATAAGAGACTGCAGTGAAAGATATATGTATTTTCACAGTCATAATATACACAAAATACTGATTTCAAATCCTTTTCGTATCAAGAAGCATCGAGAAATAACTTACAATAATTAAAAGACCTTGCATCCTTTGAAATTATAAACCAAATAATGGCCAAAGTTTATGGTACTTGTTGGAAGAGTTGGTGTCCTTTTTTGCATTTTTTGACGGCGAACTTTCAGTTCAAGATAAGAAATATGTTTGGTGCACTTAGAAGCGAAGATGTAGAGGGTTACCCAAAAAGAAAAAGCATTTATATCGAACATATCACTGAAAAAAGCATAAAAGACTTTGTGACTAGCAACTTTATACGATTTTTTCTAGATACTGTGTATCTCATCACAGCTTTTGAATAAAGATGTTGTCTTTGGGAGGATGGCTATCTTTTTTGTTGATAAAAGATTACAAAAAGAAATATTCTGATATAAAAAAATTAACGCTTTCGTCCTGATTAAATATGATTTTAATATTTAAAGGGTATCCTTATTTGTAATCTAAACATTAATTTTACACATAAATGTTTTATATTAATATGAAGTACCAGGAAAAGCTACAAAAACAAATAATTTTATTAGTTCTTGTTGCTTACTGTTAATTTTTTGTTGTTAAATAATTTCATAAATATTTGCTTTATACATGATTACATATTTAGTACCGCCACTGTCAATATTTTAAAATAAGTGTTGATTGCCGTTATCGCTCTTCATTTTTGCATACGATTGATTAGGTATATAAAGAAGATCAAGAATTGAACTAACTCATTTAACGGGTTTCTTCATACATTAAATCAGTGATTTGTCTTAAGTTAACTTCTGCAAATTTTACTCCAGGATGAAGATTTGCTTTGTGTTAGTTCTGTTTTTAATCGCGGCTGTCAATTTCACTTTTTCATATCCGTTCTATGGAAACCGCGTTGAAAATCCTTTTCTCGTAAAATCAGGATTTGAAGATCGATATTCGCCTAGAGATTATTCCCGTTCCAGCTATGAAAATAATTATGGCCAAAGAAGAATCGAGGAGCCACGTATCTGGAACCAAATGAATTTGCCACAAAGACAGCATCATCATCACCCTGAAGATCAAATGCAAGGTTATTCACATCACAACAATTATCATTTTCAAGACCGTGACTATCAACGTGCTCATGCCTATGGAAAGTTTAATCCGCGACAACTCAACTACGAGGTTCCATCATACATGAATCCCACGAAGAATGTCGGGAAAATGGGATGGGGAGAAGATATTCCAACACAGACCATTTACTTTAATTTATTCTTCATTCTACCTGAAGATAATCAGATGCTCTTAGATGATTTTTCAAAAGAAAATAAAATGGATAGATTTTTATTACCGAAGAATAACTTAAAAGAACCATTTTCTGATTATGAAACTAGAAAAAATGATTTCTCAGTCGTTGATCAGAAAGAAAATATCAAATCATCTGATCAATTTATTTATCCTATGAATAGTGATGAGAAATGGAATCCATTTGTCAAGAAATCATCCCCAATGCCACCAAAATATTCGACAAGCAGCGAAGAAAATAGTGATGACATCATCTATATTGTCTTTTCGAATAGCATTACGGAAGGCGACGACAAAAAAAATATTAAAACTGATGACAACAAGCCTTTCCAAACCAATAAATTGGAGCCCAGAATAGAAGCTGACGTTGACATCAAAACTAATAAGCCTACTAACAATCTGAACCTTGACTATCTGGCATATGACATTAATAACAACAATAAACTTTCGACTCCCGACTCTTCGATATTTCCACGTCCAATTGTCAAATCTTCTAGTGAGCACACCTCGAAACCAGATAATTTTTTGGATATCAAAACCAATCTTTTGAATGACAAATCGATCAAAACTCCAAAAGATCAATGGCAGTTTAATTCCGGAGAATTAGTTCAGCCTGAATTTGTAAAGCAATGATATACTCCATTCCATCAAAATATTTTCAATACAATGAATTTTATATAAACAAATAAATTTGCTTAAAAAAACATGTTTTCTTATTATTTCATATATTTGTTTTAAATAAAGTTTTCCTATCATCACATAGATGCCACTATTAAATATTTTTTATAGAATATTAATAATTTTCATAATTCACATTAGTCTCACAGTGCCAATGCTTCTTAACACTAAATTATATCAACCAAATTAATAATCGGCTATATTTTGCCTCCAGATATTCAAGCATTTACTTAAATCCAAATTTCCAGCAATATTTTATAAAATTTCAATGACATGCATTAACATGGACAGAACGAGTTATCGATAGTGAGTCTAATGATGTCACGCTCTTTAAATAGATTCGTCCCAAAAAAAGCCAAAAAAATATTTTAACAGGCGTTTGTGTAATATATAATAAAATGGTCATGCGCGTGCACGTTATGTGTCCATATGCATACTTGTGCGACGAAAAGAGTAGAAATAATTCTTTCTGTCTCTTTGCAATCGACAACTGCTTGGAGTTTCACTTTTCGCCTCGTTTGATTCAATTTACCCTACGGCGCATATACAAATTTCACTTTAAAAAACATACAAAGCCAAAATCTTTAGATTCAAATGATCTTACTTCTAAGTAATTAATTTTTATTTTTGATCATCATGATTGGCCAAAAAAAATCAACGTATCATATTAGTATCAATAATTTCATATTAGATTTCACTAATAAAATAATTGAAATTTTATACAAAAAAAATCTTAATCTCAATAAGTTTGTAGATTTTTTTAAAAATGTTTTTTCTTTTCCTCCTATGCATTTATAGAGTGATGTGTTATATTTAAAATATCATAAATGAAGTATTCCGTTTAAGATACGTTTATCAAACACAATAAATAGTTTAACCCTATGGATACGGAAATTTGGAGGCAGAAATGGGTGTCTTGCGTTTCATCATTCACTCATAAATCGGTAGCAAGGTATACATGTATATATAGCCCATACACGCTTAAATGCTCGTTGGGAATTCACTATGTCGCTTTGTTACGAACAAGGTCTAAGAACAGAATGAGTGTCCAGAAGTCGAAGCTCGATTATTCGTGTTGTCTTGAGAACAGGCGTTTGTTTTGATAATTAAGATATTCGCATTATTCTTATCGCTGACCAATTTTATTATTCCTCCTTCACTGCTCTGGAGTGGCGTTATTAGCTATTATTAACTGGAAGACTTGCACGGTAACCCTGTTCTTTTATTTTCGCAACACATTAATAGGCAAAAATAGCTGAACAAAACAAAACAGATGCCATGCAAGTTGAATATTAAGAAATGAACGAATATTGTGTGTTATCAACAGTGTTAAGATGCATTTATTATGTTTAGTTCATTATCAAGCTTATTAAACGTGAAAAGTGGATTTGCATTAGAGCATAGCATGGCTGCTCTTCAGGCCGAAAGGGTTAACTTTTTAAATTAAATCATTTAAAAACTCAAGTTTTTTATTTCATCAAATCGAATTGAACTTTAAACCTTTTCTATTATTTGTGTGTTTACATTGGAAAAGTTATTGGATTCTTATTATAAAGATTCAGGTTCAAGTCCGAATATATATTATAGGAAAAATTTCGATATTGCTTTAGCCTGGATCTTAGAAAGTAAATACAGAGAATATTAATAAAGTAGGGCTGGGCTTTTAACGATGGACATATTTGCAATAAGAATTAAAATATTTTGTTAAGTTTACTGATCATTATTTCATTTATTCGTAGACTCTCTTCTGTCTGAAAATTCTCCATTGCGTAAAAAATAAGGACTTTCTTTCCGATCCCTTTTAACAATTTTTTATGTAAATATATATTTATATTTAAGTATGATAGCATAATTTATAATTGAGAAAATTAATGCATAAAATTATGGTTTTTATCAAATTAGCAGTTAGTTGATAATTTATTTATAACGGGGTCAAATCAAATATTTTCTTGTCAATGTTAAATTGAAGATTTTAGTCTCTTGGTGGTCGTTCATATATAAACAATCTTTTCAAAATGAATTTCGTCCACGTGCTTATTTTATTCATCGCCATTGTTATCAATTTTGTGTTCGCATCTCATTATTACGATGAACGCTCCATGGATCCATATGGACACAATTTGCCAGAGTATGCTAATCGACATTTACCGGGAAATTGGCACAATCCTCGTTCCAGATACGAAGAATATAAACCAAAAATGTATGTGAATGGATATCAAAATTATCCCCGCAGTGACTGGAATTATCGAACTCACGTGTATGGACACCACCATCATCCAGAAGAACAATGGCATAGTCACAGCTATTATCCGCGACAGCATCATGACTATCGTCATCACCATCATGGCTACAACAGAGAATATATACCGCAAGACCGCTTCTATGACGATCGTGTAAAGTATGACAGAATGCCGCATGACACAAATGCTTTCAATGGACTAAATTTAAAACCGGGTGATCATCATTCTATATATCAATCAATTCCACAGAAGCCATATCCTGTACATTCCAATTTCTTTTTTATTTTACCAAAAAGTGATCAGAACATCCCAGATGGCATAGATATTAAAGCTATTCCTATAAATCTTGATAAACCCAATGACTCTTCCACAAAAACAGATAGTTTTATAGATAGTGAAGCAGTGCAAATAAATAAAACAACAACAATAGACCAGCAGAAACAAAAGCCGTTTCTTTCATACGATGATGATGAAGAAAAAATAGTCAAAAGTGTCTCGAATAGGTTAAATAACTTTTTACCAAAGCCTCCAGTTTATAATTTTGGAAAATCTCCCAGCGATCAATACCTCATCAACAAAATATTAAAAGTATTGACTCAAGAATGCGATAAAACTACGCCCAAAAATACAATTGCACGCCCTGAAAATGAATCTACACCCTCCACTTCTCCATTTGAAAGTAAAAATAATACCTTTTTGACGCGCGATCAAAATGTCGGCGATCTAACGATGCATCCTCATTCGAAGCCTGCAGATCAAATCAACAACATACCGTTGAATATCTTCAGCAAGGACGAAATCAAAATGACACCTAAGGGAGAATCGGAGGAATACGATTCGAACGAATCGAACTACGACGAAGAATCAGAAGAGGTTACCAATAAAACCATGGCCACCATAAAAGTTGTGACCGTCGTACCGCCCGAACGTGATTGATTATGATATTTCGTACGATCATCACTTGCAATAATTTATTAAGCAAATGTAAAAACCATAAAAGCATAAATAAAATATGAATTTGTCAATGTATACTAACTCTCGAATTCGCCCTTATTTAATAATACAAAATTCATCATCATTTGATGATCGTTGAATCATATGCAATTTATCAAATGTTAACGACATATAACGCGTATACATTGTATGTCTAAAGATTTTTACAATGTATTTCAACATTTCATCTGATTTTTATTGTATCTTTTCTTGTTAGAGCAGATTCATTCATGTTTCGTCTCGTATTTTGTATGTCGTTCCTATGTAGCTTGGATATCTTTTGCGTCAGTAAAATATTGCAATCAAAGCTGTGAGTAATACATTTTATCAATAAGTTAAGGTTCGTACGTAATCTTATGAACAATTAACAATGTCATTCCGGATTTTGTGGTTTGCAATGTTGTTATCCTTAATCACTGTATATTAGCACATACATAATGCTATTGTGACGCAGAAAGCGTTTCCGCATGGTTTAATATATAAAAGCATACGCGATCTTTTTTGTTTAATTGCTTAAAGTGTTGAGGAAAGTTCCCGATTAAACATCTAACCATATAAAAAATGTCTTCCAAATTGATCATCTTCAGATTGACCATATTGATATTGGTTATTCTTACAATTTCACTGTTAATCAATGATGTAGAAGGAACTCCCCTGTTTATCCGCAGATCCAAATGTCCGCAAAATTACAAATTACTTCCAAATGGATGCAAAAAAATTTTAAAAAGAGTATTTTCGAGAGGATAGTTTAAGGATTTTGAATCAGGTAATATCTTAATATTTAAATTGCTTAATATGGAAAAAAAATGACAAACCAAATAATAAAATTATAATATTTTTTTAGATTACACCCAGAGATTTATTTAACTCTCATCTAATGTAATTGAAATCTCCGGAATATATTTATAAGTTACATTATAGAAATAAAGTTATTTAAGAACATTTTTTTGAGTTTCTATTCTTCATCAATTTCTTCGTTTTTGTTTGATTTTTCTTTGTTTTACTCCCATGCACAGCATCCGCTACAACAAAATTATAGATGAAATTCACAAAAATTGAATTTAGCATTCAAATAATAAAGCGGTAATATTTTACTACATGTGATCACATTTTATGAGCATAATGGTAAGTGACAAAGTATTAAACAATGTTCTTCTAGTAAAGCAAAAAACCTTTTTATTTTAATAATTCAAGCATCGTTGCCCAAATTTATTCCCAAAGTGTCATTGCTTAATTATGATTGAAGCTTAAATCTTAAACTATAAATATTAGATCAAAAATATTTAAGGATTTAAGCCTCGATTAATCAAATGCCAATTTGCCTCATTTTGAATTTAAAAATTGATAGCTATGCCAATTATCAAAATATGATATTTTGCGCTTATAAACATGACATTTGAGTTTGAAATATTCTTATTTATAGTATATTTATACATTAACGACTTTAACAATTTATTCTGTAGATATATATTAATTATAAAATATTAAAATAAATAAAAGCATAAAATATCAAACCTTTAATAGATGCGTTTACATCTACCGTTGGCATCAAGTTGCTCATATTTTTTACAAATATATTTTGGATCAAAGATGATCATCTTATGCACTTTTCCTCTCGGCACTAGCATATTATTAAAATTGAAAGATAATCCATTAGCATTCAAAACTGATACGACTATCAACAAGGATGCAAGCAATTTTCTTAACAACATGTTGCAATATTGACAAACGTTCGAACAGAGCTCTAAACAATAACAATTGCAGAAAAAACACCAAAAACCTACAACTTGGCAAAAAATACTAATAATTTAACTAATCGCCATTTATACTCATAGCATAATAAAAACCGCAAAATTTACTATTGCGTAATTGAACCTTATCGTATGATATCATCAGTTCGGCCGTTTGTCGATGGCGGTATTTTGAAACATGGCAAAGCGAACATTTTAAATGCAAAATGGCAATAAACTTACGTAAATTGGAATATTTTTATCTGCATTGATGATTACTCTAAAAATAACGTACGCAGTGGACTCTGATGGGTCATATGTTATCTGACAAGTTGTACTAAAAATAAAAATTAATTGATCGTCCATAGAATACTTTAATTGATATGATATTCCCGCTTTGAAAAATGCCATTTTTGAATAAAACTATAAAATAAATATTCCCTACAATTGCCCTTGTTTATAAAAATATTGGGCAATTTTTTATATTCATATTTTCATAATAACAAACTGTGAGAATTTTTGCAAAATCAAAGGTTGTTAATAGTAAGAAATGAATATGAACTCAATAATGAGTCCGGGTTTACCGCATTTCAGATTTCGATTTCTCGACTATTTTCATTTCTCAAGAATTCTCAAGAAGTTTTAATAGAAAAAAATGTATAATATGTAAAACAGTAAAGTATTGCATACAAATATTATTATCTTAGTGTGTAATTGAAATAAAACAACTAAAAATACGGTTAAAATTTAAAAAATTACCCTTTCCTGTCATATGTCGACATTATGTCGCCAAAGGGGTTTCGACATCCATTCGTATTTTTTTAAACCTAAATGCATTCTAAACAATATTTCAACTCTCACACACATACATGTAGGTATAATTTGTCAAAATCGCTATCGTCGGATCCTTTATTAAGGTCTTTCAAATTTCTGAGAAAGCATGGATATTTTTATGGCGGAATAAATAAGTTTAGGACTTATCTTTTGTTTCTAAATCAAAAACAAAACCAAATTTCTTTTATTTCCTTGAGAAATCAAAAAAATCTTGCAAAATTAGAATTCTTAATTTTGCATATTTCTTTAAAAATTCTCGAGAAGAAACACTAATCAACACCATCAGGTCGGTACAAAGAAGATTATCAATTGCGCCAAGCAAATTTATTATACCAAATATTTATACAAAATATTTTTAATATATTTAAAAATAAATACACTATCATTGAAAACATCCTACAGGCAATATATTTAATTTTTGTAAGTTGAACGCCTCCTAGAAAAATGGATATATTGAAAGAACTGCAATAAGTCAGTTCATTGTTCTATAATAAAAATATATTTGAATTGTGTATTTGAACGTATTTTATAACGTATTTGAAAAAAAAAAACATGACGTATTTGTAAAAAATGTTTTAATGAAATCCATTATATTTTGCCGACGGATGACATTTACATACATTTTATATGATTAAATTATTGACAAATATGTGTATTATCATTCCTAGAAAAAAGTTAAGTCTATATTAAGTTCACATTTCGATAAAAAGATAAACTAAAACTGATTCTTCCACATATGATTATAGCTAACCCATTATAACAGGGGTCGACAATTTGTCAAGTGAGAAGAGCCAAATTGTCATGGAAATAGGATAACCAAGGTACCAGAGAGCCACATATATGAATAATAAACACATATGTATATGAATAATGTGAATAATAAAAATAATAATATATACAACGTGTCGATTTTGATTTTCAAAATTTAAATCAGGTAACAGATGCTTGAAAGATAACTCTAAAACTGGAACCCCTTAAATTTTGATGATGACATATTTAAGAGCCATAGTGGAAACAGATCCTCGATTAAGTATCGAAGAATTATTGCAGAGGATGCATTCAGCTCAAAAACATTTAAAATGTATCGGGAAGACGAATCGAATGGGAGTTGGATGCCGCACGAACTGTTCGACGATAAAAAAAAGGGCGATGAAACACGTGCAAAGTTTTGTTGTCAAGATAAAAAGTTCTTCCTTTTTTGCACCGAATTGTGACTGGGGATGAAAAATAGGTTGATTATAACGACATAAGTCGTAAACGTCAATGGCTTTCGCTGAGACAAAAACCATTTCCGACTCCGAAGCCTGGATTGATGACCCGAAAGATTATTTTTTGTGTTTGGTGGGATATTCAATATTTTATTCATTATGAATTTATGAAACCTGGTGAAACAATAACTGCAGATGTGTATTGTCAGCAATTGGAAAGGCTGAACGAAAACTGAGAATCAATCAGGAACAATTTAATGATTCTGAAATATGACAATGCACGACCCCTTAAGTTGAAGTAGATGCCTGAAAAACACACTCCATATTCACTTGACTCCAATGGATTCAATCGATCTTTGGCACATTCTTTAAAGGATACACGCTTTCGAAATGCAACTGAAGTCAAAAATCATTTTTGTACATATTTCAATTCAAAATCAAAAGAATTTTTCAAAAGAAGAATTGAAAAACTCGAAAACCTGTGGTAAATAGTAAGTAGTGATATAGAAAATTATACTTTGTAAGATTTTTTAAAATAAATTAATTCTTTCATTATTAAACATTTGGACTGGGGAAGACTTTTGGACGCACCTTTAATATATTCGAAACCGTGCAAAAATTTGATGATTTATTTGTGTATCCGTGCCCTTTCACCCCAGAATTGGCCCAAATAATCAAGCAATATACATAATACATATGTACAGGATATGGATTTTAGGGGGGGGGGAAAGTTCATGATGTTTTATTTAAACTCTATCTCCTAAACTCCTAGGTTATAAGGTTAAAATTGGAATTTCAATAGTACCAATAAAATTTAGCGCTGTTATTATGTATAATAATTAATAATTTCACTATCATTCACTAGGAATTATTCATGTGAATTTTACTTTATTAGTAAACTCCATTAAAACAGTATAAATTCTCAGGAAACCCAATAATTAATTGCAAAGATATCATTAAAAACTATATGAAATTTATTTTAAATTTTTGGCCATCCCCATAATGATTAATAAATTAAATTGGTGGTAAATTTTACCCTCCTAATCTTTCTGTGACTAAAATACACATACAGTATATCTACAATTATGACATGTATTTTAATATCTTAAAGAAACAAGATGGAAATTCATCGGCTCATAGGCGATTCTACGAATTCTACGCGAAATACGAATTGATTTTTAATAAGAATTTCAACTTTATTATAAAAAACTATGTCCACATATTGTATCGCAAAACTTGTGGCTTCCTTTTTCTGGGACCCTTTTCTTACCATTTTATTACTATTGTCTTCTTACAATTTCTAGAAGGCCCACCGCTTTTCTTAATGCAGTGAATGTAAATTTCATGAATTTAAGCAATTTAAGAAACATCTATTGCGCCAAAAACACTTTAAATAACTCTCAAATATAGACTTAATGCGGGTTGGTTTATTGCAAACTGAAAATTTTCGAAAACTTTTTGAGTTCTTACTGATTTATAAATTTAAACTTTAAATCTCAAAATAAATTTACATGGATATAATTTATTTTTTATACTATTTTTACGATAAAATATTTGAACGTCGCTCTAATTTTTTAACCTAGTTAGTCCTTTAAACGCAAGCGCTTAATTGACCATTAAATTTTAATCATAAAATTAAACCACAATCAGCAACTCTAATCGCAGATCATTAAAATGATTTTGAGAAGTAAAAAATCCAATATTATTCATATTGATATGCTCTAACCACTAAAATTGATTAGGTAAATGTATACGGAAATGATAATTATATTTGTGTTACAAAATTATAAAATTGCATTAAAATATGTTTTCGGAAATGGCTCTACCTTCAAATCAGCTTAAAGTCATCTTTGAGTACTTTGCAAATCTTTTGCCAATACTTTCTCTGAAAATACATGATGGTATATTTAAATTTAATTTTATTGCTTTTTTATTAACGTCAAATATATAATTACATTGACTTACATATAGATTGATGTCCATTGTAAATTCAGTGCGTTCCGCTACATTTATTAAGAAATTACATATTAAATATGCTTTCTGCTTGCGGTGCTTTATCAACGAATCTATAAGAGCTATCAAATCATCTGCACTCATTGTGCATTTTGCATTGATGCATAATAAAGCTGAAATATTTTTTAAAAAATAATTAATAAAATTAAAATAGTTTATATTCAAGTTTCAAACCAATTAGAAATTAATAAAAAATAATTTACCTGGATTTCGTGCCAATCTACATCTCCCCCGTATGAATTTCATTCCAGGTTTGCATGTATTATTGCGAACTTCCAAACCAAAATCGAAATAGGATGATTGGCTTGGATCATGCTTTTTCATAATAAAAGCATCGAGTTCAAACAAAATCAATATTAATAATATTATAGATTGCCTTAAATATTTCATTTTGTGTAGTTTTTATCCAAATTTGCTTAGTTTCGCTATAACCTCACAATACTGATTGGCACTACGTAGACGACAATGAAAGTATTTACTGATAATGCTTGATGTTCTTATTAAAAATATGTATAATTAAATGAAGATAACGAAGCACTCAATAATAAGAACAATAGGCTTCATAATTGCATTATGTTTTTGTATTTCGGTTTTCGATCTTTAATATTACAAGTCTCTGACAGATCAATTATTCATTTCGTTCAAATCTTCAACCAATTCCACGCACCACATGCTGAAAAATAAACTTCATCTGAAATGTTACAAAACGAGGTAATACACTCGATCCTTCTGTACGGAGCCCCGATATGGCTTGAGTCGCTCAGACAGGAAAGCTAGAGAAGGAAGCTAGGCCGGGGTCCAGCGGCAGAGAGCGATCCGATTCACCGCAGCATACAGAACTGTATCTGAAGAAGTGGTGCTCGTGATCGCTGAAATACCCCCTTGACCTCCGCTCCTTGATCGCTTGACCTCCAGGCAAAGAAGAGGGCAATGGACTACGATGATCCTAAAAATCGCAACGAACATGTCCAGAAACTGAGGGAAGCCTGACAACGGAGTTGGGATCAGTCCAGCAAGGGAAGATGGACCCACCGACTTATCCCGGTCATAAGTCGATAGAGGGCCCGGAAAAACGATGAAACAACTTACCGCTTGACTGGCATGAACATGAATGCTTTGGTGCATACCTGAAGCGGATTGGCAAAGAACCATCCGCAACGAACCACCACTGCCAAGCAAAAGTCGACGACGCAGAGCACACCATCATTGGCTGTGAGGCTTGGGTACCCCAGAGGAAACTGCTGAAACAAGCACTCGGGGCAGCCGAGCTCAACGTCGACAACATGGTCCACAGCATGATAGAAAGCAAGAAGAACTGGAACCTTTGGCGCGAATGCGTAGAAGAGATTCTGAGCGCCTAACAGGCAGTGAAAGAGAGAGACGCAGAGCGCCTCTCCAACAATAGAATAGGGCCAATCACCTAAGGCCAGACTACCTGTCTTCAAGATTTCACGACATTTCACTTCAATCTCGGGGCATTTTTATTCAAGGTGCAAAAAAAAACGAAAAAGAAAAAACGTCATTACTTACGGGAATATCTAATACTAACTAAATGTATCCCTTCATTTAAAAAAAAACTTAGTTAATATATCATCTAATAATTAAAAGGTTTAAAATGACAAAGCTGTAGCGCTTTAAATGAGCAACATTTGTTTGGCGAAATCTCAAAAAGTATATTTTTTGTAAATAAGACAAATGTATAAAATATTTTTAATTGGTTTGATTAAGTTGTAATTATTAAAAAATAGTTTAATGCATTGAAAATAAATTTACATGATAAGAGTTTCGTCGCAAAAAGGTCAAAATCTGAAAAATGGCTCCAATATTTATTCTTATCAAAGTCAGCCTCCATTGACTTTGATAAGACCTTGACTTTGATCACAGTTTGCAAAATAAGAGAATTACGTTTCATACTTTTATCACAAATAACATAAAACCAGCATCGTTTGTTGGAATTTTTTTATTAATCAAACATTTATAATTTTTTAAAAATATATATAAGACAATATTAACAATAAAAATGTTTGTTTAAGTGTAATAAAAATGACTATCCAGTATCCCCCGTATGTTAAATGTTATTTTCGTTGATAATCATGAATCATTTGCTTTAAATGCCAATTTGTTTTCACATCAGCTGTTATATGAATAGTTTGAGAAGCACTGACCGAGCTCGGGGAATATTTTCGATGGTTGCATTAACTGGGTTTTAGCAGGATAGTGTTGTCGTGACTTATTTTTGAATTCCTGAAAATAAAAAAAAACGTATTTATGCAAAATTATCAACGCACAATAATATAATGATAAATTTATAAATTTAAAAAAATATTTTAACAATCCACACACAGATGGTATTAGTTAATCAAATCGAATATTATTTAATCATAGTTTTTTGATAATATTTTTTAAATTATTTTCATATCAAAAACATACATTTTATGCAATAATCTAATGTATAAATTTCCTCAATATTTGATTATTTTATTTTTTTAAATAAACCCATGATAAATTGAAACATTTTCCCAAATCGTCGTTAAAAAATTAGATAACATTCATAATTGCCGTTGTATCTATTAGCTACCATTAAGCTTAAGATGATGTATCGTGTTGTAAATAGAAACAGCGTGCGAGATGCTGATTCGTTAACGATGTCACGTGATTGCAGCTAATTACGCGGTAAATTTAAATTTGACGAAGTGTCGATTAAAATCGATCTTAATATTTTCATTGATGTCGATTATTGTTAAAAAAACAAAATGTTATTATAAATTTCATTAGGGTTAATAGTAATTCAATTTTTTAAAAAATACCTTCAGTACACTTTTTTGCACTTTCCACCTTTTAACTTTCTCTCGTTGGATCCACAACCTCGCGATGGTAATGCTACTATATTACTTGTTTTTATAACATCATTTCTTTTTCTCATTAACGACGCGAATGATCGAACTAGTGAAGGTTTGGGAGTTGTTATGATCGTCACATATCTTTTACCGAATGAAAACGTCAGACTTTCTGAGACCATCACCAAGACGATGGCAATGCAGAAAAAGCACGTAGCCGCATTGAAAATCTTCATTGTTAAATTTGCTCAATATTTTATTTATTTTTTTGTAACTTTTATCTTGCAAACGCGACTCGACACTGTATATTTATAAAACAATTTTATCATTGAATAAACCTTGGACTGTTGTGTGCGTTTATCTTAAAATATGGCCACGGATGTCACAGCGTAATAGACGAGTGCGTTGTGAAAACGCGATTAAAAGGAATAGAAAATGGACGTCCCAATTGTGGTTGAATTAAAATTTTAGTGGTCTAAGCATAGAGATAAGACTCTAATATATCTTTCAATATGAACAATGAATAAACTCGTTAAAAATATTCGTTATTAATTAAATACATAAATGGCCACATTTTAAAAATGTGCGCAAATTATCTTCAGCCACTTATCCATCATAGAGAACATTAAATTAAATTAAAAACTACATTAAATTATTATAGAGAAGTACATACGATGTATATTGCCAAAATGTACGACGTATTGGCCAAATAAAAATATAATAATTAATTAAGATTATATTCAAATCATCATTGGATGTCCCAAAAAACGCCTTGAACTATTGCGATAAAGAGGTCTCCTAATGGACGTCAAAAGCATAAAATCGACGATAATAATTTGACCCGTTCATGGTCTATTTTTACGATGAAAATCATAAATTTCATAATAAGTATTCACCACCAACCCTTAATATATATCGAAAAATTAAATAATTAAATCATAACTGTAAAAATCTAAATAACGTAAAATAATCATTATAAAAGCATTTTATTTATTAGGATGCCCATAAGTAGGGAATCTAATCCCGGACAGTTTTAAGTACTTAAGAATCCCGGGACTAGTAAACATAATCCCGAAAAAATCGGGATTGAAATATTTATCTAACAGAAATCGTACACCTCACCAACACGATGAAGGCTACTAAATCGAGACATTCCCGCCGAAATCTGGACGCTTAGAAACAGTGGCGTAACTACTAATTGGCAAGCTTAGGTGGCGCCTAGAGGCAGTATATGTCTAATTTATGTATACATATATAGAGTACATATATGTTTTTCAAATTGTTAACTAAACATTTCCCTACCGGTGATGTATTTACTACACCTCAACTCTTATAACGGGATTTTTTTTTTAAATCCTTATGACGTCCATCAAAGCATGAATCTTTGATATGTCATATCCGATAACGGATATAGGGGATCTCCATAGGAGATCTTACTTGGGAAATGATTTAATGTGGTGGTTTCCCGTTGCCTTCCACACGTGGTAAAGTAAGGATAGGATTATTTGGAAAGGTAGGAGAGGAGAGAATCTATGAGTGAGTAGCGAAATTATCATTATATTGTATATATAAATGATAATTTAATTATTGTTGCAAATTCAATTACTCACTCATGGGCGTCCCTGCACGACTTTATTAATCGCCTCAGAATTTACTTTTTCTAATCCAGGAAATCAGGGTAAACCTGGATCGAGACGATCGAATCGATAGAGTTTTCCCTGTTGCACCCTGTATAAGGATGTACAAAAAGTGTTCTCCATAGATGATTTCTCTACGGGAAAATTTGATCATGTAGTGGTTTCCCATTTAAGTTATAATAAGATTATTTTAATATACATTTAAATAGAAATAGATCTGTGAGTGATTACCAAAATTATCACGTGTTTTCGACTGTTCCCAATTTGATTTTATTAATCAACTCACAATTTGAATATTCAGATCCAAAAAATCAGGCTTAAATTGAATCGAAACGATAAATTTTGCAAATATGTTAGTATAGTGGAATGGTAGCAATAAGATCTGTATAATAGGAATCCATGATCTAATCCACTATACCAACACTTGGAACTCAACCTAATATATACTGATTTAAAATACAGCGTATCTTAAATTCTTTATTAAAAAACTCAACCTTAATTAATTGTTTTGCATTGTCCGCTGGATATTCTTCTTTGATTATAACCACATTTTTTCCTCTGGAGATTTATTAGGACCCCGTTCCGTGTTGAAACAGCATTATCGGTTTTTATTTTAAAGAATTTTCCACCTGACATCTGAGGAGCGCAATCGATGCTTGAAATAAAGAAGAAGATTGTCAAAAAGAAGAAACACACTCGAGACAAGCTGACAATCTCCATTTTATTTCTTATCAAGCACTTTTATTTTCCGGGTCAATTAGGTCAGCACGTTACACAAATTCTGAACAAGAAAAACACATCGAACATTTGACGAGCTTTTCACCCGTTTCACAATACAAATACTGCGAACAACTGTTTGACTGATCGAGACGAATCACAATGAAAGTGTTTTGTCAATTTATTTTTATTGATAAGACTGTTTTGACACAATCGAGGGCAATTGAACCAAAATGACTTAGATATGTATTTTTTATGACCATCGACTCATAAAAATGCACACAGAAAGCGTGTATTTGCGCAGACGATAAACAGTACACTATTCAAATAACAAGCAGGCATCGTCAGATTTCTTGGCTTCCAATTGGGATCTAATATACTTGAGGTCATCGTTTAAAATAGCACTTCTTCAATTCTTGGATTTTTACAACATATCACCACGGTGTCAACACCTCACCAACATGCGCAAATTTCTACGATAATCTCAAAATTATTGCGCGGTTCATAGTTATTCGCTTGAAATATTATATTTAAATGAGTAAATTATAAAACTAGTTACAATATAGCAATCAAATAAATACAAGATGCATTTTTTGCTAGAACCATTTGCTGGCCGTACCAAAAACCTTTAAATTGGCAGCAATTAGTAAAATTAAAGCAAAAAACATTTTAGAAAAAATAAAAGATTTTGAATTGAAGATATTTGCGATTTTTTTTGGAATTATTAGACAACAATCATTTTTCACATATTAACCCTTTGCGGACGTATTAAATTTGGACATGGGTGTCGTGATAATCGGAATTAATTTCCATTGAAAAAGCACTGATACATAACATACAAGATTATGAAGCATAAACAAGATCTATCAATTCTTAATTGACATTAGATGTATATTTAGACCAGCGGTTCTTGAACTGGAGTCCGAGGATCCCTGGGAGTTCGCGAAAATAAAATTAAAAAACATTTTATTTTTTTTGAACAAGATATTTTTGTGGAACTATTTACAAAAAACACTGTAAGAAGATCTATTTTGACCAATATTTAACTAAGAAATATTTGTTTGAAAAATTAAGTCAGAAGGGTTGAGATAGGGTCCGCCAATAAAAAATTGAGGGGGTCCGCGAAAGAAATTTTGCTCAAGAAGTGGTCCGCGGACTACATAAGTTTATGAACCGTTGATTTAGACAATACTGTGTATCAATAACATGTTTTTATTTAAAAATTATATATTATATTTTTCCATGTGTGGTATCTTTGAAAGCAGTTTTCAATGTGCAGTCCTGATTTTCGACTACACTTCTTTCGGTGACTTTCTTTTTGCTATTTTGGAATATTTTGACAAGCGAGAATGCCTAGTTACAGTTAAACTTAATTTATAAAGCTTTATTTGAAATTCTGCGAAATATCTCCGAAGATTGCCAATTTCTTCACTCTCAAAAGGCGACTGACTCACTACGGTGTTTTGCATGGTGAGAGTGGAACGACCGACTTTTTTTATGTTGAGTTTCGTTATCTCTGATTTGTCGGAGCAATGATTTCGTTTATAATAAGGTCACTTAGTCACTTAAGAGCATTCGGAGAAGTTATAAACTGATACATGAATGAATAGATTTAAGATTCGTATGGTTCCTTGTGTGGTGGCTGAGAGCGATATACGACCGCAAAGGGTTAACAGTATAAACACAACTTTAAGCTCTTGGAACAAAATTCATAATTCTGAAATATACGACTGGAAAATGTCGGCATCACGACCTTGTCGAATCCCACTTTTTCATGTACACTCAGTGCTCCAGATTATTGAGAATCTATTTCAACATGAATACATCATTTTTAATTCGCTTACAAAATACTAGCAGTAGTAGAACATAATAATAAAATAGTTAAAACAAATTTATAAAATACTGTAATTTGCTTCAATTAAGTCTTCGTTCATAGTTGGGGATATTGTTGTTAATTAAACTAAAATATAAAATTAGCATTTCAAAATTAGTATCACTTAGCTTGATAGATTAATCCAGTAGCTTAGAAGACATCACTTCAAATGAACATCCAATAACATAAATAAGAAAACAAATATACGACATTCAACATTTCAATTGTGTAAAAATTTATGATTCATTGTACTTAGCATCGATGGTAATCTAAAAAATATTTCTTTTTTATTATTTGAGTCTTCCTGATTTGACAAACTTAATAAGTCTACAATCTACAAAATATTACGAACCATGACAACAGAGATCAAAACGAAAAAAACATATTCGAATAACTTGATTAAGAGTCAATTTTTTCTACTACGTATCATAAAATTCCAAGGCTATCTGCAAAATACTTTATAAGCACCTTTTCCTTTTTATTATTGTATAAATACAAGGCACACTATGATAATTTTAAAATTATAAATCAACATCTACAATCAAATGATCCATAAAAATATTAATAAAATGGGTTTTCAAAAAGTACATTTATCAAGGTCAGTCAAAAAATTCGTGTGCATTTTTGATAATTTTTTAAATAGTGTAAAGAAACACCGAAGCTGTCTTGTTTTTCGTGAAATATAAACATCGTCAAACTGATCCATAAGTTGTCGGGTTCAGCTCCATCGAATCAAAGAAAATACTTGAGGGTGACTTTAGACAGAAGACTAAAGTGGGGAATGTAGGTGTTTTTCGACGACGCAGTACTCTTTGGCATCTAATAAATTTTTAATATACAAAACTGTAATTCGACCGATAATCATACGCCGCAAGCTTCATTTTGAAGATGATGAATACATTAAATATAATTATTGGCACCTACTGTAAAGTATTTGCTATTAAGTATTGAAAACATATTTACATGACAAGAGTTTTCGTCGCAAAAAGGTCAAAATCTGAAAAATGGCTCCAATATTTATTCTTATCAAAGTCAGCCTCCATTGACTTTGATAAGACCTTGACTTTGATCACAGTTTGCAAAATAAGAGAATTACGTTTCATACTTTTATCACAAATAACATAACACCAGCATCGTTTGTTGGAAATGTTTTATTAATGAAACATTTATAATTTTTTAAAATATATATAAGACGATATTAACAATAAAAATGTTTTTTTAAGTGTAATAAAATTATTTTCCAGTATCCCCCGTATGTTAAATGTTATTTTCGTTGATAATCATAAATCATTTGCTTTAAATGCCAATTTGTTTTCACATCAGCTGTTATATGAATAGTTTGAGAAGCACTGACCGAGCTTGGGGAATATTTTCGATGGTTGCATTAACTGGGTTTTAGCAGGATAGTGTTGTCGTGACTTATTTTTGAATTCCTGAAAATAAAAAAAACGTATTTATGCAAAATTATCAACGCACAATAATATAATGATAAATTTATAAATTTAAAAAAATATTTTTACAATCCACCCACAGATGGTATTAGTTAATCAAATCGAATATTATTTAATCATAGTTTTTTGATAATATTTTTTAAATTATTTTCATATCAAAAACATACATTTTATTCAATAATCTAATGTGTAAATTTCCTCAATACTTGATTATTTTATTTTTTTAAATAAACCCATGATAAATTGAAACATTTTCCAAAATCGTCGTTAAAAAATTAGATAATATTCATAAATGCCGTTGTATCTATTAGCTATCATTAAGCTTATAGATGATGTATCGTGTTGTAAATAGAAACAGCGTGCGAGATGCTGATTCGTTAACGATGTCACGTGATTGCAGCTAATTACGCGGTAAATTTAAATTTGACGAAGTGTCGATTAAAATCGATCTTAATATTTTCATAGATGTCGATTATTGTTAAAAAACAAAATATTATTGTAAATTTCATTAGGGTTAAAAGTAATTCAATTTTTTAAAAAATATCTTCAGTACACTTTTTTGCACTTTCCACCTTTTAACTTTCTCTCGTTGGATCCACAACCTCGCGATGGTAATGCTACTATATTACTTGTTTTAATAACATCATTTCTTTTTCTCATTAACGACGCGAATGATCGAACTAGTGAAGGTTTGGGAGTTGTTATGATCGTCACATATCTTTTACCGAATGAAAACGTCAGACTTTCTGAGACCATCACCAAGACGATGGCAATGCAGAAAAAGCACGTAGCCGCATTGAAAATCTTCATTGTTAAATTTGCTCAATATTCTATTTATTTTTTTGTAACTTTTATCTTGCAAACGCGACTCGACACTGTATATTTATAAAACAATTTTATCATCGAATAAACATTGGATTGTTGTGTGCGTTTATCTTAAAATAGGCCACGGATGTCACAGCGTAATAGACGAGTGCGTTATGAAAACGCAATTAGAAGGAATAGAAAATGGACGTCCCAATTGTGGTTGAATTAAAATTTTAGTGGTCAAAGCTTAGAGATAAGACTAATATATCTTTCAATATGAAAAATGAATAAACTCGTTAAAAATGTTCGTTATTAATTAAATACATAAATGGCCACATTTTAAAAATATGCGCAAATTATCTCCAGCCACTTATCCATCATAGAGAACATATTACATTAAATTATTATAGAGAAGTACATATGATGTATATTGCCAAAATGTACGACGTATTGACCAAATAAAAATATAATAATTACTTCAGATTATATTCAAATCATCATTGGAGGTCCCAAAAAACGCCTTGAACTATTGCGATACAGAGGTCTCCTAATGGACGTCAACAGCATAAAGTCGACGATATTAATTTGACCCGTTCATGGTCTATTTTTACGATGAAAATCATAAATTTCATAATAAGTATTCACTACCAACATCTATCATATATAGAATAATTAAATCATAACTTTAAAATTCTAAATAATGTAAAATAATCATTATAAAAACATTTTATTTATTAGGATGCCCATAAGTAGGGAATCTAATCCCGGACAGTTTCAAGTGCTTATGAATCCCGGGATTAGCAAACATAATCCCGAAAAATTCGGGATTGAAATATTTATCTAACATAAATCGTACACCTCACCAACATGATGAAGGCTACTAAATCAAGACATTCCCGCCGAAATCCGGATGCTTGGAAACAGTGGCGTAACTACTAATTGGTGACCTTAGGCGAGACACCTAGGGGCGGTAACTATCTAATATATGTATACATATATACAGTACATATATGTTTTTCAAATTGTTATATTAACCTTTCCCTATCGGTGATGTATTTACTACACCTCGACTCTAACAATGGGAATATCAACATGAAATATAATAGATACGGAGTTCAGAATTTTTGTATTCCTCCGTAATATAATTACGAATCACATCAAAGTATTGTAGTATATAAGTATTCATATACAGCGACGGAAATAAATAATTTGTCGGGAAATCGGGAATTTTGCGAGTTTTAGTCCGTATCTCAGCAGAAAGGAATTTTATCAGTCACATTGATGGTGTTATATATCTGATGACGATACCTCCAACGAGTGTGGAGGCTGAGCGTGCATTTTCAGTAGCAGGTTGCTTGGCTATTAAAATCAAATCCAGACTAAATGACGTATTCGTAAATGTCAAAATTTGTTCCAGAAATTTCTGTCCGAAAATTTTGATTCAAAGAAATCTGTAAAAAGCTAAGCTAAGAGAACCTGGGTGACCGCATTAACGCATGTGAACAATTTATAAAAATGGAATCTGAAACTCTTTTTTAAGGCGATTTAGTAACTGGAAATGATAAATGGGTTATTTACTCTAATTATGGACGCAAAAATCAATTGCTATCAAAGGTTCAAGTATTATTGTTGTTAACAATTAATGCCCCCATATGACGAAAATAATAAACAGCCTTGAATGAAAGACAATTCAACATCCTCTTTATTCTCCAGACATTGTTCCGTCGGATTTGTTCGAAAAATGTATATATCTATAACTGAACGTTGTAAAAGTCGTTTACTCCTCACGAATTTATTTAATTATTTAATTTTATAAGAGCAACAATAGTATTTTTTATTACTGGGTGATATTTTATGGCATCAAAAACTATACGATTACAACCTCTGAATTAAAAATAGTCTTAAATCTTTAATTTATATGATAATTTAAAGTTTTTTTTTAGCATGCCATAAATTCTTAATAAACATAAATCTAAATTTTAAACCTTCCAAAATAAATTATTAGTCATTCAAGAATATCATAATAAAAAATTTGTATTTATCCACGTTGATACAGCGTGAATATATCATCCTCAAAAAAAACTGGAAAATAAATTCTTAAAATGACAATGTTGAATTGATCAGAATTTAATCACACAAGAATATTCCAAGAATTTTAAGCGAAACTATGTTTAAACATTTTGGCTGATTGTCAGTGTCAAAGGTGTCGAATTATCTCATAGCGAATGATTTAAGATAAATCAATTACGTGACAAAATTTATCATAAATAAATTAATAATAGCAATTTACAGGCAAATACGAAAGTTGATATTTGTAAAAAAAAAAAGGGAAAATATACTTTATTGATTCTCAATTGACAGTTTGAATCAATCAATTCATTCGATCAATTAATCGAGCGAAGTATTAATATGACATGTAATATGACTGTATACTGTAGATTATAGACATATCGTAAAAGACTATTAATTAATTTAAATATCTTAAAGATTATATAAAATAATGAAGATTTCACAACTCACCTATACATTTTATTCCACTTAAATATCAATATTTAAATTACAAATAAAAGGCAATAAGAAAACCATCACATAAAAATACAGACCAGAAATTTACTCAGATTATGAATTTGATACCTTCTATCTGAGTATAAACAAACTTTCCAACAAAACAAAACAAAATATTTATACGAGTACTAAATGTATCGATTGATACTTCCAATACATGAAGTATGCTCTAGCCTGTGGTGATTTAAATTGGCCAGTTACTTTGACTACTGTCATCATCCTGGAGATGTGAATTACGTACAAAGGAACACTTTACGCAGTCAAATGCACTGCTAGTTGACCTCTTAACAATGCATAATTTATATGGACAGCCCGGGCTGCTTTGATGAATATTTATTAGAGGTCCATCGATTTTTATGAAGTGCCTTATTTGTTATAGTCAATGTATGATCAGCTAAATGTTGACATTATTAAGATGAATTTTCTCGACACCATAAAGTCAACATACAATAGTTCTATTTTTATCAGGATTTACTTACCTTAAATTTATCACATTTTGCCTATCAAATTATTAGTAAAAGCGCATTAATTTGACATCAGCTTATTTTTTATAAACAAGGCTTAAAACCAGCCAACAGCCAAATATATAGGAAATAGGTCTTTTTATTATATAGAAAACTCGCCAATAATTTGAAGTAACGAGAAGCCACGTGAATGTAAAGACTTGTCTGGTCATAATTAGAGCAACATTTATTGCTTAAATGCCATTTTGCTCAGATTTTCCATCTCAGATGGGAAAATTAGTAAATAAAATTAGAGAACGGACCTTAGTTAATATAACATTACTCAGGATTGTCATAAGAATTCGTATTTATGGAGGCTAGAATCACATCTACTATTTAATATGAGTGGCAAGCTGTCCACTAAAATATCAATACAGTGGTGCCTCACACAATGAACTTAATTCGTTCCAGGAGCAAGTTCCTAATGCGAAAAGTTCGTTATGTGAAACGCGCAAAAGCACGCTTTTTGGCCGATGGTTTCATGAAAAACCTGTCCAAAGTCGTTCGTCGCGACTTCGTTGTGTGAAGCGAAGTTCGTTGTATGAATCATGAAATAAACGAATAGGAAGTTCGCTGTGTGCAGCGTTCGCTGTACGAGGCGTTCGTTATGCGAGGCACCACTGTACTTGGAAAATTTTAATTAGCAATACAAATGTTGACAATATACGAATAGTTTTAAATTAGTAACAATTAAAGTGATATATCGTATTAAAAATATAAAATTTGGCATATTAAAATTAAACCTAATAAAATGGTGTTATTGTCAAATGTCAAATGATACAGAGTGCGGCAGGATAATTTCCTTATTTGAAATACATGCTTTAAAGGCGATAGTTTAGAGATAGTTTTTAAAAGTATCAAATTATTTTCATTTGAAATAACAAAAATTAACGTTTTTTATGTAGTTTTATTGTACGTATGTAAGTATCGATCATGCAGTAGAAGATGAAGGAAAGCGCGTTTGCCTTAGAAGCATCATCCCACCCTTCTCGGAATAAATGTCGCTTTAGGGTGCACGTTTCAAGTAAGGAATTTTCCCTGTTGCACCCTGTAAAAGGATGTACAAAAAGTGTTCATTATGGTGCAGAAAAAAAGGATATACAAAGGAGAGTCTAAAGCTAGCATCACTTTGAATGTGGAAATATGTTTTAAGCATACGAGTAACCGTTTTAACGTTTTTAACTCACGTGAATCTTCATTCTTAAAAGGTTACTTTTGAGGAAGCAAATAAATCAAAAACAAACAGACCATCATCTATAATACAAGAACTAACTTGAACAGAAATATCCTGAATTGCTTACAAAAAAAAAGTTTAAAAGCCAAATACTAGTTAAACATGATGAATATGAACAGCTTTCAAGGAGATTTAAATATTGGAGCATTAATATAATTATGAAATATGTTTGGTAAAGAATAGAAACCTAACATAGTAAACATACAGATATCGATCTTGATGCATCGAGTGCTCTTTATGAAACCCTAGAAAAAAGGCAAACATAAATTGAATCTAAAAATGGTTTTTTTTAATTCAAAATCATAAAAATGACATTTTACATTATAAAAGCAAGAAAAAAATATTTTTGCTATCTTTAGAAAAAATCAAATCAAATATAACTGCAAATGACTTCACTGCAACGGTAATAAAATTTTCAATTTCAATTTTAAAGCTGTTCAACAAAGAACTATCTTATCGTTTGGCAATAAATCAATTGCCATTTGTTAGCATTATAAGCATTTTATAACTAAGACAACTTCAAGTTTTGGTAACGACACGATTTTTTCTTTCTTTTTATTTGATTTATTCCTTCTTTTAAAGGTAAAACATCAATTATTGGATGTAAGTAGTCTCCATAGATGATTTCTCTACGGGAAAATTTGATCATGTAGTGGTTTCCCATTTAAGTTATAATAAGATTATTTTAATATACATTTAAATAGAAATAGATCTGTGAGTGATTACCAAAATTATCATTTATTTTCGATTATTCCCTATTGGATTTTATTAATCACCTCACAATTTGCATATTCAGATCCAAGAAATCAGGCTTAAGTTGAATCGAAACGATAAATTTTGCAAATGCGTTAGTATAGTGGATTGGTAGCAATAAGATCTGTATAATAGGAATCCATGATCTAATCCATTATACCAACACTTGGAACTCAATCTATACCGATTTAAAATATAGCCTATCTTAAATTCTTTATTAAAAAACTCAACCTTAATAAATTGTTTTGCATTGTCCGCTGGCTATTCTTCTTTGTTTATAACCACATCTTTTCTTCGGGACATTTATTATGAACGCCCTCTGTGTTGAAACAACATTATCGGTTCTTTCTTGAAAGAATTTTCCACCTGACATCTGAGGAGCGCAGTCGATGCTTGAAATAAAGAAGAAGATTGTCAAAAAGAAGAAACACACTCGAGACAAGCTGGCAATCTCCATTTTATTTCTTATCAAGCACTTTTATTTTCCGGGTCAATTAGGTCAGCACGTTACACAAATTCTGAACGAGAAAAACACATCGAACATTTGACGAACTTTTCACCCGTTTCACAATACAAATACTGCGAACAACTGTTTGACTGATTGAGACGAAACACAATGATAGTGTTTTGTCAATTTATTTTTATTGATAAGACTGTTTTGACACAATCGAGGGAGATTGAACCAAAATGACTTAGAAATGTATTTTTTATGACCATCGACTCATAAAAATGCACACAGAAAACGTGTATTTGCGCAGACGATAAACGGTACACTATTCTAAGAACAAGCAGGCGTCGTCAGATTTCTTGGCTTCCAATTGGGATCTAATATACTTGAGGTCATCGTTTAAAATAGCACTTCTTCAATTCTTGGATTTTTACATCATATCACCACGATGTCAACACCTCACCAACATGCGCAAATTCCTACGATAATCTCAAAACTATTGAAATAAACGCTTGAAATATTATATTTAAATGAGTAAATTATAAAACTAGTTTCAATATAGCAATCAGATAAATACAAGATGCACTAAGTGTTATTAATTTAACCTCCAAAAATTTTTTGAGCTTGATGTTGAGTGGCTTTTAGCAACTCCTTGACTATTGCCAACCTTTTGTATATAGTTTTTCATAGCGAATGTGTCTTAAAAATATAGCCGCCAGTCACACTTTCTGCAAATTTGAACCCAAGATGATTGAGTTACGAGTCCAAACGTTTAGCCGCGGAACTACCTGCAGGTGAAGTTTCTGCTAAAATCAAAAATTTCTACCAAAGGTTAATTGATTTTATAATATCTAAATATTTTTTAGCATACGGTAGCTTTTAGTGCCTTATATTAATATAATCTATATTATCTTCATTGAACCAAGACATAAAAGAAAATAACACACTGCAGAATATTGAAGGAGCAGATAGGATGAAGATATTTCCATACATAGGAAAAAACGAAATAAGATCAACATAGGTTTTATTAGGTAGTTTATACTTTATATTTTTTGCTAGAACCATTTGCAGGCCGTACCAAACACCTTAACATTGACAGCAATTAGTAAAATTAAAGCAAAAAACATTTTAGAAAAAATGAAAGATTTTGAACTGAAGACATTTGCGATTTTTTTTGGAATTATTAGGCAACAATCATTTTTCACATATTAACCCTTTGCCGACGTATTAAATTTGAACATGGGTGTCGCGATGATCGGAATTAATTTCCATTGAAAAAGCACTGATACATAACATACAAGATTATGAAGCATAAACAATATTTATCAATTCATTATTGATATTATTTGTATGTTTAGACCAGCGGTTCTTGAACTGGAGTCCGAGGATCCCTGGGAGTCCGCGAAGCCATTACCGGGAGTCCGCGAAAATAAAATTAAAAAAACATTTATCTATACTTGAACAAGATATTTTTGTAGAATTATTTACAGAAAACACTGTAAGAAGATCTATTTTGACCAATATTTGACTAAGAAATATTTGTTTGAAAAATTAAGTCAGAAGGGTTGAGATAGGGTCCGCCAATAAAAAATTGAGGGGGTCCGCGAAAGAAATTTTGCTCAAAAAGTGGTCCGCGGACTACATAAGTTTAAGAACCGCTGATTTAGACAATACTGTGTATCAATAACATGTTTTTATTTAAAAATTATATATTATATTTTTCCATGTGTGGTATCTTTGAAAGCAGTTTTCAATATGCAGTCCTGATTTTCGACTACACTTCTTTCGGTGACTTTCTTTTTGCTATTTTGGAATATTTTAACAAGCGAGAATGCCTAATTACAGTTAAACTTAATTTATAAAGCTTTATTTGAAATTCTGCGAAATATCTCCGAAGATTGCCAATTTCTTCACTCTCAAAAGGCGACTGACTCACTACGGTGTTTTGCATGGTGAGAGTGGAACGACCGACTTTTTTTATATTGAGTTTCGTTATCTCTGATTTGTCGGAGCAATGATTTCGTTTATAATAAGGTCACTTAGTCACTTAAGAGCATTCGGAGAAGTTATAAACTGATACATGAATGAATAGATTTAAGATTCGTATGGTTCCTTGTGTGGTGGCTGAGAGCGATATACGACCGCAAAGGGTTAACAGTATAAATACAACTTTAAGCTCTTCGAACAAAATTCATAATTCTGAAACATACGATTGGAAAATATCGGCATCACGACCTTGGCGAATCCCACTTTCTCATGTGCACTCAGTGCTCCAGATTATTGAGAATCTATTTCAACATGAATACATCATTTTTAAATAGCTTACATAATACTAGCAGTAGTAGAACATAATAATAAAATAGTTAAAACAAATTTAAAAAATACTGTAATTTGTTCAATTAAGTCTTCGTTCATAGTTAGGGATATTGTTGTTAATTAAACTAAAATATAAAATTACCATTTCAAAATTAGTATCACTTAGAAGACATCTACAAAATATTACGAACCATGACAACAGAGTTCCAAACGAAAAAAATATATTCGAATAACTCGATTAAGAGTCAATTTTTTCTACTACGTATCATAAAATTCCAAGGCTATCTGCAAAATACTTTATAAGCACCTTTTCCTTTTTATTATTGTATAAAAACAAGGCACACTATGATAATTTCAAGATTATAAATCAAAATCTACAAACAAATAATCTGCAAAAATATTAATAAAATGGGTTTTCAAAAAGTACATTTATCAAGATTAGTCCAAAAGTTCGTGTGCATTTTTGATAAATTTTTAAATAGTGTAAATGAAACACCGAAGCTGTCTTGTTTTTCGTGAAATATAAACATCCTCAAACTGATCCATTAGTTGTCGGGTTCAACTCCATCGAATCAAGGAAAATACTTGAGGGTGACTTTAGATAGAAGACTAAAGTGGGGAATGTAGGTGTTTTTCGTTGACGAAGTGCTCTTTGGCATCTAATGAATTTTTAATATACAAAATTGAAATTCATTTTGAAGATGATGAATACATTAAATATAATTATTGGCACCTACTGCAAAGTCTTTGCTGAAAATATCGATAAAGCGCGGGTAGTGAGGTAGAACCGTAAGAGTTTTTCTGAGACAACAACAGTTAGTTGAAGATAATCAACTTTTTCAGAAAGCTGAAGATTTATTATATGCATCTTGAATCATTGATTGATCGGTAAGTCACTAAAATTGATAGTTTTATCGCATTGAAACTTTAAACGAGATTATCTCGAAACAGCATTTTCAAAATGTTCGCCAGTTGTAGCTTAAAAAGTTGTTGATCGATCTGGCTGAAATTTTGGGATGTTTCTCACTATAATATTATCTAGTCAAAAAACCTAAATTTTTAAGATGTTCGCGTAAATACATCATTTTTTTGGGGTAAAAATGATCAAGAAAATGGTAAAAAATATGAAAGTTTAACTAAAAAGCCTACTATTTTTTTAAATGTTATCCTTTTTTAATATTTATAGCTTAGTTGACTGCTTACACATATTAAAAATCAAAAAATATTTCTATTTTTGGTTTCAGTTCAACAGGAAACCGTCGACAAGTGGCGAACAGTTTGATGTCACGAGAAAAGGCGCCTAATGGAATACCTTATAACCTATGTTTTTTTTATCACCATTAAAAAAAGTCGTGAAAAACGACTAATTTTCGAGCATCTAACGGGATTTCCCCCCTTAAAATTTAGTGGCTCTACAATATAAAAAAAATCATATCGATCTGCTGCCATTTTAAAAAAATGACAGTTTGACATATATCATTCGTATTATTGTAATCAAATGTATACCTTAATTTTCCCATTCTTGTATGAGGGCCTTCAAATTGCATTTTGGATGAATAGTGCAGTATTTAAAGAGTTTCTTGTGAATAACACTCGATTGCAGATCTTCTATAAGGCCTTCAAATCTTTCTCTTTTATCGAACAAAATCTCGACAGGTTTGCCACCGATGACTGCATTCCACGTTTCCAGATCACCTTCCATATCACCTTTCTCATCCTGACTTTTTTCAATGAATAAAGGCCTCTCCTCCAGGTTATCTTTTATATCCTCAATTTCATAGTACAATTCTTCTGCCGTTTTGAGAACTGGCGATACGTCGAATTCTGCGTTCTTATGAAGTCTCAGTTCGTTTCTATGATTTTTCGGGTAAGCGTACTGAGCGTGCAGAACGAAAGAAGACGATAATGTGGCTATCGTCAATACAAAGATGATCTTTAGCAGCATTCTCGTTTTAATTACACACAAAATTACGCACAAAATTAACAAAATGCAGAACTGTCGTTGTCCAAGCTTAAGTCGAGACTCAATCGGTGAAAAATGACGATTCAAAATCTACCCATGTCAAATATCCATCTCTTAATAGGATCTAATTGTCTGTAATGTTGAATCTTTATTAATGTTGCCAACCATCATGTCAGGGAGCTCAAATATTTATATTGGCTTAATTGATCAGCGTCGTTGTTTATTCCTGCACAATATCTAAGCGCATTGATGTCAGATGCTAAAAGAAGATATCTTTTTTTATTATTTGATGATTCATCTCTTAATTTATTAGATAATACATTTTAGCTCGCAAAGCAGAAAATAAGGAATATTATTTATAAAGTGGAGGGTTTTATCGATGAATATATTCAAACATTGCAAAAATATGGCATTCCATCATCATCTCACGGAAACACGAGCAGATGACGCTTTACAATTCTACAACAATTGGAATGTATTAAATTAAAACACTAGAGTAGTATGGGGGATATAAATCCCTTTTTGCGTAGGAATGCAACAAAGAGTGGTCCGATCGTTTTGGTCACGGGAAGATTTGCTCTTCCCGCCAGCTTCTCCGATATCTCAACTGGTTTTTCTCTAAGCCATAATGAAAACTTTGACGAAGAACTCGTATTTCCATTCTCACTTGACCATCATCTTCCTCCTCTGTGGTATTTGCAATTTTAGAATGACTTTGGGGGGGCTCTGCCCCACTGGAACCTCAATTTACGCAACAATAGAATATGTATTTTATAGTAATAGAGTTGAGTTATTTCCAAATTATTCTGTTAATGTTAATGATTTATCTATGATCTATTTCACAAATTTATGGTATAATTCATAATCCATAAACAATTCATTTCATAATTACAAGGCTATCAAATAAATTAGCTAAAAATTATAGATTAATAAATCCTATTTGTCAAAGCTTTTGAAACCCCTTGAGATATAGAATCAATAACTGATTATAATAGAAAGTATCGTATTATTAGAATAAATATATAGTAAAATAATTTTGTATTATTAAATTTGAACTTAATTTTAGATCAAACCAGCGATTGGCTTTTACTTTTATCGGAAATTAGAGAACGAATAATCAAGTAAAAAAATCCAAAAGTGCAACCAATCTCCGTTATCCCGGTGTGTGTGGCGGCAATCCACGGCCGTTATCCCGCGTTCATGAGTCCGAAGGATCAAAAAGAAGTAGATTTCAATTTTTAATGACAACAAACTAAACGCAAATACTTTCTTTCTTTGTATGGCACGCATTGCAACACATGCCGGATATTCACTAGTTCTCTATAAAATTATCATGTTAATCTGCAATGTAATTTAAGTCTTAATATCATACATATAAAATCGACCAATCGAATACAAAATATACAATTCTCGATTCAATACTATTTGCTATATTTTTTTAATATATAGATACAATATAATATTGATTGCTTACGATACCATCAAATCATTAATTTGTCTTCAACTTCACTCAATTGACTCCTCTTTGGCATTACGACTTTTCGGACAATTTATATGCAAATATTCCAATGTTTATTTACAAAATTAGTAAAGGGCATACATAGTATTGACCGACGCTAATGAAAAAGTTTAAGGATTTATAAGTTGGTAGTATTAAAAATTACATTTTTATAAACAACGGCTTAATAGCTCATTAGAAGACAAATAAAGCAATTTTCAAATTAAAATTTATTTCTTAAACAACACCAATATACAATTAAAAGCTTTAAGATATAAATTTTAAAAAAAATCAGACGTGTGGTTATTTTCGATAAATTATTTGGTTGAGGGATGTGGTGGAGGGGAAATAGGTATTTTGTTGGCGTTTAGTTTAGTTGGCACCAAATCAAACTAATGATCCTTTATTTTTACCAATCAAAGAATCCCTTTTTTTTCTTATTTTTATTTTCGTCTTCTTCTTTCTTATTATTTTCATCGTTGTCCTCTGACGGATCATTGTCATTTTCATTGTTGTCCTCCGACGGTTCATTTTCATTTTCATTGTTGTCCTCCGACGGTTCATTGTAATTTACATAGTTGTCCTCTGATGGTTCTTTGTCATTTTCATTGTTGTCCTCCGACGGTTCATTTTCATTTTCATTGTTGTCCTCCGACGGTTCATTGTCATTTTCATTGTTGTCCTCCGACGGTTCATTGTCATTTTCAGTGTTGTCCTCCGATGGTTCATTGTTGTCCTCCGACGGTTCATTGTCATTTTCATTCTTGTCCTCCGATGGTTCATTGTCATTTTCATTGTTGTCCTCCGATGGTTCATTGTTGTCCTCCGACGGTTCATTGTCATTTTCATTCTTGTCCTCCGATGGTTCATTGTCATTTTCATTGTTGTCCACCGATGGTTCATTGTTGTCCTCCGACGGTTCATTGTCATTTTCATTCTTGTCCTCCGATGGTTCAAAGTCGTTGTCTCTGTTGTCCTCCGACGTTTCAAAGTTGTTTTCATTGTCGCCTTCTGTATCTTCATTACTGTCCGTCGAACCTCCATTATTATTTTCATTATCGCCTTCCGAATCTCCATTGTTTTTTTCATTACCTTCCTTCAAATTACCACTATGACTTTCAATCACAATGTCTTCATTCAAATTTTGACCATTATTACTATTGTCTTCTACGTTATCAACGTCAACGGAATCTACGTCTATATCCTTATTACCAAGTGAATTATCATAGTTTATGTTATTTACATTATTTTCCCCTGTAGAAGTTTTATTATAAATTTTCACTTCAAATTTTGGTCTAAGAACTCTCTGTTTGTATGGAACTTTATAAACTACCGGGATCCTTGTTTTAGCATCTTCTGGAAGACTGTCATATTCGTATTCATATTCAAATGTTTTTCCTGGTTGAAAGCTTTGAGCGGGTATTTTTTTAGCTTTGATATATTTGCTGGGAACTTGTTTATCAGCAGGTACATTCGGCGATACAGAGGGTCGCGTGATGTAATTTGTATTATATTGAGGATAAAAAGAAGGGTATGTTTGTGGCGCATAATTAGATGGATATATTTGTTGATATTGAGGCAACGGTTGAGACAATGTTTGAGGTAACATTTGAGGCTGCATAAACTGTTGATTAAACGCGACTTCTGGTTGAAACCCATTCTGGATAGTTGGTGAGTATCCTGAGAACGATGGTACTCCTATTGAAGGCTGCATTGCCGGATACGCTTGAGCACCAAAGCTTGGATAATTTTGAAATGATGGATTCTGATAGTAAGGGTACCCAAAGCCAGTGTTCCCCACTTCTGTAGGCAATAGCGATTGACCCTCATTCACGGGATTCCAAGAACCATAATTGGGAATGAACATTCCTTGCACTTCATATTTTAACATACACCACAAAAACGTTATTTTTAAAGCGAAACTTTTATTTAACATTTTATCCAATAATTTAAAACCTTAATAATATTAACACGTGACGTTATCAATCGTTCACAATTCGATTAAATATGACATCCGACAGTAGATGAGAATATTGGTCCCATTTTTAATTTGACCTTTCATCACAGTTATCAAATTATCGTTTTCTGCTATGTCCAATGAGACACTATCGTATATTTATTTACTTCAATAACCCTTTAAGTACCAAATCGCATGGTACTTGCAAAATCGTATTGTCTAATTTATTCTGATTTTCTGACTCTGAAAAAATGTCATAATAACAATTTTAATAAAGTGGGATATGACCATGTCTAGTTTGTAAAAATAATTATAATATCAATGACAAATTATATTATTTTCATAGAAGTCTTATCCTATCCATATAAAATACTTTAAATTCTCTACAGCATTCATATTTTCACTGTAACTTTAACATCTCGATATGACACAAAATACATGTTTTTAGTAATATTTTACCAATATCATATTTAAAAGTAAGAGGTTGATTTAGTGAGTTATTTTCTAAAAAAAATTGGATTTAAATTCAGAATATGGAAAATTTCACCGTACCAACAAATTTAGAATATCGGTAGTGTTCATACTTTCAATAAATCATCTCGGTTCAGATTTGTCTTGATGTCCTGAATATAAAAAGCAAATACTGATACGATCAGTAGAGTCGAAAAAAGCTGCCTGTGAAAAAAATAATTTTCAAGAAGGATTAAACTACAATTTTAAAAAATAATACATTTCCCATTTTCTTCATCAAAATCCATTAAAAAGATTAATTCCTACTTTAACGCTCAAATTCAAATGATCTCAATTTACCAATAATATAAAAAAAGCAATGAAAAGCTACCATTTTACACCACAAATAGAACAATGTAAATAATTTTCATGTTTTTATTTATAAACGCTAGTCCCATAGGCTACCAATTAATGTGTTCTCATAATAATTATTTACACCTTTACTTACTAATTATTTGGTTGAATAAAAAACCTTTATTTTTGAAATTTTAATCGCTATCACATAGAAGGATCTATTGATTGATTTATTGCATATTTCTATACAATTGAAAGCATCGATTTAATAACCGGTAATTGATAAATGAACAGACTTTTTATCCTTAAAATATTTTGTCTCCTTAAAAACAGTTATAATGATACTTTCATGTAAATGTATATTTTCTTAAATTTGAGAAGCTGCCAATCTCTTTATTTAAAAGTCTGTGGTTAAAATATTTTTGAACAATTTTTTCTATTAAACATTTGTTTGGGTTTCATAAATATCTTCTATTATATTTCTTAAGATTTTACCATGAGATTATTTGTCGCTACGCTGGTATCATTCAATTGGGGTATAGATTATCCATATCAAGGTTGTCCAACCTTTTCTGTCTTGGGAGCTACTTTTCAATTTAAAATTATCTCGGGATCGACTTCTAATATGAAATGTATTTAAGTTGTTTCTTTTTCCTTTCTTCAAACTTAAAAACTCAAATTAGCAGATAAACACGATTCAAGTCGAGCTAAAGAGTTCGATCTCCGGAATTTTATTTTTCATCGTCGGCTGTAAATATATTTATATAAAGTAATTTTTTTTTTCAAAATTCACGGAAGTCGTCGGGATCGACCAAATTTTGCTTAAAGATCGACCGGTCGATCCGGATCGACCGTGATCCATGTCATCTCATCCTGGCAATTACACTCACAAATAGGGATCCCAAATATTCGTTAAATCAATTATTCAAATAAATAATATGAAATTGATAAAATATTCGAGTATTTAAATATTTTATATAAAGGGTTTTTGGCGCATGGACCAACATAATTGTTTAAGGAACTAGGGAGGTCATTTGCTACATTTCACACGTAGATTATATGTCCCAAGTTTGAGGGTTTTCGAAATAGAATTTATTTTTCAATATTTGGAAAATATAGCCAAATTTTCACCTTTAAATCGTCATAAGTGTTTAATCTGTGGTCGTAATAGCACTAACAAGAAATATTTTTTTAAATGTTGCAATATATTTTCGATCCAAATAAATCATTATTTTATGCAATTGTTTTAAAGAAAATTACTTCTGAACTTCCAAAGTCACATAAAATGGTCAAACGAATGAGAAATGTTCAATGAATTTCTATAAAATGGCGTCAACAACAAAAAAAATCCGCTGGATTTTGTATGAGTTCAAATTGGGGCACAATGCAGTGAAAGCAGATGGTAATGGTAACTGAGCATTCGGAGAAGGAACGATTTTTGAAAAAGTCGATAATAATGTCGAAATAGGAAAGATAATAATTCTGAATAAGTGAGTGCCGCACGAACTATCAGAAGGCTAAAATTGAGGCGCTTGAAAGTGTTATCTTCATTGAGAATTTCAAATATATAACAATAGTAGTAATTGACACTGAAAACAAGTAGAAGAAATTAACACGACAGTTTCTTTCGAGTCTCCCGACAACTAGTTTGAAAACAAGTATGCATCCAAGATTTCAAATTAGTTATATTTACTTAAATTTATTGCAAATGAACTTTCTAAATTACGTAACAAAAAAAAACTGATATTATTCGATTAATTTTATAAATATTCGAATTTACGAATTTTTAAAAAATATATTCGAATATTCGATTTGGACCCCTACTTACAATATATATAATTATTCACTCGGTTTTGACATCATTGAAGCATAGTCATCTCTTTAATTTGAAGGATCCACTATATTTTTTCAGAGGGCAACTCTTAGATAATGATGCGTTCATTTTGAGTTTAAAACCTTTATAAATGTTCCTTGACTACCAAAGTTTAAGTTAATTCAGATTGAAAAGCTTTATCTCCAAACTGATCTACCTACTAATATAGTAAATCTCTCAATCAAATAATACCAGCAACCCTTGTCCAAAACGACTTCCTTCTGAATAAAAGACTAATTAAGCAAGTTTGGTGTGCTTTGCATTTCTCAAAACACAATATTTAGCATATAGATAAAAACGATAATGATAACGATGTAATGCTTTTCATCCATATTTTCTCGGGATCGACTTCTAGTATGATTCTCATAGAAAATTTATTTAAAGTGTTTTTCTTTCTTTCCTTTTTCATGATTATTTTAGGTGGAAACACAAAAAAAACTACCCTCTCACGTGCATCTAAGACAATTAGTATTTTTACAGCATGATAATGATCGCCCCCATGTAACGAAAATAACGCAAGAAAAACATTGTAAGAAGAAAGACAAAGAATGAAAGACATTTCAACATCCCTTTTATTCTCCAGACATCGCTCCGTCGGATTTCCATATTTTTAGTTCTATGCAGTATTATTTGGGTGGAAAAATTACTTAACAAACAATGAGGTGAAAAGTAGACTTTTCGAATATTTTCGTTTAAAGCCCGTGATGTATATGACACCAGCCATTAAAATATTACCAGATAGGTGAAGAGAAGCTATAACTAACGATTGAAATTTCATTTTGTAATAGTATATTAAAAATTTAAAAAAAAATGTGAGCATTAAAATCTTTCATTTAAAAAACGAAAATCTTCATGGGCACATCTTATAATTACAATCCTAATTTCCCTATCATGAAACATACATATGAAGATTAACACGTCAAAATAGGCAATTACAGTGTTTTCAAATGTTAAAAAATCCTAAAACATTAAAGAATCTAGCTACGATGGACAACTAAAAATTATCTTGAAAAGAAGTCGAATAAGTAAGATTATAAATACTACTGATGCTGAATGATAGATGGTAATGAAATATTATTTTAAAAAAATGTGCATTTCTATATTATTTGTTATAAAAAAAAAACACATAAAAATAATTTCTATATTTTTCTAATGTATATACATCATAATTTTGTATGAACTCCGAACCTCGTACAACGCAAATGTTATACGAAGGTCAAGTGTACAATAAAATTAAAACAAGAGCTAATCAAATCCACTTTTATTGGGAAATTGCGTATTTAATGTTTATGTTTAATTGTTCCTTTATTCAATTTGTCAGTTCCACAAAAATGATGATTTTCCCTGTTTTCACCATTATAATCATACGTAACTTCATGGTTATTTTTATTGTCATTGCCCGAATCTCCATTGTTGTTTTCATATGCAAGTAGTTTTTTAGTTTGTTTAGGCGATACAGAAGGCTGCATGATGTGTTGTATATTATAAATAGGATAAAAGGTAGAACTTGTCTGTGGTAGAAAACCATATGGGTATATTGGTTGATATGGAGGCAACATTTGAGGTGATATTTGAGGCTGTGTAAACTGTTGAAAGTACACAATTTCTGGATACGCCCGAGCACCATTACTTGGATAGTTTTGGAATGATGGATTTTGATAGTAAGGGTACCCGAAGGCTTTTCTCCCGACTTCTGTGGGCAATGGCAATTGACCTCCATTCATTGGATTCCAAGAACCATAACTGGGAATGAACATTCCTTGCACTTCATACTCTAATATACACCACAAAATGATTATTTTCAAAATGAAATTCTTATCAAACATTTTTTACAGTTAATACAGTGACGTGTTAATATTTAATAATACGTGATGTTATCAAACGTCCACAATTCAATGAAATGTAACATCCGAGAATAGCGAGGAATAAGGGGGCCATCATTTATTTAACCTTTGGTCACAATTATCAAATTATCGTTTATCTAATATGTCCAATGAAACGCTATAGTATGTTTATTTTACAAAATACGTAGTATTTGCAAAATTTTAATATTCATTGAATATTATGAAACCAAAATATAAAAAAAACTGTATTTTTGTAAATATTTAATGTAGCTTCTTAACAAAATCAAAATGACCTTGGTGAAAAGTGGAATTCATTGATTCCCATGAATTCTTAAATTGCAAAACTGCGTTAAAATATCATTGATTGATTTGAAAATGAGCCATATTTGGAAAAAAAACATATATCATCGTAATGAGAACAATCTGAAGTATTTTATCCTATGAAGGTGACAATTGAAGGTTTAAGTCGCGAAGATGCAAATCTATTGACCAGAAATTATTTAAAAAATTTCTATTGGAAATCAAACAAATAAATAAATGTGTTCGAAAACTGTATTTAAAATTAAATCTGTTATATTAACAAGATGATCCTTTTAACTTACTCATACGTACATTGAAACACATAGAAATATTTACTTTAAAAAAATCAGTACATAATTGAAGAGAAAAGGAAAATCTTTACTTCAAAGAGACTTCAGAATCCCTGCTCTCAATTTTAATATTGTAAGATAGTATCATGGATTCCCAAAATGATTGTGAAATCGATTGCAAAAACATAATGTTATTATTTACTCAGAGATACTTTCCTATCCCATATACACTAAATTCTCTATAATATTTATATATATTTTTTTGCTGTTAATTTAATTTTGCAAGTCAACATGACATAAATGGGTTGTTTATGACAACATGAGTCGTAGACGTCAATGGCTTTGGTTGAGACAAAAACCATTTCCGACTCCGAAGTCAGGATTGACGATTCTTCTGTGGGTTTGGTAGGATATTCAAGAAAATGTTCATTATGAATTTATGAAAACTGGCGAAACAATAGCTGCAGATGTGTATTTTCAGCAATTGGAAAGGATGAACAAAAATTGAGAGTCAAACGTCGAGAATTAATCAGGAACAATTTAGTAATTCTGCAACACGACAATGCACGAGCCCATAAGGCGTAGGGGGATAAATGCTTTCGAAACATTTCGAAAAATTATATTTGTATTGTACATATTTCAACTCAAAACCATAAGAATTTTTCAAAAGAGAACCTGTGGTAAATAATAAGGAAAGGCTTTTTGATTCATCTAATATATTCGAAACCAATTAGAAATGTAATGATTTTTCCGAGTATCCGTCCCCTTAAACCCCAGAATTAGCCCTGATAATCGAGAGTCTGCTGTAATATACAAATATACAGGATATGGATTTTTAGGAGGGAAAAGTTCAAGATGTTTTATTTAAACTCTATCTCCTTAACTCCTAAATTATAAGGTTACTTGCGGTGAAATTGGAGTTTATGTCCGAAGAGCCGCAAACATCTATGCGAAGAGCCACATGCGGCTCGCGAGCCACTCCTGCCGAACTCTGCATGAAAACTCTATGATCGTTATATCTTTCAAATTAATAAAATGATCCTAAAGAGAGCTTATGGATGAACAATTAAAGGAACACACCTAGAATTATTATGATATTCTGAACTGGATCTTGAAATCCTAAACTGGTAAATACAGAAGATCTTAGCCAAATAATTGATTGATTGTTGCTTTCATATACCCAAAGTAATATTTTCTAGGGAAATTAATATCAGCAATTATATATTATTACTTACAAAGTAACGTTCAAAAATACTTTGGCAGGATCGTCTATCAATAAAAAAAATCTATTTTCATACACGTACCAGTAATTGACCAGTAATAATAAAAAAGTTGAAAGAAGATCGCATAATAGATAGAAATAGTATCAAACAAAGAAAAGTTTCTTTCGCCGATAAAGAATCTGCCTAAATAAAAGAAGGCTTAAAATTGATCGATAAATTAGAAAAAAATTTAAATAGAAAATTTTCATTTGATGGAAAAAAGCTTAAAATTTGCGAAAAAATTCAAAAAAATCTTAGACCTTTATCATGAAATATATATATACAAAATATTGAATAATTTAGCAGTGATATAAACATACAAATGATCTTGAAAATACGCGGGGTTATGTATGCTAATTATGATATAATGATGTAATTTGAGTATTTTTAAAAATATGCATTTCTATATTTTCTGTATATTCATCGAAAAAAAATTTTTTTTAAGTTATTTCGTAATTTTGTCTTCGTACCTCGTACAACGCGGATTTATACTGTATGTTGTTTTCGTGGAACCGCCCATAACGAGAGCCAAGTGTATAATAAAATTAAAATATGTACTAAGCAAATCCATTTTTATTGAAAAAATCTCTTTGTATATTTATTTGCTATGATTATTTCTAGCTATCACTCGGTAATTGTTAATAAAAGATTCAGAATTTGCGATTCTTTCTGAGAATAAGATGTAAAAATTAATAATTGCCATATTTTAAGAACCATTTACTTTTATAGATCCATCAATAAAAAATACTTTACTATCATCATCTTATGTTTATAACAGCCCTGAACTCTGAAAAGTTGATGATAATGAGCTGCCATTGTATTACATGTAGCCATTGGAACCTTTCGCCAAAGAATTTAAGTATCCTTCAAATACAGCAAAATAACATAGCTATCAAGGCTGCAATCAATAAAATCCATATATCTGAAAATTAAATAAATATTACACATAATTTGCGTTCTTTGCGGAAATATTATTTTTTCGAGGCGAAATATATCATTTTTAATAACCCAAACGTTACTATTCCATTAACGCGAAATCTCGTTGAATTCAGCAATTATAAAAAGTTGTATCGCCATCTTCAGTTTTTGCTTAAAATCATCCTGCAAAATATCTCATATGCAAACCATTATATATGCGTATTAAATTAAATAAGAAATCTTTTTTTTTAATCTTAAATTTATTAGATCAATAAAGAATCCAAGATTTATAGTATACAAAAATTATTAATGATTATTTTATACAATAGGTCTACATTTATTTAAGGCCTTCTTCATACCATCAGGACACGATTCGGGGACGTCTATCAACATCTTTGTATCCGTTTCGACGGTCGCTGCGTCCGCATTGTCTTCGAAATTCGCTCTTATGTCCAAGTCGAATGTTTCATCATCTTTCGTCTCCGGATTTTCGACGACTGGATCAGGTTTCTTGTTATTGACGGGCGGGGCCGGGTTTCCTGGAGGCTTTATTGGAATACCTGCATTGCCAGGACCAGGTTTGATGCCTTGACCGTTGTTATTTGGCTGGCCGAAAATCTCTTCTAAATTTGGTTCCGGATTGTTAGCATTGTCGTTTGGCAAGGTTGGATAGAGATTACCAGTTCCACCGTTGTTGTTGGGTCTATTTTGATTGGGTCTTTGATTATTGTTTGGATTGTTCGGATAGTATGGTCCATTATTGTATCCATAATTTGGTGTGTCGTATCCGCCATTCGGTTGTCCGAATCCTTGATTTGGTTGATTATATCCATAGTTTGGTTGTCCGTATCCTTGATTTTGATGTCCATATCCATAGTTCGGTGGTCCGTAAGCGGAATGCGGAGGTCCATATCCATGATTTGGTCGTCCATATCCGTTATTGTGCTGGCCAGCCCCAAAACCGTTATTGGGTCTGTTGAATCCATTGGAATTGTCATCGCAATCTTCATCTTGCCCGTGCTGATGACCATGATGATAATTCTGACCCCCACGCCATCCTCCGGAATTTCTTCGTCCTGGATCGAGGACGTTTTGCACCGAAGTTCTTACATGATCGCGGATCCCATTGACGGTTCCTTCCACGCGATGTGCCAAATCTTCTAACAGACCAGCATCGGCTATGCTGATCAGAAGACAACACGAAATCGCAACAATAAACGACTTCATATTGCAGAAATATTTCACCGTCTAGCAATTTTTTTATTTGATGCACTCGTTGTGTTATTAGCGACCAAAACACCACTGACGCGTATTGCTTGTGGCATTAGACATCAACACATAATGAACTGGGTGTACAAAATTTATCAACACATTAAACCAAACAATTTTGCACAGGCCAATTTTCGTTGTGCTAGATACAGAATATCGACTGGTTCACAAGACAGTCAACTGGTAACTGGTTGTATACAACAAAAACTCATTAATAAGTCATATCACCTGTAAACTCGTCACATGACGAAAACATTAAATACAAATTGCTGAGTTTCTTCAAAAACCTAAATGAAAATCCCCATGAATTAAAATTCCCTATACCATCCGGGTAAATTATATATATTTATTGTCAATATGTACCGACACGTTCAATTAAGCATACTTCAATAAATTACCATGACTCACAGAATTGTCATAAACAACGAGCATAGCATCACCATACAATTTTACCACAATTAATTATACATGATTTTTTAATACATTTTAAGGAAATCGTAGGCGATGTGCAGGAAGAATTATAAAAAAAAATTCAGGATGGAAGTTGTGGTTTAATAATTTTGCGCTTACATCCTAGCTGAAATTTTGTAAGGTGCGGTCGCCATATTTTATAAATAATCGAAAACACAATATTTCTGAAACAGATATTAAGACTATAACAACAGACAAATCTGTATTAACTAGGCCAAGGAGTTATGTTCAAATGGTGTCAGATAAACTTATGAATCACCATGATATATATAAAAAATATATTATTATGAATCATTATTGCTTTAGAGCAACCAATTAATCACAAATAGTACGTTAAATGGATTAATATTCCGTCATAAAAATAAATTAATAATCAAATATAAAAAAACACGTTTAAAAGCGCAGTAGCGCAATTTACTATTTTTTCGCTCTGTTAACCCGTAAGGTAGCACAGTCGCATATTTGCGAGCAAATTCCAGTGATTCAGAAAGAGCACTCTTGCACGTTAAGCTCGGTGAGAGACAGAGACGGATAACACGTAGCGCAGTTCGGTAACTGTGCATGGAAGAAAGAGACGGAGAGCTTTCTGCATACATCTTGCGATTGTACAGATCGATAACTCAAATTCATCGACGCGACTTGATTGCAATCATTACGGTGCTATAAGGCTTGCCTATATTGGCAAACTTATCTAGTATAATAAACTCCTATTACATCCTACGCGGGTATTGTTGGCTCAAATGAATCGATTTTAAGTGTATAGTTTATGCGTAGAAATTAAGTTTGATTGATTCTGACTCGAATTGAAGATTGTCTCCCGCTGATAGGAGCTGACAGACCATAATCGGTGTAAAGCGAATATGGCATCTATGACTTTATCATTTTTAAATTTGCTCACTACTCAAAGGGTTAATAATCCTGTTAAATCAATACTTGTTATCAACTCAAATCTTTTTGCTCGTCGGTTTGCTCATCAAATGCTGCTGGGTAGCCCAGCTAACTTGAGTTGGAATATATCCATAAAATGGAATGTATAACTGCTGATTACAGAAGTAGGTGGAATCTGTGCAACAGGCATCACCACTATCCTCAACAGCCTAGTGCATACAAGCAACAACGGCTAAGTTGCTGGAACAGCAGCTCGTCTCCGTGGCTAGATACTACAAATGAATGAACCGATACGAGTACCATGGGGAAGAGATCCTTTGAACTTAGAATAGATGATGTAAAGCAAAAGGCGTGGGCACCTTGGTGCTCTGCTCGTAGCATTCCTCGTAGGGTTAAAAGATCTGGGGAAACCTGGGTAATAGCGTCTAGCTTATATTTTCCTATTTGTAATGTGCCTACTACGTACTCCAACCTTTCAGCCAATAAGCATCAAGTCAATATACTTTCTTTTTTTGATGTTGCTTTTAGCAATCCTTTTTATGGCACTATTGCCAACCATTTTGACATGGTTTTTTCATGACGTATATGTCTTTAAAAATTTGATCGCCAGCCACACCTTCTGTAGATTTGAATCCAAGATGATTGGGTTACGAGTTCAACAGCTTAGAACCAATTCATGTAGAATGCTTTTTATTCAAGGAGGAAAGGAAAAAATCTAATTATTTCTAGAAAATAAAAACATTTAAAAAATGAATAATTTGGAGCTCAACTGAGGGTTGAAAAAAAAGTTGTTTGTTGTTTTGAGACTTTTTGAAGATGAGAAAGATGAGATTCACCGGCCGCCAAAAACAAAAACATCAACCATTTACATAAAATAATTCACAAGGTGAAAAGTCAGATCAGTCATAGCAAAGGTCCACATAAAAAAACGCCTGGCTACGATTTCATTACAGGAAGAATGGTAAAGGAACTCCCTACTAAAGGATTTAAGTTCTTGGTACAAACATTCAACGCGTTACTAAGAATGGGTTATTTCCCCCCGCAATGGAAAGTGGCTAAGATTATTCTAATCCCCAAGCCTGACAAGGATATACATGACGTCAAATCATACAGACCCATCAACTTACTCCCAATAACTTCCAAACGTTTTGAAAAACTACTACTGAAAAGACTTAGGCCAATAATTGAGAAAAACAATCTAATACCCAACCACCAATTTGGATTTCGTCAACAACATGCGACTGTGGAACAAATACACAGGATCTTCAATAGAATACACAAGGACTTAAAAGACAGAAAATATTGTTTGTTAGCATTCCTGAATGTAACTCAGGCTTTTGACAAAGTGTGACTTTTGACAAACTACTTCTTCATATTCAAATCATAACTGACCATCAGAACATTTTACGTCAAATACGAATATGAAGCCGCTACACTCCATGATATAAAATCCGGCATCCCACAGGGCAGCGTACTTGATCCAGGTTTATACCTTTTATACACAGCCGACATTCCGACAATAGACACCACGACAACGGCCATCTTCGCGGACGACACAACGCTTCTAACCTCGCACAACGACCCTGCAATAGCGTCTCAACTGCTCCAACATGACCCCAACAATATACAGAAATGGCTCAAGAAATAGCGCAAAAAGGCTAATGAAAGTAAATTTACGCATGTTACTTTCGCTAATAGACGAGAGACATGTCCTCCTGTCTCACTGAATGATTGCGCACTGCCACGGGCAGATTTAGCTAAATATCTCGGCATGCACCTGGACAAACATTTAACGTGGAAGCAAGAAGAAAAAGCAACTGGAGATCAAAATGAGAATGCCTGGAGACCAATCCCGAGACAAAATTTCCAAAGTCCATTTGTTTAATATAAAAAATAGTTTGAAGGCGAAAGAATTTTATTTATTTAAGAAAAGATAAAAATACAATTCATAAATAGATAAATAAAACACTAAAAAATTAAAATATTATTTTGTAAATATGCCCGAAATAACATTAAAGCATCAAGTGTTTTGTCATTTAGTGTGGATCTGATTTTGGTAGCCAGGCAACCTACTGCTGAAAATGCACGCTCAGCCTCCAAACTCGTTGGAGGTATCGTCATCACCTATTTAAATGCTAGTTCGAGATGATGACCGCGTGAGCCCCCATTTTCTTATAACACCATCAATGTGACTGATAAAATCCCTTTCTGCTGAGACACAGACTAAAAATCGCAAAATTCCCGATTTCCCGACAAATTATTTATTTCCGTCGCAGTCAATGAATATTTATATGCTATAATACTTTGATGTGATTCGTAACTATATTACGGAAGAATACAAAAATTCTGAACCCCGTATCTATTATATTTCATGTTGATATTCCCGTTGTTAGAGTCGAGGTGTAGTAAATACATCACCGATAGGGAAAGGTTAATATAACAATTTGAAAAACATATATGTACTGTATATATGTATACATAAATTAGATAGTTACCGCCCCTATGTGTTTCGCCTAAGCTCGCCAATTAGTAATTTCGCCAATGTTTTCAAGCGTCCGGATTTCGGCGGGAATGTCTCGATTTAGTAGCCTTCATCGTACTGGTTGGATTCCATCGTATTGGATTCCAATATTGACATTCTCCAACGCTTTCAATCCAAAGTGCTGCGTACTATAGGCAACGTTCCATGGTACGTGTCAAAAGACACGATACACAGAAAATTAAGCATACCAACAGTGAGACAGGAGATTGAAAACCATAGCCAAAAATACAAGAAAAGATTAAACACACACCCCAAATCGCCTTGTTGAAGAGCTAATTAGCCAAGCCTCCGGAACGCGTAGGCTGAAAAGATGTATGGTTCATGACCTGATCAAAAGATACTAATGGATGAACATTAGGTCCTCATTAATGAATGGGGACCTACACGAGCCAGTAATGCCATAAGAAGAACTGAATGTTCCTCAACGGATATATTGTTTAAAAAAAGAGAATAATATATCTAGTACAAATTAACGTTTATTGACCATGTTTCGCCATTGTACGTCAATATGTTGAAATGCTAATTGAACATCCCTTTTCAACGTGAACTGAGCATTTCTATTAAAAATGCAAATGTGTCAAGGCATATACACATATAAATATGATATTTTATTTATCAAATATGAAATAACATCGTTATGTGCAAGCTGATGATGCTTTAACATGTTAATTAATAATAATATAATATTTTTACAATCAGATGCATCAGATGGATTCTGTCATCTAAAATATAGCAATTATTGTAATATTATTTTTTTTATTCGTTTCTTTCAATTTGAATCACACCTTATCGGCATTGTGCTTTTAATAAACAGCAAAAACTGGTTTTCCGACAAAAATTAGAGATACCCATTGGAATATCCACACGTAAATATATAGCTGTTTTAGAAATAATGTTGATTAGCATTTAATGACCTTCAATTGCTACATTACCATTGCCTAGAACACATGAAAAAATTACATTGGCGATCCATTGTTCCATCGAGCACAATGTTGTATTAAAAAATCATCGCAATAATGCCAAATTATGTTTTTCAATAAAACCGAACCTATGATTCGTACTTCAAGAAAATTAAATTCATTTCATGGGCTTAATATATTAATTATACTTTTCTACCCACAAGCCAAATCCTGTTTTTAGACCGGATTCAGCCTGATAATGTCCATCCTGTTAATGATTTTTTTGTCCCTTTTCCGGTGATTGAATTCAGTTCGATTTTATAATAATCAACTATAGAACATCATAATGATTATAGTTTCAATCAGACGAACAGACAATTAGCAAGGAACACATCTACTTTGACATCAGTAAAATTAGCGATTTAATGATTGCAAATATTGATTTAAATATTTCTATATATTAAAATGCAACAATAAAGTAGCAATTTTGTACATTGCGATTTGAACTAAATTAACCGTAAAATAGTATATTTAAACGTACGTAATACTATTTTTTATCTTATTATTCCATAAAAATAATAAAAACATTAACGTATTTTTCCTATTATTTTAATAGCTAAGATTTCCACAGAAATTTTATTGAAATCACACAAAGACATATCTTATGAAATAATCTCATATGTGACCTTTGATGTCATAATATAACTAGTAGAAGGTTAAACGTGTATCAAATTCGTAAACAATACAATCTTCAATGCTTTCCAGGAATGTATTTATTTTAAAAATGTTAATGTGACGAGCGCAATTAATAAGAAGCGCTGACTCAAAATGGAATGCATTTTTACATAGACATTGAATACGCAATACTGCACGGTTAATTTAATTCCATATAAACAGCTGATGTGTATACAAGATCGGGCGCATAAAAAGGGTTAGATTAAAGCTGCAATCCTTTCTGAGACACCTAAATTCGCGCATACAACGTACTGAACGAAGCTCAAATGCATTTTTAAGCAGCGCTTAAGCTTCAAGGCGCTGATGTGAATTCATTTAAATCCAGCTACGTGTTGTCCTTTTTTATTCGCATACAATGCAAATCTTTTGCGGTTAAATTGTATACGTTGAAGGTTATTGGATGAATATCTAAATGCGTATTTATATCTCGTAGTGCATTTCTTAAATGTAGCAAGTTCTTTGGTAGATGTATGTGTAAAATTCAAGCCATCAACCTTAAGATATAAAAGGCATCATGCAAGGTCTCAGGCGTGAAATAAAATACAGTTGTGCGTGGGTAACTTCTTAATATGAACTACAGGCAATGGGTGGCCCAATATATTTTTTCAATCCCGATTATCCTTAAAAACCAGTATTGCAAGTCTATTTTCGGACTAAAGACACAAGGATAACACAGTCGCTGTGTAAAAGTCATGATGAAATTACTCTAATATACAGGTTGCTTATAATATGTCCCAAGTATCAGGGTTGTCGAAATAGATTTTTTTTTCAACATTTTGAACAAATTCCCAAAATTTCATGTCATGTCTGGTGAAGAGGGAATCCAATCCCGAGACAAAATTTCCAAAGTCCTTTTGATTAATATAAAAAATAATTTGAAGGCTAAAGAATTTTATTTATTTAAGAAAAGATAAAAATACAATTCAAAAATGGATAAATAAAGTACTAAAAAAATCAAATATTGTTTTGAAAATATGCCCAAAGTAACACTAAAGGATCAAGTGTGTAGAGAGTTTCTTCATTTAGTCTGAATCTGATTTTGGAAGCCAGGCAACTTGCTGCTGATTTATTTCCGTCGTTGTATGTGAATACTTATATACTACAATACTTTGATGTGATTCGTAATTATATTAAGGAGGAATACAAAAAATCTGAGCCCCGTATCTATTATATTTCTTATCGATATTCCCATTATTAGAGTCGAGGTGTAGTAAATACATCATCGGTAAGGAAAGGTTAATATAATAATTTGTAAAACATATATGTACTGTATATTTGTATACATAGATTAGACAGTTACTGCGGTGACGGTGCCAGCCACGGAATAGAGCTGCCAAAATAATTAATTGAAAGAAAAAGCCCTAGCTTTGCAAAAATGAAAGAAAAAATGCTACTTCAAGCAAATATAATTAAGAATAATATACAAAAATAAATAATTAATAAAAACATCTTAAGCATAAAAAGTATTTTCTTAACCCTAATCCTGGTAAACTGGTAACTCTTTTAAGTTTTACGACTTATTGAATGATTTGTATGATATGTAGCATATCGTTGAAAAGGGTATGAACTAGACACATTTTTAAAACTAAACTAAGTTGAAAGAAGTTGTTAGTTTTTCGTTTAGAGAATTTAGACATTTCTCATTCGTTTCCACACATTCTGTGACTTTGGAAGCTCAGAACTATTTTTTAAGCCAATTGCATAAAATAATGATTTATTTAGATCAAAAATATATTGCAATATACAAACACAGCTATTTCGTGCTATTACAACCATTGATTGAGTATGATGATTTAAAAGTGAAATTTTGAGTATTTTTTCAAAATGTTGGAAAAATAAATATATTTCGACATCCCTGATACTTAGGGCATAAGGCCTATATATGAAACGTAGCAAAAGACCCTAACCCTAACCCCAAAAAAAAAATTGTCTATCCATGTGCAAAACATCATGTATAATTCATATATATATATTATATTTTCCTATTGTCATATTGAAAATCTACTTTTTAATTGACAAATACATGTTTGAATATTCATCATATGCTTGGGATTTTAATCAGAATAGATCTTCATAGTCACCGCGTAAAAAAGTCTCATCCTTTTTAAAATTAAGTTTAATCTGCCATATGAAAAATAATAATATTTATTTTCAATGCAATCCTTCAAAAAATTATAGCAGTGTGCTTGAAAAAAAAATATTCAGCTCGTCTTCATTGCGCTTCAATAAATCTTAATGGCAGACCTTGCTTTTTATACTTTTTTGTAATATGATTATGACTTTCTAAATGGTTCACAAGTCATGCTCAACTAAGGATGTAATGAAGCATTAATTAGCATTTTATTGCAATTTAGTGATTAAATCTTGTTAACCATTTATATATTTTTTATTTCAATGATAGATAGTTTATATTTGGGGATTTCAACAACAGCTTCCATTTACAAATGGATAAATTAGCAATGCATAAAATTAACTTTTCCATAATCTAAGAAGTTCCACTTCTTAGCTCATAGGAAAAGTTCGGGAGAGTCTTCTTCATTTTTTTTTTTAGCAATATATATATTACATATATGCAAATAATGGTGAACAGCATAATTAATGTTCCGAGTAAACTGGTCATTTGTGCAAATGGGGCGTGCAATATTATTCGTATGCATGGGTGACTTGCGGAATTTATGACTTTTTTCAGCAAACTATATAATTTCATACCGACTTTATGCACTTCAGATTTCAAAAATTCGACAGAATTCGTTGAAACTATTCTTAGCAATCTGCAGACGTCTGTCGCAAAAAAGCCTTGATGTATTAATCATGAGCCAGCCCAAATTAAATGGACTTGCCATAAGTATGTGAATGTTTCACGGATACAAAATATCACTATAAAATTGCATAATTATGAATCCATCCGTATTAGAAGGCGATATATGAGTCACGATCGAAGCAAAGAACTGTCTGGTCAATTACTGGTAGCCAAGACCAACCGGTTTGCTTAATCATGTTTGCGGTGCGGGAATTTACCTTCAAACAGCGTGATTGTGTCGAAAACCATCGGAAAGAATGTTTTGATGAGTAATACGAAGGTTGTTCGATTTTTTTTTTTCAGTCGTAACCACAATTAATTTAAAACAGGAAGTGTTTTATAGATTGGACATGAGGAATATGTATGATAAAATGCCAATTCAATTCAAAATTAAGATATATGTAAGTATTCAAACACGTAAAGCAAACATACGGTGAGTCACAAAAGACTGAAGTCGCTTATAATTTTGAAAAGATTGTTAACCCTCTGGATGCTAAACAACGATATATCGTCGTTTGTGAAACTAATAAGAACTACCAAACAACCATTGCTATTGGCAAATTGATGACTTCAAAATATCTCATTACTGAAATAAAACAATAACATCCTATATTAATTCAATATAGCAACAATTAATTAAGCGTGAATTTAAAAATTTTCCCCTGTGAAACCAAATTGATCTAAGAACAATCATGGGGCAAAATTATAAGTCTGGAAAGTTTTTTTATATATTATTATATCTCTTGGTTCAATTAATAATCTCTCATTTATATTTGTACCTTGGCTGTATTTTTAGGTTTTGATCCGAGAATTTCAAATTGTGAAAAAATTATCCGGAAGGAAACATCAATATAAATATGCAAATTAATAATAGACCATTCCGAAAAAAACTATTCTTGAAATTGCACTACATATTGTCACAAAGTTAAACTTGGGGTTAAGAAATAGATGTCCCGAATCAATCAGGAGAGCTATAAGAAATATTGGGTACTACTGCAGAATTACTAGAAGAAAAGTTTCCGTAAGTAGATTAAACATGAAGAAGTGATTAGAACTCATCAAAAATACGGATTTAGTAGTCCGTGGAAAGACGTAATATTTTATGATAAGGTATGGCGAAAACCAAATTAAAATATGAATCCCGAAAGTAAGTGTACTGTGACAATAACGGGTTTTGGTTTTTTTTAAGGTTGGCAACACTGTTAGAAGAGTATCTTCCGAGAGAGTGAACATCGCAGGATCGTGATAGTACGTGAACTTGCATGGTTGTGTCCAATTGCGTGAAAGATGTCGGTAAGAAATCCAGCCAAGTGCAAGACACGTGCTATGATACGTTTCCTACTTGTGGAAGGAATAGTAGAGTTTGTGCAAAAAAAAAGAGAAAACCATTCATGAAAATCTCCGATTAACACTGGATAAAATGTCTGCGATGCAACGCTAGGATACCAAAACTATGCGCAAAATGGGTCCCAAAACAAGCACAAGAAAAACCAAGTCAATAGTTCCCGCGAGTTTCTTAAGCAACTTGAATTGAAAGGTAAGGATATTATGAGCTCTATTGTGACTGGAGATAAAAGATGGAGATGAAACTGTAGATGAGTAGCTCGTTACACACTTGAGTCAAAAAAACAGTCGTCACACCAATTCTCCATCTGCCAAAAAATTCAAAACCACAATTTCGGGCAAAAAAATCATAACCGCTGGGTTTTGGCACCGAAAAGGCATAATTTCGGTCGAATTTCTGCTATAGGGAGAGATTATCAATGTAAAACGATATACCTAAAAAAAGCTCAAAAGAAGCATTCGAAACAAAAGCAGCCTTGGCAATCAAGGCACTCTTGGACTTATTTTCCCTTGTATTCCCCTGACTTGGCGCCTTCAGATTATCATCCCCTCCCTGAAATAACACATGGGTGGAATTAAATTTTCAATCAACAAGCAGGTGCAAAAAGAGGTTCTGAAGTGATGGAAGGAACTGGCGGGAGAGTTCTTCGAGGAGGGCATAAAGAAACTTGTCCCACGGCTCACCAAATGCATTGAACGAGATGGCGATTATATTGAAAATAGTTAACAACAATATCCTGGTTTTTTTTTCAAACACACATTTTCTAAAAAACATATAAAACTTTAGTACACTTACTTTCAGGATATGCCTCGTGTAAAAAAAGGAATACTTTACCAATTTCATATTCAAATAATAGATTGAGAAGAATATCTTAAATTCGGTTGTATCTTATTGAGTAGACTCTAAACCTCATTTATTCACCAACAGATAAAAGTAGGGAATCCAATCCCGGACAATTTTAGGTACTTAAGAATTCCGGGATTAGAAAACGTAATCCCGAAAATTTCGGGATTTACATTTTTATCTAACAGAAATCGTACACCTCACCAACACGATAAAGACTACTAAATCGAGACATTCGCGACGAAATCTGGACGCTTGGAAACAGTGGCATAATTACTAATTGACGAACATAGGCCTAGGGGCAGTAACTATCTAAGCCAGCGGTTCTTAAACTGGGATCCGCGGACCCCCGGGAGTCCGCGAAGACATTACTGGGGGTCCGCGAAAATATAAACAAAACATTTACCTATATTTAAAAAGGATATTTTCGTCAAATTATTTACGGAAAACATTGTAAAAAGATCTATTTTGACCAAGAAATGTTTGTTTGTTGGAAAAATTAGGTCATAAGGGCTTGGGATGGGACTATGAAAAAAAAATCATTCACGAGGGGGTCCGCGAAAGAAATTTTGCTCAAGAGGGGGTCCGCAGACCACATAAGTTTAAGAAGCGCTGGTCTAAGCTATGTATACATATATAGCGTACATGTATGTTTTTCAAATTGTTATAGGAACCTTTCCCTACCGGTGATGCAGTGTGGTAGATGAATTTGAAGAAGAAATAAATGCAAATTTGAAGGAGAAGATTACTAGGCATCTCGAATCCCTTGAATTTAACTTCACCGTTACTTCTCTGAGCTGAAAGAAGAGGAAACTACATTCAAGCATTTAAGCATAACTAGATATAACATTATCCTTATAGCTTTAAAGAGTTTTGTTTCTTTAATCTTGTCCTGTGTATATAGCACCTCATGTTCGGTTCAGGAGTTGCCTCATTATCCAAGTATCAACATATTATTTTAGTAATGTGTTCCTTTTGTTGTGTGCATGAATTAAAAATAAATTATATTTTGGTAATGCTTAGTACTAACTACTAACGGTCACATGTCTACTTAACAATAAGCGTTTTTCTTAATAAGTAATAAAAATCATGAAACAAAACATTGTATTGTAAATATGATATAATGTTCGAAGCTAAGTAAAAATTTGATAATTTGGATTATCCGTGCTTTCCAGTTATCCGTGTCCGTCCTCCCCAGCATTATCCCGGATAATCGAAAGTGTAGATTAATTTAAAGCTTTTTTAAGTTTTAACGATAAATTTTAGATACTAATTCTCTTATAATAATGAGTATATCATCGCAAGATTTTTTTAAAAAATCCCAGAAATATATAACGTCTTCTATTTTTAGTTCCTACAAAAAAAATTGTAAAGAAAAGTATGACATATACACGTATGACTCAATACGCAAATATTTTTGCATATTTGAAGCTACCATTTTTTAATCGCAGCTTAAAAGGAAAAACGCATTTAATATGTAAGGATTGCATATGGGAAATCAATTAAAAAAGGTAGTCAGAGCAATATTTTATTCAAATTCGCATAAGTCATAACCGATGCTAATACATCCGGAAAATGTATTCACCTTCAATGTCACAAAATCGAGGTCTTAAAGTCTTATTGTAGTATAACACAACACTTTGAGCAAAAATTCAAATACTTTTGCTGTATGAATCTAAAAATGCTCTTATTATATTGACAGTCTCTTGATACATTTACTTATAGATAATTCACATTTCAGTACAGTTTATTTCTATATAAATATTTAACAATAATATAAATTATAAACAATAATTGAGCACAGTATAAAGACTCAGTCTTTGAATTCAAACATGCTTTTCTCGACACGATTGTTGTACGGCCTTGGTCGGATCATCCAAAAACTTGTCGGCATTTTCCTCCAATCATCCTTGTTCCTTGAGGACATTTAGAGAATGTTGGAATATTGAACACTCGATGGTTGGATCTTTTCAAGCGAACCGTTTGCCACTGGTTGTAAATCTGCGATGACTCCAAATCGACGACATCGAGAGGTGCCGACTTGACACTGTTGAGAACCATTATCACAATAAATAGTAGCACCGTTATTTTGACAATTAACATTGAAAAATACATGTCGACGTGAGAATAAATCAGCTTAATGATTGCAAAGTCTTAGGAGCGATCAACTCCCATCGTGAGAAAACTGGTTATGAGTAAAGAAACACGCCGATCGCATATAAGTACCCAGAATCCCACTTGATTTTTTGCTCGGATGCTTTAAAATTCATGTGTCTAATGCAAACATTTAAAAATCAGCCATCCTAGTCATGAATTTTTTTCATATAAATACTTTGAATATTTTCAGGATTTCATAAATTAAATATATATATATATATTGGTTCGGTTCCGGCTTTCGATCCAGAGTGCCGGATTTTTCGGTTTTCGGTTCAGCTCTAAGTGATAAATATATTCTTTGAAATGTATTTTCTAGCATAACATAGAAAGTTTTATTCCTTATTCTATCATAAATATACTACTAGAATAATATACATATGACGATTCGTTAATTGTTATATTATAATTAATGTTATAATAATTAAAACTTAAAATATATAACACAGTAGACTCTCGATTATCCGGGGGCCTGCCGGGGATCATAAAATTTCTACTTATTTTTTTATTACAATATCATATTTACAATACAATATTTCATAATTTGAATACTTATTATTTATTAAGAAAAGCGCTTATAGTTATAGGATGTACCCATATGATAGGATAATCGCGTATTTGCGAGCGAATTCCAATTATGCAGAAAGAGCACTATTGTACGCTGAGCTCGAAAAGAAACAGAGACGGATAAAATGTAGCGCAGTTCGATAGCTGTGCATGGGAGACAGAGACGGAGAGCTTCCTGCATACATCACACGATTTTATAGATCGTTAACTCAAATTAATCGACTAATATTGATGTGTGAATGATAGAATTAATCGATTTTAGGTGTATTGTTTATGTTTTCTTGAAGAAATTACCGAATATCGTGTGCTATCGACAAAGTTTATTTATTTAACTCATTCGTCGCTGCGTCCACCAGATATGCGCATCCGATTCTCCGAAAAGTGAATCCAGTGTCACATTTTTAGGTATTTCTATAACGATTTGCAAATGTTAACTTTACTAACGTCTTTCTATAATGTTTTCCAGATGATAACTATCTAAATATCTTTCGAGATCGACCTCAAAACTTGCATTCATATCCTTGTCTGTTCGCACTTACTTATCTTTACTATGTTTTAGTTAATTTGACTAATGACAAGGTCAAGCTTATCGATCTAAGATAAAGCAATACCTGAGAGAAGATGCGCCACATTTCGTCCATATTTATCTCGTGCGTTGTAATATCGCATCACTATTTCTTCTGTTTACGCTCCGACTATCGAATCTAGGCCTCGCGAGAAACAACTCTGATTCATGTTGGGCCACGAGAGTGTTAAATATAAGCTTCGTGTGCACTGTTGCGGTTCTGACAGATAAGTGGATTTGTAAGGATGATAAGTGACGGTCAAGCAAATATAGCATCTACGACTTTGAAGATTTTGAATTAGCTCACTACTCAAGGGGTTAAGCCGAGTAGACAAGCGTTGCGGAGGGCCTATGAACAATCAGTTTAACACTCTCATCGCCCAACATGTCGCTCATAACATCTCTGTCTCTCTTCGAGCTCAACGTACAAAAGTGCTCTTTCTGAATCACAGGAATTCGCTTGCAAATACGCTGTTATCCTACAATGCACTTTAATATTTTTTAAGGCACGTATAAACCGCAAAACGGATAGTCCGCACCCAGATAATCTAGAGTACACTGTATGTGACAATAATGTAGTTCATTAAATGAAAAAAATTAGTATATTAACACAAGTACATAAAAATGTTCCTATATTTATTTATAAAAAAGAAAGTTATCTCTATTTATTAAAACTCTTATTGTATCTTCATTTGAACTATGTATCTTGCATAATAAACCTGTGTAACACCTAATATGTGTTACTGAAGTTCACCACAAAATTAAACCAAGTTCTTTTTCGTTTAAAGCGTGTATTTAATAGTAATAAACTGATATTTTCGAACCGGTTCAATATCGGTTTTATTTCTGACAAAAAAAACGATTTTCTAATCTATTTTACATCTTCATGATATTTTTGGCTGGCAAAAATCTTTATTTATTTTGTAACTCAGAGATAAACATCCATCAATTAGTTTAAGAATCTTAGTTATTGATCGAGTAAATAAAAATAAATCATGTCTCAACCATTTAAAAATTTACTGTTATTTTGCAAAAATAATCATATACACTTACACATTACTTCTATAATGCGGGTTCGATTTTAAAAATAAAATAGAATTTGAAATTTGTTGATAAATTAGAGTCCCTATAGGCGACCATGAAAAGAATTTAATATTAGGATTATAAATGCTAGTGAAGTTAAATGATCAAATAAATACATATTTGCATATTTTTGTATACGAGGGACGAGTGTATTATTAAAAGACAATTATAGCCATGTATAAAATAATTCAGTCAACAAATAAGAAATAAAAAATTCAATATAAGAAAAAAATATATATTTGTTACAATATTAATTTTCATTTCGACATGTAAATGTAAAATAATCTTAGACATTCACGAATATTTATAACAAGGCATTTGAATTGCAAATTTATCGCATGCCACAATTATTAATAATAGTACTATTATTAATATTAATAATATAACATCACTCAAACACACTTTTATTAACTCAATAACGAAGTCATGATCAAGTCACCTGAACAATTTTTAATATTTCCGTATCGTTCACCAATTAAATATTGCTTATTACATCAGGATGATAAATATTAATCCATTTATCCGAAAGGAGTTCTGCATTTTCCATGTGTCCAAAATGTTCCTTCGGGACATATTGAAAATTTTGGAACATTAACAACACGGAAATTTCCCAGTATATACGGGCTAGATGAATAAAGACCAGCGTTGTTCCACTGCTTGTCAATCGGATAAGCTTCCACATCGTCTCTTTCGACAGGCGCCGCCTCAAAAATATTGAGAAGCCCCATTGCAAAAAACAAGATGACCGTTATTCTAACACTCGACATTTTGACAACTTGACACAATATTAATAATTAATGATCTGCTACTTAAGAGCAATCTGCCTCCAGCGTGAGAAAACCAGTTATGACAACTCTGAAATGTTGGTCCTTTATAAATACACAGCATCCCACTATTTTTTTAGTGACCAGAGGTTGTAAGTTAAAGGTGTATCAATAAGAATTAATTTTAAAAATCGAAGACTAAATCACCTCATAAATCTTAAGAATTTACAACCTTTCTTGTAATTTTTTTAATGGCTTCATAATCATATCTTAGTTTTATTCAAACGATCGTAAATCAATTATATCCACCACATATAATAAAATGCTATATGTTCAATAAAAAAAAATGCTTGACGACCATAATAATCTGTTTTAAATTGTAGGCACTATTGTTTAGTATTCTTGGAACATGCAGCTACTGCTAAATTTAGCTTGAATAGTGATGGTTGCTGATTATTTTAACAATAAACCCACAAATTGAACCCAAAAATATAACAATTGCAAAACATACCTCTATTCTAATATTTTTTGCTAAAATGCTAAAGTATGTGACCTCCAAATGTTACAGATTTTTTTATCATCATCCTTCAGATTTCTCTCTAAAGAATAGTGTTTTTTTTCTGCATGAGGTGCTTAACCTGATCTTTCCATCTGATGATGCAATAAATAATGGTTAATAATCCCATTCTTCATTATTGTTTTAGATCGATGATAAATGAAATCATTTGTTACTTCCAGCTTAAATTATATGGTTCTAAGGTCTAAACAATCAGTATACTTTCATTTATTCAACATCTCTATGTTTACGTTATCCTTTTCAGATTTTCCAATCCATCTAGAAGATTAGCCATTGACTATGAATTTAATTATGCCATCTGCTCATCTGAAATTGATGTCAGAGATTTATCCATTAAATTACATTATTACATATACTAATTCAAGATCGAACTAAATTTGTTTGCCTAGCTATATAATCTGACTACCTCATGGAACCCAATATGATAAAATACATTAACCACGTTGTTTTTATATCAAAACAGTCAAAATATCAGTCATCATATTATCAATATACTGAGTTGAAACCTTTTTCGTCTAAATCTCATTGCAATTTTTTTTTTGTGAATCATAAACGCACCTCGACAGACATACCAAAGTTAAAGGCATTTAAACTTAGAATATTTTATAAAAATGTTATTGATTATTCATGTTATGGACTAATTTACATCAAAAATATTGGTGAAAAAACATTTTTTGCGACGACGTGTGAATATATATGACTAACAAAAATCCTGGTCGGCAGCTTCTTACTACATTGAGCCACAGAAAACTTGTTTCTGAATCATCGATCCTCTGGGTTATTTTGAATCATTCTTTCTAAGACTTTTACCTTTATCAATCGATAAAGCATGACGCTTCCCAAACATGAGTAATTTGTGATTCAATCAGATGCTAATTCTGTAATTAATTCTAATTGAATTGAAAAGCATACAAGTGCTTCAATTTCAATTGGCATTCTAGCAACTTCAACTAAAGTTATTGTGTAACATGAATAAAAGTTACTCAATATGTCCTCAGGTCATGTGTTTATTTTTAAAATTAAGTTCATGGAAGTCGCCAGAAGTCAACATATAGATATGACCCAAAGAAAAGTAGCTTAACCGCATGTTAGCCTATTTGAAATATAGTAAAAACTATAATATACACTTATGCAAGACACAAACTATCAATTCAATCATAAATTTATCTCATTAATAAAACGAATTTAATTATTTCAAAAGTTTCTTTCTTTAAATATGTACGACCATCTGAATAAAATTCCAACTAAAATAATAAACACTTTAATCAATCAATATTTATTAATGGTAATATTTTTTTTTAAATAAAAAGCAAGATAATTTATTTATTTACAAAGTCATCATAAATAATTTTAGAAAGTTTAGAATAAGAGTTGATTCTTAGAATCAATCAATTCATCATCGAACGTTGATGCTTAATGCCTCGTTCACACGTAGCGTAAAGTGTCAGGCATGATAAAGAGACTAGGCTTTGCGATCCTAGGGCTGCCAACTCTGTCGCACCGTCCCAAACAAGACTTTAAAATCAATCTACAAGCAGGGGTTTTTTAAACAAAGTGAAACTACGTATTTCGAGAGTCGAGAAAGTCCCTTAACCCTTTGCACTTCAAGCGGTTTTTAATAAATTTAGCTAAGATTATGTTTATGATAATACATTGAGAAAAAATTTTGATTCCGAAAATGAAATAAATGGGAAACAAATTAAAAATCTTATATCAACACGTTTCAAAAATTTGGAGACAGAGTTTTGTAACCAATTTATAGATCAGTTAAAGAAATCAGTGCGAACCCAAACTAGAAAATGTTTATTTGTTTGAAAAATTAAGTCACGAGAGTTGGGATGAGATCCATAAAAAAATTTGGTCAAGACGGGGTCCGCGGACTACATAAGCTTAAGAACTGCTGATCTAGGTGAATTTATCATTTATAAGAATTTCTTTGAAAATTGGTTTTATTGAAAAAGACTATCTGGACTAAATGGAGTCATACACATTTAATAAGGAAAGCCCTACGTAACCATAATACGTATTTGAACTAGCTTAATAAACATTTAATTAGGAAAATTTAAAAAAATAAGCATTGTTGAATTAAATTTTCAAAATATTCGGTTAAAATCACCTGTGATTAGTTTTTTAGTCCCAACCTTACAGACTGATTATTGGTCAAAAGGTTTGAGAAATACTGTAAAATTTTACTATGCTAGTTTTTATCGCGTTTATATAGTTTCATTGTAATTTTTCTCGAAATTATGATAAAACTACTATTCATTGTCAAATTTTATTGTTTAATAACTTTTGTAAGAAAAACCAATGGAAATGGTCAGCAAAACAATACACTTTTGTAATTATTAAAAGGATACATAAAACAAGCTAAATCTTACTATGATTCATTCTAGTCACACCAAAACTTATGTGTATAAAACTAATATTTGACTCAAATCAGTGAATATGTACCCAGCACGGGGCAATGGCCGCAAAGGCTTAGTTATTGGATTTTTATTTTTTGGTTTCGTGTTATTAAATCTTAATCAAGCAGAATCAAGAATTATATCTGGAATAGAAGTCGGCAAGTTTCCGGAAAAACAAAAAGAAAAGAAAAATTACGTAGGTTATACAAAATTGAATACAGCAAACGATGATATTGAAAATGAAGTTCAAGAGACTAGTAACAACGAATACGATGGCTATGATGATGACAAACAGGACATGGTTATAAAGAAAAATAAAGACACAAAGATTGAAAGAATTGATGATAACCAGGAGGCTAGTGGCGACGAGTACGATGGTTATGATGATGACAAACAGGACAAGATTATGAAGAAAAATAAAGACACAAAGATTGAAAAAATCGATGATGACAAGGAGGCTAATGACGACGAGTACGATGGTTATGATGATGACAAACAGAACAAGGTTATGAAGAAAAATAAAGATACAAAAATTGAAAAAATCGATGATGATCAGGAGGCTAGTGGCGACGAGAACGATGGTTATGATGATGACAAACAGGACAAGGTTATGAAGAAAAATAATGACACAAAGATTGAAAAAATCGACGATGATCAGGAGGCCAGTGGCGACGAGTACGATGGTTATGATGATGACAAACAGGACAAGGTTATGAAGAAAAATAAAGACACAAAGATTGAAAAAATCGATGATAACAAGGAGGCTAATGGCGACGAGTACGATGGTTATGATGATGAAAAACAGGACAAGGTTATGAAGAAAAATAAAGACACAAAAATTGAAAAAATCGATGATGACCAGGAGGCTAGTGACGACGATTACGATGGTTATGATGATGACAAACAGGACAAGGTTGTGAAGAAAAATAAAGACACAAAGATTGAAAAAATCGACGATGATCAGGAGGCTAGTGGCGACGAGTACGATGGTTATGATGATGACAAACAGGACAAGCTTATGAAGAAAAATAAAGACACAAAGATTGTAAAAATCGATGATGACCAGGAGGCTAGTAACGACGAATACGATGGTTATGATGATGACAAACAGGACAAGGTTGTGAAGAAAAATAAAGACACAAAGATTGTAAAAATCGATGATGACCAGGAGGCTAGTGACGACGAGTACGATGGTTATGATGATGACAAACAGGACAAGGTTATGAAGAAAAATAAAGACACAAAGATTGTAAAAATCGATGATGACCAGGAGGCTAGTGACGACGAATACGATGGTTATGATGATGACAAACAGGACAAGGTTATGAAGAAAAATAAAGACACAAAGATTGTAAAAATCGATGATGACCAGGAGGCTAGTGACGACGATTACGATGGTTATGATGATGACAAACAGGACAAGGTTATGAAGAAAAATAAAGACACAAAGATTGAAAAAATCGATGATGACCAGGAGGCTAGTGACGACGAGAACGATGGTTATGATGATGACAAACAGGACAAGGTTATGAAGAAAAATAAAGACACAAAGATTGTAAAAATCGATGATGACCAGGAGGCTAGTGACGACGAGTACGATGGTTATGATGATGACAAACAGGACAGGGTTATGAAGAAAAATAAAGACACAAAGATTGAAAAAATCGATGATGACCAGGAGGCTAGTGACGACGATTACGATGGTTATGATGATGACAAACAGGACAAGGTTATGAAGAAAAATAAAGACACAAAGATTGAAAAAATCGATGATAACAAGGAGGCTAGTGACGACGAGTACGATGGTTATGATGATGACAAACAGGACAAGGTTATGAAGAAAAATAAAGACACAAAGATTGTAAAAATCGATGATGACCAGGAGGCTAGTGACGACGAATACGATGGTTATGATGATGACAAACAGGACAAGGTTATGAAGAAAAATAAAGACACAAAGATTGTAAAAATCGATGATGACCAGGAGGCTAGTGACGACGATTACGATGGTTATGATGATGACAAACAGGACAAGGTTATGAAGAAAAATAAAGACACAAAGATTGAAAAAATCGATGATGACCAGGAGGCTAGTGACGACGAGAACGATGGTTATGATGATGACAAACAGGACAAGGTTATGAAGAAAAATAAAGACACAAAGATTGTAAAAATCGATGATGACCAGGAGGCTAGTGACGACGAGTACGATGGTTATGATGATGACAAACAGGACAGGGTTATGAAGAAAAATAAAGACACAAAGATTGAAAAAATCGATGATGACCAGGAGGCTAGTGACGACGATTACGATGGTTATGATGATGACAAACAGGACAAGGTTATGAAGAAAAATAAAGACACAAAGATTGAAAAAATCGATGATAACAAGGAGGCTAGTGACGACGAGTACGATGGTTATGATGATGACAAACAGGACAAGGTTATGAAGAAAAATAAAGACACAAAGATTGTAAAAATCGATGATGACCAGGAGGCTAGTGACGACGATTACGATGGTTATGATGATGACAAACAGGACAAGGTTGTGAAGAAAAATAAAGACACAAAGATTGAAAAAATCGATGATGACCAGGAGGCTAGTGACGACGAGTACGATGGTTATGATGATGACAAACAGGACAAGGTTATGAAGAAAAATAAAGACATAAATATTGAAAAAATCGATGATGACCAGGAGGCCAGTGACGACGAGTACGATGGGTATGATGATGACAAACAGGACAAGGTTATAAAGAAAAATAAAGAAACAAATATTGTAAAAATCGATGATGACCAAGAGGCTAGTGACGACGAGTACGATGGGTATGATGATGATTAATGAAGCCAAAAAGAAGAACAAAATGCGATGGTATCAATGTATTAAGATTATGGAAGTGTGATGTTAACTAACTTTAGATTAACTAGTTTAAATTTGCATGCTTATAAAAAATATTTGTGAAAGTACGCAAAAGCTGGTTGTCCATAACTTTTTTGATTTATTTTCTTGATATGAATATGTGATTCGTTATAATTCGAAACATAAGAAAGCGGATATATTCTTCCAATGTATAATATATTGAATTAGAAATGACAGGACACACCCTTGTTAATCGGGCTTGAAATATATCGCACTATACAAAAAATATTATCACATTATTACAAATACACCATCCAAATAATACTATTATTAATTTATATTAATCAGTAGCAACTACCCGGCAAGCGTTGCAATGCCCCACGTAAAGAAAGAAAGTGCTTGTGTTTTTATTCTGTTTATTGGAATGATTTTAAATATTTTTAATTGCAATAAAAAACGGCTATACGCTCGCGCTTAGTAATTACTTGAAAAAATACATTAAAAATTCAAATGTCTTCTTTCTGATATTTCGAGCTTCCTGTCGGACTCGTGGACGCGGAATAACTACCGGTGCCTTGATCCTTGTGAGTATCCTTCATCCGGTACTGTCAATGCATGATGTTGGACTACGCAATACTTCATTGGCGACTGTTTGCACTTTCAAATCTTTTAGCTGGTTATTGGCGCTTTAATTTTTGATAAAATTGGTAGCCAAACTCTGGATATTGCTAGTGAGTTTCTTCAGTTTTTCGCCTCTTTCTATCACCTCTTTCGCAATTCTGATCTCGAATTTATCGACGGTTGCTTTGGGTTTTGCCAGCAAAATAGATGTGATGATCGTTCTTCATGACATGTTCCGCACACGAATAATGCTTGTGCTATTGTAAAAACCTTCTCGAATATACACCCAATACTTTATCAAAATTTGATCGCAATCAGGTATAGGAATGTATCTCCAACTTACACACTGCGCGATGCAGACGTTCATTTTAAATATATATATTAGATAGTTAAAATATTTTCTATCCTAGGATAATTTTCATTGTATACCAATCAAATTTTATGTAAAATTTCCTAAAGCCACAACGTTTAGAATTAATAGTATGAGAAAAAACGAATTCATCGTTTTATTAATTAGGTATTCTTTTCATAGCGTGGCAACAACTTTAATTTGAATTAAGGTAAAACTAACCAACGGATGTGGTAAACAAGTAAATGTTTGAAAAGGTGACAAGCTATATAATTGAAAACTTCATTAACAAATCATTTATTGTCATCAAATCAAATAAGTAAAATAAGCGTATTCGTTGTAAGAAAATTGCAAAAATGTCTTCGAAAAAGTATTGTGTTATATATATTTTATTTTGTTGTTTGGTGCTCATCAACATCTATGAAGTGAATTCCAGGTGTGTCCTAAGAATAATGGATGATTTTGATATAGAAACAGTTAACAAACAACAGGAAACAAACAATAAAATAATAAAAACTGATGCGAGCCATGAAGATTTTGTGGAAAACATTGAAGAAGAAAATGTATTTCCTATAGAGCCACCTACTATGAGCGTCAGATCTCTTTTCGGTACAGTAGTAAGTCAGTGCAAACCTGGTGAAAAAGTAATCCGTGGTGAATGTAAAAGAGTTTTCAAATCATTCGGATGAAATCTTCAAAACCTGAATGTTTTCAAAGATAAATACTTTAAATATTCATTCTACTGCATTTCGATCAATTTTGCGTGTAAGAAATAAAAAATTGTACCATAAATTTCACGAATCTTATGATAGGTGACAAGTCAAAATTTGTATTGTCAACTTTCTAAGTATAATGTCAAAATATTATGAATTCAATAAAAGGCTGCATGAAACCGTGTTTTAATTATTTCATATATAATTAAATTTATTAAAACCTCCTCGAAATTATAATGGGCACATTTTCTCATTGTTTACAATTTCATTTTATTAAAAATAAAACAAACTAATTCAAAATAACCTGAATACCTGCATTTGTAAGAGTTAAAACCGATGCGATTAACAAAATCGTATGTGAGTGACTAAATTTGCAACTGAAAATAAAAAGATAAACTTAACATAACGATGAATTAGCTACTTAATCGTCGATCTCATTTAAATAATGTTATCCTATTTAACCATACGTGGAAGACATTGGGAGACCTCCACATAAAAAATATATTCCTATAAATGACTTTTATAGGATTAGCTTAAAACGAATAACTGGAATGTGAAGCAATTTACTATAAGTACCTATAACACTTTTTAAATATTAAACGTACTATAATTACAGAGACTCCTCTTTGATATTTTGACATGGTACTTTTTACTTGACTTGAAAGACATTTATAGACTCATCAATTAGTAATAATTCCAAATATTTTTTCATATCCTGTACGTGTTCTCTAAGAGACGGTTTTTCTTCCAATAGAACTTCTTTGGTGATCATATGAATATTATCTTTTTTTTAATACTATCTGTACCGACACTCGTTTTTACAGATCTCATCTGTAGCTTCATTTTCTGTTATTCCGTGGATAGATTTGGATTCCGTTTCACAGATATTAGAAAGCACAAACAGAATAAGATATTACATAGTCATAAATATACATAAATTTATTATACTTGGAATAATGAAAATGTTTGCTAATTATCCCATATCTATATTTTTTATCTGATTTTAAATAGTCTAATGACGAATTTATTTTGTCACATTACACCATTGTATTGAAAACCTCTACACCTAATTAGTATTTAATGAAACCAACGGATGTGGTAACAAATTATCGCTGGATAAGAACTTTAAACTATAAAATCAACCGCTTAAATACAGATAGATCCATTTTTATCGAATCAAATATTGCATCCATACGTCAATAATACTTTTTTTTAAACTGGAAAAATGATTTCCACAAAGTGTTTAACTACATATTTGCTATTTTCTTATTGTGTGCTTTCTAATATCCGCCAAACTGAATGCAAATGTATCCTAAAAATAATGGAAGACAAAGAAATTGAGCTACAAATAAGCCCTGTACAAAAGAGTGTCGGTACTGGTACGATGAGGAAGCAACATGAAAACGAAGAAAGAAATTCTCCTTTTGTTCAAAACACTTCTGATTTGTATAAGGACTTTGAATATGAAGACGAAGATTCATATTATGCAGATGATTCTAATGAAATTGAAACCGAAGATACAAACTCAGAGATCACTCCTAAATCTGTCGGTGATCCACGTTAGTGCAAAAATGTATTCGTTAATCTAACCTACACTTATCCTGGATAAAAATAATTTTACCAGCTAAAAGGACTCGGACTAATTGTAATCAACGTGTCTCTAAATTAACCTTAATATAATATTCATACATTATATATATTTTTTAAATATATACTATAAAAACAGTTATTGTGTATTTTACTTATTATATTCTGAAGCATCGGTGTAAAATATTAATTTTATGGAATTGAAATAATATAATAATACCAATCTAATTTCATTATGAAAAGGGGCCTTTTTAAATTTTTAAAAGTGCTTTTAGAATTTCCCTTTAATGATTGCTGACTCGATGAAGTCGATATTTCAGTTGATGACAAGTCATATTGGTTAAAGTTTTTTACATAATGATGTGATTTAAATGAAATAAAATAATGATTTCTTCTATTATAATTAATCCAGAAATAGTTCATTAAACTTAAATTATGCACACGTATACTAATACATTAATTTCTTAGTTTCGCATTAATATTTGCATCCTAAGCATGTATTTAGGTTTTCAAGCGAGAATTTCAAGTATTATGAGAAAATATCCCAAATAGAATATCAATATAAATTAAAACACTCATTGTTCTGATAAAATAAATCTATTCGTGAAATTGGAGTAAAACTTCAAATAAGTAATAAACTATACTGATTTGGTAGACTTAAAAAGCGAATTATTTCAAGAAAAATCGTAAAATACGAGCACCCCATATTGTCACGAAATTAAATTTGGATATAAATATGAAAGTAATGGGCATGCTTACTGAATATTGGTATGAAAATAAGAATATATATATATATATATATATATATATAATTTACATGAACATACTTTGTGCCATGACTTTTGTGGACTAAATTTGGTACATTTTCACATTCGCCTTTGATGAATTGACTGATTATTATTGTACTGAACGCAGAATATTATAATTCCTATTGATTGAAATTGGATTGATGTAACAATTTGAAAAGAAAAGGATTGAAGCAAGATCTTTTCCTGGGAGACCACCTCTTCACACTATTCCAGGATCCTTCAGGATATTCCAAACGATATATTATGAAACGTAAAATTTAAACTGCTTTTAATTGCTAATTGACAATCGTTATTTACAATACATAAGAAAATGTATCCATTAATTTCCAGAATGAGATTTAAATAACCATACGAAAATATCTTGGTTCAATTCACATACTTTTACATAGTATGTTACAAATACATTTTTTCACAATATTTCTAATATATCATATTATAAATTGTTTAAATATTTTTGGCGTGTCTTTTTTTGTCCAACATTTTCAATTACTAAGTATAGATGAATTCAGATACGTCGACTTTAAATCATCAAATTAACATATTGTATTTGGAGACTTCATAGTGATTTAAATACTTCTTCCGGCGACGTATAAAGCGAATTTTTCAATCTTGTTTGCTTTATTATTTATTTATGATTAAATGATCGTCAAATAAAACGATTTTTCTGTGGCCTGTTTTCTCCAAGAGCGATTTAGTAATGTATATAACGTCATTTATCTCATCTGAAAATATTAAAAAATATATATATTAAAGCGATTCAAAATTATTTGGAATATAAGACTTCATGAATGCAAATATTAGGGTGTCCCATAAATTTCTTTCGTTTTCATATTAAGAAAAAAATAAACAATAAATAATAATTTGCATCAAAATGTATTGAATAATATATAATCCATTCTGTTCTATTACCTTTCTCCATTTCTTCGGAAGCCTCATAATGGCTTCTTGCCAAAATTTTCCAGGTTTGTTGGCAAAATATTGATCAAGGTACATTTTTATATCATTTTTTGAATTAAATTTTTTACCAGGTAAAGAATTTTTCAATGAAAGAAATAAATAATAATCTGAAGGAGCAATGTCTGGAGAGTATGGAGGGCGAGGTAAAACATCCCAGTCAAATGATAATAATTTATTTCTGACGAGCAAAGACACATGAGGCCTGGCGTCATCTGGCCGTTTTCTGGCAATTGCATCCTTTAGATTATCTATTTGGAAACAATATTTTGTTGAATTGATCGTTTCACCTTACTGAAGTAGCTCATGATAAACTACCCCCTTCCAGTCCCACCAAATGCATAGCAAATATTTTTTTTTTGATGTAGGCCAGGTTTAGCTACAGTTAAAGCTTCTGTACATTTGGTCCGACACCGTTTATGTTGGATATTCTTATAGAGTATCCAACTTTCATCTCCAGTGACAAGTCTCTTCAAAAATGGTTGGCTATTATGTCGTTGGAGAAGAAGATCGCATGTTGAAATGCGCTGAAGTTTATTTGAGTCAGTCAGTTCATGAGGAAGCCACACATCTGAACGATTGATGTAGCCCAATTTTATCAGATGATTATGGACGGATGTTTGTGGAGTTTCTAACTTGTTAGCTATTTAGCGAACAGTATATCGCGGATTTTCTTCAACCATGGCTATGATTAGATCTGAATTCATTTGCGAAAGAGACTTATGGGACAACCTAATAGAATACATAAAAATGGAAGATTCTTTTAACTTTTAATAACCCTGTGTTTAAACTATCAATTTGTAACTCAAGCATATTGTATACTAGAAGAGGTATAATTACATTTTCTCAAATGAAAAATTTCATGTGAGCATCCTTTTAATAGTGAGCGCCTGACGAGGTGAATATATGATATTGATGACGTATTTTTATTTTTGAATAGGTCTTAAATTCTGATACAATGAATAGATTAATTCCTGGACTGGATTTACGGAAAAAATGTTCACCATATCGATGATTATTGGCATAATCGATCCTCGTTCCGATTCGGCTTTGACCTGATTTCCTGCTTCTGAAAATATAAACACTGAAATGATTAATCTGATCACACAAGGCAGTTTACAAACAATTTTATTTTAATATATGGAAGGTACTGGAAAGTCAAATGGAATTATAATTTTTGTCGAATCTTATTATTTATAATTAGAGATCATAGATCATATGGCAACATTTTTAGCCATGATGATTCACATCGACTCTTTGAAATCAATATTTTTCCTACTATTTACCCTTTGCACTTGAGAGGCGCCATTACAGCGCTTTGGCGTTCGATCCAATCCTAACTTATAAAAAGGTATTAAAATACGAATATATAAAAACTTTAAGTCTTAAACCACATTAGCTTATCAAAGAGGTAATACTACTTTTGATAAGGAATGATAAGAGTACCTTTACATGTTTGACCACTAGGAATAACACAGGAATGACTATTATAAAATGGATTTTTCGAAGTGATATAGAAATCATCATCAAGAAACCTAATATGCTTGTAAATTATACGAATATAAAATATATGGATGGCATTGATATTGTTTTGGTTTGCGGATTATCCGAGCCTGAAAAATATCACTTTTTTTTCTAATATGATTGTGAGACACACACGACAAAATGAACACAATACCAAAAAATATATAGCTTTGAGAAAAAATCGAAATGATATTAGAAAGTTGTTATTGATTAAAATCTTAAAAACAGACAATAATTACAAGTTTAGTTATTTTTTTAATATACTCGTATACATTTAACTTTTTGGTAATGCTTGGTACTAACTAATAACGGTCGCAAATCTGCTTAACTATGAGCGTTTTACTTTATAAATAATAAGTTTTAAAATCATGAAATAAAAATTGGAATTGCAAATATGATATTATATTCGAAACCAAGGAGAAATTTGATGATTTGAATTATCCATGTTTTCCAATTATTCGTGTCTGTTCCCCCAGCTCGGATAATCGAGAGCTTATTATATATTTAAGTGTAAAATCATTACCATAAGTACCTGTAAGATACTTACCTAATATAACCAAAATCCTTATATCAGTTATGCATTGATTGCGATATCAATATGGAATGTAATGCATTTTTGACTGATATTTAGATATAAACCAGACTTAATTTTTTTTAATTTGTGGAATAGTTTTTTTACATATTATAAGAGCAGAAGCAATTTAATGCACACAATGGGCAAAAGACACGCAGTCCATCAAGTTGATTTATTTCAATTGGTCTTTTGCCAACGTTGTATGGTGTTTATCATTCGCTACGAGTCTGCTAATGTGAAAGGTTCAAATTTTATCGCCACTGATCAAATTCATATTGCGTTGTTCACAAAGCAATATTTTGCTAAGTTAGAAAGTCTAAGTCGTAAATTATAGACCAAAATGAATTTATCGTCCATGTTCTTATTGATTGGTGCAATTATTATGAGTTTTGATTTGGGTGCAATTGCTGCATCGTTGTGCCAATTTGACTCGACTACACCAAGTGTTTTAAATAGAGCAATATTTTCGGATAATTTATTCAAACAAACAAAAAAAAAACCAAAATGTCCGAGCGGCTCGCGTTATAAGAATGGCAAATGTGTAACCGTAACGAAAATCCAAGGCAGCAAATCTAAATATGGTACAAGATTTGGCTCAGATTCAGTCGAAGATGACTCATACGATTATGATTCGGAAGAAATGGGGATTGATAAGGATTGTTAACCAGTTGCGACAACCCCAAAAATTATTCTTCAATCTAATGATGATAATCTATGTGGTCCTGGCGAATTTAACATCGGTGGGCGATGCCATCTCACCCTTTCTCCATGATAGAATTTGTATTACAATAATGTGATGGGAATCATATATTTCTGTGTTAGCTTAGCAGATTGTTTAATATTGTAAATTTATGTATGTAGAATTTGTTTAAATGTTTAGATTTTTGCTCATTGACCAACATTTATTTAATTTTCACACCATTATTAATTATTATACAAGCCCCTAAGCACACACTGATAGTGTTATTTAGTAATTTAATGATCAATTTACAATATATTACAAAAATATAATAGCTATTATTAAAAAATCTGAGATATTTTGTGAAGTTATGTATAATATCTGTCATATGTACACGTTGAAAATAAATGTAAATTATATGAATCAATAAATATACGTACAGAAAAAACATAACATATATAATATAATTTTGCAGACGTTCATGTCAAAATATAATACATGCAATACTTCTTTCGCGAGAAATCTTCATAGTTGGACTCAGTTTCGGAACACCTAATAAATTTTGCGCACCTTCTTCCAACTCTTCTATGACCTTGGCTGCACCTAACTGACAATTTCACAATGTATCGATCGAGCTTATTTTCAAATGCTAAAACGCTTAATTGTACCTGTAGGTAGTCCCGCGTTAAGCGGTTGGACTCGTAACCCGATCATCTCGGGTTCGAATCCCACAGGAGATGTGGCTGGCAACCACATTTTTAAAAACATATATATGCCATGAAAAACCATGTCAAAATGGTTGGTAATGATACCATAAAAAAGGGATCGCTAAAAGCCACCTCAAACAAAAAAAAAAAAAAACGCTCGATGTTTTCACATCGAATGCTTCCACATCGTCCGGTAAATCACAAACGCACACAGAAACCATACACGAGATGATCACAAGTATTATACGCTTCATGGTGCATCAAAGATGCTGATTACATGTAAGCCATCAAAAAACGATCGAGAACTAATTTGTTGGGGGTGGATGCCATTTTATCAAACTATTTTTTCCATAAGGGGCCAATGAGCACAACAGCAAAAAAACATAACACTTCAACGCCGAGTCGTAGATATTTGAATGCATAACGCTGAGGATTGAATCAAATGACCACATAAAAAATGCATTTTATACAAGAAAATATATTCAATTACATTGAGGTTTCGGACAGTATTGTCTTTAATATTTGACATGGCGAATCAAATTATTATTTTATTTCTTTATATTTTGTCCAAGAACGAAGTTCTAATCGTTTTTCCTGTTTTACTATTTTACTAGGATAAAATTATAGTGTTTTTATTTAGATATTAATTAATCTGTGAGTGAATAGCTATAATTTTTTTAAATTACCATTTATTAGTGGTTACAAATAATTTATTTGAAAAATGCCCTGTCTTTATTAAAGTTTTTTTTGCAATCTGATATTTTAGATTTACATTGACTTTCTGAATCTAATGATTAAAATACTGTATTTCTATCATTAGATTCACATTTATCATAAATAATTTCACCATCAACTTACATATAATTTCCCATCTAAAATTCTTATTCAAATAATTCTATCCAATAATAACCGCACGTGAAAAACAATGAAAACCACATGAAAGATATTTCCTCTGATAACCTCCCCTCTTTGGATGTTACACATACCTCCGGTTAAACTAAAAAATAGCAATATTGCATTTTTGGCAATCAAATTTGAATAAACCTCAAAAACGAACCCGGTCTTACCATAAAATTACATTTTTTAAATTTATCAATTTTATTACTATAATTTTTGCAATGGCTTTATACGCGCATTTAAGATTGAAATTTAAAGTGATTATATTATATAAGTAATTATAATAATGTCCTAACACTAATTCGTCGGGCCAAAACATATTTTGTGAACTACTTCAATGTTACAAATCTCTCCGGATTTATAAATTTCCTATGCTTCAAGGATTTTGAATATAGTTTCAACATATACGCAACCTTATATTTTTATAAAAATCACTATATAACTAATAATGTGTTTATCATAATATAAATAATAATTATGATATATTCTCAGTAATAATAACATATAGCCAAGAATACTAATCGAAAGGGACAAAGTTCAAGTTTGGTATTATTTTATTTGCTATTCCAAGAATGATGTATAATGCTTCATAGTTTTCTTATAATATTAAACCGCATTCTTCTTTTGTTGAAAAATCGAACATTAACACTATGATGTATCTATTATTTCACTGTAGTACAATTAATTGTTTGGTTATTTTTTAATTTCTCAGCGAAAATCTCCAAATTTAACTATTAGTTGTCTCAAATTATTTTTTTTGCGACAAAATAATTTTCATAAATATATTTCCTTTTTAAATACTGTTAAGCCACTTAAAGAGGGTGGGTTTCACATCCAGATAAGAGAGATGCATACACTGCCTTCGGTTCATTGATTACCCAAACAATTCATTGATTAACCTAATTTCTTGTTTATTTAAATTACCTATATGATGAAAATACTCATAAAATAATAACACCCTTATTGTTTAAAAAGGATCTGATTATCTGATGTCATTATTGACATCAAAAAAATACTATATAATTATTAAGGTCTTTCAGTTATAGGGGCTTCTTTTAAGTTTATTACATACCGTATAATACTTTATGATTAAGTTTTAAAAATCTTCATTCTTATCTGTAATTACATTTGTTACTTCGCAAGCAATGACGCAAATGTTCATGATCGACTGTTGCTCTTAATATAATTTATAAATAATAATTTAAAAAAACCCAAAGCGATAACAATAAATTTAAAACTGTTTATGTTTTGCGCTAATAAAAAAAATATCTGCGCCTCCCGAATCGTTTTTCGATATAATCCGACTACAAATTGGCGAATCTCAATATTTATACGAGACCAGATCAAAGTACAGATTGTCCTCGAATTACGACCGAGATACGTTCCTGTACTTTGGTCGCAAATCGAATCGGTCGTAAGTCGAATTTCATACAAAATATGTAACTTAAGCTGTGTTAAAATAAAACATGTGTATTTATTTATATTTTTTATTGTTAAATTTGTATTTATTTATTAATATAAAATATTTAAATAATATTTAAAATCTTTCGTCATCTGTGCTTATATAAGTACAATCCATTGGCTCGTCATCAGTAGTGGAAGAAGAATCAGTAGTAGTCTTTTTAAAAAACATATCCAACTTTAGTTGAGTTGTTTGTTGCTTTTTTTTTCGTTTATTTGTTTATAGTCAAAAATCTTTCGTTATCCGAATCCATTTTTGCATTCCTTGGTCAATTTGAAGGAACGCTACATCCATTTCTTTCAATATAATTTTTTTTGGAGATTCCAATACCATTTATTTTTTTTAGTCTCTTCTTCAACTTTTTGATTTTCGATGCATAATAACTCTTCATTTGTAAGATCTTCCAAATCATTTTCTGTAAGTTGGTTTATGTCTTCATAATCAATATTGATATCAAGTGTCTGGAAAAGTTCTACAATGAGATTTGTAATGTGAGATGTGTGTAGCCCATTTTTCTGGTATCTCTCTTCGTATATCGTTTCGCAAACGTTGCACTACGCCATTGTAAAATTCGGTATTTATAGTTGTTCCCCTTGGAACAAACTCTGATCGCACTACTGAAAAAATCAAGGAGCAAGGAGGTGAATGACATACCATTTGAAGGCAAAGGAAGTAAGGGGTTTTCCATTGGGAACTCTGCATTTTCATCTCAGCGTCATAGTCATAGACGCAACTTTCATCTCCCAAGTATGGAATATGAATACAAATTAAAACATTCATTGTTATTAAAATAAATAAATCTATTCGTGAAATTGTTGTATTTTTTTCAATTTGTGGAATAGTTTTAAAATATTTTAGAAGCGAGAGCAATCAAATGCAGTCGATAGATTTTTACATTGAAAAAACTCGGATTGCATTCCCCATGCATTTGGTCGAAAGCTAAAGGGCATCGTACATTCTTTCATTTTTTAAATGATTATATATATATATTGGTATTTTTATATTTATACGACAAAAGACACGCAGTCCATCAAGTTAATTTATTTCAATTGGACTCTTGCCAATGTTGTATGGTGTTTATCATTCGCTACGAGTCTGCTAGTCAGAATGTCAAAGGTTCAAATTTTATCGTCAGTGGTCAAATTCATATTGCGTTATTCACAAGGCAATATTTTGCCAAGTTAGCAAGTGTAAGTCATAAATTACAGACCAAAATGAATTTATCATCCATGTTCTTATTGATTGGTGCAATTATTATGAGTTTTGATTTGGGTGCAATTGCTGCATCGTTGTGCCAATTTGACTATACTACACCAAGTGTTTTAACTAGAGCACTTTTTGAAAATGTGGGCCGCGTACCAAAATGTCCGAGCGGCTATCGTCCTAAGAATGGCAAATGTGTAAAAGTCATCACAATGAAAAGCAAGAAGCATAAAATTGGTACAAGATTTGGCTCAGAGTCAGTCGAAGATGACTCATACGATTATGATTCGAAAGAAATAGAGATTGATAAGGATTGTTTACCAGTTGCGACAACCCCAAAAATGAGTCTTCGATCTAATGATTTTGATCTATGTGGTCCTGGCGAAATTAACATCGGCGGGCAATGCCTTCTGACGTTTTCTCCATGATAGAATTTGTATTACAATATTGTGATGGGAATCATGTGTTTCTGTGTTAGCTTTGCAGATTGTTTAGTATTGTAAATATATGTATGTAGTATAATTTTCCCCCTGATTAGGGGAAAATTTGATTAAAAATTTATATTTTTGCTCATTGATCATCATTTATTTCATTTTCACACCATTATTAATTATTATACAAACAAGCCCCTAAGCACACACTGATAGTGTTATTTAGTAATTTAATGATCAATTTACAATATATTACAAAAATATAATAGCTATTATTAAAAAATCTGAGATATTTTGTGAAGTTATGTATAATATCTGTCATATGTACACGTTGAAAATAAATGTAAATTATATGAATCAATAAATATACGTACAGAAAAAACATAACATATATAATATAATTTTGCAGACATTCATGTCAAAATATAATACATGCAATACTTCTTTCGCGAGAAATCTTCATAGTTGGACTCAGTTTCGGAACACCTAATAAATTTTGCGACACCTTCTTCCAACTCTTCTATGACCTTGGCTGCACCTAACTGGTAATTTCACAATGTATCGATCGAGCTTATTTTCAAATGCAAAAACGCTCGATATATTCACATCGAATACTTCCACATCGTCCGGTAAATCACAAAAGCACACAGAAACTATACACAAGATGATCACAAGTATTATCCGCTTCATGGTGCTTCCAAGGTGCTGATTACATATAAGCCATCAAAAAACCATCGAGAACTAATTCGCAACACGCAGTACTAGATGCCATTTGATCAGACTATTTTTTCCATATCAGCCAATGAGCACATATGACAGCTATTTATTCGAAAGGAAATTTGATCCAATAATCCATTTTAACACTTCAACGCCGAGCCGTAGATTTTTGAATGCATAACGCTGAGGATTGAATCAAATGACCACATCAAAATGCATTTTATACAACAAAATATATTCTATTACATTGACGTTTCGGACAGCATTGTCTTTAATATTCGACATGGTGAATTAAATTATTATTTTATTTCTTTATCATTAGTTCAAGAACGAAGTTCTAATCGTTTTTCCTGTTTTATTAGGATAAAATTATTTTAGTGTTTGTTTTTAGATATTAAATAATCTATGAGTGAGTAGCTATAATTTTTTAAATTACCATTTAATAGTTGTTCCAAATAACTTCATTTGGAACTCTCTCGCATTTTTTCTCAGCGTCAAAGTCATAAACCCAACATTCAACTCCAGTTACAATTTTGGCCACGAAGTCGGGGAATAAATTTTATACTCATTAGTCTCATTTGGAAATTATCGATTAAAATGCTTTGCAAAGATCCGTAAAAGATGTTAACTTTCTCAGCAAGCTCTCGAATAGTTATTTGTCTATTTGCACGAACAATTTTCGCTGCTTTTTGCATGTTTTCATCTGTTTTTGAGGTCGGTGGAAGTCCCAACCGTTTCTCGTCATTAACCGACTTATTCCCGTTTTTAAATCGCTGATATCACTTATAAATATTTTTCACAATTACCTCATTATCGCCATACGCCGATTTTAATATTTGATGAACTTCTTTGGCACTTTTTTGCAACTTAATGCTAACGCATTGTTCGAAATTCATGATGCGCGACAGACACGATAAACACGAACTCACTCACCTCACGCGGTTATGGAGACTGACAACTGATCATATGACATTAAATGGATGCAGCATCATCAGTTGCGCCTCTAAAAATTCTTTGGCCGTATTTTTTAATCAGACCTCGCATTACATTACGGTCGTCCTAATACGACATTGCTGGATGAAAGAATAATAGCCATATCGTTGAATTAATCACTTTTTGTAATTTAAAACCAAATTGTCTCGATAACAAATTTGCGTCATCAAATATATTGCAATTGGATTGGTATAAATTACATTTAATGATACTTATCAATAGTGGCTAATTGTTCTTCTAATGAACATGAGCGTTGATGCACACTATAAAATTATGTCTGCAGACTTTAAAGTGAACTTAAGTGCATTAATGGCTATTAAATGTCAAAAACGATCTGACTACATTGCGGTTTGATACACTTATAAATAAAATATGTACATATTTTAATTCCACCTAACAATCAAAAACAAGCAACACGCAACCGATGAAGCAATCAACAAATCATACTATTTTCGAGTATTTGAAAGTTATACATCATAAAATTGATGCAATATAAACCATAGCGGAGATAAGAAGAATCCATGTCGCAGTTAAGAAGTTAATGGACCACAATAACGATACAAATTAGAAGCAATTGAAACGAATTTATCACAGTAGCACATAACAGATGTACGATATTAGCATGTGTTAAAAATAATTTCGACTTCAAAACACAACAAGATAGCGTTTCTACTTCGTTTCATAAAGCACATATTTCATCTCGTTTATGGTTATCATTTGTCCTCATAACAAAATATGCTGATTTCATTCGCAACGTCGTACATTCGCGATTTGTTCGAATATAAAATTATACCCATGAAGTTGAAAACCCACCCAATACGAATGTGGGACAAAATTTAAATTTTTTCATCATACGCATTCATTTGAGGCCTTCCAAGAATATCTTAAATCAGGGTTTCATAACACTGCCACTGCTAAAAATCAGTAGCATAACTTTTGATTCATTAATGTGGCATCATATTTTTGACCGATTGTAAAATTTCAAACAATCTATCCAATCAGTCTTCTTCGAACAACTTCGTTTTGTAATGAGAGGTCGTATTCATTCTGTAGACATTTTCGCATAAGGCGTCCGATCGCAAGGCGCTCATTCGTCATGTCAGCGGTCCGAAAAGCGGACCGGTTAAACACACAGACCTTGTGGCCACTCCGTCTTCTTTTAAAACTTTTTGCGGCATCATTTAAACAACCATCACTATTCATATGTTAGATAGAGTACTTTTTGGACTATCATCGTCTATTATATTAAAATATACATTATAAAAAATAAATAAAATATACGAAGATAGTTCCAAAAGTACCTGACCTAAAAAAAATACTAAATAAAAAACACCCGCGTACTACCATGATATGTATTTTATACATAATATGAAGTTTCGAAAAATTCTGAACTCCGTATCTGGCATTGAATGACTGTCGACTGTAATGCCTGAGCTAGCAAGCTATATGGTAGGCTTTTCTAAAAATGTTTTACGCCGCATATTGACTGAAAATTTGGACATGAGAAAGCCGTGCACAAGATGAGTGCCACGCTTGCTCACAATATAACAAAAACAGCGTGGTGATGATGTTTCAATCGAGTATTTGGCGATGTTTTACAGCAATAAGGTGAAGTTTTTGCATCTCTTTAGGATAAATCATGAGCCCAAAACTTCACATCCGAGACAAAGGAGCATGGGGACCCACGACTGACCCAAGCTATTTAATGGTTCCACTATTCGGTTGCATGCCAGCTCGCTTAACAAAGCTGCATTTCAAGATTCAAAACCTGAATTAAAATCCATTTTCGTAAGATTCTGCAGATCATAGAATGTTTCTGGTATGCATTTATCCCCAAAAATATCGCAAAAACCCTTAAAAGGGAACGGAGTGGCTACAAGGTCCAACTGGTCCACTTTTCAGACCGCTGACTTGACGAAAGAACGCCTCGCAATCGGACGCCATACCCGAACATATCTACAGAACTATTACCAAATCTCATTACAAAACAAAGTAAAGTAGATTGTTTAAATTTTCGATCGAAAATATTGTTGTCTTAATTTTTGGCTCAAGGTTTAAGTAATGACGAAGAACAGAGGGATTAGACAACTCAAAATATAATATAAAACATATTGTATATTATATATTGAGGTCCTAGAGACATTTCTTGATATTTCAACAAATTTATCCCAATTATACACATCAATATATGTTTTAGAATATTCTCTTGATATAAATCCAAATCATGATGTCATTCGCCAATTCTTGATTTTACTATTTTGATATATAAATTGCATTGCACTATTTTGCAAAAAAAATGCACAACGATAACGTCTGCTATCAGCTAGATGACGCGTGTTAATTAAAGGTTAACGCTTGAATGTCATATAATACCAAGATGATTATTGCAAAATATCGATCGTGCAATAACAATCGAATCGGTCTCGAAAGGCTCTCATCAGTGACCTTCTGTATTCCAAGAAACAACAAATTTTCTACTAATATTACCATGGAAGACATAGCTTTTTAGAATAACCTTTGTGTCAACTGAACATAGAATATATAAAATTTAATAACTTCTTGAATGTCAATATAACCAATTTTATGCATATTAGTTATATTGACTTATTGACTGATTATTGTTGCTTTTGACCAATATTGTGTATAGCATCCAATATCGTATTTTTTCCAGAAATTGATCATGTTGTCTACTTCCTCAGCAAGAATTTAAAGAAGACTGTGATGATAAAGACCTTTTATTGATGCTTTCGTTCGAATAAGAACGAAAGCATCGCATTATTTAATAATAATACTGTGTTCTCAGCAATCCCTTATTTTTAAAAAAATCTTGCATCTCTGAAACCCATTTTTTAAATCAATCTTCAAAAATCTCCCTGTCTGCTATGTTTCCAGACTCTTATCGCACTGGGCTCATTTTTCCAAATCTTACACTCATTGAGATATCTGCCTCGTATAAGCTTTCTTAAACTTCATTGTCCGGTTGTTTTGAGAACCAAGATAATTAAGACATGAGAACTGGCGTTCATTTGGTAGTTAAGACACAAGCATCATCCTTATGGTTTTGTTTCTTTAATCTTAACCTGTGTATTTAACAGTTTTTGTACTGTTCGGGAGTAGCCTCAGTATCATCATATTTTTAGGTGTTCTGTTCGATTTGTAGTGTTCGTCTAACAATCATGTAAGAAAAAAAAAATTAAAAAATAATTCATATTTTTCATGCACGGATAATCGATAGTACACTGTAATAAGAATTTAATATAAATAATTTTACTTAGACTTGGAATCAAATCTACAAGTGTGCTCATAGATCACTATGAGCTACACAAATTGATAGTAATATCGTATTGAATCTTTAAACGAGATTATCTCGAAACTGCATTTTCAAAATGTTCGCCAGTTGTAACTTAAAAAGTTGTTGAACGATCTGGTTGAAACATTGGGATGTTTTTCACTATAATATTATCTAGTCAACCAAGCTAAAGTTTTAAGATTTTGACGTTTGATATCGCGAGAGAAGGCGCCTAATAGAATACCTAATAACTCCGCCATTTTGTTTTTAAATAAATAAAATTAATTACCACTTGTTGTAATAAAATATTGTCAAAAATTTAAAGTGGTACGATTATTTTATCATATTTAAAAATAATGATCTTATCCCCGCATAACCGTATGTGAAAGGTAATGGGAAACTACCACATGAAAGTCCTTCATCCCATAAAACTTTCTTATAGACATTACTTACGTCCGATAATGAATGTGACATTTTAAGAGGAAAAAATGATGAAATAGACTTACGAATTATACTTTAATATTTTTATACAGAAATTATAAAAAGAGTTTACCATTGATAAGTTATAACACAGCTAATCATTCAAATATAGAAAATATTTGCGCTTTTATATATTATCTGATGCATGGCAACAAAGATTATATAATGCATGAAAAGCAAATCGCCTTCTTTTTTGTGCATTTCTTAGGCTCGATTTATATGATTTGCATTAAAACTGTAATCTAAAGAATTAAACTGCTATGAGACCGGTAGACAACACTACATGGTTTCATAGAAATTTATCGAAAATAGAGGATGAAAAATGGTGATTCTGATGACTTTTACATAGCATAGAATTGATATTTACATAAATAAATATTATATGTGCATTTCTTCTATCTATAATACTTGACATGGCAATAAAAAGAGACATGTGCGACCTTTAGATGCGCTTTTAATGATATCCTCATCATATTTTGCATAATGACGGTGGCTGTTTCTATGTCTTATCTATAGTTTGGTGGCATGATCCCTTTAATATGTTGCATTTCAAAAAAATCGATATGGTATAAATAGGGTGTCGATCCGATACTCAATCATTCTCAATTCAGATCTTTGAGCTTCATTTATTCTTCTGAGCAAGCCCTTCGACATTAGTCCAAGTAAGTTGATTGAATATATCTCATTCTTTATTGAAAATTGACCATAGATTTTCTTATTTTATAATTATTTTGTTTCAGTTATGAAGTTCTTCTCATCTTTCTTCTTGATAGTCTGTGGCTTCCTCATATTTGTTGAGGCTCGCCCTAATTTGAGGTAATATTATAATTTGTCTTTGTATTAATCATAATGTGCTCTTTCATTATTTATTTGTTTTATATAGCGACACCGATGACCATTATGATAATGACTACAACAGAAAAGTAGGAGTGAGTTTTCAAATTTTCATTTATAGTCCATGTTTATCATAATGCTCCTTTAAATTTATGTGTGGTATTTTCTACATGTCTTTAGGTCCAACACTCTGAAAATATCCAAGACGATACCAATCGAAACAATGACAATCAAGGACAGAAACAAGAACTAAAACCTTATCCTAAAGAAGGGTTCGAACATAATTACCATCAATCCGGCAATGAAAGGGTTGCCGATAATGATGAACCTAGACAATATTCAAGAGTGTACAAACAAAATCAACAAAGAAGATACCAAGGACAAGGAATTAACCAATATGATGATAGTTACAATCAAGATCAACGTAATCAAGGAGAAGGGGAAGATATGCAGTACGGTCAGGAAGGACAACGTGATCAGCAAAGATCATACAACCAGCAAGGCCAATCCAACCAGCAAAGACGATTCAACCAGCAAAACCAATACAACCAGCAAGACCAATACAATCAGCAAAGAAAAAACAACCAACACGGTGAATATAACAGGCAAGACGCACAATATGAACAAGAAGACGATAATCAAAATCAATGGCAACAAGAAGATGATGACTCTGTCAATATGAATGTGAGTATTTTAATTCATCCCCCATTTCATACTCCGTTCTAAATCGCAATGACATAACAATATTTTATGATTTTACAGAACAATAAAATGTGGCATACTTTTGGCAACAATGCCATCCTGAAGAAAGCCCAAAAGAATTCCGAATGGAGACAAAAACAGAACGAAAATCGCCAACCCCATGAAGAACATCGCGGAGGACGCCACTCCAACAACGTTCAATATGAAGAATAATTGTTAACACCGTAGATTTCCTCATGCAACTTTATCTCGACGTCTATTCCGACCGACTAATTACTATCACATGTTGTTTTACGTTTGATAGATTATGCTGGAGGTCCTCAAATTTTGGATTCATTATAGTGAACGATTTCAAATTTAATGAAAACACAACGAGAAAAGTATTTTAAACCTAAGATAAAAATCACAAAAATATTCTTCAAACTCGTTCATCTAAAAATTTTCAATATTTTGGTAAATGTGCGAGGATCCAAGGCATATAGACAAAGTTGCAATTGGAAATGGTAAAACAATCAGCAAAATTAAATTGATCATATTTTTTGCATTGAAATGTAGACTTTAGTTTGGATTCTTGGTCAATTTCTTATTGAAATATTGTGCGCTATGTAATTTTGTAACAAAATGTATTTTTTTAATTCGATGACGGATTAAAAATTTGTAACATTCGTAATATTTCATAATAAAGTAGATGTAGAGCAAACGCCGCATTTTTTTAATCTCAAGTTCAGTCGAGATATAAGAACGAAGAAGAAACAGGATCTATACGAAAAGTACATGCGTATCCTCCAACAATTCAAGACACGATCGTCCCATTTTTACGTCTTAAGCGCAATATTAGAATTAATATCAGTTGCGATAAACGGACTGAAGAATTCGATGTGTGGACATAAAACAAATAGATTAAAATTAAAAATAGGGTCAATGACAAAAATAAGGTTATCGTTTCAAATAAGGCTCTTATCGTATATACATACACACATGTACCCATAAAGATTTTCGTTATTTAAATGAATAATTTGAATACGCATATATTTTTCATTTTTAACATATTATCACAAAATATAATTTCCATCGTTAGATATAACCTCTCTTCGCATATTTGATAACATTTTAATGTCACAAAACGTATCAGGTTTTGAACGAAAATATTCTGAAAATCTATTTTTGACTTCATCGTATGCTTTGTAATTTTTCTCATTCAAAAAATGCTGCATGGATCTAAAAAGATGGAAATCCGACGAAGCAATGTCTGGAGGATTTCTAATTGTCTTCCATCCTAGGCTGTTTATTTTTTCACGCGTTATTTTCGCCGTATGGGTGCGAACATTATCATGATGTAAAAACACTTGTCTTCTATGCACGAGAGAGGGTCGTTATTTTTCTATTTTCTCCGCTAAACTATCTAATTTTTCACAATACAGTATTGTATTTGTTGTTTGTCCAGATTTAAGAATTTTAAAATGAATGATACCCTTGCAGTTCTATAAAAGAGTCAAAATATTTTTGTTGTTGTTATCAGGCCGAGCTTAGGGCTCGCTTTTGCTACCTGACCCTTCAATAGCCATTGATTTTTGCATCCATAATTAGAATAAAGAACCCAATTTTTATCTTCAATTATTAAGGCGTCTTCTCACTTTAGGCGCCTCAAAAATAGGCTATTTTCACGATTTTTTTCGAGGATTTTCGCTAAAAATTATGAGATAAAATGGATCTTATGTAACAAACACATCTTTCAAGTATATGAAAAAAAAAAAATTTTTTTAACAATTATTATAATAAAACAGTAGCATCGAAAAACCCGTGTAGAAATGTTATGTTCGTGGCTTGTTGATGGTATCTCCGAGATGGGTCATTTTAAACAAAAAAATAAAACAGTTTTAGATTCAATATATCAGTGGCTATAGCGCATATCATCAGATTTTTGATATTTGCGAAAATAACAAAATGGCGCACGTTTTACGAAAAAGTAAAAAAAACGCGTTTTTTTTGCAGTTTTTTGTAAAAAAAAATTACTTAAAATCAAAATTTCAAAAATCTGATGATATGCGCTATAGCCATAACTATGAAGAATATGTCATTTAAATTTCATGACAATCGGCCGGATAGTTTCCGAAATTTCATCAACAAGCCACCGAAAAACCTTGTTTTGAGATAAACGCGTTTAAAGTTTTGGTTGCAGAAAAATTGCCCAGACACAGCTGTTGAAACACTCTTTGTTATTTTGGGTATTTCCTCCGAAGATCTTCATAAATTGGTTTCAAAACCTCGTGAATATCCTCAGCTAGAGCAGAAGGATGTTTAAAAGTTTCTGATGAGTCTGAACAATACGTATGCAGAACAAAATGTTGTCTACAGAAGCGGTTCTTAAACTGGACCCCTGGGGATCCGCGAAACCATTGGAAAATTGTTTACAGAAAAACTTTATAAGAAGATCTATTTTGGCCAAGAAATGTTTTTTTGATCGAAAGATTAAGTCTCAAGAACGACATAAAATGTTGGGGTGAAATCTGCCGGAAAAAAATATTCAAGAGGGCACCGCAAACAAAATTTTGCTTAAGAGGGGATCCGCGGTTTAATAAACCATTTCTGGAATTTTTTTTTCATAGCGATCCATGATTTCAAATAATATTAAAACAACGTTGAGCGGGGTCTTGCTGTAGATAGAAAAAAATATGTCAAAAAAGGTACAATCTAAATCTAATAATTTGTAGGCAACCCTGTGCTAGTTTGTAAATCGGATAATTGACATTTTTTTCACATCCAGAAAATCAGGAATATCTGGATCGAAATAATCTACTAAATTTGTTGATGTGGTGAAATATTTTTATCAACACTCTCTGAATCACTCATTCGAAAGTATTGTATGTAAAACAGTCTATTCACATAAAATTGTGTTCAACAGCCACACTTCCTGTAGACTTGAACCCAAGATTATTGAGTTAATAATTCAATCACGAGACTACTTATAGGTATATTATCGCGTATATTTAATATAATTGCTAGGATTGCTTAAAATAAATGTTGTTTAGGGAAGTTTAATTTAGAAGACGCTTGCGTAAATATTAAATAAAATATTTCATCCGGTATTTCGTTAAAATTCCACCATTCGTCGAAATCTACTTGACGTAAGCATCTTGTCGAATTAAACTGAAAAATCGCCGAGTACTTTTTCCTTATACCTAATTTGATATTTATACATGGCATGGGGATGTATTCTGACGAAGGAATCCCTCTTGATATAATCATTAGCCATCAAGACTCTATTGAGTCTTATTCATAACGGTTCAAGTAATCTATAAGAAAAACCCCTCTTCCTGCTACGGATGGTACTACAAAAAGATGAAATGGAAAAACCGACTCGTAAATATATTTGTACAATTAATATACCCTCGCCTTATTAGAGGGGATCGTGAGATTTCACTCAACCGTTATACTAATTCTATGGAGCACGTGCTTGAGTGACGTCCTTACAAGTTTTACGTTCATTCTCCATAGATGTCTGTCTGTACGTCTAGTTCCTTTTGCTTCTATCTCCCAGTTTCGTGGAAATTTTCTAGGGCGCTTATAAATGTACACGAGCATCGCTAATAACGTCTACCGTCTTAACAAACGATCTTTCCCCTGAATGCTTCCCACCAGAACCATTGTAATACACTTAAAGGATCATATTGATCAGATTGTAAAATATTCATTATTATTGCGAACGTAACATAAAATTATGTCATTACATTAGTGGAGTCTGGAAGATCTTCAAAATCATTATAAATTAAATATCTGGAAACAGTAACCTATAATCTTAAAGAGAGAAGTCGCGAATTGTTTTAAATTTTGATACGCTCTGATAATTTCTGGACAGGTGATATGCAGTAAAAACATTATACATAATTTTATTTTGTATAATTTTGTCTATAGTTTGATTTATAATTAAGAAGAACTATTGAAAAACAAAAAATAATAGTTAGCGACCGAAAAAAAGTTTTGTAATTTTTTGTCTAAATAAAATATTTTGAATATTTTTAAATAAAAAGTTCAAACGATGAAGACATTTATTATACATATGCATGCCAAATTTTATAAAGAATGCTTATCTAGAGCGTGTGGAAGCACTTCCGTAAGCTTGGAAGAAGTAGTTTCGAAAAAAACGCGTTTAAAGTTCTCCTTTCCTCAGCATTGCGTAGAACAGCTTCTCCTTGTCGGCCTATAACTTTGCGAATTTCATTTATATAGATTAGAAATTTATTGATAGTGTCCTTAAGCATTGGTTCTTTACGATACACGAAGAAAAACATTTGAAAAAAGGCAGAAACGTCTCTTAAAGCAGTAAACTCATAAGTATATAATATATAAATATTAAGGCGTATTTCAAAACAATGCCGAAATTTACAAAAATATATGCAATTCTATGCTTTGCTATTTGTCGATTGGCCTTCTATATATGGTTCCACAGATGATTGCAAAATTAAGCAATAACAGATGCATGCATTTAGCGTTCACACCTATGCTTGCAAAAATAATAACTAGAGGGCAATAGGATGGCTTCACAGATAAAAACCAATATCCCTTAAGGGGGGCTATCCATTTAGATGCTCGAAAATTAGTCGTTTGTCATGATTTTTTTTAATGATTATAAAATAATCGTATCATTTTAAAATTTTTACAGTATTTTATTACAACCTTAAAGTACTAATTTTAAAAAAATGGCCGAGTTATAAGGTATTCCATTAGGCGCCTTGTGATATCAAACTGTTCGCCACTTGTCGAAGGTTTCCTGTTGGACTGAAACCAAAAATAGAAATATTTTTTTATTTTTAATATGTGTAGGTAGACAACTAAGCTATAAAAATTTTAAAAAGTATAAAATCAAAAATTTAGTAGGCTTTTTAGTTAAACTTTCATATTTTCGACCATTTTCTTGATAGTACTTACCCTAAAAATAATAGATAATCTCGTTTAAAGTTTCGATAAAACTATCAATTTTAATGACTTACCGATCAATCAGTGATTCTGAGCGCATATAATAGATCTTCAACTTTCTCAAAAAGTTGATTATCTTCAAGTAGCTGTTGTTTTCGGGTTATGCGAGCTGTTTTTGTCTCAGAAAGACTCTTGCGGTTCTGCCTCGCTACTCGTGCTTCATCAGTGCTTTCAGCAAAGACTTTACAGTAGTTGTTGATAATTATATTTAATATATTTATCATCTTCAAAATGATGCTGTAGTCGTTATTCAATATCCCAGCAGCAATGTACGTTGATATATCAATGATTTTTACACCAGAATGCAGGTGTTTTGAAGCCATTCGGCAAACCATCGAGTTAAAACATTCATCAGCATTTTGGGTATGGAAACCCAAGCATTTTTGAATTAATTCATCCCTAGATAAATGTTTATAAATTGGTAAGAGATGCTGTTTTATCTCTTGGACAAGAAATGGAGTCAGGTCTTCAAACCAACGATGACATTTTGAACTCGACAATGGAAATAAACACACACTTAAAATTTCATATATTAGTTATTAAATATAAATAAAGAGTAATCTTGGGCTGTCGCTGGAGTTCATATCAAGACCCAAGCGGATACGCATTTTCTCGTGAGCTTTAAACCACTGTTAATAATTTTTCGAAAAACTATTGAATTTACTTACTTTCTTATATATTTCCTATTAGATCATATACACATTCAAACGGAGCTTATTTTTTTAGTATGTGATTATTGTAATTAATTTATTTTTTCAGGCATTCCTTTTTGTGTTGTAGTCCATTAAGGTCACATTATTACATTTTACAATACGCTCATTACCGATAAAAATTATTGATGGTACAATGCACAAAAGCCAGCAAGGATTTATCATCCAAATATAAGACAATCACATTTTTGCCGTTCACAAATATACATTTATGTTTCTGAATTAAATCAAAGTGCTTCTCTCTGTTTGTTAATAATGCAATGAGCAGCCGCTCAACTAAAAATAAGTGCAACGCTGGCATCAATGTGTAAGTTTGGTAACACTTGGTCTGGTGAATTAGTATTTTTGTAAACATTTTCAATTCGATTTCTCATTGTAAATTCTTAAAACGAAACGTTAAATAGAGAATATTGGTAGATTTTAAATGTGTATCGTAATTCATGCAAATCATGGCCATATAATAAAGGCATGCAGAATTTTGCACGAAAATTTTACAAAATTATTTTGAATAAGTATAGGAAACTGTATGGGAAATACTCATGCACAAATGGCGCCTAAATAACGACTTGGTTGATTGCTGTAAATAGACGATAATTGAAAACGCCCGAATGGAAGAAAGGCTTTCGCAATACGCCAATTTTCATTTTAGCTGCATTCAATTTTCCCGTGGAACTTTCCCGAGTGTAATTCCCGCTTGGCACGCTTTCCCCAATAATTAAATATCAATTCTTTGGAGTACCATTCGCTCTATTGAAATTTTTAAATGCCTCATTCATAAAATCCCAATGCCAGCCATACCGGCTCACTTCTTTTACTGGCTCAACGAGGGGGAAAAGGAGCAAAATAAAAGGAAGGAACAGGGGAAAAGATAAAAAAAGGAATATGGCGAAGTTTTTATTTCATAAAACCGCGGTACTGTAATGTTCATGAATTCAAATCGTTATGTGCAGACCTTTCAAAAATCTATGACCGCATCGGCAAGTGCGTACAACGAGAGCAAAATATTTTCGAAGTATATTAAAACCACCCCCAGATCAATCGTTCAATAAATCTTTAAAAACAGATATAACTATATCCACTGACCAAACCGAAAATGGCATATGCTTTACAAAAAGCTTTATAAATTCGATGTATTGATACATAATACACAATCAATCTATCTCTGAATGTTGACACTAAAATCTACCCTTAATTGAGCAATAAAACACGGGATTCATGCCATTTTGTATAACCATGTGATTGTATGAAATTGATGATTGATGTTTTTGTAGAAGTGGTATAATCTACTTACATTTTTAAAAATCGAAATTAAATTTATTAGTCTCTATAAAAGTCAAAAAATAATTTAGAATGAATTAATAAGAATGTTGTTTTGTGGATTTTTTCTAGGAAGAATCTCACAATATTATTTTTATAAGTATAATATATCAGTAAAACAGGTTATATAAGGCTATGCAGCAATGTAAACAGATCATAAATAGATGATCAACGAAGTATATATGATAAATACGAAAAAAATGTATGCGTTGATTCAGTATGAATGCAACCAAAAAGAAATTCAACAAAAATCGTGCCGCTTCGATATTTTGATGACTCAAATGATGCATCATCATTATGGTATTCCATCTATATATTTTTTATTACAGGGTATTTCTTCCATGGCTTATGACTCAGCTTAAAGTATTTTAAATATCAACACCATAATTGTTAAATGTAAACAAATTTAATGCATGCCAATTGATACAAAAATAAGCTGAACACAATAAGAATGTGCTCATACAAATCGGTCTTTTTGAAATATGATGTTGGAAAAATCAATATTAGGCCACTTAGTAATGTTAGATTGAATCATATACATAAATTAATCATGAATCTGGCGGTCTTTGAACCTATAAAAGTTGCTTCTTAAATTCTCAATAAGTCATACGCTATATCAAATTTTACAATTTAATGATATACACCAGTTAAAAAATATATTTATGTATCAATAAGCTGAAAATCAGATAGAAATACAATGTGATCTGAATTTTAACGTCTTTGTACACCGGTGCTCTTATGGCATTGACGCCGTACACGGGTGAGATACGAAGATCATTTTTTGATATTTTCCTACTTATAAGCTTTATGCTTGATATTTTGTTTCGATTATACGTTCCGTTGTTCATTCTTGATATTAATCGAAGGTAAATATCAAGTGATATCCATTGCGCTGACATTGCACTTCACATAAATCCGGAGCGGCGGGATTTTATTTCGGTTTTGTGCGGCCAACCGTTTTCAGCTCATTATTATTTGATAATGGGCAGATACCGGCCCTAGCCATAGGTACCTATAGAGCCCATGCTTGTGGCGATAAGTAGCTTCCCCATCATCATACTTGGGGAAGTTGGGTAGCTTTGGAACGATCCCCGTAATCCATAGTGTTATATTCCGAGGCCCGCGTATTTTTAGACACCCACCTGTGAACCGCGCTTTGGCCAATTACCAAAATATTCCGCAAAGAATAACAGAGAAAATTGTTAAGCGACTTGAATAATTGAACTTCTAATAATCTCGATAACGCCTGATGAGTAGAAAATTTCATATGTTTATTTCTATATAGTACATCATAACTTTCAAAATATATTGCTTGTACATTATTGAAAACCCTTCGTTTAATCTCATCTAAAATTGGGTCAAATAAATCCAACTTCTAAAAAAATATCTGACTTTGAATCCCAATCTCAATATTATAATTATTACCTCGTAATGAGAATCTTAACAAAGGTAAGTCCAGTTAATAAAGTAGACGGAGCTAAAACCAAGCTCCTTTAATTATGTGCTAATTTTGTAGAAGTCTAGCGTTCTCTTAATATATATATTTTTTGTTTTTGCGCTGATTTTTTCGTAGGGGAGAAGTGTGCCGCGTTTTTGCAATTGATCAAAGATCGACCGTAATTGTTACGTGACTTAATCAATATGCCTTCAATACGTTACATCTTTTAAAAATATTATATTTTGTTCCAAGTAAAATTTATTTATTTTATTTTAAGATGGTTTAAATATCCCTGATTATTGTGAATATTCCTTGAAATTTATAATTAAATAAGAGTCATTCGATATAATTATTATGTTAGAAGATGAATGACATGCTTCTGGGAAATCGCTTAGATCTTACGTATAACACGGATCTCCTGATCATAAGACCAAAACTTTCTATGAACCCATTTCATGTACATATCACAATTCTCACTATAAATTGCCAAGTGCAATTTGTTTATCCTTGCTCCACAAGCTATTCATAATTTCTAATTCCTGCTAAGGTCTTTCTTTGGACAGAAATCAACCACAAGAATGATCCATTACTGCTTTGAGCTTTTACAGGGATATTTACGCCATTTCTCACCCTCCCTCTGACGCAGATCAGCTTCAATAATGCCCTGTTTTCTATTGCGTTCACAACTCTAAAGGCGAACTTACATGTTAAATAAAAAATAGGTTACTCCAGAAAAATGGGCAAAAAATACGTCAATATTTCGCTGCATACAGAAATTCACTGGATGAGTAGAAGACGTTTTCTAAATATGATATTTGACAATATCTTTTAATATTCTAGCATTGAATTTTTAGCTGTGGCTTCCTCCATTATGATTGCAGGAACATCATACGTTAAAAATTCATTCTTTAAAATATATATTAAATCGCCTAATTAAATATTGCTATAAATGCTAAATTTAATGTTAAAGAGACAATGTCATTTTTAATCAGGATATTCTTTTGATGTCGTATTTGAAGGCGAGTTTTTTTTACCATACATTCTATGTGATATTGTCGAGAAAGTGGTATGACATATGATGGATTATAAGAGGATTGGATATGGCGCGGCCGTTGAAGATTACTTCCTGAAAATTCAACCTGTTCCTCGGAAGATATCCAGGAGCGCGGAACCGTAGCAGGATGTGCTCGGAGAACAAAGAGCATCGTACCAACATTACATATATAATTTTTAAGACTCGAGGACATTCAGTAGATACTGCATACCAGTCTTTCTCAAACATTTTTTCATACGACTTTTTAAAACCCTTACAATTTATCGAGGACCACAAAAAAAGCATGTCATAATAAATAATATAATTCACCAAGATGATTGTATTTTTTGCTATTTGAACAATTTTTTTCGCATAATCATGTGATCCTGATCATTTTTAAGGAAGTCCTTCTAAGAAGATCAATGGAATTCTTCTCCACATAAACGACTTACTTTAAAAAAGCACTCTTGCACATTGAAGCTCGGAGACAGACAGAGACAGAGAGAACTTAGCGCAGTTCGGGAGACTGAGACGGATAGTTCCTCGCATGATTGTATAGATCGTTAAGCCCAAATTTATCGACTTATAATGATTTCGATTTCAAGTGTGTTATTTGTTTACGCAAAGAAACGACCGAATATTGGGTGTTATCTATTTAACTGCTTGCCGTTCTTCGCTGCGTGTTGAATGAGTCTTTGTTCAATTATCATTTCCTTCTAAAGGAGGAACAAATTAATCGATTTTTGTGCATTGTTTATCTAAAGAAATGACGCGATCTTGTATGTTATCAAATGTTTATTTACATTTGACTCTGCCTCGAATTGAAGATTGTCTTAGGCTGATTAGGAGCTGACAGAAAGTAATCGGCGTAAAGCGATTATGACATCAACGACTTCATCGATTTTAAATTTGCTCGCTCCTCAACAGGTTAAAATTCAGTATGAAGGTTGATCAAGTATTGATATAATGGATTAGATAGCTTTAATCCAAGCTCCTAGGATTCTCAAAACAAAGACCAAAATTTTTATTAAATTATTTATATCTTAACTAAATCACGTGTGGTAAATAAATTGGAAAATACCCCTTGAAAAATCCTTTCCCTAGAAAAGTTTACTGTGGATATCCAATAACGAATATGACATCCTCAGTAGAACTATGAAAGTACGGAATTCTTATTCAACTTATTAAAAAACCTATTAAAAATATTCGCGGTTTGACAGCTTCTAAAAGAAAAGCTAGCTTATAGTCAAAATCGATAATTGATTTTTTTAATAAAAAATAATTTACTATAATATAGATGTAAATCTAAGCAAATTAAAAATATTCATACATTCCCTGTCGTTCCCTGTACAATCATGATTATTTTCGATTATCCGGATTTTCATCCCCCAATTAGTCCGTATAATCGAGCTTCTACTGTACATCTTTTAGATTCCTTCTTCATTTAATAAAATTAAAACTGATATTTGCTCCAATTTTAGTATAATTGCCTCAAAAATTTGACGACACAAATATGTGTATACTTTTGAGTTTATTCGAACTCCAGTTTGAAAATCGCTGCTGTAAACGAACGCGCGCATAAGTTGACGCATCCCCATTTGAATAAATTTGCAAACATTCTGCCGCTTCGATTGTCGAATATTTTCGTAATTTTTTGAAACTTTTTGGCATATGCGCTAGGATATATTCATCCTCAGTATGCGAGTCTTTGACGATGAGTTCTATTGCCAAAGTTTTTGCTGCACAAAGTGCCCGCTCCGGATTTGATTCGGATTGTTTTTCTTGGATGCCGTGAATTCAGTTTACCCACCCTTCAATTCGTCGTGTCTCCTTCTCCTACCCTTACGTCATTCTTCGTCGTAATACAAAATGATATTTTCATTTGCATCGCTCGTATATTTTTGATGATAACAATTCTTGAATATCTCATATTGTCTGCAGCGGAGCCTGTGCAGGGCAATATAGAGTATATTTCTTCCGTGCCATATCCGCGCCAAGATTACGTACTTCCTCGCATACTTCCTTCTATTATATATTGGTTGACTTCACATACAAGCCTTACCTACAAGCTCTCGAGGCTAATACATTTGACTATCGAGGTAATAACCAAAAAGACATAAACGTTTTCATAGTCGTCAAAATCCGAATTATTCCAGATTATATATAAATGAAGGCCTTACAATTCTAATTTTATTGCCAAACCATGTGCTACCAATTTAAAATACTGCAAAACCACAGCTTATACCGGATTATATATTTCATTATCATTGAAATCTTATCTAAACTTTTAGTCTTAAAAATACTTCAAGTAGATAAATCAAAGGGATTTATATGAAAACCATAATTTCACAATATTCTGCCTTTTACCTTTTCAGATAAACATGGATCCTAGACTCCCTAACCATTCTCAGGAAGCTGATATTGTGGATGTCATTGTACTATTCTTTCTATGGAACTAAAATTATAAACTACTTTAGAATTACTTTGATTGCTTATATATATTTTTAAAAACGTTTTCTCATATTACACCTTCTATAAATTTGAACTCAATATTATTTTTTTACATAAGTATTTTAATACTTCCCATGAAGAAATTAGCATGAATCGAATTGAAATCAACGTGAAAAAATTGATATTGATTTGCTGTATTGCATATTTGCATTATATACATTTCTTACCCAAATCAATATTTATACTCAGTTTATTTATATGATTTGTTTTCTTTTGAAGAAAAAATAGAGGTATTTCCATTAAAAAATACATCAATTAAGTTGCGTTGTTGTTTAAGCTCAAGTATATTTGAAAGTATGTGCACAATATAAGTGCAAAAAGGTTGAACCCATTTATATATTTTTTGTAACAAATGTGCTGTTATCTATTTTTTTTATTTAGACATCCTTAATTGTTTAATTCTTTTTTGTGTTCACGTTTAAATATTGGTTCGCCAAGCTTACTATATCTTTTTACAGCGATTGCACGTTTTCTCGTCCTTTGCACCGAGGTAATAAATCCCAAGCTGCTGACATCCACAATAAAAGTCTTCCTCCTTGGAAGAATTTTGTGCCCATCGTGACTTTGCAAGTATAACTGGTTTTTGCGAAATACAGCTTTTCATCGATTCCCAAAACGCTTTTTGCAAATGTTTGTTCAACGATTTCTTTCCCAGATTTTGGATCAATGGATGTTTATTTTGGCTTTAAATATTTATATATACACAGGATGTTTTGCACATGGACCAACGGCATTTTATTGGAGAATAAGAGTGTCTTTTGCTACGTTTCTGTAGTTGTCTGAAGTAGCATTTCATTTTTCATTTTGCGAAGGTGACGCTTATTCCTTCAACTAAGATTTCATTTTTGGGCACCTCTGTCGTATAAATTAATTTTTTGGCGCCCTATTCCGTGGTTCACACGGTATCCAGACCTGACACCACTGGAATTCTCTGTCTAAGGATGTGCCCTATTTATTGGCTCGCATGGTCTCCAGACTTATTGGATACTATTAGATTTTTTCGTCTAGGGACATGCAATAAATATGCACTTGGGTCATAGGGCTTACGTGTGAAACGTAGCAAAAGACTTCCCTAACACCTAAAATAAAATTTTCGGTCTATATGCAAAACACTCTGTTTATGTGTATCTATTCACTGTATATATATCGTAAGAATTTGCAACAATAAAGAAGTTAATACGTTGTCTAATTGATACTTTGATGCACTGCGTTTTATGTGATTCAATTAACGACCCGTTATTCAAAAATGTATACTCACTCGTTAACAAATTAAGGCAAGATCGCCTATGAGTGACTGATTTGCAACAATAATTTATTATGATGATTTCGCCATTTATTCATAGATCGTTTCTTATATTAAAAAATATCCTAATCAAATAATATAATTTAACCATTAATGAATTTTACACATAAAAAACATGTATCCTCAGAAAAAAATCTATAAAAAATATGATAAATTCTTGTTGCTTTAATTAATCGCCGATAATAATTTATTACAAAAGTGAAGTAGTTCAATATTAAGGTACCCGAAAGTAAGATAGATTTTAGTGATCTATTTTCGCAACTCCAACTGTTTTATAGTGCTGATAAAATTCTTTGTTTTTCGTGAAAAAAATTACCTGTTTATCCGAGCTGGAGTAATGGGAAGAACGTGTACATCTAAAATTCAGAAGGCGATAATACAAATGAAAGTTTGGAACAATTGAAGTTTTGTATTTAAATGACAATCCTTTTACTGAAAATATCAATTAAATAATAATATACGTTATAAGGCGCCATACAACGAAATTAATAAAGTTCCAAAATTGAGAATATTTAGCCAAAAAGAAGATATTAAACATTTTACCTTAAAAAACATAGAGAAAACAATCGGAGCTGTATTTTTTGATTGAAGATTATTCCGCTGAAAAAAGTACATAATTTAAATTCCTGCTAAATAGTGATCAATAGTGATTACGATGTAAACCTGATTTAATATTAATATGTAATAGTTTTTATAATTACTGTAGTTGTACTGTAGTTATGCATAAAAAGGATGAAATATAGTTTTTTTGCTTTTGGAACCTAACTTAAATTTTGTCCTGTTTCTATATTTCAGAAAGCGAAATTTGCAAAACACAAATTTACCTGTATTCAAGAGAGAATATTGACACTATAAATTTATTATATAAGCAACTATAGTAAATAGATACAATATTAATCCGTACCATAACAATGCCCATATATTGTTGAATTGATACCTGGAGCCCCTGGAAATATTAATCGTCTAAGCTAAGAAGTTTTATTGCCACCTCCAATATTTATCAGCATCAGCAACACCTTCAGACGACCATTTCCACAAGTTTATGAGATAAAGAACATAAATATGTACATTTCATGTGAACAATTAAAATCAACATTCAAAGACTTTTAAACTTAAAATTAGAACAAATTGATGATAGAAAAAAATTATCATAAACGATGAGATTTTGATAAACATAATATAATTGAACTTCTTTATAAAGTCTTATTTCTATATTTTCGCAGCGGATTATCAAAATTATAATCTTATTGGGTCATATTACAAATACATTTATGCGATATCATATTTCTTGATAATGTTAAGTGAAAGAATATTTCAGCTGAAAGGCAAACCAGCAAGTAATAGATATAATTCAATATGTTTTAAGTGACTTTTGGGTATCCAAAACATATTGTTTACTTCAACACTTACCAAATGGCTTAATCCGATAATCCACTTACAAAGTAAATAATCGTAGTTCGTACTTAACAACGGGCCCCGCTCTAAGTGCGGGTAAGCCGAATGGATACCGGTTTAATGCCCACCCTTGCCCGATAGACTCGGGGTGAAATCAACCCTAATAAAATGGCATTGGGCTTACTTTGTGCTTAGGCCCGGCCTGGTCCCAAACTACCCATAATTGAACCGAATTAGCAATCTAATCTTGCAAAAGAGTATCAAAAACAGTCACAGACCAAATCCCATGAACGTTTACACATAAATGTACCAACGCGCAAAGCCAGTGCCGGTGCGGGGTCATCCGACGACAAACATCGACACTTTAAGGTTATCGCAAAATTTAACATACGCCAAAATTATACTGTTAAATTTAGGCTATTCAAAATTTGTAATCAAAATATTTTGTTCATTCTTCACGCCATGGTAAAAATCAGCGGCAATTTAAATGGCAATAATGGCAATCAGTCATGTTATTTTTATGACCTTCTGCATTTTTCAAAACCACATTAAAGATAAACGGATAAAAGATACAAAAGAGAGAAGACGATTTGCATAGGAAGCTTGATTTATACTTAGACTTATACCGTAATTTTATCGATTGAAAATTTGACAAAAGATAAGAAAAAAGTTGTAAATAACAATGGCCAATATATTTTAGATAAAGCGTTAAAAATTATAATTTTCTTACTTTAAAACACTTAAGACGTCTTCTCACTTTACAAATTTAAAAAAATCGATTTTTATTTTATTTTAAATGTTGAAAGTACATATCTTCAAAAATGTTATATCGAAATTTCATAAAGATCAGACGAGTCTAACTACATTTTTGAGCGACCGTTAGGTGACTACCTGAGAGCACCATGATATTCAGACTCATGGTGCAAGTACAAGAAAGTGGTGAAAAACAATCAGATAGAAACTTTTAAACGTTCTTTTGCTCTAGCTGAGAATGTTCACGAGGTTTTGAAACCAATTTATGAAGATCTTCGGAGAAAATACCCAAAATAACAACGAGTGTTTCAACAGCTGTGTCTGGGCAATTTTTCTGCAACCAAAACTTTAAACGCGTTTATCTCAAAACAAGGTTTTTCGGTGGCTTGTTGATGAAATTTCGGAAACTATCTGGCCGATTGTCATGAAATTTGAATAAAATATTTTTCATATTTATGGCTATAGCGCATATCATCAGATTTTTGAAATTTTGATTTTAAGTAATTTTTTTTTTACAAAAAACTGCAAAAAAACGCGTTTTTTTTTACTTTTTCGTAAAACGTGCGTTATTTTGTTATTTTCGCAAATATCAAAAATCTGATGATATGCGCTATAGCCACTGATATACTGAATCTGTTTTATTTTTTTGTTTCAAATGACCCATCTCGGAGATACCATCAACAAGCCACGAACATAACATTTCTACACGGGTTTTTCGATGCTACTGTTTTATTATAATAATTGTTCAAAAATATAAAAATATTTTTTTTTCATGTACTTGAAAGATGTGTTTATTACATAAGATCCATTTTATCTCATAATTTTTAGCGAAAATCCTCGAAAAAAAATCGTGAAAATAGCCTATTTTTGAGGCGCCTAAAGTGAGAAAACGCCTTAAAGCCATGAAGGAAAAAAATATTCCAAGGTATATCCTGCGTTTAATGAGCAACTACTTCGATAACCAAATACTAGTGCTCTCTATAAATGATGCGAACCGAGACAGGCCAGAATGCAAAATGCACATGGGGTCCCTCAGGGCTCAGTTCTTGGACCAACTCTATGGAACATGATGTACGATGGCCTTTTAAGAATTGATCTTCCTGATGATACAAAACTCGTCGCCTTTGCAGCCGACGTGGGTGTCCTGATTACACACTTGAAAAAACGGAGGCCCTATTCCTAACAAGGAAACGTGTTGACGAACCACCGATAATAGCTATCCAGGGGCATTATGTTAGCTAATCCAGAAGTGTCAGGTACCTCGGCATACACAACAGATATAAATTGCTAATAACCTAAAGAATAAGCGCAATTGGAATAATATCAGCCTATAGAACGATCTCACTGGACGCAGTACAAGTTCTAGCAGGCACACTTCCTATGGACATCCTCGCTATGGAAAGGAAGCGCATATATAATAAAAATACAGGAAAAGAAGAAACCCGGGAAGAGTCAATTAAACAATGGCAGAAACGCTGGGACATCCGGAACCGAGGAAAGGTGAACATATTAATTGATCTTGATTAATGCGAAAGTGAATTCCAAGGGGGTCAGTGAAGGTCGAAAAAAGGTGAGGGTTTTAGTGGGTAAGAATTCCACACTACCATGGTTTTTAATCATGGTGTCTTGTTTTAGGAGATTTCCCCCTTTTCTCCCGTTTCTAAATTTAAATCCTATCAATATATACAATAGTTAGTTCAATTATTTAATATTTTCATCGAAATTAGAGTTTTTAACTATTTTTTTATAACAATGAATACGGCAATACTTTCGGTCAAAATCTTTTTCGGTTCATATAAAGCATTTTTATTTATATTGTTTGATTCCACAAAGCTCCCGTATTCTACGCCCCTGGTCGACGCAATATCTCAAATCAAATCACGTCACGCCAGCCATCAAAGTGCTGTTATCGTTTCCTGGAGGTAAAATAAGACATACAAATGCTGAAGGCAGAAAAGAAATCCGTGACGCATTTTTGTAGCAGTATTAAAGTACACGAGTCCGACAATCTCACATCACATCCAAATCACACGGCACAAATACTCGATTCGTCTTTATAAAACCGTAGATATTTACCGAATAACCCTCGCTTGATGGGCGAACGATTAAGACTTCAGCGAGTCTGAACAACCCCATTAATACGCTTTACGACTTTTAAAACTTCTGATTGATCCCATTCGTCCTAATCTTCTTTTCATTGCTGAGAGCGATCTGCTATTAAGTCTTCACCTGACAAGTTTATGTTTTATTTAAGAAAACTAACAAATATACCAGGAAAAGTAAATAATCGACAATGAACATCGTTCAGGAAAGACCATTATATAATTTTCATTAAATTGGCATTTCAATCATTGAATTAGATGTAGAATCAGAACTTAAACATTTTTTACTGTCGTAATTGATCATTTTGATTTAGCCAATATTTTTTTATTCCTGATTATAAACCAAACCTTAAATCATTGCATTGAAGAACAACAGGAATAAATAATGATAAAAATACTAGACGTCTAGTTCATATTGGATATTTTCTAAGACTCCATTTCAAACAATTCAAAGATATGTTAGGAACGATCCATATTATATTATTCGAACTAAACGGAATAAAAAAAATTCAAATCCACATCTCAAATAAAAAAGCCCAAGTTTGACCATTAAAAAAGATGCATCATTTATCATGATAATGCACATTTTCACAAAGAACAGAACAACAAGATTTCTAAGATATTCCATTTCATTCAATAGCAAAATACGTGTATTTGATTAAAATTGAATACTTTTTTGCATGAAATCATGGATGTGAAGATAAGAAGATTCAGTTTTAATAGAATGGAGTCACAACTTATAATATCAAAGCTGAGAAAATCAACATTTAATAACCAATTATTGCTGGAAATTTCAAATTTGAACTACTTAAAAGAAAATAGCATTCATTGGCAAACACTTCAAAACAATCATTTTGTAAATCTGAATCAAAAGTCATACTGGAGTTTAAAATCAATTTTTAAAATGTATGATGTACATATTCTTCATTTTTTAATATGGGAAGAGGCTGGAGAAGAATTGTACCTTATAAGACAATATTTATATATATGTATGTATGGTAAAAAAAATCAATTTGGATGCTTTGGCATTGCAAATCTGTTGTGAATGACTTGGGAAGTGTTACATTATGAATGACAAATTGTTCGAACGTGCTTTTTCATCGGCGACGGCTGATGATGAGGAACAATGTATGTAATTCAATTTTGCAGCGAACAAGCTTTAATAGACAAAAGGGGGTCATATATAATATGTGGACATCCAATTTATGTAATAAAATAAGTGGCTGGAAATCAATTGGGACAACAACTCTTAACAAGAAGGAACAATTTTATTTCCCTTTATGAATATAAAAAATATGTATTGAAAGTGGTTAATTCTAATGCATACAGCCTAATATATCAAAATTATTACGATGTATTTTTTCAGGACAACGACATCTTAATAACCATCGCCCTGATCGAATATCATCAATTGTCTCTTTCGAAAGATCTGTTGGCGATAATAAAAAGCGGTTCGATGCCAAAGCCTTAAGGGCAAACGCCTTCAGATTAAGGAGGAAGCATTCAGATCTGAAAAAAGCTCCTGATATCGTTACACAGCATAAGATTCGTAAGGCGAAGTGGTTAAAATCCCATTTAAATGCATTCCTTAACACGCCTCTGTCACTCCCCCAAGGCGACAATCAACCGATAACACGCTTCTTATCCTCTCTGGTACGCGACGTTAAACGGGAACGAAGGAGACGGATGTACGAACATGCCACGTACAAACGTACGATTTTTTGATTAGCTTATGTACTTTTTTTGGTATCAAATCTTGAAGACACAAGCTTACAATGTGTGTACTTTGTGCTGTAAGATCGATATGTGTTTGACGAAAAAGGATATTTACGAAAAATTGATGATCGTAAAGAATTTTCAATGAGGAACTTTATATTTCTTATCATTAAATTAACAAATATGTTTAAAAAATATATAAATCCATACTATAAACATATATTCATACTATCCATAGGGCGACTTTTATCGGCTCAATCCAGCTAATTATCATGATGATGTAGGTTGGGGATAAGCCCACACGATGTAAGAACAATTCTGCCATACAATTGGATTTTTGATGCTAAAAGATATAATTTTGCTGATTAATAAAATGGGACATATTTTCGCCGTGATATATTAATATAGCAAAAATTCGCAGAATATTATAACTTCTGGAGCTTCCATCAGCACCTATTTCATTTTTTAAATGTAATGCATACAAAAATGATTTGTTTAGATCAGTGTTTCCTAACCTTTTTAGTATGGTTACCCCTATGGCCTATCAGGGAAACTGATTTTACCCCTCTTTAAAATTTGTGCTTAGCCACATGGCGCTGATCTGCCATTTTATTACCTATATACCAAAAATTACCAGCATGATTACCCCCGCAGAACATCTGTTTTACCCCTGCAGGGATAATTCCCCTCTAGGTTAGGAACCACTGGTCTAAAGCAACGCTTCTTAAATTTATGCAGTCCGCGGACCCTCTCTTGAGCAAAATTTCTTTCGCGAACCCCTCTTAAGCGATTTTTTTTCACGGACCTTCTCCTAAATAATTCAATTTTTTAAATTTAAGTATAGATAATTTTTTTTCTGTTTAAGAACCGCTGGTCAAAAGGCTAATTGTGTATCCTAGCATATGTATATATACCAAATACTGTCCTGCGGGATCATTTACAAGGTTTTGAGCTTATCTTCTTCAGGATTATCACAACACTTAATGAATACGTATTATTTTAAATATTATATACCCGCCAGTAAAATTGTTTTTTTTTATTATTTAGGGTTGTTTGAATTTACTATTATTAGTATGTATTACCTAATTTAAAAAAATTACGTATCATTTTGACCAATATATTCCAAAGTCGATTCAGTTACGTAGCAAATATTGTTCAACGGGCAGCCCTGACGACCTCTGTTAAATTTCTTTAAAAATAACATAGAAGCACGAAATTTCATTAAAATTTATCATTGTGAAAAAACATAGATGCTCATCGGTGAGTTGTTGATGCTTGGCTCAATTTTTCGTTCAAATCTTAAGTCTCACTATAGCTTTTGATGATAAAATGCTTTACAACTTCATCATTTACACCTAAACTAACTAGTACATATTTGATTAATCTTAAGTTCTATTTCCAACAAATTTATATCATTAGTCTCGTAAATTATTTAGACACACAGTATCTTTAAGCCTTCCTTCCTATTATAGAGAATTTTTTCATATATTTTGTTTAATAGAAACGTCTTCATTTTTCTTCTTCTCTGAAGAAAATTTATCTTAGCTGCTATCTGAAGATCTTTGAATTTTTTCATGATAAAATCAGATTTGTTATCTTCCATCAACTTTCTCAGATCATCATCATTCATGCTCGATAATAGGTTCAACCTCTAAATCCGTGTTTTTAATAGATTTAAGATTGTTTAAAGCTACGGTAACCAATTTATTTGCAAATAAGGACCCAGTTCTGCTTTATATTAATAATGTTTAATTTTCCAATATAAATTGTTGTTCTAAAAACACTATCAAATATGTATGGAACACTATATATACTATGGGAACTTCTTACTTCAATGTATTCAAAGCATTTTAAAAGTGTTTCCAAATGTTGTTCTTACATCTCATCGATATTTCAATCTGCTGAATTGTATGCATTGAAAATTGAATATGTATTCTTGTATTGTTTCTATAGTTGACTATACAAAATAATTCTTAAATAATGTACATTTAAATTTGTAAAATTTGCAAAAGAGCAATGAAGATCAATTAATTGTAAATTGATGCAAAAATGTCAGATACAATTAAATTTATGTTTTATATTTTTACGGCTATTCGTATAAAGTCGCTAAAAATTATTAAAATACAAATACAATGTATAGAAATCGATCGATAAATCTAAATCGTCAAACACAGATTTTTTTGCATGAAATATTTTAGACTTCTTCCGCAATGTTATATCTTTTTTTTACTATATCTCGCTATTCAAAATTCAGAGGACGTTCCATTTTTTCTATTGGATCATTGAGTTAAAAAGTGAGCACGGTCCAAAACGAAGATACTTTTCCACCTCCTCATCAGCAGTCGAATCGTTCCCGCAGTGTTTTTACATACGGTCCCTTTTCTTCAAACTGTTGTTTGAACGTTTTTCTTCTTATAATATGATTTGTAGACCTCTCACGTAGCGGCATGTCTACGAAAGTTGATCTACGAAGAAGTCATTTTGATGTGACGTTTTACATTTTTCATTTCAGGCAGGGATGGAAGCCGCGGCCGAGGGATGTATACATAATAATATACTCATATTCTATTGATATTAAAGGGCGCCTATTTTTTGGTTTTCAGTCTTATAAATTCAAACTTATCCAATTACATTCAGTAGTTTCATATTGGCATCCTTTGCACTATTCATAAAAAATCGTCCTGCAGAAAAGTAGGCTACTTTGCTTAAGCTTTCGAAAGCCGTCCTTACATTTTTCCATCTTCATTTCACAGAGTGTATATCCCTCCATTTGGAGTATGATTCATCAATACTAGCGACGATATAAAAAGTTAGTCTAACCTCCTGTCACGTACCACCCCTTGGTTATACCTCTGCCCACTCTGGAGATCACAGAGAAAGTTTTGCTCAACACGTACCCCTGTCCTATCCGGCCACCCTTTTAATGACTTCTTTTATTTTTCACTTTCCCCCGTCCAACTGAAGAAGTTAAAACTTCTTTATTGTGTCACAGCGGAAGACGTTGCTGGACCCTGACATTTTATATTATTCCATCGTCGACAAGAATGAAAATGCTCTCTTTAAAATCGATTCAAACACATATGGATTTGATCTATCAAGTTAGATTTATTGTTAATTTCTACATAGAAATCATTTTCAAATACCATCTTGGTTTAAATTCAATAAATTACACTCGTACGAAAAGTTTAATAATTTATCCAATAAATGTATCGAATCTTGAAAAACTTGAATGTAATAAATCAAGCAGAAGACATAAGATTACGAAATCAGCATTATTATTAGCCTTAGATATTATGACCTGTAAGTAGTCCCGCGATTCTTCTTTGATCTTCAATCCTCGATCTTAAAATGATCAATTTGATCGAGAAATAATAAATGATTGATACTATAAAATTGGCAAAAATATTCTTCTTAATATATGGTATGACATAAAAAAATAAACATTATGATCGCTCATCCTATGTTTAGTAGACTTATTGATTGAGAAATTTAAAAAAAATAGTTGAAAATATTCATCTGCCATCAATAGCATGAAAATTCATATAACGTATCGTGCTTTGATACAATAAGCATCTGCAAGCTGGGTATTTATATGCGTCAAAACACAGTTGAATTAGTAATCCCCATGTTATTTGAATCTCTCATAAATGACGTTGAATCACATTACAGCATTCCACCAACAAGTTAAGCATCCATCCTATGTTAAACGAAATTAAAGCTGTCTGAGCAAGAGTCCCAGGGATCCAACGGAATGACATGTTAGTTACCGCGTGTGGTCACGGTATGAGCAAACACTTATGTGGATAGCCGGACTCGGAGGGAAGGAAGACAGAAGACGGTAGACAGGTAAACCCTCCTCTGTTTTGGTCCAAGGGAGAAGGAGACAGCTCGGAGCCCCTGGAGGCGACCAAACATACGAGCGTGGTAATGTGGGACAGTCTTGGAAATACAAGTGGATAAGCAAATGCTGCTGTGCCTGAACAAACTTACCATATATCAGATCAATTACATGACTGAAATTTAATGCCCACAAAATTTGCGAAACACCCTCGTTCATCCTTGCGCTCATCCTTCTACTAAACAAATGACATGGTATTAAAAACTATCATTTATTCATGCAAAATGCGTTTTGGTCCTCAGCTTTATTGAAATAACAGTATGACTAAATATAAATGAAAATAAAATATCTTAGAATTAACACATTATTTGCGGGAAAGTTATTTGGTCCGTTTATACAGTCAATATTATCTAATGGACACTGAGTATCTTTTGCAGCGTAAAGAGTCACTAAAATAAAATAAAAATTTATATCTAGCGGTAGCTTAAAACTGCTTCAAATTTTTTGATTTTATATATTTTTTAAATATATGTAGATGACATTTATTATCTTTTTAATGATAGTCATATTTTGATACAAATTTGAAACTTTAAATCTATGATTGGGTTATATTAAAGCTAATTTTTATGTATCGGCTTCCCATATATTTTTATCAAATGACTTTTAAAAATATTTTTTGAATAATATGGGATTAGGGAATTCAATCCCGAGCCAAAATTTCGATCCCGGGATTTCGGGATTGTACTATACCATCCCAGGATCCCGGGATCGTGATTTTCAATAGTTTATTTGTATTTATATATTTAGTTTATTTGTATAAGAAAATCCCCGCAACTGATTTTTATAGCTGCGTGTGTTTTGCGCGAAATCATTGCTTTTTTCCCGTTGTCCGACGGTTTCCCGACAAAAATGTGTTAACATGCCTATAGCAACTGTCATCCCCCCTTTTCACAAATTAAAATAAGATTGGAATTCTAAAAGCCAATTAGAAGATTAATTGAAAACGCAGAGCAAATGTTATTTTCATCATAAAAATATCATATCTGTTATACATAAAATTCATATTTTATTAAGTTTGAATATCATAATTTTGGTTTCTTTTAATATTAATATTACACCGGGGAGGGGCTTTTCGCCCTTTATGGGCATATAATTCGGCGGTGTCTCTAAAATTCAATTTTCTTTAAGCCTTTTTAATAAAGGTAGAAATCCCCAGACACCCATAAAGATGTGCATAATATATAAATGCATAATTTTATATACGCCAGGTGTTCTTAAATGTTTTTTTAAACACTCCCCATAAATATTCATGGTACGTTTTGTAGATAAGTTTGAGTAAACGTTATCTATTTGAATGTCCATAAAGTTAAATGATAGTATAAAAGGTACCGGAGAGACGTCGAAAACCTTTCTGAACTGGCTCCAGTATTCGTTATCTGAATTTATTTTATTTTTATTAATGAAATGTTTCCGTTTTCTTAAAAAAATCAACTGGGAATCGCTTTTGTTGTGTGCTAAATTATTTTTATTTTCGTAATAGCTATGGATAATTTAAATAACTATCGAATACTAATATTTTTAAATTCATTTAATGAATAGTCGATTACTATTAAGTCAAATAAAAGTACATTCCGAAAATGATTATACTTTTTATGTAAGTTACAGCATTACTGGCATAAATCGCTTATTTAAAAATGTTTTATAATAAGCTGTAAAATTACATATTATATTTTAATAATTAAAACATTGAACAAAAGGGAATAAAAATACTCCTAACTTAAAACACAACAGTGATTAAATGTTTTCAGCCAATTGTTGGTATAGTGGTTTAGATCCTATATTGAACTAGATTTTCAATTCTATCCTAACAACAATAAGTGGAAAATAATGGAAAACTACCACATAAAAAGTTCTTATGGGGATCGCCTATTTCGAAAAACAGATTTAGCATTTTAAGAAGGAAATGAAAACTGCTAACGGCTAAGTATCGATATCGTGGATACTGGAATAAAAGACGACCAGGTCAAAATGCATACCAAAATTGCAAACAAAGGTCAAGATATCAACAACATTGTGTGCATGAGGAGATGAATATAATATACTGATTGATTGAATGAGATCATTAACTCGAATGAGAATTTAAAAAAATCCCTAATTGTGAACTTTTTAACAGTTAAACGGGTATAACGTTTGGATTTTATTTAAAGATAAAGGATTTACCTCTTTCCAATATTTCGATACCCTAGACTTACTTATGGTAGAATAGATATCCTCATCACTTCAGTAAGCAACTTGTTATTCTATCTAACATCCAGTGCCACCAGCAAGAGCTAATCTATGGATCGATCGCACTATTGGAGATTTTCTTGTTGCTGGTTTTCTTATTTTTTGATGGTTGGTAACCAAATTCTAGATATGTTAGTATGTACTGCTATTTATTTTATTAATTGCAGATTTTTCCTTCTTTTTTTAATACAAAAGATTCGATGACATATATTGAAATTGGATTTACTAAGATATTCAAATTGCCAAAATTATTGTTACAAAAATTATTTCCAATATGTTTGATACTGATTTGTGATTCAACTGTAAAATTATCGTTACAATATTCTTAAATTATTTGAGCGATCTGTCTATTTATTAGCATCATCCATCAGTATTATGGCCAATTTTCATATATCTAAATATAAAGTAAAATACCATATATTTTCAATACATTATTCTGCAATAAAACATGTATAAAATCATCGATGAAGCAATAAACACCTTATTTATTTTTCGTTATGAAAATGTTTCGAAGTTCAATGGTTATGCTGCGGCGTGTTCGTTCCTTCGAACTTATTTTTTAACAGATCGATCTCTCAAATCTACCCTCGTCCATTTGCTCTTTAGATGCAAACACGGGGAAGATGGTCTAGAGTCGAAATACCAAGTTGTCTCCAGGTGCACTGTAATCGACAAAAGTGCCATCCTTTGGCACAAGTCGAATACATCTTTATACTTACATTTTTAAAGCAAGCCCCACTGCAATTTCATCTTAAAATTTGAAATCCTGCCGACTGATGCAGAAATGCAGGCAGTGCATTCTATTAAAATAGATTTTACACCCCCATCATATCACCCTCCGGGACTGTTTGTTAAGTTTGGGGTCGTGCGCGAAAGCATGAAAACAAACGATTTTTCGATTATTAAAATCTATTACATCGACTTAAAGTCTCCTATTCCCCAATTTCATTATCTAGATTCTACCCACTGTGGACATCGCCGGTGTATAAAATTCAATTCCACTAATAGGTTTCATCCGAGCAACACGAATGCGCTCAGATCTGTGAAAATTCTGTTAAAGGGAGTACAAGCATTTGGTCCAGTTCTTGAAAGCATTGGACATAATAAGATGCACCAAAATTGAAAAAAATACTGAAACACAATTTTCTTCGATACCAATCTATTGCCAAATAAAAGTCCAGCACAAAATATTTAAAAACTTATATTTGATAAATATTTCAATGGTAAATTTGACAAAAATCTTATACTCAATACTCGCTTTTTACCAGTTTAGTTCTTCAAATTGTATCAGAATTGATATTTATTCAAAATTGCAACACTTAATCAAAACACTCGGATAGTGAGAGGTCATTGCATCAAACTTCAATAAGGGTTAAGTTATTTTTCCAGACTAGCATAATAGACTTTTATGCCCTTATATATAGCTGAAAAGTATATTGATTGTCTAGAGGAGAATAATATCTATTATAAGCTACGAGTATAAGCCCGGCTTAACCCAGAGAAATATTATTTATGTGCTTAATGAGACATGTATGGAATTAATAACATCAAAGCGCTCATGTTTAAAAATGGCAAGGCAAAAATATATTGAATCGGAGGGGCTTAATTAGAAACTCAAATAAAAATATTAAAAATCTATCAATTAAAAACTCATTAAAATTTTCCCACGTTAAATTCAGTATCAAACATAAAAGGATAAACCATTTCCAAAATTACTTCGATAGAATATTAGTTCAAAAATTCATCCAAAATATCTAAATGAATTTGTCGTCATCTGCTTCTTTCTATATCAAAATTTTGAGACGTGGTAAAATGTTTATTACTTTAACGTGTTTTTTTATCTAAAATGATGGCTTATTTCCCAATTCTTCCAATATTGACAAACAAATCTGTTGTCTTAGTTGATTTTTTAACAAAAATAACATAAATTGGATAACACGTTCAAGGGGTGGCGTTAATATGTTAAACTACGAATTTATTATTATTAGATTATTTATTTAACTAAGTTTCTTGCATAGGTTGATTCGTAATAACACAAATTGAAATGCAATACAGGTATAGAACTTTCGTTCAGGTTTGTATGCAGCATTGCAAGAAATAGCCATTCGGTAAAGCTCGTTGAACTTCAGTCTCAAAAGTCAAACGACGTCGGCAATTTCGAGAGCTTTCAGCATACGACTCTGGAAATGCCATCGGAAATATTGCTTAACTATTTAATACGTACTCTTGAAGCTGAAACTTCACATGCCCGAATGAATATTTTCCTTAATTAATATGATGAGAGGGAGGAATAGTTTAAAAAATTGATTTTTATAAAAATAGATGGGTTTTTTAAGCTGCAATGATTCTGTTTCGATAATCAGGTAGCTTACTTATTCAACAGTTCCTATACAAACATATAATTCTCGTCATATAAGCTTTATTTCGTTTCGTCAATATTTCATTCAGCTAAAAATTATACTAATACGGAACTCATGGATAGACGAATAAAAAATATCAAAAGAAAGAAGTACAGTTGTTTTCAATTTTTTTCCAAATATTTCCTGCATGCGCTTTAAAAAAGATGATACAAGTTTTGAAGTCGATCTCGAAATATATTTAGACAGTTGTCATCTGAAAGACATTATAGAAAGAAGTTTTTAAAGTTAAAAATTGCAAGTTAAGACACTGGATTCGCTTTTCGGAGACTCGGATCTGGTGGACGCAGCGACGAACGAGTTAAATAAATAAACATTTTCGATAGCATAAAATATTCGGTAATTTCTTCAAGTAAACAATCAATTCATTATATCATTCATACATCATTATTAGTCGATGAATATGATCTATACAATCGTACGATGTGCGCAGGGAGCTCTCCGTCTCGACAGAAAGACATCTCTCCGAACTCAACGTACAAGAGTGCTCTTTCTGAATCATTGGAATTCGCTCGCAAATACGCGATCATCCTACCATACTGGTTAAACTGAAATATCAATATTTTTTTAAAAATCTACACATATTATAAGAATCCAGGAACTAGTCTATTATACCAACACTTAGCCAAATCATGAATAGCCTCTATTATACTTTTGGTTTCTATTTTAATTTTCACATCACAAATCTTAAATAATATTATTAAAGTGTTAATTTATTATATTTAATAGTCAAGATTTAAAAAATAATAGAGCGTGTTCACTAACGTTTTTGCTAGGCGTCAAATGTAGATCTCCTATGTTATGCACTATGCACAAGATCTTATGTGTCGTGTAAATAATAAAATAGTCTCATAAATATGGTATCATGGTAATTGTCAACATAATCGCTTGGAACTGACTAGCCTATATTCAAGGATTTTAAAGCCATATGATAAATTCAGATGGACGTCAGCAGGACGAGATACCGGAGGACCTAAATCTCTGGGGCTTTCCCTCGCACACGGGGCAAATCTAATGATCCAGACGTGACACATTTAGTCTGCGAAAAACCGAATAGAACATTTTTCATCCGTAACGATCCGTTTAGCACCCAAAACCCAGCCTGCTAACTTGGCCTTAACCGAAGAACGGAGGCCGTTAATCGGAGTGCCGCAATTTGACTTCATCTCCTTCCGCCGTTATCAAATTCCAAACACGTACCCACTCTCGTTTTTAATTGCGAGAATTTTGCCGAGGCCTCGACCTGATTTTTACAACAAAAACTATTTTCACGGAGTATGAGATTAAGCTTTCAATTTCGTTTCATAGTCATGACTCGACTATGAATTTTTTAAAAATAAAATCCAAGCAAGTGGATTTCATGGATTGAAAAATATTGATATTCACATTTTTAACATTCCTATTAGCGTCAGTGTGCAAAATTTAATGAAACTTTAATTTGTCATCAGTTACATAACATTTTATCTATGACCCAATTTAACAATTGCCCTAAATAAGTTTCGGGATTTACGCTGGAAAAACGATTTAATGAAATTGCGAAATGAATTAATAATTTTAAAATGTACAAAACGTGGTCAAATTGCTCATAACGAAAGATCAAAAATAATCCTTATTTGGGTTAAAAAAAAATGTTTTCGAATATTTGACCGTAAAGAACTATTTCAGTATTTTTTCATTTTTTAAAAATAATATTTAGGGGTCGCTACCAAGGTTTGAATTTTAATTTAAAAAATTAAAACAATGTATTAATAATAGTACACTAACTCGCATTTATTAATATAAAACATTTACATGTAAAATTAATATTTATATTACGAAAAAGGCTACCCTTTAAATATTAAATTCAGGATACAAGCGTTGTTTTTTTTTATCAAAGTATTTATTTCTGTAATTTTTACCAATCAAAATGATTCTTCATCAATTTATTATATTTATCCCTTAAGGCAACACCACGTTCAGCAATATAATTCACTACCCTATAGAATAGACCATTTTTTCTGCAGACTCAAAATCAAAGTAATCCTTCCAAGGTCAACATCTTTATTCAAATACTGTGATGAGATACCCAGTATCTGGAAAAATCGTAAAGAGTTGCCAATCACAAAATCTTCTATGCTTTTTTCGTTGATGTGTTCGATATCAATGCTTTTTCTTTTTGGGCAATCCTCTACATCTGCGATTCTTAGTGCATCTACCACATTTTTCTTATCTTGAACTGAAAGTTCGTCGTCAAAAAATACAAATGACACTAACTTCTTCAGACAAGTATCATAAATGGTCCAGTATTTTTTTCATGGCGACTTTGGCCATTGTTTGGTTTATACTTTCAAAGGATGTAAGATCTCTTAATTATTGTAAGTAATTTCGCGGGTCTGAATATCTAACAAGAGCTTGAAACCAGTATTTTGCATACATTATGACTGTGAAAATACATATTTCTTTCACTACTTTCTCATCCGTTTTCATCTGTTTAAACTAATGTTTAAATATGAAAATCTTCAAGCAATGCATAATTTTAACCATCCATTTAACACGGCGAAAACTAGCAGGACTCCTAAATAAAACTCTTTTTTCAGAAATTCCTCCCAAGTAAATGATGAAAAGCAAAAGAAATCCTGTATGAAGCAACATCTTCTATATTTTTTGAGGATGTGGTATCATAAATTAATGTTTTATAATCTCTTTGATCAATTTTGTCCCAGTTCTTCTTAAGCCTTTTAAACAATTGGATATCAGAAGCACTAGACGGACCGAATGATAAAACGGGTAGGTGGAACTTATGAAAATTTATTGATATATAATGATACAGATAAAATATATTATTCAGTATCACTATCACTAATTATATTAAAGGAGTTTTGATCCACCATCTCTCATATATGCCATCACCGCCGGAAACTACCCAGTTACGCTTACATATCTTTAAAACACACTTTATTGCTAAATTACAGATAAAATTGTAGTTTGTACGAATACGCATTTATGAGTACACATAATTATATACCAATATAAATATGCACTTTAATATTCGTTGCGTGTGTATCAAGTGGCGCGCCGCCACTGCGGTGCTACACTCAGGTAGTCTCAAGTCGCTTAGATAAATAGGTCCCACTAGACCAGTGACGCCACGAAGGGTGAGATGACCCCCTAGTTTTTTAAAACAAACACGCCGCCGCAAAACTGCGTGACCTGGCAATTCTAATGTCTCATTTAAAACTGTCACGCCGTTCTATTGCTCTAACCCTCTTGTTTCTGATCAAATTACGCTCATACTGCCTCTGCTTTTTGGACGCTTATATTATATACATTTGTTTCTTTTATATTCTTCATTGTTCGTAAATATTCTTTAATATTTGAATCATATATTCTTAATTTTATAACTTGATTTTTGGTATAATTTAGACATGAAAACCAATTAAATAAGTAATACTATGTAATGAAACTCAAGCTAATATTACAATATCAGCTCAACTTGAGATAATAAAATGTCTATTCAACAAATTTAAATATAACTCGGAGAAGCGCGAATGTATCATGGTACATTTATTAGTATTAAAATGTTAAGCATCGTTAGCATTGCGGACCAAATACAAAATTTGTAGGTCTCTCCCTATTCAATAGCCGCCAATAATGTGTAATATCTGCTTCCCGTTGAGTGTGACCCGTATCGTAGGTGCCTTAACACTTTCGTGGCCGACGATGCATATGTTGCATTGGTTCAACCATTTGCGGCCGCATGATACCACATATGCGTCATGATTAGAGAATCCAATCCCGAGTCAAAATTTCAATCCCGGGATTTCGGATTTGCATTAGACCATCCCGTGATCAGTCACGGGATCGGGATTTTCAATAGTTTAAGAAATTTCATTAATAAATTTGGTAAAAAATTACTAATAAGTCCATTTGTTTAATATAAAAAATAATTTGAAGGCGAAAGAATTTTATTTATTATTCAAAAATAGATAAATAAAATACTATAATACTTCGATGTGATTCGTAATTATATTATGGAGGAATACAAAAAATTTGAACCCCGTATCTATTATATTTCATATAGATATTCCCATTATTAGAGTCGAGGGGTAGTAAATACATCACCGATAGGGAAAGGTTAATATAACAATTTGAAAATCATATTTGTACTGTATATATATATACATAGATTAGACAGTTACTGCCCCTAGGCGTCGCCTAAGCTCACCAATTAGTAGTTACGCCACTGTTTCCAAGCGTCCGGATTTCGCCAAGAATGTCTCGATTTAGTATCCTACATCGTACTGATGAGGTATACGATAAAAATTTCAATCCTTTATTTTTCGGGATTACGTTTACTAATCCCGGGATTCATGAGCACCTAAAGCTGTCCGGGATCCAGGAATTGGATTCCCTAATCATAATCACGCCGACTGTTCGTGGCCGGTAATGCAGCATATACATCAGTAATCAATGAATACGATGAATGAATTTTTATATCTGCAACTGCTGATGCTACATCAATTCAATGGTCTGATCCTATGCTTTTTTCTGAAACTTTCAGTTCAAACTTGTTCTGTACGATTCAAATCCATGGAAATGATTCAAAGGCAAGGCAATTGGGTGCCTCATGAACTGAAACCGAGAGACGTTTAAAGATAATTTTTCACTTGTGAGCTGATGTTTCAAAGGCAACAAAGAAAGATTACAATTAGATTGTAATTGGGAACGAGAAATGGTTGCTCTACAACAACCCTGAGAAAAAATAATACTACGCTTGGCCTGATCAATCGTTGCCATGAACCTTGACATTAACATCAAAGCCATTGCTCCTACTAATTATTCTGACAGATGCAACACAATTTGGCAGCTCACCAGTTCACTTCTTTTGCAGAAATCTAAAATTGGCTCCTAACTTGGATCACCTTAAAAGATGAAACATTTTTTCAAGATAAAATGCGAAAATTGCCTGAGAGGTAGGAAAAGATAGTAACCAGCGATGGACAATACTTTGATTCTTTTTCTAAATTATTTTGTTCTGTAATAGATGCATTTTGACGGCAAAAAACGAACCGAATTAATTTGCACTCCCAATAATTTTATTAAAGTGGCAACTGAATCTTTCAGCCTCCTCTGGAGTTACATCATCATTCATAGATGTATCAACATGACAAAACCCCTACCGCCAACCACGCATGATTGAACTTCCACTAGAAGATAGTAGGGACCAAGTTCACTACCATTGCTCTTTATATCAGTTGATTATATGTTAAATTTCATATTTTGCTACAGAAACTCTGGAGGGTCTCGTTAGAGAAGGCCGCTGAGTCTATTTTTATCTTTAGAAGTTATCCTTGATGTAATTATACGTTTCCTTTATAAAATCATACACTTATGCTAAGGAAAAAAACATCTTGAAAGTGCCAATTCTTGAATTTATAGACCCTAAGCTTTGCATCTTAAAATAGAGAACAATCTCCTCTTATCACAATTCGATCTGTAATCTCTCTGCTGCCCGGAAGTTGATGATGCTGAACCTGACCAGACTGAACTTGAACTGCCTCGATAATGCAATTGAATAATTGTATATAGAAACATATCTACAGACATATTAAATCATCACAACACAGGTTTCCTAAAAAAATAAATGCATTCATTTTTAATACAGGATAAGCTTTAATTTGGTGTAATTATTCATCGAAGATCCACAAATAGATTTGATCTTTTATTTGTGTCAGATTGAGATAATAAAACCTCTTCCATGGGACGAGCTTCAGACGTGTGTATCCTGGAAGGTATTTAGCGGTCGGTCTGAACGTCTAGCATCGCGACCACTAAGACCGGAAGGTCTGCAGCCGCTTAGTATTCAGGGGTCATACATAACGTGGTAAGGGTGGTGGGACCCCGCACAGGATCCATTCCTGGCTAACATCGCCATAAATCACTCAGCTAGCATTACTTATGCATTTTACAATATTATTTATGAGAGGTGTGGGATAGTTATAATGTTGAACACATCCCCCCGGTTTAATGCACCGTTTCCGCCGCCGGGGACCATTGTGTCTGAAATGGGGCTCTTTCTAGCTGGAGGCTATTTGCTTACGCTGAAATGATATACAAGCACACGATTTTATCCACTGTAAAAGTTTCAGAAGTTTGACATGATAAAAAGCAACCTTTGCATTGGAAAAAGTTAAAAGTTTCCGACACTAGTATTAAACATTTAAAAAAATCAGATTTGTCTAATGGAAATCGACTGATTTTAAATAGAAATTACATTCGTCATGTTCATATTTATCCCAAAATGGCAAATAATTAGTAGTGAATTTTCTACTACAAAAATATAATAATTTGCTACTTATTCATAAATCATCTCCAATCCAATATTTCTATTCAAAGAATCTTCGTCTAACTCAATCACAAGCAAAAGACAGTGAAAAATCACCACATTAAAAGATGTTAGCCTAGAAAAGTGTCATATAAAAATTGTCTACGCCCAATGCGATTAAGTACTAATAATTGAGATCTGTTTGAAATAGCAAATCATAATATTGACATATAAATCGAAAATAATATTAAAGAAGAATATACAATTCAATAAACAGAGCAAACATCCGGACAGTGAGAGATCATTATTTATTAGTCTTACTCCAACTTATTGACTTATCAGCTTCTCAAATTTTAACTTTGTTTTTCGAAAGAACATTCGGTTTTTTTGCCATGGAGTTCTGACACCCCATGTCTTTCAGGTTCAACCTATAAATAATTCCAATAATTTTACGCTAAGATTTCCGTCATATTTTCGTATTAACCAAGTAAAGATATCTTCCAACATTTCATATTTCATCAATCTTATTGATAAAATCAAAGGCAATTATTGCTACAACTGATTGCGATATACTAAAAGATATTTTAGATATTCAAATATATTTCATAAAACGTATGAAGAGCGCTTAATAATGCGTCTATCTATATGAACAAGAATAATGTAACATTTCTCAATTAAAAAGTAACCATCATTTTTTTCACTGTCTTTATCATTCAAATTCCTTTAATGAAACTAATTATAATTGCTGAAAATAATCAAAGAACTTATATTTGAGTTATATAGTGAGTGATTCAGTTGTGGAAACACACATTAGTGATTGAGAGCCTAAACTCAAAATGATCACAAACCGGTCATGCAGAAGAAGCACGCTATTTGAGAGCTCTCATCGTCTTTTTTGCTTTAATGGTTTCTAATAAATAACTGATTATGTAAACATCCATATTTTCTATTCTACGGCTATAAATTCTAACTGTAAAATTCCGTTATGCTCCCAAATAGAAGTTAGAAAAGGCCTTGTATTTCTACTGCATAAACTACATTCTGCACTCAAAATTTCTATAATAGACCCAAAACTTGCCTTTCATTCTCAAAAGTTGGATAAAACGATTTATAATCTCACTGAGTAGCTTCAAACGATATCAATAGCATTTTTGCCAATTATTTTTGAAAAATGCCCCCAAACTATTTTTACTAAGTTCCACTTTTTATCGCATTTCTTTAGAAGTTATTTATTTAAAAGGCCCAGTATGAAGATCAGCTTAAGTAAACTCTCTTAGGGCTTCACTTTTGGCTTCTTACATTAAAACAATTATTGATAGTGAATGATTCCATCCAACGATTGCATATATACACTACTCTAAAAATATATTTTTTTAATGAAAATTAAATTAAAAAGAAATTTTGATATTATTCCAAAATTCGCGAAGCATATTCGATACAGCCAAGACAACAAAATTGACTATCAAATGTCAGCACATCTTTCCCGCTATAAGACACAGTGGAAATCCGGCTTAAGGTCGTGAATGTGTTCCCTGTATATAAGAAATTTATCCAATATCGATGGGGGAATATAAAAATTGAAGGTAATTTCGTAGAAAAATGTTCGCTCCGGCGGTTCCATTGTGCAGCAGAAAGTCTTTTTTACTTCACACCATCAAATCTCTGGTCCACCGGTCGTAACAACAAAGGTTGTGTTTCAGTAAAAACACATCGTCGTAATATTACCTATACGTAGAGATGAAGTGATATTCGATATACAGTCCACCATGCAATATCCACCGATGAGTACCACGGGAATGAATGCTTATAAAAAAGTTGTGGTCAATTCCCGAATGCACACAATCTCAACTAAAAAAATATTTTTTAGATCAAGCTTATATAATACTTAAATTTGATCTCCTTAAGATGCCATATCCGTGTTTGGAAGTAGGCGATCTCCAAAGGAGGCTACTGGCGAGAGAATTTTTCAAATGGTGGTCCCCATTTATTTTCTACATATGGCTCATAGGACTTTATTAATCACCTCAGTATTTATTTTTTCAGATCCAGAAAATCAGGATAAAGCTGGATGGATACAATCGAACGGAAATATTAATATTTCCAGTCCCCTAAATTTATTGTTACAGCGAATATTTTTTCCACGATGTCGAGTTCAAACCCGAGCTTTTTTTGGTAAGATTCCAGGATCTAAACTATTATATTAACACTTGGTAAATTAAATTAATAATTTCAATAACCTTGCTGATTATAGTAATTATTTTATATTTATCGATCAATTTGAGATTTTATCCGTACAATGGACTAAATTCTGGACTCTTACTATAAAGGTACGAATTTAAATCATGATTGTGAAAAAAATTTCAACAGGCAGACATATATGGGAAATCGAAAGTATTCATATTTCCCAATGATCATCTAGATTCACATGAGGCCATCAGTCAAAGCGTACTCATGGGATGGGGCGCAGTCGAGGGGTGTACGACCCAGTGGCCCACGTCTCTACGTTAGAGTAACATATAAAATGCATATGATCCTTTTCCTTGAATATATATTAAAGAAACCCTAGTTCCGCAGTAGGTTGCATATTGTTGAACGATGATAATGATGAAAGTTTATGTAAATATGAAATCAGGCACGAAAAAAAAATTTGAGCAAGAATTTTGTTTTACCAAAATGAAACGTTTTAAATAAAAATCGAAAAAAATGAGTAAAATTTCATGCGTAAAAATTTAAAAAACGTGAACCATGAACTATAAATTCACAATAAATATGGTAGGGAAATTATATCATTTTCGATTCTGCTTTTATCCAAAATACATGTTTTTAATTTATCAGTTAGAGAAATTTCGAACCGCCCAACTGCGAGACTCCGATGACAGGCCTATTCTTCGTGCACGTTCGAAGCTAGCTTAACCTACCTTTTTTAGTTACTACTCTCGATTAGGGAATCCAAACCCGGGATCCCGGACAGTTTTAGGTACTTAAAAATCCCGGGTTTAGAAAACGTAATCCCGGGATTGAAATTTTTATCTAACAGAAATCGTACACTTCACCAACACGATGAAGGCTACTAAATCGAGACATTCCCGACGAAATCTGGACGCTTGGAAACAGTGGCGTAATTACTAATTGGCGAACTTAGGCGACACATAGGAGCGATCATCAACTCGAACTAGCATTTAAATATCTGATGACGATACCTCCAACGAGTGTGGAAGCTGAGCGTGCATTTTCAGCAGCAAGTTGTCTGACTTCCAAAATCAGATCCAGATAACGAAACACTAATGTTTAATGTTAATGTTACTTCGGGCATATTTTCAAAATAATATTTGAATTTTTAGTGTTTTATTTATCTATTTTTGAATTGTATTTTTATCTTTTCTTAAATAAATAAAATTCTTTGGCCTTCAAGTGATTTTTTAGATTGAACAAATGGACTGATTAGTAATTTTTGATCAAATTCATCAAGGTAATTTCTTAAAATATTGAAAATCCCATTCCCGGGATCCCGAGACTGGTCCCGGGATTGTCTAATGAAATTCCGAAATCCCGGGATCGAAATTTTGGCTCGGGATTGGATTCCCTACTCTCGATCATTTCCACCTTTTACTTCGATTTTTTTACTTTATTACGTCTGTGCATCGTCATTAATACCGCGAAATTAGCCCGCGACGATTAACACAATTACGGCGGGTGATTTTTTACAACATTATTTTTTTTTAAATTCTCACTAAAATACGTATAACTTTCAAAGTTTTAAACTTATTTTAATATATTTATTTTTTGATTTGTACTCACCAATATCTGTAGATTACACCCATAGGTACCAAAATACCAAAAAAATGTACACTCTTAAAATATGTGCTTAATTACTTAATTGCTCATCTAGTTTAAATTATTTTAAATAACCGAAACGAAATATACGGCGACTCACGTAAAATTAAACCAATATTCAATTTCAAAACGAATAAGGTGTGTGTCTTGTGTGAAAATAAAATGTCACCGTGCCAAATTCGAAACATATATCGCAAGATTCGATACTTCTTTGAGGAAAAAAACATGTAAGACGGTCTTCATTTAACATTTATTTGTGACATATTAATATATAACGAGAATGATAAATTTTAGCAAATAAGTAAATTTTGTGAATTAGTTTTCTTGTGTTCCGCGATTTATACACAGTCTTTGCCAATACGAGAATTCTCGTGACCCGTTGTTAAAGTGTTAAAAAGCAATTTCGCGTCTAGGTTTTTTTTCTATGTATTACAAATTCATTCCTGATTTATTTAACAACATTAAATATTTTCGTGCTAATCATCTCAAAATCACCCCACCATTCATCAGTTTTTTTCGTGAAACCCCCTTTAGAAAACGAATTAACCTTACAGCTCTGATGCGAGTCAAAAATAAACTCCAATGTCTAATTATTGCATTTTATCATGAATCATTAATATTTGTAGATAAAATAAGCTTATGTACATTTTGAGCTTTATTATAATGATTTGTGGAGTTAAATATGTATTCGACAAGTCTACTGACGGAGTTTCCGAATTGATGGCATTGTCGGTAACCACGAAGGCTTCCTCTACGACTTCCTCTGCGGGGCGACCTCATGGGACAATAATAGGAGCCATAAAATTACAACGCTCCGTTTCGCACAATGTTTGATAGCCCACGCGGATAAACACACAACAATAACCCGACGCGAAATTCCCGACGCTGAACACTTGACCATAAGAGCTGGTAACCTCGCAAAATTGCCACGCTGGTTTATGTCCGTCATCGTTTTTTTATCGCCTTCCTATACAGCCTTCCCTCTTCCGGCTCATTCGCGATTGCTTCGCCATTTTCGGTCTGGAGCTCTCCGATGAGTTCGCCGAAAGCTGATCGTTCGTAAAATTTTTCAAGAAATCGAATGACCCATCCCGAAACAATTTTTTTAATCCCAATCAAAAACAGTATGATATTATGTTCATATTCAAATAAATTGTACATTATTTAAACGACACAGCTAAATCCCAATTATATTAGACGTTGATTTGTTGTAGTGTTATACACAACTATAATATATGGTGGAACATTCGAGGACCAATATATTTCGAACTGTTGAAACAGAAAGAAAAGCTAAACTCGTAGAGGTACTATCAGCAATTGGATAATTTAAAAACAACACTCCAAGAAAAGAAACCGACGATGTTCAATAAGAAGGACATCATACTGCTTCATGATAATGCCAGATCATATATTACTTTGAGGACTCATCAGAAACCTGTAGAATTAGGCTGATAAATTCACATATCACCATACTTCTCGAACCTAACACCCTTCGATTATCACCTGTTTCTGTTCTTACAAATTTTTTGCAGGGCAAAAAAATAAAAAACGAAGAAGGTATCATACAAGCACTGGTTCAACTTTTGCCTCTAAGGATAAGTCATCTTTTAAAAATGGGACATACAAATTGTCATCACGCTAGCATGAAGTCATAAATAATGATGAACATTATATTATTCAACGAAGTTTATTCAAGGTATGAAATATTCATTATTTTGTTTTATTCTAAGAACGGATAGAACTTTTCGGTTGACCTAATAGTACAAACACAATAAGATTTCATGTGGCAAATGTCAACTAGGCGATAATTCTTATGATGTTGCACATGAAAATAATCAGCTAAAAATCATCGCAATCATTAATACAATCAATAAACCTGTCCATTACACAGCCATAGCTGATCGGAAATTCTTTAAATGGATGCGAAACAATATAAAGATCAATGTTTTACAGCATCAATAAAAATACAATACGCATTAAATGTTTGTGTCATAAAAAATGTTATGACAAACATAAAATAATCATAGATTGCAGGACGGTATTTCGCAATAATATCCCAGAAAGTTCATGGAACAAAATTATTCCATGACGTTTTTACACATGTAAGACCGTTGTCCCCTTACACATAAGACACCGTCGCTTCGACAATCTCAAATACATTTATTTTAAAAGCGACCATATTATGTATAATGTATGGAATTTGTAATCCAAGTTAACAAGCAATACTTAAATCCGTGTAGGTATTCCTTAATAAATCACGAACGATATTATTAAGCATGCAGTTTTTATCGATCCCTTAAATAGTATTCGCATGCAAATTTTATCATAAATGATTATATAATGCTAAATTGAACGTCATAAATGTATTTTTTTACAAAAATATTTGCAAAAGTAAACCGGATCATACATTGACCTACTTCCAAATGGATTCCGAGTAAATATTATTAACATATAGAATTTTTAAGCATCTGTAGAATTTTACGTAACTATACTAGAATCGATATTAATTTATTTAACTTGACCCAATTCATCTATCTTAAGTAATTTCATAAGCATGCATTTTAAGGTCAGGGGTTAGCTACGCAATGATAAGGTCTTTGTTGAAGTCATTCTAATTGCTATGCACCAGGAGATCCCAACCTTTAATTGGCACGGGTGCATTCGACATAGCGAAAAATAGTAACGGACATAAATTAGATTAAAAAAATTTAATATTATACATACATGTTGTAACATATATTTTATATAAAAGCAATCGATGCCTTTCATATGCAAATTCTCGCCGTTGAGAGTGTAAGATGATAATCCCAATCATAAACAATGAACAAGGTTAGCATTAGTAAGTTGAGATCGGATTTTTGAAAAGTTCGCACAAATACAAGGAACCCAAGACAGGATTTGATGTTCATTTTAGAAATTTCTATTATGGAAATATTCTCATCCGAAAGAACAATTCTTAGAAAGATCCGAATAAAAAACAATATTTTTAGCATCAATCAAATAAAGCTGATTACACTTGTTTTTTGCTTCATTACTATCATAATACAAATTTTAAATGTTACCAATCTATTTAGATTTAAGTAAAGATTGTTTAAGTATGAAACATTCAGTTGTAATTTAAAATAATCAGAGTATATTCAATCGCTTGACATCAAGCAAAACGTTTGATCAGGTACAATATGTTGGAACATTTTTAATGGGAACGATCAAAGGCGTTCGAAGTGAGACCCCGAAAAACGTTATAATTTGATTGAAACTCTAGAAAAATAACATCAGACAAAATTGCGAAATATTGTGTTTTTTCTTATTAAACGCATAAACGTTGGGTCGAACGTAGGAAAAACTTCAGATCATTCCAATGATAAGCAAGCCCTTCTTCGGCGTCAGCAGCATGTGAGAAAGAAATAAAATACTCCTTTCGCTGATATTCCACATCATAAAAGGCATCGCACAGGGCCCACAGTGACACTTGGGTCGTTGCCTGGGGTCACTCTGGTCCATGGAGAGTTAACCCTGTCGAGAAGCTGAAGGGGAGAAGTAAAAGTTCTAAACAAGAGCATTCGCATCGACGCCACGTACGTAAGCGCTTTATTAAGTTCAAGGAACTTATGATTTTCTCGGATCTAAGATCTCACTCTTTGAAATAATTTCAGCCATACATCTGTAGACTCAATTTAAAATTTAATCAGGAAAAATTTGAGTCGATGATTCGCTTTATAATCATGGATAAATTCTATACACTACCGACGATACGTTTGGAAACATCTAGCATATTTTCGAGCTTTATATAAAAATATGACAATTGATCATTACATTTATTTTAAAAAATCGTTAAATTGGATCTTAAACTTGGATCCACGGACCTCTGGGGGTCCGCGAAGTCATTACCGGGGGTCCGCAATAAAAAAAGCATCTATCTATACTTGAACAAGATATTTTCGTAGAATTATTTACAGTAAACATTATAGTGAATAAGAAATTCGTGTTTGTTTGAAAAATTAATGAAATTATTCATGTTGAGGCAATAGCCATTGTCCATACTCTGTAATAGTCTTATCATATTTTTTTTTTAACCATGTACAGATAATTCAATTCCCGGACCAATGATAATGAATCAAATAATCAATAACTTTTGTTGAATATTGCACACTCTGATCTATAAAGTCTGACAAGTATTGTTTACCAGATTGTTCGTGAACAATCTGAGATTTCTTCCCTAAGATTTCAAAAGTAGTCTCATCTGTGAAACGAACCTAGGATGCTTTTAAAGCAGGTCTTTAATTAAAAGAATAACATTTTATGCTAACGAAATATCGATTTTTCAAAATCCAAGCATTGATCGGATTTCAACTTTGCGTTATACTTCATAACATTTAATCATGCTTTTAGTATAACTACCCAATAATAGCGTGATGAATCTTACCGCTTCATAGCCAAGAAGCTTTAAGAATAGAACAATGACAAGAAGAACATCAAGCAGACGACCTTAAGGAGATGCAAATGTAGAATTTCACTTTGCAACAATAACAGCATCGTCTTCACTAGGGAATCCAATCCCGGGATCTCGGAATCCCGGACAGTTTTAGGTACTTAAGAATCCCGGGATTAGAAAACGTAATCCCGAAAATCCCGGGACTAAAATTTTTATCTAACAGAAATCGTACACCTCACCAACACGATGAAGGCTACTAAATCGAGACATTCCCGACGAAATCTGGACGCTTAGAAACAGTGGCGTTTTTTAAAACTATATAAATATGTTTTTTAAATTGATATTTTAACCTTTCCCTACCGGTGATGTATTTACTACACCTCGACTCTAATAACGGGAATATCGATATGAAATATAATAGATACGGGGTTCAGAATTTTTGTATTCCTCCGTAATATAGTTACAAATCACATCAAAGTATTATAGTATATAAGTATTCATCTGCAGCGACGGAAATAAATAATTTGTCGGGAAATCGGGAATTTTGCGATTTTTAGTCCGTGTCTCAGCAGAAAAGAATTTTATCAGTCACATTAATGGTGTTATACGAAAATGAGGGCTCACGCGGCTATCAACTCGAACTAGCATTTAAATATCTGATGACGATACCTCCAACGAGTGTGGAAGTTGAGCGTGCATTTTTAGCAGCAAGTTGTCTGACTTCCAAAATCAGATCCAGACTAAATGACGAAACACTAATGTTTAATGTTAATGTTACTTCGGGCTTATTTTCAAAATAATATTTGAATTTTTTAGTGTTTTATTTATCTATTTTTGAATTGTATTTTTATCTTTTCTTAAATAAATAAAATTCTTTGGCCTTCAAGTGATTTTTTATATTTAACAAATGGACTTATTCGTAATTTTTGATCAAATTCATTAAGGTAAATTCCTAAAATATTGAAAATCCCAATCCCGCGATCCCTGGACTGGTCCCGAGATTGTCTAATGAAATCCCGAAATCCCGGGATCGAAATTTTGGCTCGGGATTGGATTCCCTAGTCTTCACCCTAACCCGGCAACGCCCTACCAAGGAAAGGAGGGGCTGGTCTTTGCACTCCGGAAAGACCTTTCTAGTAAAATCAAAAAGGTCTTCTAGGATAGTATTTCACTTTCTCCCAAGTAAAACTACACGATCTTTATAAATCTCCCACAACTATCGAGACGTATACATTCATTCAGGAGACCCGCAATGTCGAGCGAATGAGGAGGTGAATGTATGATACAGACGAGATGGATGTAACCCCTTCCTGTGAATGTATATTGAAGAGGCCCATAGTTCCGCAGTGGACTGTTAATGACTGGACTATGATGATGATGAATCACGCATGTATTATAACTATATTGACTAAAAGGCTTGATTTCCATTCTCGTTGAAAATTCTCTTTTAATTATCTGTACTCTGCTATTTTTAGTGAAAATTTAGTGAAAAGAGTCTTTTTGGAATTTTAATAGTATGCAACTTTTTTGTCCGGTGTAGAATAATTATGGAAGAGTGTAGGACGAGTACAGATCACTAATACATGATTTTTATATCATAAAAATGTTTTGAAGTGAAACTTATATAAGCGCGGTAGGGTAAATAGGCTTGAACATCACGAAAAATGAAACTCCAATCGGCAGTTTGTCGGAAAGAGAAGGAAGAATCATTTGAAGTCTTCTCATCACGCCGCTCTTTAACCTAATATTCAAATATGAAATGTTAATTCTTAATAAAAATATATTCAGTTTTATCAGTTTATATATAATATATAAATGGAGCACTTCTCTGCAGGTGATTCCCTATAGAGTCCTAGGATTCCCTTCGATACTTCTTAGAAAATTATAGTTTGAGTTTGTATTATGTGTGTATGTTTCCTTGAGGACTTGGCTTATTCGAGAGACATATGGAAAAAATATTGTCGTATAACCGAAAGGGGTAAAATTGACACCTTCTCCATGTCTGGTCTCGCGAAAACTTTTCCTTCGGCATGAGCCGCCAAACAAAGTCGGTCCACTTGGGAAATCACGTACCGCCGGCGGTTACACTCTTCCAAATTGTTTCTTTTCACTACAATACTAGAAGATTACTTTTTCAGCTTTCGCTGACCCCAAGGAGGCACCCGCTGAAACCTTCGATCCAACAAAAATGAAACGTATGCTATGCCGACAAAGGTCTCAGTTGTACTGACGCGACGATTAAACCGAATTCAATATTCTTTCATTCTTAAAACCCATACGATTAATTCACAAAAGTAAAGTTTCACCAAATGTAATTTTGAAAATATCAACGACTAATCCTTCGAGCGTGAAATTATTCAAACGATCAGATTTCGGAATATCCGACGTAGTAATTTCTGCCGCTTTAATGATCGCCACATATTAAATTTTAGACAAATTCCCACAATTATTTGTTTCATTTCATCTGGTTCTACGAATGACGTCAATACGTCATCATTCAATTTTAAAGGCCTTTCTATTTTAGGGGCAACCCTGAAATCTCTATCGTTATTTTTATTTTTTTCTCCATCTATAACATTTATTAAGTTTTAACGCTTCTCCATTTGTGAGAAAAATCTTCTAGTTTCCAAGGATTTACCATTTTCTGTGACGAAAATATGGATATTGGGGGGCGTAGCTCAATTAGTTGTATTTATTCGTACTTTTGACATGTTTTCCAATATTTTTGAGAAATGATTGGAACTAGATAACGAGATATATTTTTTTGTCTTGAAGTTTTGATGAAGTTCTGCAAAAATACAATATATCCAATCCAATTTAAATGTAAATGCATAATTAATGCATATGAAAAGCTTTGTTTAAAACAGAATCACATGACCAGTGTAGCAAAACAATTTTCAATAACATCTCTAAAGCATGGGGGAAAAAATAACTAAGATAATAAAATATCATGTAATTAATAATTTTTTATTGATGTGAAACAATAAGATTAATATGTATTATAGGATATTTTTTATTTGTGCTAACATACATATATGCACATATATTGATAAATCGATCATGATTATGGTTATTGATATTATATATTAATATCATGTTTCAAAAGTAAATTTTACCTCATATTGAAAAAAGCCAATTTTCGTTTATAACAGCTATACAAATACAAAACTAACATTACAAAATTAAGAGCATAATGAAATTAATGTGATTTGTGTACATATATTACATGTTTGGTCATTTTAGAGTAAGTATCGTTAAGTAATAATAAACAATGGTCGTCTAAAATATATTTTTTCATTAATTTATAAATTATTGTCTATAACTGACATCAGATACATTTAGTGTAAGTAAAAAAATAAGAAAATGTATCAAAAGTGCATGATTTTCAGCTGATATGTTATGGGTAACAAAAAATAATACAAATCTCATTTAAACCACCTTCAACAGTGAAGCTCTTTTTCAATGTGCTAGTTTAATACAATACATTTTGAGTAATTATGGTTTATAAATGTCTCAAAAGAGTTTTTAAATTTTCAAAATAAACCATGTATTACAGGAAATTAAAGAATGTTTTACTATTTAAACAATATACAGAATGATATGAAGTACGTGCAATACTGTTAAGACTTTAATACTAATATTAAATTGAATTTCAAAGCAATTAAGATCAAAGTCACAAACTAACAAGAATAAGCGTGAATGTGAACTTTCAACGAGAATAATACTCATAGTATAAAATAAAATAATCATAACACAATATTGAGTAATATACATTAAATATATCACTTAAAAATAAGAATAATCAAACTAATGATTACAATCAATTTATATGTATCTTGAAGTTCTGAAATAATGGATACATATTTTTACAAGTCAATTGGTTTATATAACTTCAGAGATAAAGAATTTATCTTAATGTTGCTCAAAATATTGAAACTAGATAAATACAATATTTTTGACTTTTTATCAACAAAAATCTAAAAATGACTTGTGTAATTCTTGAAAAATCTATTTTATAAATATGTACTATTAAAAAATGTATAAAAAGCCTCGGTTAACCTACTTTGTAGAGTATAGGGCACTTAAAAGGTTAATTAAGAATAACACGATATATTTATTTGATATTAAAGTTAGAAAAGCTTGATATATTTATTTTGCATCTTATCATAAACGTTCTTAACGCCCTTATCAACCTGAATTCTTATATTTCATACACTGTATTCATATTAATAATATCTTATTAAGTTATTGTAAAGGCTAACACATCTTATTGAATAGCTTGAATAAATATATATTGTACTATGAAATAATCCGATTTACATAGAAAGGTTCTTGATTTTTTGATTTACACATAAATCATTTAAGTGGAAGACATAATTGTGAAAGGAGAACTAAGAACGGTAACTCTAAAAGAGGCGATAGATTACAAAAATAAAAGGTTTGATCGTGTAATTGATAAAAGACCAATTGTCCTTACAAATAAAACAATGTGTTAACAAAATATTGATGCGCAAATACGGAAACATGATATTAAAAAAGACCCCTTAAAATTGAATTTGATAGGTTGGTCCGATTTCAGGTCACGGAATAAACAGTGTTTGATTTGATACACTATTTAATACTTATCGAAAACACAAAATATTAATGTTTTATTTGTCAAACTGTGCACATTTGTTCAATTAAATATTTAATTAAAAATGGCAGTGTTTTATATTATTCTTTATATAAGTATTCCATTTTATATTAAAACATTTCACAAAAAATCAACCAGATTACACCGTTTTTAATAATACCACTACATTTCTTAATATTATTAATAGTATACAACAAAATCAATATTCATCAACAATGGATTTTATATATTTTCTACATTTTCAAGCTTATAAATTAAAAATTCAACAGGCTACCCCATACAAAAGTGTCATTTTGTACAATTTTCTTTTTTGCCCCCTATGATTTTATAATCCATAAGCACTAAGATAATAAATAGGCAAATATATCAACGATAAAGTGACATGTATTCTATTACAAAGAGACCTTAAAAACAGTTGTATTTTCATACAAAGGAATATATTTTGGCATTAGAAATTGATATAATCTACTCTTATAAATTACAAGAAAATTCATTCACATATTTTTTAAGCTCAATTCAAGAGAATAAAAAATAAATCATGTAATAATGATTACACTAAATCTCTCTCACAAAACATTTGTTTTTCAACAATCAATTTAAAGAGCATTATAAAACTTTTTTATACTGAGTGTAGAAATCTAATTATAATAAACACAACGACAATAATACCCATTACAGAAAAATGCAAAGCTACTATAGGTCAGCGGTTTCTAACCTGGAGGTAATTTTCCCTGGAGGGGTAAAACAGCTATTCTGCAATGACGCTAATATTTTTTTGTATTTAGATATAATAATAGAATGACAGATGAGCGCCATGTGACTTGCACTCTCTTTCAAGAAGTCTCGCACTGTGTTCTAATCCCTTTCAAGCAATCCTTCTCGCAAGGAGAAGGATGAAGGCACACGAAGACGATTCAATTTCAATTTACTCAAGCACTAATTTGCACATTTCACATTTGTAACAAAATTTAAGGCGAATGACTTCTACTTCTGGAAAAAAGCGCTTGTATAAAGAAGCATTTCTACAATGGGGTTTCACGAATATTGTTGATAAGAATATAGAAAAGCCTCAGTGTATTATATGTAATAAAGTTCTTGATACAGAGAGCATGAACCCAAGTAAACTAAAAGAATGGCAAAGAGGTTTTTTAATATCCTATTTTCCTCTATCTTACTAAATGAGAAGTGTAATTAAAATACGTAAAATAAAATTAAAATAATTAAGATACGATTTGGCTGTTAAGAAGCTTCTTTCAGATTTACTAAGCGCGTTGAGTGATGTAATAAAAATTGCGAATCATATTCGCGGCAGCGCTACGAATTCCGGATTATTAAAAGTTTTGTGCGATGAAGTTGGAGCCAAATTTAATGGTTTTTTGTATCAAATAGGGATACGCTGGCAGTCGAGAGGGAGCATTTTAAACTGGGTTTATGAGCTCTGTGAAGAAATATGATTGTTTCTCGAAAACCAGAGAACACAAAAAGAAATAATCTTGTACTCAAAAATAAAAGACAAATCATTTATCGAAATGCTGGCGTATCTTGCTGATTTTTTCAGTGAAATTAACACTCTGACGACAAGGAAAATGATGAATATCTTGACGGTACAGGATAAAGTTGCAAGTATTCTGCATAAATTGGAAATTTACCAACGCAGAGTTCAAATTGGCGATATATATCGATGTTTACACAACTGTGCGAGCAATTGGCAAATGAGAAATCTAAAAAAATTACGTTTGAAAATTCTGTGATTTACCATTAATTCTTGGATATTAGGACCATTTTTTACTGATGATGAAATTTTTAAAGACGAAGATGTGTCACCCAAAGTAGAATTTCTCTCGGACTACTCGAGAATAGCATTTTCAGAGAAGTGGAACTTGAAAAAGTGGAAAGAATAGCATTTTCAAAACTATGACATGTACATTTTGGCGAAAAGTAAGTGCTGAATATCCTATTATAGTTGACAGCTCTAAGAATGCGCGTTAAGTGAAACTAAACCTATCATAATCATAAAAAACTTGCAAATGCAAAACAATTTCAACCTTTACATTAACCATCATTAATTAATTAAGGAAGTATGTAAAAATTGTAATTTCGTATATTTTTGTGCAATTTCATGATAAATAAAGGCTATTTGTATGTATATGTTGTTTTCTTCAACAAAATTTTAAAGGGGGTAAAATCGAGACTAAAAATATTAGGAACCGCTGCTATAGACAAATAATGTATGAATTTTTGATGAAACTGCTGAATATGAAACCAAGCAAAATCGCATCATTGGCATTATTCAAATCTAAAATTATTCTTGAAAAAATTGATAAGATGAAAAAGTTTAAAAAAACCTATTTTATTATCAAAAAATATATATTATTACCATTTAATAAATAAATCTGACATTGGTGCGCAAACAAAATATTAATCAAAAACGTTATCTGCATCATATGAACAGATACAACTCTGCATAACCTTTTTAATACCATACAATAAAAATACTTTGGGAGGAGTGTTATCATCTAGATATTATTAATTCACATATCCTTTCACTATTATCATACTACAAACAAGTAAATTTTCATTAAAGATAAAAAACATATTTCAATGAATAACCATAGAATAATTCGCTTGAATACTAAAAAATCACAATTAAAATACTACGCTACAAATTTTACATAGAATCTGAAAGGTAACAAAGAATTAAATTAGTTTAATATTAAGAGTCTTCATTAGATATAGTACAGAAAGCATGGTGTTTGCAAAATATTCATTTAAATCTTGTAAAGCCAATATATTTGGATGCATTAAACAATTCAATGTAATATCAATTTTCTAATAGAAATTCTAGTATTGTCAAAATATTGAATGTTGAAAAATGCATTTTGTAATTGTAATTGTAAAAATAATCCCATTTTAAATTATCTAAAAGGACTATCCAATAATATGTGGAATAGTCGAAAGATAATGGTACAGTACTATTTCAAAGTCTTAATTTACTACTTAAGTATTAAAAATTAGTATAAGGATTTGGCAAATTTAGAGATTAAAGTAAATTTTAAAAAAGCCTCTTAGTTTACGATAAGTTTTAGCCGAAAATATTTAATTACTCATATGATAAAAAAATGTTTCCCCTGATTTGATGGAAATCACTTTGAACACTTTTGTTTTGATCAATTTTTTAAACAATAACATTTATAATCCTCTTATACATATTCCCCAATCATTTATACGGAAAATGTTCACAAAACTACATTTTTAGCACCTGGTTTACACATACCCATGAATTTTAATAAATAACATTAACATGTACTAAATATAGATGAAAGAATTTTATGAAAATACTGACTCTGAACATTGGATTTTATTATTTTTCTATTGTTATTAATCAATATTCCCTCGATATATTTTCTTTTATATATCAATGTTCAAAAATTATAAATAAAGTTGACCAGAACATCCGAGCTTATTGGAATAACAAAAAAGTATTGAATGTTTTAGGAAAAATAAATTATATACAAAACGCTCTGTAAAAATATAAAGAATGTATTTGAAAATCTAGTTATGTTGATTTTAGTTATGAAATAAATTATTTACTTCTTTATTTTACTTTTAAAATCCTCAGCAATTAGAGGGATAGCAATATTTCTTAAACTTTTTGATATTGTGTATTGATTATAGCGAAACATATTGCAATATGGAAAGAATGATGACTTTAAAAAAATTAAGTGCAATGATGCGCAAGGTTTTTACACATGTTAAAATATTATTTTTATGAAAAGAACAATAACTGGTCATAAGAAAAAATTGCATGTACATGTTATTTTTATTTATACACTTTTCTTTAGGACCTCTAAAGGTCTATTTATTGTACCTAATATCTTTCACGTTGTGGCCCATGCTTAACGATCTTATGCAAAAAACTTACCCCATTACTTGAAAAATCTTTTCCCGAGCCATACTTTATCTGAATTTCAATCGTAATTATTTGATCTTTAGATTTAAAATCTTTTAACAAATCTAAATGATTATAATAACAAATAAATGCGTAACTTTACTATACTTGATATATATAATAATGATACATTTATTTTTAGATAAAGTTATAAGATACGCATATAACAGTTTTAAATATATGATACAATAACATATACAATCTAAGTGATGATGATATTATTATAAATATTACATTTCAGTCAGTAATGATGAAACTCATTTTTTGTATTTATATGACCTCTTCAGTTAAACTTCGGCAAAAACCAGTCACTGACATACTAATCACAAAATGTCTTTGGTTTGTGCACCATGCAATATTCATTTGATGATTTTCATCGTTTTCAAGCTTTATTTTTGACAAGTTTATTCTCAAAAATATTATTGTAAATCGTAATATGTGTTAAATGAAAATACAACAAGTAATAAATCTGTTCCAGAAGAGTATCTATGGCATAGGAGTGCATAATCATACTAATATGGAGGAAGAAATATTATCGTAATAGCTTGGTAATGAACAGAAAGAAAGTAAATCTCAGGAGCGACTGTGATCACTCCGCTGTGAAAGGGGAGAGTCAGTGGAATTAGACATTTCGTCACTGGTTCTACAAACAGCCGCCACCTCTCCGCCTACTTCCGTCTTCGTCATCTGTAAATTGAATAAAACCATTATTACAATATTTCTAGGGAAAATTTCGATATAACTATGAAGAAGAATTAAAGTAGATGCAAAAGATTTGTGACTGTGATATTAATTAATAGCCACCGACACCAATAGTGTTATTCAAAACATTATTAGTTGCAAACTGTTATGAGGTTATATCACAAAATTAAGAAAATATAAATTCATAAAACCTAAATATGCATGTGAAACACACATCTTAATTCATCTACGATTATTATTTTGCTAATATTTAAAATACATTTACATCATTAATGATTTTAAAACTATCAGTCCAAAAATATTCTTAACACCCAACAAATTTTAATGTATGTATTCATTGATATATGTGGTCTTCGAAATTATGGATCTTATTCTGAAAGTATATGCAAAATAGATAGAGATTTATAAAACAATATTAATGCACATCTCTAAATAGAATCACAATATTTCATATATTAAATAAAGTCATGAGAGTACAACGAAGTATTAATCGTCAGCTTTGTCTGAACTCGCCATCTTTGTTAAGCAAGCTAGTTTGCGTGGATACCAGCACATACAGTACCTCAAGTTGTCTTAGATTCAGGACGTAGTGTCTCAATCTATACAAGATAATCAGATAGACAATGTATTTATTATTTTAAAATGTTCCGTTTTCATTCAATTAGCGATATTTAAGATATTATATATTAGGGGTATCGAAAAGAAATAGAAATTTTCATACAGTTATGAAAAAAACATTATTTAAAAAAAACTTAAAAACTACTCTATAAATAATGTCCATCGTTTTCTAACACCTTTTTCCATCTTTCAGGTAATTTATCTATTCCTGTTTTGTAAAAGTCTTTGGGTTTTTCTTTAAAGAACTTTTCCATATGATTTTTTATCTCATTCACATTAGTAAATTTTTTTTCACGAAGAGAATGTTCTAGGGCACGAAACAAATAATAATCCGATGGAACGATGTCTGGAGAATATGGTGGATGTGGTAGAAGTTCATAGCCAAGTTCAATATTTTTTTGCTGCGTAACTTTTGCCGCATGAGGTCGTGCGTTGTCTTGTTGAAGAATTCGCTTATTATTGTTCACTAAAAATGGCCGATTTTTTTTAAATTCTTGTGTCATTCTTTCTAATTGTTCACAATACATGTTTGCTGTTATTGTTTCACCGGGTTTAAGTAATTCAAAATAAAAAACACCAAGGCTATCCCACCAAATACATAACAGCACCTTATTTACAGTTAAGCTCGGCTTTGCCGTAGGTAAAGCTAATTGACCGGGTGAAAGTCATTGTTTTTTTCGCGTGGTATTGTTATAGAGGACCCATTTTTCGTCACAGGTAACAATTCGCCTTAAAAAGGGTTCTAAATCGTGCCTAGATAAAAGAGAAGTGCAGATAGTACGTCGCTGCTCTAGTGCAGTTTGTGATAAATCGTGAGGGACCCAAACTCCTTGCCTGGAACACTTTCCAATGCGGTGAAGGTGATTTTGTACATTTTTCCATGGGCATCCAAGTTTATTTGATATTTCTCTGATTGATTGACGAGGATCAGACTCTACTAAATTTAACAGGACATCATCATCGATTTTTAGCGGTCTTCCCGATTTAGGCGCATCTGTAAGTTTTCTGTCACCAGTTTGGAATTTTTTTCAACCACCTATGACATTTACTTAGTGTCAATATATCACCATATGTTTCATTGATTTTCTGTGTCACTTCTTTAGTTTTCATTTTTTGATCAAATAAAAATAGCATACAATGACGCAAATTTTCTTCACTAATTGTTGGTCTGGACATTTTTATTTAAATCACGGTTAATTTTTTTTTTGTTAAAAATAGTAAATTGACAATAGTCTTAATTTACAAGCACTAAAAAATAAGTGTTTACTGCACCGCGTCACAATATAAACTGACCCTAAAGCCAGGTATAAAAAAATTTCTATTTCTTTTCGATACCCCTAATAGTAACAGAAATAAAAGCAATTCCAGCTCTTGTAAATATACTTCTAAATTGCTTAAAATTAGTATTCTTTAAAGTCTACTTTAATTAGACAAAAACTCTAAGTTTATACAATAATATGATCAATAAATAATTTACTGATGTCGCACATTAATACAAATTAATAATAGTAAGTAAAGGTTAGTTGTGTTAGAGACTTACACTTAATATTTCACCTGAAGCTTGATCTATTATTGGGCAAACAAGATCTCCATATTCCACTTCATTCTTATTTTTCTTTCTCTTTAAAGTGAATTGCCCTTTCTTCACAATCTACAAAAGTAATGAGAATAAATTGCATTTTAAATTGAACATTTTCATTCATGAACATGTTACCAAAGCACATTAAAAATGCTTGTTTATTCAATCTCTATAGGCCAAAAGTGTACATTTTGTATACTTAATTTAAATAGATTTACTTGATTTGAAATTTTGTAAAAATTGACAAGATTTTTCCAATATTTTTAATAATTAATTATTTTTTTATAACCAAATTTCAGTCATATTTTATTCAACACTCATTTAAAAATGTTGTAATAAAAAATTCTTACGCATTCAAAGGTCTATCCAAATTAGTACACTTTTATACATTTTTTTAATTAGATCTGAAAATTAGCCTATAACTGAGTGTCCAGCATCAATTACTGTTAACAAATAATTATAAGGCAAAGCCAATTACATAAATCAGGAGTAAATTTGGAATAATAATCTAGTTTCTGAGCATAAATACAGATGAAGTTCGTTTATGACATATTTTGCTTTAAGAAAATTGTGCAATTAAAATTAATACAAAATCAGAGATGTGTAATGTAATGTAATGTCTTATTTCCTCACAATGGAAGAAAAATTAAAATGTCAACAATAAACTATATTATCAATGTAATTGAAAATTTTAAGCAGATTCTAACTTTAACTTTTGAAGTAAGCATCAATGGTTGGTATCCAAGTGTTTGTTCTGCTTCGCGCTTCTCTTGGATAACTTCTTTTCCAAGTAACTGAATAAAACGAGTATTCAGATGCCTTCGTAGCAAAGTTTTGCTAGGAGGTATATTCAATAAAGTTGCTAATAATTCACCCGTGAACCGCACTTCATAATACATTAATCCACCATGAACACCTGAAAAATATTAATCCATTTTTAAATCCACACTTTAATAATCATAATGATAAAACTACACCTATTAACAAAAAGGTTACCAGCGCCACGTAGATTGGGTGCATACTCGGCAAGATCTACTGCTCTCAGCCATTCCATTACTCTGTGACTACTCCAGCGAGAAACATGACCACTATCGCCCTCTCCCTCGCCATCTACACCAGCTTCACTACTTGTGCCCCGTCTTATCATTGTATCAGGCGAAAAATTATTCTCTCTGAGTACTTGAATACCTATAAATACATTTTATTCTGTAAATCCTTTCTGGTCTCATGTTGAATGTCATTCGACATATTTTTTCATCGTTAGTATTATTGAATTAAAATGCAACTTTTATTTTCACTTGTATCTATTACAACAGTACGTTGACCATAGGGCAAATGATTTTTTTGTTCATTGGAATATGTAACTGTCTACTTGGAAGGGATACGAAAGGGTTGTTTTAGGGGCTTGCATGGTACGTTAGCCGAGCTTCACAATCAATAGTTACACTTCTCCGTGCACGCACAAACATATTTTGCTAATACTGAAATTATTACCGATTTTTATGAAATAACATATAAATCTGATCCTGGACCATCACATCTACCATCGTTTTTGAGCTCAGATTCTAGTGTAGAAATAAATAAAAACAGACAACCTAGAATTTATAAAATCATTAGCAGCAGTGATGACGATTCCGAATCCCCATCAAGAGTATTACTTCCTATTTTCAATACCAGCCCACGACTATGGAAAAATGTTACTCTCAATGACATTTGTCTTCCAGATATGAAATTTTCTATTGGAAAAAAATCTACGTAGCAATGTTGAGTACATTTTTCTTCGGCGACGGTTACCAGAATGCCACAATCATCAAGACTAACACAACGTCATGTGAGGTCTAACATAAGGGGGTGGAGATGGAATGTTCAACCAACTAGAACATCAGAAGAAATTCAAAAGTCATCAGTCGTGCTGAAATACAAAAAAGCATGGGAGACGTCGACATTGCGGATCGCCCTATTGCTTCATGCGAAGAATATTAAAATGGTGGAGAAAGCTTTGTTTTGGAGGATGGAAAATTCTGAAAATCTATTGTGGACTTGATCGGAACAAAAAATGTTTATAAAGCAAAGCAATATATTGATTTTTTTTAAACAAAAGGAGTTTCAAAATTATATCTTTATTTAATGCAATTTATAAGACGTTATCAAAATAATTTACCTCTTCTTAAGCTTAAAGCATGGAGTTGAGAAGTAACTTTTAAAGTGTGTAAATCATCATGACATAGCCGATGTAATACACGGCCATCAGCACGTGCAGCTGCCCATGCTTCACGATACTGTGGTAGACCAGCATCTTCCAACCATCTCAACGTCCAAGACGTATCTAATCGTCCAGCATTGGCAAGCAATGGATCTGATGACGCATCCTGAAAATATTATGTTTTCCAATAATTACTTTTATTGATAATGAAAAATCACACCGATGGATAGTTTATCAATTATAAATTACCTGTAAATCTAATAACGCAAGAAGAATTTTTTTCTTATGAAGAGGATTTTTTAAATTTAATTCTCTTTCAATTTGTTGTGGAGATGCAGTTGCAAGAATTCCCTTGTTTCCTGCTGGATTGGTAAGCCATTTTTTTGCATCTACATTATAGCAATCCAGCCCCAATGCTTCAAGCCATTCACATGTAATGTCTGCATCCCAATCTTTTAATGCTGTTGTACTCCTAATTATATGTGAAAATAAATTATTATATATTTTACAAATATATAAATTAGTCCATGCATTTTTTTTTTGTACTTGTTTAAAATGAATTTACAAATATATATATATATATATAGATATTAACATTACTAATGGCAGTTTAGTCAATCTCAAAGTATAGTCAGTGATTTCAAATGAGAAATAAAATCAGGGTGGTGTTATTTTATAGCAATGCAAAAAATAAATGATGTGACAAATGAAATACAAATAGATGTATGCCACCAATGTAACACAACCAAAGAAACAATTGTTGAATGCATGAATTGGTTTAGAGCATAGATTAATGAAAACAAGATGAAAATGCATTTATCCTAGAGTGAACTCAGGCAACTTGATATTTAATGGTGATAATGATCTAAGCATGCCGTCTTTGTTCCAATATATATGGTCTAGGACAGCTAATGAAAAAATATTACCATTTACTGCTAATAGAATTAGTAGACTGTAATCTGGGTGCTGCAGTAGCCCGAACTCCCCCTCGTTGAAATGGATCGAGAATATCACCATCCGTTACATCTTCTAAAGCCCCTCCACTTCCCCCTTTAAACAATGATCCCCATCCTTTAACACCAGTAGAAACTTTACCGAGTATTGGACTACTCGCAATTCCAATTATTGTGTCTTTTTCAGCTGAAATAAATATAAAAAAGCACAATTAGTATTCATATATATTTTTTAAAATCGTAACTTAATAAAAATTTGTGTTGAAAATTAAAATGGATCATCATTCACTGTTGACGATTTTTACTTAACAAAACTATAACTGGTATTCGAACAATGCAATACAATAAAAGTGTTGGGAATACATTTTTCACTAAAATTTAATTATTTGTAAATAACGGGTAAAACTTATAAATACATGCAGTGGGACGGAATGCAATCAATATTATATATATACGTTAACAGTTTAGAAACAGAGACATTTACTTTTTATCCTAATACAACATAAAGGAAATTGTTATATGTTTCATGAGGCTAAGCAGAAAAGCTAAGCTTCAAAATTGTTACATTCACTTGAACAAATATAGGATATATATTTAATTATGATTATTAATCACATGCAAAATTCCTTGTATACTTCTTGCCTTTTATGATTAAAAATAATGACCTCGAGTAAGTAATTGAGCACTAGTTTGATAGATATTATGAATGGTTAAGTTCAATGATTTACTGAATTATCCACTTACATAATTTAATTATCACTAATAATTTATAACCGTATATATGAATTTTAATGTCAATTGACATATTTCAAAAATCATTTGATCAACTCCCGTTGTCAGTGTTATAATGAGAAGTAAATTTAAATCATCATTATTTGAAAAAATTAACATCTTTTCAAAAAACCAATTGCAGGCTGTTAAGCACGTACCGTCAAGACTGAAACTATTTTAAATGGATGAATTATAATAGTAAAATATCAAAATCCTACATTGTTCAATGAAAACTTATACATGAAATTTGAAGAATTCTAAATTTAATAAGATATTATCCAATATTATCCAATCCGTATAAATTCATTCAGTGACAAAAAGAAGAGAAAATATAATTGAATATTTTTAATTTATGCACATTTTGCGGTATAAATACCCTTCCCAATGGAGATGTGTTAATAGAAATATCTGTGTTGATCCACAACCGTTGAAACTGTTGATTTTAAATACAGTAGAACCTCGATTATCCAGATTATTCATTACTGATTTGCACGTGGAGAATTGTGTGCAATTTCGCTCATGTACATGATGGATTGCATATTACAATATTTATTGAATATGATCATCAGAAAAAAGCCTTGATGAATGGTGAATTTTTTAAACAATGGTATAATAAAAAGTTTATATCAGAAGTGAAAAATATAAAAACTCCATAGATAAAAGAGGAAAAACATTATTATTACTAGGCAATGCACCCATCTATAAAATGTTTAAACCAGATCAATGAAGTGTTTATGGTAAAATTTCTTCCACCAAATGACACATCGGTAATACAACCGATGGATCAGAGCATAATAGAAACATTCAAACGTTTACATAGAAATCAGATGCTTCCAACGGTTATTGCTAGCAGACGAAAATAATGAAGAAAAAGTTATCAGCTTCCACAAGAAAATAAATTTAAATCATTGTTCGCATTGCAGCAGATGGTTGGAATTCGATTCGAGAAAATGACGAAGAGATTTGCGAGGGGGTCGTACACATTCTGAAGCTTTTCAGTGTTTAGATGTCACCATGAAATGGCTTGAGAAACAAGAAGAGTGTAATTCAGAACAACTTATATATCTTAAGAGTATTCGCGATTTGGCAGCTTCTAGAAGAAGAGCTAACTTAAAGCCAAAATCGATAATTAAATGAAGGAAATACTTTCCCTGTTAATTATGATTATTTTCGATTATCCGGATTTCCAGATAATCGAGTTTCTACTGTACATTAAATTTGTGCCAATTATTTTCCATAAATTTATAGCGTTTTCAACAGCATAAATGTCATCTAAAATGCTTTTCCTTTAGTAAAATTGTATATTTTGCAAAAGAATCAAGATGGAAAAATTAATAGAAGCAGATAAAAGATATTCAACTTGGAGTAAAATTACATATTCTTTACTTTAATTTTAAAAGCAATTTTAATAATGGGAGTTTTTATATCTATTACTTCAAATCAATTGTAGATGTTTTACCAAATACTAGTAGCTGGACACCATAAGCTCATTAACAAGTTAAAAGAATTATTTTATTGCAATTAAAAGCATTTTATCTATTATAAGCAGATAGAGAGTTTAAAAAAGCATTTTATGAGTCTATTCAATTTCCCTGTGAAAATCCATATGATTGTGTTTTTAATGGTTTTTGTGAAACTTCTTTGACGCAAACAAACTTTCCTTCCAAGAATAATCTATTTATCATTTTTACTCTGTTAATAATATTTATTCAAGTTTGAATTTTGTAAAGTTATTCAATTTTAAAATTAAAACATAATTGATAATTTTATTTCTATGTGTTATAAATACTAATACTAAAGGGTCACAATTCGATAAAAATTATATATAAAGAGCAACGATTAAATCTATGATAAATTTTTGGTGTTGGCGAAGACTCAAAATTCAAATTATACAAGATACCCGAGGGCCATTTAGATCTAGTTAAATAATTGTGATATACATGTTGCAAATTTATTGACTATAAATAAATTCGATGTTAATTATTACTTGATAACTTGAAGTATTTGAATTATCAAAAATACAAAAAGAATATAAGTGATCTGGAAAAAGAAAGGATTTAATATTTTCAACAGAAAGATATCAAAGGAATATTAAATTTAGCTAAGACAATTATTGGCATAAAATTTGAAGCAATTTTCCACATTAAAGTAAGCTTAGAGGCATCAACATGCAGGTTTGACGACATAGAGCACGGCCCAAATGTAAACACCACAAAACCTAAGTTAGGCACAGAATGCCCCCTGCCTCGCGCCACCACCATACAGTGCTGTTGTGTTGGTTTACCAAATCCCACTGAACGAAGAACGACAGCCGTGTCTAAAGGAGCCGTAGAACGTGGTGTAGCAGGAGACGATGTAAGAGATGACCCTCGAGGTAATGAACTGTATGAATGAGGTGACTGATCAGTGACAAGCCTTCGATACGATGCTGGTGGAGTCTATAATTGAAAAATATCTCATTATTAGATTGATATAAATTAACATTATGTAACATAATTACACCTCAAGACTTATAAATCAAAGTCTTACCCTAGGTGGATTATCTCTTGCATTGTGGTGTATCATGGATGACGCCGGCGATGGACTAGGCGAAGGACTATGAGATGGCCGTCGAGCAGCACCATTAGCAATCATGACAGGCGGACCCGGCGAAGGTCTGGTCGTATTTCTTAGCTCTAAATTTTCTCGCTCTAAAGCAGCTTGCCTTAACCGGGCTTCGGACACGGTTGACATTAGTTCTAGTTTTTGTGTTTCCAACGAGGAACGTGTCAACATTTCCTTCATGAAGAAAATATTTAATTACAGCGCACAACAATTTAAACTATATATGTGTAAATGATTAAATTAAAATAGCATTTAAATATCATTGAAAAAAATAAACTCACTCTTTGTAATAATTCTTCGGCGTTTGCCAAAAGAGTTCTTTTTTCCCCAAGTAGTCGTTCAAGGTCATTGATTTTTTCTGTTTGTGCTGCAATCTGCTCAGAAAGAACTGAGACTTGTAATTGCAGTGAATCTTTGTCACTTTCCAGCCGACGAACCCTTTCATCCACCCCCTCTGAATTCTAAAAGCAAAACACAAGAATATATGTTTAGAATTATTACTGTATATTTAGTGCTTGTTGTTTAATTTTATCGACCAACATGTTTAATCAAACATTTTACATAACATCTAGATAGATTAAATGAACAGATAATTTTCTTTTATATATCGCTTTATTTCAATTTTTTTAAATAAAGCACATTGCATAATACTTGGATCGATTTTATAATCCAAAGAAACGCATTATTTCTTAGTAAAATTTTAAATAGGTGTTGATAAATGTTATAAAGAGCTGTTATAAGACTTGAATTTTAAACTAAGCACATACAAATTATACACACATTTAGAGCTATATTCATTAAAACATAACAATCCAATAAAAATATTGCTTTTACAAGCATTAATATAACAAACATCAAAAATTAGTATCAAATCTGCACATGCAAAATAACATTGTTATCATAGACAGTAATACTTTATCGGATTCCTCAATACCTTGCAGCCATAATGCATCCTGTATCTATTTTGGTCTGAGCAGGAGCAACAATAGGGAGAAGGATGGCAATAACATTCCATACCAGAGCGATGCGGAATATGTGAATTTCCACCGTAGCAAAGATCACCGTGAGAGGTATGCAGTTCATGTCTACTACCACTGTTGTTATAATAATAAGGAACATTTCTCATATCATGATGGTAAATATTGTCACTATATCTAAGATGTTCTCTGCCATCTTTGTTGTATTCTAAGCGTGGATCCGTTAATATAGAATTGCTACCGTAACGATGTGGATCATTGTGTTCATGCCTTCTATTGAAATGCTCGTAAGAAATGGCTCTCCTTTGCATTTCACTCAAATGTCTAGTCGGTGTATAGGAACTATACTGAGATATAAAATTTGGATTGTCATGAGTTCGATTGGACGAATAGTCTGTAGAATGATTTGATCCTGAATTGTCATGATACTGTCTGCTCGGTGAATAGTGTGAGCTTTTTAAGTTATGCGTGGATTTTGATTTTTGATCCCTGTCAATTCTGTTCGGTGGATGGTGTCGTCTTCGATCCAAGCTTCCGACTGAACCTCTTTCATGACCGCCTGATACTGGAGGCTTATCCGAACAAGTCTTGGGCGATGTAACATCAGAATGTTTTGATTTAATTATCTTTCTGCAATCTTCGTCGTCTGTGTCGGGCACCGGTGACACCGTCGAAAGGTCGTTTGGTTCGTAGCTGATATTTGCATTTGGGTCTGATTTGATCCATTGAAAGTCTTCGTCGCAGCACGTCGATGTGTCTGTGTAATATAGTAAAATGTTTAAACTTAATCAAAGATATATTTGAAAAATTCAACATAGTTATAGCGCAAACAAAATATATATATGTGAGTTTATCGACCTTCTACGATATTTTTCCTCTGTTTATGAGGGTTTCCGGACGAGGTCGAATCTGAGGTTGACGAATCGCAACCGGCAGAAATATTACTGCCGGACCAAGTGGCGTATATGATGGTCGAGGAATCGTCCGGACTGTCGGAATTGCTTCCTAAAGAACAGTCCCCAACTCCGCATAAGATAAAGGAAGAAAAAATATTCGACTTTTAGGTTTTCATATTCGTACTGACCCATTGACGTGTACATATACGATCTAACGGCTGGGTGTAAGCCCGTCACTGATGTGCAATAATCATCGCTGTCTTCGTCTTCGGAAGAAAATTCTTTATTTTGGTCGGACATGAGGAATGTTTACACGTTAGAATCCGTCGCGGCGTTCAAGACTAGGACCGAATTTACAATTCGGCGTAAAATTTTCTCATCCCGATAAATGGCTATTGCGCAAACCGTTATAAATCTTAGAACTCGGAACACTTGCTTCTACATCTTATCAGATGTGACTAACGAAAGGGTTGTCAAAAGTTTCAAAATAGACTGAATTTCTATTTTAGTCGATAGACTCGTAGGACTCGGCAAGTCTCCAAGAGATTCTCGCGTGCGTTGCATTTAACAACATGAAGTATCCGTTCCACAACAGAGTTCGCCATCGACACCGATTGTTGTAAATATGGCGCCATTTTTTGACAATTTGAAAGCTTGTCGATAGAGAATGAAGAATTAAAAAAACGGACATGGCATTTGAGGAAATTAACGCCTCGGAGTGAAAATAAAAATAACCTCGATCCGGTGACGTGACGCTGTTTGTAGCGACTGTGTCTTCGGTGATGCGCTCCAATACGGAATCTTGAGTTTTGTCTTCGCTTTCTGATCCTTCAGAGTCACTGTCCGAAGAAGAAGTAGACAGTTCCTCGACGTCAGACGTGTCTCTCTCGCTGGATTTCACTGATAAAGAATCTCTATCAGATGCAGCTGTGTCCACTGAAACCTTGGACGATATACTCGCCTTCCTCTCGTAAGCTTCGTTGTCCGAGCTCGACGAATCGTTAACGGATTCGCCGCGAAAATTGTACGCTTCCTTGTTAGTTTTCGTCTTGGTCTTGCTGCTGCTTCCAGGCGAAGATTTTCTCAGTTCTTCTGATTTTTTATCCGCCATGGATGCGTTACCGTTCGTGGACGATTTGGACGTCGAAGATTTCTTCGTGAGACGAGTGTGCGTCTTGTTTTCTAGCTGGGCAACTGCTGCGGCCACGAGGGCCCCTCCACGTCCGAGCTCTCTCATTTTGGATACGATCTCGTCAATATTTACACCAAAAACGCAACACGCCCAACTCCTCTCTCACATGGCTTAGCGATCGAATGCCACTTTGTTAAAAGCATACATAAATTAAAGTACTGTTTAAATACAACCATTTATTTCGGCACAAATTTTCGTACTGTGTTAGTAAGAAAATAGCATAGAAAACACGTCGATTAAGGACTAAAGAGTGAAACAACACTGACTGGTCGACCCTACATATTGAGAGATGGGGAGATAGAAATAGATGCCGCACGCTCCAGACCAAGTCTACGCAACCAACGACCCTTGAGCAAATGCGGCATGTTTAAATTATTTTCAATGAAACAATTAAATTCCAAAAATATGCTTGTCAAACATATTTTTCAGAATGTAAAAAATATATTTTGAGATCCAAATATAGCAAATTCGCATGATATACATTAGCTCAAATCTACATATATATATATATATTTCTTCAAATGTTGAAAATATAATTTTTAGAGCACGAATTTTAGTCCATAAAAAAATAATCCTTTAAGCGTGTACAGTAAACTCTCGATTATCCAGGCTAATTTTAGGGAGGAAGGGCATTTATTAATATCACTTTGAAATTTTCTTAAATGCGACAGCGATTGCTTCTTGCGCGTGCACCGTTTTCGGTTCGGTGGTGACACGCAGGAGGCGGGAGTCGTGAGAAGTCATCGGATAGCCTTGGCTGCGGGACGACATCCTTCCCGCAGCCTTTCATGAATCATAGAGAATCTAGGACGAATGACTTTCTGTTCAACACTCGTCCACCTCCATCTCACCGCTCGGCCACACAACAGCCCGAGAGCAGAACGGACCCGCGTGCGAGCACGGACACCTTGACGAGCACATGGAAGCGGGACGCGACCCGGGGATTCTACATTGATGCAATAACGCCTTGGTCCATGAACTGGATCAAAAATGTTACATTAGGGGTCAAAAATTTTGCAACCATGAATCTACCACCTGTTTTCAATATGCTAATAATTATACTTCCTGAGAACAGGCATTTGTTTTAGTAGTTTAATCATCCTTATCGCTTTGAAGAGTTTTGTCCCTTATTATCGGGAGTTTCATTATTATCCGAGTATCATATTCACCTAAAAAAAAAATCAGGCACGGATAATCCGCACCCGGATAATCGAGAGTACACTGTACTTAAAAGCATAATCTTCAACGCCAATCTTAATCTCTTTTAATATCGTATCTAAAAAATATGATACGAAGTTTTTCTCGAGATACTAATCTCAATAATTAATTAAAATCGTCAGAATTACGCCAATTTTACTTATCATATTCATTAAAGATATATTTAAGCTTCAAATGCAAATTGATAACTATTATCAATACTAATAAAATGTAAAACTCGATACTTACGTATATTATATCTATACATATACGTTCTCATAATAACTCTATCATAATTCAAATAGTGCTTAGCCAAATACATTAAGATTATCAAGATCAATTAAAATCCAGATATGATAAGGACAAAGTATAAGTATCGTTAATTATAAGGCCACATGTTTACACTTATCAGAATCCATTTGTAAACAATGCACTACTACTCATACATTTAAAAAAATCATATTTAACACATTCCGGTACGGATACTTGAAAATGCATATTTCCCGCAACGCTATTATAGATTCAATCAAGTTCAAGGGTATCGATACTATTATTCGTATTATTTTGATGTTTACAATGTGTTTTATCACGCTGATACCACAGCTTAAAATAACTATTAGTGAAGGGGCTCAAAACTCGTTTAAATCTTTCTGCTGGTTTAAAAATTATACCGATTTTTCAAAGGAAGAATTATTTTAAACATTAAAAAATTATTTATGCGTAACACGGCGGATAGAATGTGTTAATATAAAAATAGTATTTATACCCTTGAATGGCATTCTTATCCTTGAATGGCAATTGAAGCGATACTATTTTACAGAATCTTTATTTAATGTTCAATGAAAAAATAATGAAATATCGCGTGCATGGAGCACAAATAATAAAAGTTTGTCGATCGCTGACCATTTCTCCGCAAACTGATCGTAGCCAGATGTTTGTTCGCATCTACCGTCAGATCCTTTCACCGTTAAGCGAAATAGGGATGCTAGTCACCCCTCCGATTTGATCTTTCGGTACATTTTTTTGTTATGAAGGTCATATAATGCAGGATGCGACACCACCATGCTAAAACCACGGATATGTATTCAAATAAAAACCGTATCCTACAATAAGTTGACTTCCATATATTCTTCGCGAATTATTTTTAATCCCAAGCTGCAGCTGTAACATGGATGCAATTACCAGCGATAGTTCAACATTTCGATTTAATATTTTTATTTAATCAAAAAATGCAATTATAGTAATATAATGTTAGGCGATGAGAGTGTTAATCTGATTACCCGATTTAATCCTTTGAGTAGTGAGTTAATTTAAAATCTTCATAGTCATAGATGCTATATTTGCTTGTTCACCACTTGTCATCCGTACAAATCCACTTATTTGTCAAGACCGCAGCGGCGCATATGAAGCTTATATTTAACACTCTCGTCGCCAACCATGTGTAGTTTTTCACAGGGCCCAAATTCGATAGTCGGAGCGTAAACAGAAGGAATAGCGATGCGATATTATAACGCACAGGATAAACACGGACGAACAGAATGCGACATGTGGCACATCTTCTCTCAGGTGCGAAAAGTGCGAAAATATAAGCGTAAGAATGCAAGTTTCAAGGTTGATCTCGAAAAATACTTAAACAGTTGTCGTCTGGAAGACATTATAGAAAACGTTCGTAAAGTTAACATTTGCAAGTCGTTATAGAAATACGTAACAATGAGACACTGGATTAGTTTTTCGGAGATGCGCATATCTGTTGGATGCAGCGACGAACGAGTTAAATAAATAAATACTCTCGATAGCACAAAATATCCCGCAATTTCTGCAAGTAAACGTAAACAATACACTTGAAATCAATTCATTATATCATTCACTCACCATTATTAGTCGATGAATTTGGATTAACGATCTATACAATCGTACGATGTACGCAGGAAGCGCTCCGTCTCTGTCTTTCATACACAGTTACCGAGCTGCGTTATGTTTTATCCGTTTCTGTCTCTTTCCAAGCTCAATGTACAAGAGTGCTCTTTCTAAATCACTGTAATTCGCTCGCAAATACGCGATCATCCTACCATGCAGGTTAATAATGAGCGTTTTTCTGGTACAATTGTACAAGGAAATCGCTCGTATTGTACAAACGTTGTATTGTACAATTTGGCCAAATTGATCAAATTGGAATGTATCATTTGGAAGGAATTGGGCTTAAACATGGACCTCCATCTAATAAAGATCTTCTCAATAGGAAGTTTTGATATTTTTATTAAATACTAAGAAACTTTCTTCGTAAGTTATTGAACAACTCGTGATGAACGTGCTGATTTTAATGGGAGAAAATCCTGAAATGTACTCTACTGCATTAACGTATTCCAGTCACTATTATGGGTTAGATTGAAAATTCGTGTTTAGTTCAAGAAGTATATATCAGACTCACATCAGACTACATAAGAAAAATAGAAAAATCATTATCACAAAGTTTTATGATTGATGAAATTATAACATGAACATAATGTGCAACATGAACAAACAACTTTTATATGCGATTTTAGGTTTATTTTAATTGATTGCTTTAGTCTTTTGCGGTTTTGGAATGTAATGGAACGATCTTTAGGCCCGATCCACACTAGAAACAAGAAACAATCAGAGTATTCACACTATCGGATCGTTCCAATCCCGTTTTTTGTATGCGAATATTTGACCGGACCGAGAGCGAGATCGAATCGTTACCGGCACCATAGTGTGGATCGGGTCTCAAAATTTCAGAGTACGTAATGTTGTAGTCATTTGAATGATATACAGTGGAACATATCTACCGCATAAAATGAGATAAAACTGTATTGTCGTCACAGCTGCATGAGCTGGTTGCCATTTGCATACCTGTCATATCGTTTAAAAATAATGACAAACTTAATTAAATTAATCATTGGAAGTAATTTATACATGCTGAGAGTATATCATTTATAAAACGTTTGGCAATGACTGTAGATCGTCTGTACGAACGTATTGTCCTCATCAGCATATGCTTCAAAGCATATGGTTCCAAAGATATCGTACGTTGTATGGATATATACGAGAGTAATGCCCGAAGCACGCGTTGTGCTAAAACACAAAACGTCGGTAAATTTAATATCAGTAAATAATCAATAACTAAATTTTCCTCAGCCTACAAATAGAAATAAATTGATTGTTTATAGCAAATTTAAAAAATCAACTTACATCTCGACCTATAACGAATAAGCATGCGTTCATTTTGTTTAATGCTTTTGATATTTATTTATTCATTAAACATCTTAAAATATCATTCAACACTCTCTCGACAGGCATATATTTTGAGCTAGCAAATTAACATTATTCTATAATCAAAATATCGGAGCGATGGAAGCTAAACAAGTTAAGAACTTTCTGACCTCCACATGAACAGACGTAAACATTGAAAAATATTTAACATCGTCTATTAACCAGAACCACAAATAAATCAATTTCATTGTACCTAAATTATTTCTAAAAGTTATAAAAACTCAATATAGCTACAGAAAATTAATCTTAAGACGAAATTTTTATCAAGAAAATGTTTGATCGGTTCGATTGTAAAACATGGAAATCCAATGTCAAAATATGGCAAAAACTTAGGTTCTATGGCCTGTAGTCCTTTACAGTGTTTCGAAATCAAAATCAAAAGATTCATATGGAATGGAAATTGAATCAGTTTATATTTAAAAACGTGTTTTGGCAGTTTTTCATATTAATCTTTTATAGAGTTCATCGTATCATTATTGAAATAGCTTATCCGACGATAGCGATGTCAATTAATTATATCTAAATTTTAAGACGGTTAAATGATTATTTAGAGTGCAATTTTTTGTTGAATAGTAAGTTTGAACATTTACGAATTTCTATAAAAAAAAATTAAAAACATATTGAGAATGTTTAGACGTGTAGGGGGGTACCTTTATGGCACAACTTTGCCATCGATACACGAGTGTATGATGAACTTCCAAGATTTCCGGAAAAATAGGGTCAATGTTGCATTATTATTACTTAGTTCATTAACAGCAACTTCCATTGGAGTCAAACATCACGTAAATTTCTTAAAATCAATAATTCACTCTTAGAAACAATAAACATATTCATATCCGCCAATATTTTATTAACAGGATCAAAAACTATCCCTGATTGATGGTTTCACCCAGGTGGTGAATACCTCAGTATTCGTGTGATTCGTCGATTTTGTAAAATATTCTATTAAAAATGTACACGAATATTTCCCCAAATAGGAATAGCGAATATATCCGAATATCCTGATTGGAATCCCTAGAACGGACGATAAGTGGCGGACATACGAATACAGCATCTAAGTTTATGATGATTTAAAATTAGCTCACTACTCAAAGGGTCAATATTCTAAAAAAAAATAGATTATCTTTATCATTTTATTAATAAGAACCGCGGAGCTACACAAATTCGCGTTACAAATATTAGAAAATAATTGTGTTAAAATTGGAAATTAGCATGCAGTACACTATAAGAACATAGCTCTACGAAGTTCGTTTCAATTATTGTTGAAGACCTGCCCTTTCAATATCCACATTTTGATATTTTTTGATGAAAATCTTTACTTCCAAAATGATCCATACGAAAGACTTACGTATGTATTAAGTTTGATAACTATGAAAAATTACTGTAAAATTGAAATCAAATTGTTTTATACAATGGTGCTCAGTCTCATTCGAAAGTTCCAACTCAAATTGTTTATATGCCTAGAGTTTGAGTGCATATTTTAAGCATTTATATGGTATATTCATTTTTTCCGTTTTTCCAGATAAAATGCCAACTTCTTTCCGACATGCTGGCTTGCCAATGGTCACGGAATAACTGCATAGACAAGCAACGAAACATTCCAATATGACTCACCTAAATCTTAACCCCTAAAAGAGTACTATCCCAGGTTCTGGGACACCCCCCCCCCCCAACTTATTCGAAAGAGCACTCTTGTGTATTGAGCTCGGAGACAGACAGAGACAGAGAGAGAGCGTAGCGCAGTTCGAGAGACAGAGACGGAGAGCTTCCCCGCGTACATCGCACGATTGTATAGATCGTTAGCACAAATTTATCAACTAATAATGATTTCGATTTCAAGTGTGATATTAGTTTACGCAAAGAAATAGCCGAATATTTTGTGCTATCGACAGTGTTTATTTATTTAATTGCTTCCTGTTAATCGCTGCTTGTTGAATGAGTCTATGTCTAATTATCATTTTCTTCTAAAGTAGGAGAAAATGAATATATGTTATCAACAGTGTTTATTTACAATTGACTCTGCCTCGAATTGAAGATTGTCTTACGCTGATAGGAGCTGACAGAAAGTAATCGGTGTAGAGCGATTATGGCATCAACGACTTTATCTATTTTAAATTTGCTCACTCCTCAAAAGGTTAAATACTGTAATATACAATATTTAAAAATATAAAAAAAAAGTTTTGCATGTTTTTTGCCTAATAATAGAATATTTGAAAGGCGACAAGAAGCAGCTATATGAAAAATATTTCATTTCGGGGGATTTTAAGGCATTTATATGACGATCAACTTAAATGGCACAAAAACTTGTTCTACAATATTTTTTTATCTTATACAGATATTTTTACAGTCCCATGTAAAAATCATATGTAAGCATATTTTTATCACTGAAAATCGGCAAACTTTGCAAAGATACTAGAGAAAGTAGATTTATTCGTAACCGTTACATAGAATATTGCGATAAGAAAAAGATAACGGCGGACAACGTGACAAAAATAAATCGAGGATAATATAATATATACGCCTATTTATGGTTTCACATAAACAAACCGAGACTCGTCCCTTGGCCCAGGGCGTCCCGTTTATTTGGGTCTTCCGTTGCTTTTTCTGACGAAACAACAGCGATGTGAGTTCGTGTAAAAATTCCGAGGCAATTTCCGAGCTTATAAGTATTCATTTAAACAGTATAGCTCTAATAATATTGATCGAAATTCTAAATTGATTATTGATATCATACCATGCGCCGTTGAGGCAATCGTGTAAAAAATAAGCTGCTTGTGTCTCTTGAATCATTGGCTGAGAGAGATGAGACTGTAATGCATATATTAATCGTTTTTACGCTAACAAATATTCAAATCCGATTATTCAATGTCATCGAAAAAAATATGTATATGTCAATTAAGGTAGAATAAAATGCATTATCTCTTATGGCATAAAGTCTTAAGATTATGTTATGAACTCACCGATTTTATCTTGATTAACGTTTTTTTGCACTTTTGCAGATTTTCCAGGTTTATTGCTGATATTTTCACTCTGAGACCATATTTTTTTTCCATTTGAATACATTTCCATAGAGTTCTTTATTAAAATACACTCGCGTCGATCAGAGTAGACTGAAAGAAATGCGTTGAAGACATATATTTCTAGCCGAACTAAGAACATTTTGAGCTTGCGATTGGTCGAAATTTTCGATGTGGCGTTAGAACTTAATGGAACAGCGTACGTTATTAACCCAGATTCACCGGAGATGACTCATTTCAACCTCATGTATAGATTTAGATGCGATTTAACTTACTGCGGAAAAAAATATGTGTAAGATTTTCACAAGGTAGAAATTAAACTTAGCTCGTAGGAAAAGTGAATTTTATGCATTGCTGTTTTTTCATTTGTTAACGGAAACTGTTAGCTAAAAAATAAAGTTGTGTTTGTATAATATATAATAAAATAGGCAAACAACTGGTCTAGTGGTTGCTTTATGCTACATATATGCACACACACAATAGAGGCGGCGCGGCACCTCTAATAACTAACTTCTAACTAGACTAACTTTTCTTACATGACTTTTTATTTTCAGTGTGGCAGAAATACCTTGGAGATGAGCTCGAAACTTTATAATAAAAACTAGCGAAAACTAGCCCACTACTCCGATCAATATGAAAAACAAATTAAAACATACATACACGCAATCAAAAATAAAATACGTAAAGTTGAACGTTTGGATGCGCGCACATTTATTCATGTTTAGATATAGCGCTACATAAACAAAGAATACTCAGGCTCTCGTATGAGTCTAGTTTTGATTATTTATTCACGTAAAAATTAGAAACTAATATTAAACCCTAAATTTCCCACCTTCATATTGTATCAATTCATATTTTTTGTCAATATACAGTGTCGCTCAAAACTGTTCAAATGTTTTCCAAACGTTTCTTCTAGCTTCGTTTTTTATCTAATCACACCCATTCGGGCTTCAAAAGACGGTATTTCTATTAATTTTGATAATGTATAAGTATGGATTTCATTGAACGAAAAAGTAGGAAAAAAATAGAAAAAAAGCGTTTGAACACTTTTGTTCAGTACTTTGTCGGGCTACTTTTTGTGCTCAGTTACGCAAGGCATCGAGGAAATGAGCTTCTGACATTGTTGACTGACGTAGTGACTAGAGAATCCAATCCTGAGCCAAAATTTCAATCCCGGGATTTCGGGATAGCATTAAACCATTCCGGGATCAGTCCCGGGATCCCGGGATCGGGATTTTCAATCGTTTAAGAAATTACATTGATAAATTTGATCAAAAATTACTAATAAGTCCATTTGTTTAATATAAAAAAATAATTTGAAGGCAAAAGAATTTTATTTATTTAAGTAAAATTCAAAAATAGATTTAAAAAAAACACTAGAAAATTCAAATATTATTTTGAAAATATGCCTGAAGTAACATTAAAGCATCGAGTGTTTCTTCATTTAGTCTGGATCTGATTTTGAAAGCCAGGTTCCTGCTGAAAAATCACGCTCAGCCTCCACACTCGTCGGAGGTATCGTCATCAGATATTTAAATGCTACTTCGATTTGATAACCGCGTAAACCCCCGTTTTCGTATAGCACCATCAATGTGACTGATAAAATACCTTTCTGCTGGGACACGGACTAAAACAAATTATTTATTTCCGTCGCTGTAGATGAATACTTATATACTATCATTCTTCGATGTGATTCGTAATTATATTACGGAGGAATACAAAAATTTTGAACCCCGTATCTATCATATTTCATATCGATATTCCCATTATTAGAGTCGAGGTGTAGTAAATACATCACCGGTAGGGAAAGATTAATATAACAATTTGAAAAGCATATATGTACTGTATATATGTATACATAGATTATATAGTTATTGCCCATAGGTGTCTCGCCTAAGCTCGCCAATTAGTAGTTACGCCACTGTTTCCAAGCGTCCAGATTTCGGCGAGAATGTCTGGATATAGTAGCCTTCAACGTGCTGGTGAGGTGTATGATTTCTATTAGATAAAAAATTCAATCCTGAATTTTTCGGGATTACGTTTACTAATCCCGGGATTCATGAGTGCCTAAAACTGTCGGGATCCGGGGATTGGATTCCCTAGTTGGGACACTGTTCCATTCCTTTTAGAACCGAGTCCAAAGCTCTGCACAAGAATACGCTTGGGTTGTATATAAAGCCAAGGCACACTTAACTTGATATCAGAGGATCTCGATTGGATTTAAGTCCAGAGACTGAGCAGGCCAAGGGAGGACTTCCTAATTATTTTCTTCTAACTACTTGTTGACGGAATGGGCAGTGTGCTTGGGGTTTCCATCGTGTTGGAATATAATTATTTCTTTGTCCAATCCATAAAATCGAACTGTTTCTTCCAAAGTCGTTTTTCAGAATGCTTTTGTAGAGCTTCTGATCCATGTTGCCTACTATTAGAGTGTAGTAGCCGGGGCCAAGGGCCGTAAAACATGCCCAAACCATGATTCGTCTGCCTCCGTGCTTGACAGTTGGTTGAGCTGACTTGTTTTCGGGACTTCTTCCGACCTTGAACCAACTCCATTGCAAACCATCCGATAAGATACGGTTGACTTTCTTTCATTTGCCCAGATAACCCATTTTCAATTCTCTTAAGTCCAATTGATATAGGTTTTTGCAAATTCAAGTTTCTTCCGACAATGGTGCGAAGTTAGAAGTGGCTTTTTACTTTTTTTAACGGAGAAATAACCAGTAAATTTGAGTGCCCTTGCAACTGTCGTTCGACTGATGTCTACTTGGAGAAATTCCTTGACTTGAGCCGCAATCTACACGGCGTTTGTCAGCGTCAACTTCCGCGGTCTTCTTCCTTTGTTCTTTGGACAAACATGGGACAGGCCCTTGCGAATAGTACGAACTGAGTCAATACTGATTCCCGTGTGATCCATGATATACTCGGTAGGGTGTATTGGTACGCAGCAGAGTCTCGACTTGCGTTGTATTGCTGTTGCTGAAAGGCTTCATCGACCAGAGGGCTGAGTAAAAATTATTATTAGCTATGTAATATTTTCTTAAATGTACGGCGGTACTGACAAAAAAGGTTAGATTTAGCTGGTGAATATCGACAGAGCAGCCTGTATGCACAAAACTGTTCAAATGTTTTTATTTCTATTTTTTGTCTTACTTTTTCTTTCAGTAAAATTCATACTTATGCATTATCTCACTATCTTTTAAAAACTAAATGGGTGTGATTTGATAAAAAACGAAGCAAAAAGAAACGTTTGGAAAATATTAGAACAGTTTTGAGCGGCACTGTAACTCTCATACTATAAATCAGATGGATCTAGCAGTGTTAAAAAAATAATTCGTCATACGTCATGACGGTCATTGTGGTTTTGTAAAGTATGTAAATCACATCCAGCGAATAATGGCAAGTCAATGGGACCAATCCCCATTTTGCGTGGGCGTCGGCGAAACAGCCATAAAATCAATCCGATTAAATAAACAAGTCTGGCTCGATGATGTTACATGGAGCAGAAATAGAATGGTATTACTAAGCCGAATTCTTCCGAGTTTTCAAATATTTCAAACGGGTCGCATTGTATTTATAAATGAGGCCATCCATGCGCGGGTTCTTCCGCGTGTTTACAACGCCATCGTAAAGAAGCTTTCATTTGTGGTCGCCTTTCATTTTCAAGCGATTAGGGTAAGTCCATTAACACCGTTGATAGATGGGGATATGTCTATAGAAGAAGCTTCGGCGGCATCCATTTCAATTCGAAAAAAACATAGAGTCCTTTATAGAATGCATCCTTTTGAGTTCCAGTATTGGTTGGAAATGCCATTAATGTTTATTTCCCGAGGAAGATAAAAATACTCCCGGGACTCGCCGTAAAACCGAGAATCCGATCGAAAGAGTATTGTGCTCGAGGGTCAATCTAAAAGTAATGGGAGCTTATAAGCGGCGAATCGATCTACATGAAAACCTATCGAGATGTTTACGACCAGCATGCAAAATGTATGTATGTTCAATAAATGACAGTTTGTCTAAGAGTGTTTAAACTACCATCTATAAAAGTCTCTTATAACTTCATACAATATAAACTATTTAACAACAAAATATCTCATTTTGGCTAGTAAATTGAGCAGATCTGAAGATTCATAATCTTTTATTTTTAATTTTATTATGACCTGAGCAGACCCTTGCTATTTCATGAGCACTCATCGCTTTAAATAATTGTAGAAGGTCTTTTTGCGGATTTCGCTCAATACAAAGTAGCCAGACAACCTGCTGCTGAAAATGCACGCTCAGCCTCCACACTCGTCGGAGGTATCGTCATCAGATATTTAAATGCTACTTCGATTTGATAACCGCGTAAACCCCCGTTTTCGTATAACACCATCAATGTCACTGATAAAATTCCTTTCTGCTGAGACACGGACTAAAACTCGCAAAATTCCCGATTTCCCGAAAAATTATTTATTTCCGTCGCTGCAGATGAACACTTATATACTATAATACTTTGATGTGATTTGTAATTATACTACGGAGGAATACAAAAATTCTGAACCCCGTATCTGTTATATTTCATATCGATATTCCCATTATTAGAGTCGAAGTGTAGTAAATACATCACCGGTAGGAGAAGGTTAATTAAGTGTCCAAATTTCGACGGGAATGTCTCAATTTAGTATCCTTCATCTTGCTGGTGAGGTGTACGATTTCTGTTAGATAAAAATTTGAATCCCGATTTTTTCTGGATTACGTTTACTAGTCCTGGGATTCATGAACACCTAAAACTGTCCAGGATACCGGGATTAGATTCCCTACTAGCATAGCATTTAAAAGTCTGACTACAAATTTAATTTTAAAAATCGGATATAAGTTTGTCACGTAAATGTGAAAATCTACGGAACTATTAACTTTTACGTATTGTTTTAGTTCGAAGAAAGAAATTAGTGTGCATAAATATAAGAGCATTAAATATTAAAATTACAATTCATCGACTACATTATGCAATAATAATTCCTACATGAACATAAAAGAACGTTTTAGTTTAATGTTTCCATTTTTCACATTTTCCTTAAGTAGAGCATACCAATGAGAGCATATTTTTGTAAAATGCTATTTTTAATTTTTTCAGAAAGGCAAAAATTTCCAAGAGAAATGCTGTAATCGTGAGCGAGCCAAGCATGAAACGAAAATATTACGTTGATGATAAACAAAACGTGGCCGACTCGAGAGCCACAATATTCAAGCGAAAAAATTAATTTCTCAGTCTGCTTCACAAGCATGATGAATATGTTGAGAGTGAACCACTTGAGACGTCTACATCCTCAAATATAACATGCATGGATTTTTGGGTGTTTACCCTCGTGACGAATAATTGAAATGCGTTATCAAAGACGTGTTTATATATATATATTTAAATATAATCGCACCATGAGTAACGTGGCATTTTGATGAAAATTCGTTAAAATATTGCATTTACCTATTCGTACTTTAGTCTGAAAGAGAAAAAGTCGCCTCAACGAACTGAAAAAGCGGATCTAAACACAATGTTCTGGATAATTTTAACTATAATTACCTGGACAGCTCTCTGTGTGAACATTTAAAAATTAAAAAATCGGAGATCATGCTGCCTTAAAATTTCGAACGCACGAAAATATATGATACAGATGATATGAATGCGATTATTTTCAATTAATTGATGTGTGTCTGTCTACTATTCTTCAGTCAAAATCCCAATCTTTAGACCTACTAGTTCACTCGCTGTTCCAAATAGATTCTGATTCTTCATGTGATCTATTTTTATAACTGGTAGACACATAATTTCAAACTCTGCCTAATTTTCAATAAATATTTCACGAAAGATATTGTTAAAAAATAAGCTAAAACCTTGTTTATTCGCATTGATAATAAAGTCCCGTATGCTTTGTTTACTTGATGAAATTCATTTCCAATATTTTTATTTGAATTATTCAAAAACCCGAACAATTATCTCAGTGTCGTATCAGCAAACTGTTTCCAAGCAGTTCAAAAAATTATCAAGTAAAACAGAATCGAATGTATTCGTTAACACTCAGAGATTATATTTAACTTATCTTTGAAAATTCATCTATTTTCATAATCAAATCTATCTATAAATAATTTTGACGTTTTATCGTACATGATCCTATCATATTTGTTTAATATTAAAGCTTTATTTAATTAAATTCTTCTATCAATAAAACGATCAGGTAACATCATTTTGCTTTTGCGATAAGTATTTTTTAATAGTAGCTAATACGTATATCCCTGACTTTGTTCATCGAAGGGCTTTACAGAATTTAGTGTTAAAAAAAGTTCGGGATCTTTGTATTTAGAGAAAAAAGTATTTCTTTTTATAAACCTAGAGTCAATGAAAGTGCTCTGGTCAAACCTATTTTTTTTTTCTTCATGGAATTTATATAAGAAATCACGTTTTTCTTCATGTTCCGTAAGAACATTTTTAACCCTTTCGATCCATAAAATATTTAATCAGCATTTTTACCTATGTTGTAAGAAATCCTTTCGCATCATATGTTTAGAAAAACCCATATTTAATATCATATTTTTCTTTTACCTGTGCTGCAAAAATTTTTTTGCACCATATGTCTGTAAAAACCAGATGGTGAGTCTGTGATTCAGGAAATGGATACCCTTTTAAAGTTATCCTGTATACTGGAAAGAAAAAGGAGGCCAGAAAGCAGTCAACTTAGGTGAAAAGGTATTACTGGAATAAACTGGCAGGTATTAATACAAAGGAAACGGGTGGACGGTTATTACTGACAACTATTTCATAACTTTTGATAGCGTGGAAAACTCCAGCAGGCAGGGCTTACTTTTGTTAGGACTATCCACCGGAATAAAAAATGTATACCGAAAGAAATATTGCGAAAACAACGTCGTCCAATATATTCATCCGTGTTTGGATTTACAGACAATGTTGCAGCTATTTCATACATTCCGAAAAAAACAAACGCTCTTTTCCCATTATTAACTGTCCATTATAATACCGAAGTTGTTGGAGAAACCCAAAAGGCACAAGTAATGTTATTTTACAAGCACAAGGGAGGTGTTGATGTTATGGCCAGATGCTTGGGGCACATCAATGCCCGATGCACACGAGGCTGGTTTTCAAGCTAGTAGAGCAAGCAGGTGCCGGTAAGCTGGGAGGGTGGTATCTCTATTTCAGTTTTTGAGCTACAAAAAATAGCTTAAAAACGAAATTAGTTCTGTTTATACAAAGCTAGAGTTGTTAGTTTGTTGGCACTAGCTTCCTCTACTAGCTAGAAAACTGTTCCTTTTGTGCACCACGCATAAAAAACTGCTGCTTTTTTTCTACAATATGCTGGATATTGCAACATTGGCATAATTCATAGTTTATAAGAATTTGAACCAGAGAACTAATTATCCTACCGATGTACGCCAAAAATGTTTATAAATTCTAAGGCATCAGCTGGTGACTCCAAAGATAGAAGAAAAGATGAACATAGAAATGAATATGCTAGATATCGTCAAGCAGAATTGACCGGGTGAACGACAAGCTTAAAAAAACTACGATATGTATGTAAGAAATGCGAGGAGCCAGTTTTTCAACAGCATTTTTAAACATAATCCAGATCACTTTCCAGCCAGACCACTTTCATTGACATTGAGGGTTAAATCGAAAATCTTTTATCAAAGATTTCAAAAATCAAGGACATAAGATAACCTGCAATATTTGTTTTTGAAATTCTCTGAAAATGCACACAACCAGAAACCACCTATCTCTCACAATTAGCAGTGTAAATTGAAAATTCTCTAAAATGATTTATTCAATATCAAGCTGTTATTGCTTATTCGAATGATCGTAGTATTCTCCTGTAATAAAATCCAAACCGCTTTAATGAAAGAAATCCATTAATTATAGACTGCACATTCGTGAGGACAGGATGATCTTTCAAGATTAAAGAAAACCAAAAATAACGAACTCCCAACGCCAATAAAAGCCAACGAACTGTTGAGCTACAAACATAACAACCATTCTTTACGGGTGCTCATAAAGTAAAGCTTTCGTAAACATTATATAGAAGAGAGTGAGAAAATGTTATTGTTCTGCGTTCAGATCGTTAAAATATAATGCTCGATGCTCTGTCGTATTAACCATGAACGTGACATTTTTTCGCTTTTTAATCATTAATGAAAAATTTAGAAATTATGTTTCAAACACGTCAAATTCACATAAAAACCCTTATGATCCATCGAATATAAATAAAACTTTTCATTCAGTAAATTCAATAGCATTAATTGAAGCGCCCAGCTAATATCCTTAAAAAGTGATAACCATGTCCTAAAAGAGCCAGTGATATGATTATCGTCATCAAACAAAAAATATCAAGAAAACTTAATTGTACAGGATCGCCTTCTTCTGCTATGAAAAATTATATGGCAATACATACGAAAATGACGACAAACAATTTGGTATCTCGCCTGAATATAAAAATCCTATTTTACGCCAAATTTTAATGGAAGACTAACAACGGAATTTACTTACACCGCTAAAAAATCAACAGAATCAACCCTTCGAAATTAGCTACAAAACAAATCCGTTTGTGTACTTCGTGCTATTAATTTTGAACTGCAGAATCCAGACAAAAGCACTACTAGATATATAAATAAATACAAACTCAGAAATAAAGGTCTATTTTGCCAAACAACACGAGATAAAATATGTAACTAATATCTGTAAAAAAAATCAAAGAACTATAACTAAACTTTTTATCAAATCCACGACAATTTCTGAATGAAGCACCAATCAAATATCTCCGAATCCGAAATGAATACTTATAAACGCGAATAGAAGAAGAAATACAATACTAACCACGTTTTATGGACAGTCTTAGGTGTTCATGAATCCCGGAACTAGTAAACGTAATCCCGAAAAATTCGGGATTGAAATTTTTATCTAACAGAAATCGTACACTCATCAGCACGATGAAGGTTACTAAATCGAGACACTCCCGTCGAAATCTGGACGCTTGGAAACAGTGACGTAACTACTAATTGGCGAGCTTAGGCGACACCTAGGACGCAGTAATGGCCTAATCTATGTATACATATATACAGTACATATATGTTTTTCAAATTGTTATATTAACCTTCTCCTACCGGTGATGTATTTACTACACTTCGACTCTAATAATGGGAATATCGATATGAAATATAATAAATACATATATTATAGTACATAAGTATTCATCTGTACCATCGGAAAAAGGGAATTTTGCAAGTTTTAGTCCGTGTCTCAGCAGAAAAGAATTTTATCAGTCGCATTGATGGTGTTGTACGAAAATGGGGGCTCATGCGGTCATCAACTCGAACTAGCATTTAAAAATCTGATGACGATACTTCCAACGAGCGTAGAGGCTGAGCGTGCATTTTCAGCAGCAAGTTGCCTGGCTTCCAAAATCAGATCAGACAGAGATGGTCAAGTTTAAAAGTAAAAACGTTCAATGCACTTTTAGTTTTAAAATATATATCATTTAAATTTAAATAAAATTCTGATCTTTTTGATTTTGTTTGAAACCAAAATCTTCAAAATTTTACTTGATTTCACACCTTCGTTTATGAGAAATCGAATAATCACGTGTTGCGCAACAGAGGATGCAACTTCTCGCTTTTTTTCTTCGGTGATGGGATCAAGAAGTTTTCTATCCGACAGAATAAATATATTTCTAATGAAGCCATGTAGAAAATTAAAATATAAGATTTATATTTTTAAATATCACTAATAAATTTGTACAGCAAAATTCCGGGTTATATTTGAATCATCCTCGTATATATCTAGAATATTCGAATATTATACCAGTTTTATATTCGTTATTCGAATAATTGATTTTACAAATATTTGGGATCCCTAATTGCAACGTATGCAAGTAAATTATAAGCTTAACTGACTATTATAAATTTAAATCGAATTTTTAGCTGAATAAAGTCACACTGTAATTTTATGCAATATCAAGATGAATTTGAATTTAATGCTGGAGTTGGCTAGTACCATGACATTATATTTGGACAAAAAATATATATTTAATTTGTTCGAATTATTATAATATTGCTGAAGCACGTATCAAGTGAAGTTATTCATTTTATTTCTAATATTAAAAAAATACACAAAATAACATTTCGGACGAAAAATATATATTTAGTCGTATTCTCAAAGTTAATATACTGCATCAAGTTCACAAAACTACAATCCCCCTTCAAATGATTAATTAACAATCAAGATAATTCGTCCTACGAACCGGCAACAGAATCGACCGATCACATGTAACAATCGCTTAATCAATTAATCTTACAAAACAGACAAACGGTGAGTGTCAAATAACTCTTACATGCAAACTTGGTGCATATGTGTTAGCTCAAACTTATTGATTTCATCTTACTGACCGAATTTATACTCCCTCTGCGACTGCTTTCTCTGTTGGTTTGATAGTCGGTGCTGTTCGATTGGATACGAACAAAAATTGGAGAAGAATCTGGTACGAGTGCACCCCTAGGCAATGAAGTGCGCCTTCTCCTCGGCACAGGTAAGGGAGACGAAGACGATCCTCCGGAAGAATTGCGTTCGATTAATGGAATTGAAGAACTGTATTCTTCCAATAGAGTGAAAACGGGAAAAACTTGAAATTTTTCAACGAATGCTTCGCAAGACTCGTTAAATGATCCATGAGTAAAATCTTCAACCGGGGAGAAGTATTGCGGTTGTACATGCACTCGATTTTCATAGTTGACACGATTAGATGCGGGGGGATGATAGTAAGGAACTTGTGGGGGGTAGCGAAGATCAGCAGGCGGCGCTGAAGGCTTGGGGGGAAGTGGCGGCGGAGACGTTCGCTCTTTTAATTTTCTGCTTATGCAATCCATGTGGTTCTTTAGAATGTCATCTAATTTTTCGCATCGTCGAAGATAATCACCATCTAATTTTGAGCATCACAATCTTCCTGTTAAATATCACACAAATTTTAGCATTTGTCATTTATTTGAGATTCGTATCGAATAAAATCGGAATTTGTAGTTTAGTAATCCAGCGTAAATTTAATTTTTATAATTCTCTCTCAAGAGGCGCATTTCTTACCGAAATAATGCATTGGAGGGATTATAATTTTGATTATCTTTTAACAAGAAAAACGAAATGCTTCATCATTTTCAAGATGATAAATTTAATTGGTATGAAAGTGCTTAAAACTGACCCTCGAGAATTATTAATAAGGTAAAAAAGGAGAAGGAACCGGAGGACACATAGATAAACAAGTCAACGTTACTGATGTTGCATGCTATTACATCTGTGTTTTATTAGTTTTCCATATATTCGTTCTAGAATAAGTATAAATCATTTTACCAATGAATTTATTAACAATTCATCATATTTATTCTAGCTGATGAAGCGCATATGATAGTCAAATCACATTGATTATGCATATCATTCTTCTAACAATTATATTCCTAATCCATCATTTGATCGAGATTCGCCCTGATTTCCTGATTCTGAAATATTAAATGCTTAGTCGATTAATAAAACTGAGCTGTTTAATTATACATTTACAAAATTAATACATATGTGAAAACTAATGAAAATCCACCACACTTAAAACCCCCTTATTTCCCTAGAAAATGATTTGTTAAATATATTAGGTTGATCCATAAGTATTATCATAAAAACTAAGTGCCGCTCGAACTATCACATGCAAATTTGAGCATCATTATTTGTTCGTTGTACAAATTGTGCTTATCGTTTTTAATAAATCGAAAACTTGAACATATGTAAATTTATTCAACACGTCATTCGAGATGACCGGGCAGTACAAACACAGAAACGCGATAAAAATTACACTGTGTTGACTTTTATATCACAAATATGATGTATTCAACACTGACGTCAATTGTCGAAGCTTCACACATACATGACACTCACTTTGCAAGGTCCAAAATTCAATTAAGAAAATAAATTTATGGTGAGAGGTCGCGAGTGCGTTGATTACGCCCCGGAGAGTGACTTAAGTAGATAGATCACAGGAGTCGACCGAAACTCAATTACAGGAGAGGCTCCAGCATCCACAGGGAGGACGAAGACAGAGAGAGGTATCGTCAAAAAGGGAGACTGCGAGGGAGCTACCCACCCACCGATATTCCCGCCGGTTAATAGGAGACTACCATTTCAGATGCCGAATTGGCGCCCACAACATGAGACTGCTGGTGACGCATCATTGGACGACAACTGTAATAGAGATATCGAGCACATGGCTGCTGCAATTATATTATTTTTCTCAAAGCTCCTCAAAGCGTGGCACGCATCAATAATTCAATTCACGAAAAGAGCAAGAAAACTATTTATCAATCCCTCAATGTTCATGACAAAATTATAAATGTTAACCTATAAACACCATCTACGTAGCGCTCATAATGAATAACTTCATCCATATCCTACTTTGATATGAATCAACAGTGTAATCATTATCGGTTAATAAAAAAATCATAAAAATAAAAACACAATACATAGTTATCATAAAATTGCTTTATTAAAATGTATTTTAAACGATAATCGTATCACTTTAATCACTTTCATCACTGAATGAAATAACTAGTTCATGAAGGCAAGGCTCATGATATGGAGACATGCAATTCTTAAGCTCGCGTTGAAATTTGAAAGCTCGTTCAGAATTTGAGTCATGTACAATAAATAGATTTTCTAATATATTGCAAACGTTGACTAGCCTCTAATCTTTAGAATAAGGGGGGCAGGAGGTTCTTCCATTTCAATATCATCTTCTATTTCTATGCTGCCATATAAAATCGAACCAAGAATATCAACGTCATTCAATGGAGTATCATCAAGCAATTCATCGACATTATTTTGAGAAAAAATATCAAACGTGATGTACACAATAAGACACGTGACCAATAAGCGCTAGATGGTGGGGATGAAAGTTGCCGGAGCTAAAAACAATTCCAATCGCCCATCGCCCTATACAAAATCACACTTTAACGGTTGTAACCTGCACTAGTCTAAATTTTAGATTTTTTTATGCGCATTCCGCATAAAAAAAGACTTGAACTATATACAATAATGAGGGATAGGTTCCATTATATTTGAAAATCGCATAACTTCGAAATCGCATAAAAATAGACCCAAGTTTGATATCATATTTACAACAACAACAAATGTTTTATAATTTTAATACTAAGTATTTATTAAGAAAAACGTTCAAATTTAAGCAGATAAGTGACCAAAATATTAAAAAATATATATACGAGTACATTTTTTGAATTTTTTTCAATAATTTTGCCGTAATCCGGCTCCGGTCTAATCCGGGCCCCTTGTAGTCTGACATCCCAATAAAGTATAGCACGCGTGTATGATAAAGCTTAGTCTATGTAATAAAAAAAATGGAAAATGGTGATTCTGGACCGCCTAAAGCGTAATGAATATTTTTGTAAATTGGCAAGTAAGAGGCAAACTTTCAAGAAAACTAAAAATCTAGAGGTGGTGGAAGCTTTGTATATGTAGTTTCTTCGTGAAAGAAACAGACATACACCTATTTCTATATTGGCCATGAAAGCAAACTTATTTTACAAGGAGATAACAAAAAAGAAGACTTTGTAGCTAGCATGAGATAGTTAAAACGCTTTAAAAATCGTCATGGAATACATTTGATGACGTTAACAGGTTTTCATTTTTTATTACTACTATGGCCATTGTATTTATGACGTTAATTCTATAATAACTATAAGTACTCCTTTCCAAAAGAAATCCGGATTACAAGGGGTCGAGGCAGTACTCTATAGTCCGACAAAGCCTTGTAAAACGTTTGTCGGATTACCGCAGGTATACTGTATATCATTTGCTTTATTCTCTTCAAAATGCATCTGTTTCCATGTCAGGAAGTGTTACTGGCTTTAATTTTAATCTTTACTTTTGTGTTATTCTATATAAAGCATCCAATATCCTTATTTTTTCCAGGAATTGATCAAGTTGTCATCTTCCTTGGCAAAAGTTTTCAGAAGATTTTGACGACAAAGACATTTCGTTGATGAAATTCGTATAACGCTTCGGTCCATTGGCTGAATTAAAGATGTCTCATTAGGAGGCAAACATTTTGCAACCATAAGTTCATCGTTCATCATGTTTTCAATATGCTTTTGTTTAATTTTAAAAAGGTAATTAAAATTTTTCAAGCATGGATAATCCGCAAACCGGATAATCCGCACCTGGAAAATCGAGAGTGGGATGTACCACGGGCGACGAAATCTCATGTAAAAATAGCTATAACTTCAAAACTACCAAATATTTTAAGATAAAATTTAAATAAACAGTAAGAAGCGTAGCAAACTTTGAAAAGGGATAAAAGCGAATCTCACTTCGCAACCATAACAATATTGTCTTCTTTTGCCTTGCCTAAAAAAAAACTTCCCTATTTTCAAATATGCAAAGGCAGCATTATATACAAGTGTATTGAAACGATTTCGAGATGCAATTTTATGTATCAAGTAGGTTTTCCACCCTTGAAAAAAAGGAACTGGACTCCATGTAATCCAGAAAAGTCACAGTCTCCTTGAAAAGTTTTCAATATCATGATTTCTGATGAAAACTGCTCAATCTTGCGTACATCGATACGTTGATCCTTATCACTATGAAGTATGAAATACGGATATGATCCTATCCCATGAATAGACATTAAAAATGTCCTAATCCCGCAGTGCATTATATAATTATGTGACTGTACTATGATAATGATGATAATAATAACGAAATTCTAAGTGCGACCATGTGTCTTTCGATGGGAACGGTTACAAAATAATAGACAAATAAACTGTCAAGCCATTTAACATTATAAACCAACGTTATAAATGTTTTTTTGTGTTATAATAATAGACAATTTAAGTAGTATTTAACACAGCACAAAGGGGCGCGAAAAAACATATTTTTACATCGTGCTATCTAAAAAATATTCAATTCCATAATTTGGTTCATTACATGACTCTAATCATCTGCACGTATGTTTAATCATTGCATACATTTTTGAACCAGTGGGAACAGGAACCAGCAAATTAATGTCCACATCCGCAGGCATAACAATGTCCAAAATGTTACTCAATATAAATGTACTTCTGGAATAGGAGTCATTCGGTTTAACCTGGTTTATTTTAAATGAAAATTCTTATTCAAATTAGATAGGTTAAATCTAACAATATGTATAGGATCAACGTGGTATCCCTACAAAATAGCATTAATGTCATCTGCAAAATTTCTTATAAAATCTTAAACGCATAAAAGTGCATTGATAAAAAAATACGTTTATTAGATTATAAACAGTTTATATTGGGTTGTTGTCAATCTTTATTATGACAGTCATTATTTCTAGCATATAGTGCATTATTCATTCACTTTTGCTATAGCATCTCTTTCACATCTGCTTTGGGCATCATTGAATGATCCTGAGTCTAGGATGTCAGTACATCCATTGCATGGTCTATTGAATTCAAAATAAAATTTAAAAAATGAATAGGTCATTCTTTTGGCAGCATCATCTAGTTCAGGGATCAACAAACTTATAATGAAAAAGGGCTAGATCGTATTTTTTTAAGCTTTTAGCCACATTTTGCAGACACTGACAAAAAAAACGAATAAAAAATATTTATTTATTAACCCTAATAGTTCCAACGAAAAACTATACTTAACACTTTGAGCATTCTTTGCTTGGGTGAAGTTTTTTCAAGTCAGGATATTCAGTTTCAATCTTCAATAGAAACTGACGGTGGTTAAAGTTCACGAAAACTAATCATGTTAACCGCTGACACAACCAGTAGTAATATGTTTTAATTTTAATATTTTCATCTAAATATCAATATTAACGCGAGGGCCAGATTAAAAACAAGCGACGAATCAAATTCAATCCGCGGGCCGTAGTGTCTTGATCCCTGGTGTAGATAGACAAAATACACAGACACATTATGTTGAATTCATAATTGTTTTATTAAAATTTAAATACGAATTGGTATTTGAATATTGACCGCAAATAACAGTGTTGAAGCAACTAGCCGGTTATCAGCTATTTTTATACTTTATTGCGAGAAAAATGAAGTCATTTCCCCCACCGCAAAAATGTATGAGCATCCTAAATCAGTTGGCCTTTAGCATTCGTTCGGTACATATTTAACAATATGACGAAGTTTAGTGTAACAGATTATTTGCGTAAAGAAACCTTGTTTATAAATCCTGTTAACCTCATCAATTTAATAGAAGGGGCCCGCAGGATTTTAAGCATCAACGAAGATTGCATCTGCTACCTATACGAGGATCTAACACACGTAACAGATGACGCTTATCTCAAAACGTGTCTACCCGATGTGCTCTTATTGGTATTGCCAAGAGGAAAAATCTATAGAATAACTAATAACCGACGAACAATAAGTCGACGATTGGTGGCACACAATCTTGACGTCCTCTTGCAGCGAGCTGGTAAAGAACTCAACATCGAAGCACCGTGCGATTGCTACACTACTTCGGGAGATCTCATAAGCAACAACGAAGATCTGGAGAAACTTTCTTCGGAAACGTATCTCGTGATTGTTGCAGAAAAAGAAAAAGTATTCACGGACATAGAGTACAACTTTGGATTGATACATGTCAAAGAGTACATGCAGAGTGGAACAGAAATAAGAAAATTCGTCAATGACAATCCCAAAATAGTTATGGAAGTCTTAATGGATGCAATGAAATCTCAGAGTAACAATAAGCCCCACCTGTCTAATATCGAAGATCATCCTGAATGGTTCGAAAAAAAATATATTTTCAAGACTAAAGAGGAATACATGAGACAGAAAGCGACGTTGAGAATAAAAGTGTACCTCAATAATATGAAAGATAAATTCAAAGCGACCAAGTCATGCGCGAATACCAAAATCAAACATAAAAAATTCCTCACGTCAATCGAAAACATCTTAAAAGTAAACGAATACCACAACTATTACTTCGACAGAACGTCGAAAGAAGGCAAATTCTGCGACGAATTAGGAGTGTTCAAATGCGAAGGCCCGTGGAATGAAAAAGAATGCAATTCGAAACATTACATAAATCCTTACGCTTCGAAAACAGAAAAAACTCTATTCGCGCTCTGGACTTTGGATCACGTCATCGAAAGGAAGAATATTCTCAACAGCATTACGAAGGCGAGTAATTCAAAAGAACTAACGTGCAAAAACTGCAACACGCCAACTGAAAATCATCACATATCTACAGAAGATTACTACAAATTACTGTTCTCCAGGAGCAACTTGAAATTAGCCCAGTTAGAGTGCCACCCCAAGTCTGACCACGATCCGTTCGAGCAAATCTACGTGTTGTGCGATGAATGCCACTTTAAAAAACTAAGCAATCCCATGGAAGTAGACAGTGTGAATCATATATAACCAAATAATAGCTTTCCGAAAAAAATCCAATGTTACATTTAAATCCGGGCTCCGTCTATAACGCTAATTGCCTGAATTTCAAAACAACTGTACTTCATTTCATAAGACATTGATTTATATATCACCCGCTTTAACAGTTAAACGATGATCGCTTATTGAAATATTAGAATTTAATTTTAATCAGCCTAGATATAATTTTCTTGAATGTTTCGATATTATTCAATCGATTTGTACAGAATCGTTGCATATTTAGTACTACTGTGTCAAAGAGAGAAATAAAGATGTCAATATTCGTGTTAACTATTAACAATTCAAACTGTGCTGATCTAAATTTCAAATGTAGTGGATAGTGTTTCTTCTCGAGAATTTCTCGAAATATTTCCTAAAGCGAGAATTCACATTCCTCGAGATTTTTTTGATTTCTCGAGAAATTTAAGAAAACAATTTTTATTGTATAAAATAAATTTGGTACGAATATTTTTGATACAAATACAACCACTTCATTTTTTAAATGCTGCACTGCATATGATTATTTTTCTGCCAAAATGAATTATGTTTGAAAGGTTTTATTGTTTCTAGATATAACAAAAAAAGTTCAAAAATGCTCTTACTTTCTACTTGTCATGGATTTTTTTTTACCAAAAAAGAGAACTAGGGTGTAATTTAATTTTAACTGTTAATCATAGTCGTAGTTATTTCAATTACATACTAAGATAATAATATTATATTTATATGCAATACTTAACTGTTTTAATGAAAATCATCGAAAGCTCAGAATCTCTACTTGTAGATCTCGTATTTTTGGTATGATGGAATACGAAAAATCATAAATGCAATAAATGTTCGATTATCATGAAGCACTTAAAATTGTTAATGATATTTTACATATGATTTGAACACTACGACAGAAAATAGATGTTTAGATGTGTTTAATATTTTACGTTTATATGCAATGATTAACTTACAAAGGCAAAAATACTTATTAATAAAAGTTGATGAGTTGTATATCTGTTACTAAAATCAAAACTCTTGGAATCAACTTGAAATACATGTGCAATAAAATGAAATATGATGCAATAGTGCTTCTGCCTATCAGTATCAAACGAGAAATATATTTTTAGACGGTTAAATCATTTTTTTCAATGCTGTATTATCATAATCAGCATGACAAAATATGTTAATAAAATGTTATATCCTACTTGTTTTATTAATGAAAATATATTTTTCGACACATTAATGATAACATACAAATAGGATATTGCTCTAAAGCTGATGAATAACCATTTTTTTCAGTGCATTTACGCCAAAAACATTTCGTATAATTATAAACAAATTGTTCTCCGAACTTTTGTTTGTTAGTGTCATAAACCTCCGCCGCGAGTTCTTTTTGGAGTGTCTTACGGATTCTGGGGTGTGATGATTAGGGATCCCAATCGAATATTCAAATATATTTGGCCTTTTTTCAATATTCGTATAGTCGAATATTAATTCAAATTATTCGAATATTGTTCGATTTTTTTTAAAGTAATTTAGAAAGTTCATTTGTGTTTTCTCTATCCTGATATTATTCTTTTGTAACCGATTATGGCAATCTAGATAGCCCTGTAATTAAAACGCCATACTGGAGTACTATATTGAAAAAAAAAAAATTGTCACAAAATACATATATATAAATATTTTATTTCGTTAAAATATCCCTTTTTATTTTTTTAGGATAGTTAACATGTCTAAAAATTTATTGTGTAAGTATGTATATAACTATATTATTACATGAAAATAAAATATTATACAGTAAGTACCTAGTATTTACAAGTGTAAATATCAAATATTCGAATATTTTACCAATTTCATATTCATTATTCGAATAATTTATATTACGAATATTTGGGACCCCTAGTAGTGATACAGCCACGACTCATCCTCTGTCATAAAAGAGTCTAGAAAAGCTTCTCCCTTCTGTGCAAAATGATACAAAAAATTTGTGCACGTCTCATACACAATTTTTTGTAACCATTTTTTCAAACACAAAATCACCAAGAAGATTTCTAGGAAATCACAGGAAATTCTTCATGAAGGTCTTCAAACGTCACACGGCGATCATTTCGCACTTGTACTTCAAATGCTTGCACAAATTCGTCAGAAATCACTGATGGCCTCCCACTCTTTGTCTGGTCATGAGTATCAGTACGGCATTCTTTGAACAACCCTGCCTACTTCGTGTATATCGTCGACTCATCACATCACTAGCATAAACTTCTACGGACTTCCGATGGATATTTGCAGCGGTATTGTTCTGCAAATAAAAAAAAACGGATGACCGCGCGGATCGCAAAGATGAAAGTTGGCGGGAGCGCGCGACGACCTCTCCCATCCGAAGAATTTACTGTGACTGTACAAAATGGCCGACAAATACGCGGGACCATACAAACTGAGAATTGGGATCCCCCCTGGATTCCAGGTGTACTAACTACGAAACAAACAAAATCTTCCGTCCTCAGGAGTCCTTGTAACCCTTATAGGTATATAATTGTGCTTAGAAGAACCAGATGTACATATTTATTAAATACGAATAATTCAAATGATCGATTAAATATTGTTTTCGGTAACAGTAAGATTTTTTGATATATTAGATGTTCCCATAGATTATTTTTTTCAATATAATTCAGATTTTTTTTCTAGTCTTTATTGAACTTTTTTATATAAAATATTATTCTACGTAATCTATCAACTTCTTCCACTTTTCCTTTAAATCATCTATAATTGGGTAATATAGATAAGTTAATCGGATACCGTCGCTTACCGGAAGGGCTGAAAAGTGCAGCCCGCTGTTGACGAAGACAACTGGGTCCCGATATTAGAATTAGAATTTAGCAGTTTAAAGATCAAGGCTAATGATATTAAATTAAAATTCCACGATATACTGTCTCTATGCATCGCTCCTAAGTCCATTGATTTTTTTTTTGTGCATATCTCTACAAAATATTATAAATGTTTTTCATTATCCTTCAAGTGAAAAATATGTAAGAAGTCTGAAGTCAAATCCATGAGCAAATATATTTATCGATAAGTCTGCCCTCTCTACATACATATCTATGCTGATAAGCTATTCTACGAAGCCAATTTAAAAGTGTTATAAAATTTAACTGATAATTTGAAATAAGATTACATGATTAAAAGTAGTCGAACGAGTAGTAACGGCATAGAAATGGAAGGGACATCGCGTGAGCCGAAGAATTATACAGTGTACGACAATGATCGAAATAAAAGTGTAATCGTCCAAGGATCTAGTTTCAAAGAGTTGAAAGAAAAGTCGTGTGCAGAACTCCTCAAAGATGCTAACGCAGATGCCAAGCTCTATATATCCGATGAAAACCAGGAAATTGCAGAAGATGACGATTTAACAAATGTTACAAGCGACACGCTTACGCTTGTCAAATCTAACGAAGTTAACAAGACATATGCAGAAAGTAATCTCGAAAAAATATCTACTACATACAGGAATGTTCCTCCAAAAATTCTCAATTACATGAATGAAAACCCATCTAAAGTTGTGCAGGCCATCGAGAAAATGATGAAAGCTGAATCGGATAAAAAACCTAAACTCTCGTCTATAGTTGAACATCCGGAATGGTTCGAAGAGGATTCCAAATTTAAAACTAAAGAAGAATATTTCATCAACAAGGCGCAAGCTAGAATGAAAGGATATTTCATGAAAATGAAAATGAAGATCTCAAAATCTCCCATATATTCGAATACCAGGAGAAAGGAACAAAAAATTAAATACGATGAATTCTTTAAACACGTCGAAAAACATCTTCAAATGAACGCATACCACGAGTATTACTTCGATAGAACATCTCTAAATAAAGACAAATTCAGCAAAGTAGACGGATTATTTGAATGTGAAGGAGAGTGGAATAAACAACGATGTGATAAAGACCACAAGATAAATCCGTATACAGATAAGGAGGTTAAAAAAAAATTCTCCACGTGGAGTTTCGACCACAAGATTGAATTGGCCAAAAGTGTTGTGCCGAGTATTATCAAAGCTGCGGATGCTGAAGTACTGTGTGCGAAATGCATGCAAGAGTGTGCGAACAATAGTCATATCTCAGTATTGCATTACTACAATCTAATGTTTACTCGACTAAATATAAAACTGGTTGAACCTACTTGCCACGTGCGTACGGCGCACGATCCTTTCCAAGATGTTTATGTTTTGTGTGACGAGTGCTACAAGACTCAAATTAATGATTTGAATTTACCAGAATAAGCAATGTAGTATTACGATCAGGGATCCCAATCGAATATTCGATATTCGAATATATTTGCCAATTTTTCAATATTCATATATTCGAATATTAATTCAAATTGTTCGAATATTATTCGATAATTTTTTTAGTAATTTAGAAAGTTCATTAGTTATAAATTCAAGTAAATATAACTTATTTAAAATCTTATATATAGCCGTCAATATGCTATCGATAATTAAAACATATTTTATGGGCGCAGCAAGGTTTCTTTTTTATCCGTATGACGGTAATAAGACGGCATTTCTTTGATTGTGGAACCCTCTTTTTATTATGGGTATTATTTGTTGTAGTTTTTTTTATCAAGCATTTTATTATCCATTGTCAAATTTTAAAAGCATCGTAAATTTGACAGCTGGTCTCTTTGTACACACTTTCTTTTCTAGTTTCGCCGAAGAACACATTTCCAATTTGCACAGATACAAATGCACTCATTATAATGACTGCAGCAATATCATGGACTAACTATAAATACTCAATGTTGTCAATTATATGAGCTCCTAAAACAGTGCTTCCTAACCTTTACTGTATTGCTATGACCTATCAGGGAAACTGATTTTACCCCTCTTTAAAATTTGTACTCAGCCACATGGCGCTGATCTGCCATTTTATTATCTACATACCAAAAATTACCAGCATGATTACCCCTGCAGAATACCTGTTTTACCCCTGTAGGGGTAATCCCCCCTAGGTTAGGAGCCACTGTTCTAAAACCTTTGCAAATATATATGTATGATACTCTAAACTAGGGGTGGCCAACCCAAATGGTCTCGCGGGCCACTTTGACAGTGCATCATAACTCCACGGGTCACATATAAAATTATGTATCCCCATATTAGATTTAGATACACTATAGACATTTTTTTGGAGTGAAAATTTTAAACATAATGAGTTATGTATTATTATTGTGTTTATTATTATTGTTAAATGTAAGCATAGATAATATAATAAACACTAAAAATTAAATATAAGAAATATATAAATGGAACCATTAAAAAATATTTATTTTACTAGTGCGATATTTGTTTCTCCACTCTTTCACTTAGATTTTGCAAATCGATCTCAATTTGGGTATTTAAGTTTATTTTGGATAACCAGTTCCATTTGGAAATATTCTGAGACTGATTTGAATTCAACATGAAAAGGAAATTAGTATATTTCAAAAATTTGGTTGTATTTGTCTAACTGAAAATTACTGAATCGGTTTTCAAAAGCAGCTGTAAGTTTTCTTATTTCTTTTGCATGTTTGATATAATTATAACATTTTGATTTCTAAAAAAATTTCAACAATGGAAAGTGTTGAGCGTTATTAATTTTCAATTGGGATTACTTGCGACCTCGCGGGCCGCGGGTTGGCCACCCCTGCTATGATTGATTATATTTTTTAAAAATATAATTGTTTGTGTTTTCTCTATCCTGTTATTATTCTTTTGTAACCGATGCAATCCAGATAGCCCTATAATTAAAAATCTCTACTGGAGTACTATATTGTAAAAAATATTTTTTTGGTCACAAAAAACATATATAAATATTTTATTTCGCTAAAATGTCCCTTTTTATTGTTTTAAGATAGCAAACATGTCTAAAAATTTATCGTGTAAGTATGTATATAACAACATTATTACATGAAAATAAAATATTATACAGTAGGTACCTAGTATTTACAAGTATAAATATAAAATATACGAATATTCGAATATTTTACCAATTTCATATTCATTATTCGAATAATTGATATTACGAATATTTGGGACCCCTAATCACGATTTACACTCGAATTTTTTAATATTTGACACGAATCAATTATTTTAGTTTAATTTGTGAGAATTTGTAGAATAATTCTGAAATTTCATTGCAGATTAAAAAAAAGAAAACTTTCTGTGCATTTATCCATTATTGGTTATAATCGCATTTATTCATACGTTATCATTTTTAAATGTTTATAACGTCATGAAAAGATGTTATTATCATCCATTCTTTGAATAAGTACTATTCCGTAGCAGTATTAAACCATCCTCTATCCATTCTCTTCTAATCACGAGATTTTTTTTTCTTTGCTAATTTACTTAAATACAATAGTCGAAGAATTCAATGCGCTTTTTCAAATTATTAGGTTTAGAACATTTTAACAATTAAAAAAGTGTGTGTATATTTAGTTATGCTTTTATCACAGAAATTATCATGATCCATGCAAAAAATGTGGTTTTTCTATACTCTCTTCTTTTTCCATATTTCTATACGGTCTTAAACTTGATAAAGTTTACGACATTAATGACCATTTCAACACATTTTCCGTGTGGACTGAAATATTGCATTCAGTGAACAAAATTCCTCATATTTTAGTAAATATAATTAAAAATTGATCTGTGATACACTCACAACTATCTACTGGATACGTAATTAACAATTCACCAGAAGGGCAATCAGCAATTCAATTAGAGACAAATTAGGATTCAATCTTAAAGTGGAGATGGAAGTGCCAATTCGAAAATAATTCTGATAATATAATGAAATGAAATAAATATAATGTTTTACATAAAGATATAAATAAGTTTGGTTGTGGGATGTTGTTTTTTACTTTATTATGTTTTACTAAATCTAATAATTGGTTTTTCATTACCATATATTACTATTGAATAAAATACCTATTTTGTTTTGTTTTAAGTGATGTTTCATTTACCTTTTCTTAAGATTTTTATCATTAATCATAGAAAATTCCAAGGCATACATCTAAACTATCGAGATCAATCAGTTGATCTATTTAAATGTCTTTATTATGTGATAGATCTCAACGCTCGGAAATTCCAGCTTCTATTCAATTTTAACATATACGACACGTAGTATATTAGAGAATTCTCTGATATAATAACGCATAGGTTTCGACGCAACACACTGATATTTGCTATACTGGCCGGGGATTCAAGCAGCTCTACACAGTTTAACTTGTTAACTCGAAGTGAATGAACGCATTTGGTACTCCAGCAAATTTAATTTAAAATTTCGCAACCCTACCCTTTAAATATGGACAAATGGAAAAGAATCAATCTAACGATCAATAAAAATAGAAATTATACAAAAGTTTGAGTCTGGAATGTCTACGTCTCGTATATGTGAACGATTTCTGTAGGACCATACATAATAATACCGGAGAAGTAGCTGAGGAAGATGTTTTACATTGGCTAGAAGTAGATGAAGGTGACCCCGGGTAGAATATCATGACTGAAAGTGAAATAGCAGATGAAGTTATGAACCTAAAAAATAAGGAAGGAAGTGTAGCGTGGGAATAATTTATTTAATTATTTCTATTTAATTTTATAATTAATTAAATTGTTTCGTCGTTTAATATCGATTTTTGGTCGTCAAAGCGGGTCGTTTTTAATGACGTTCGGACCTGTAACGGTTCCTAAGGGTTGTAGGCCGAGCGAATTCTTGCAATTCAGTTCTGGACGCTTTGGGGACCAGTCGTATTAATTATTGGCGGCGAACCTCATTTGCCGCCAATTTCGCGCTACGTTCCCATCATCAAGCCTTTGCGTCGTGATCGTCTGCCGTATCAATATGGTAAATTAAGTTTCTTAATTGAAGTTCATCGAGTTTTAATTGTTTCCCTCTCGTTTTTGAGGTTTCCTCCTTTTTGGTGTCGTCGTATGAGCGGTCGAGGGTAAAGAATCGCCCCCTCGGCAGAGGTATACGTATTTTTCCGTCGCGGATGCTTCGAGTTTGCTTCGGGGCTTCGGGCCGAGATGAGAGGCGCAAGGGTGCGTCCGGCCTCCGGAGCGCCCCGCGATTCGAGACGCCCCTCGTGGCGGGCTGCTTGAGGCAGCTGCGACGAAGATTGCGGGCCCCCGAAGACGGCAAGGGGCTTAAACGCAACAGAAGTGAAGATAGCGAAGAAGAAGAAACAACAAATGAAGTTATCAGTAATAAGATCACATCTTGACGATCAAATAACATTTATTGACTATTCGTCAGATAACGAAGTTCAACTATATTATAAACATTTTTTTATTACAAAAAAACAGCAAACTTTAAAAGTGCAAACAAAACTTGATTCCTTTTTCAAATTACCCAAAACAAGCGCGTCGACATCAAATAGCAACGTCACTTCACAAGTGTCCGAAGACAATTAAATAAAAAATTATTTGTGTTTCGATTTTTTTTTATTTATACCTAAATACAGTGTATTTTCATAAAATATTTTAATTTATTTTAAACATATTTTTATATAACGGACTTTCGACTTCAACGGACACCCCCCCCCCTCCCCCCCAATAGTCCCTTATATCGAGGTTTTACTGTACTTTGTTTTGTTATTTTTTCATTCTATTCAACCAAGTTTACATACCAAATGACTTCTTCCTAGATGAGCTTATCTATATGAAATATTCGTACGACAAAACTAAGCGCTTCAATTGACTGAAGAAAGAAATCTATATATTTTTAGATTTATGGTTAGATAGGTACTCATAGTTAAAATTGGAGTATTTTTCAAGATAATACAGAGTTTTATGTCCTTGAAAAACATTTTTAAATGGCCATACACAATATCGATCATGTAGACATCTTTAGACAAACGTGGCAGAGAATATAATTTAAATGTTAGCACTAAAAAAGTATTAAGTTCAATTTTAAAATATTATTTCAGAGAATATAAAAATCTAATAACCTAAGCAAGCAACCACTTAAAAATAATAATAATTATTATTAACACACCTTTATTCAGAAAAAAAAATGGTGTATCAATATACACATTTACATAAAAAAAAATATTAAGTCTTAGATTACTCTCCTTATTCTAATTACAAATATGAATTTTAGTTTTTAATTGATTTTACATATAATAAGTTAACTTATTTCACAGGAGGGGAAAAATCCCTTAGCGACATATGTACCTCCTTAAAATCTATTTTACAAACTGAAAATAAATAATTAAATCAAACATATATCCATACATACATCTTGCACCCATGATTATCTACTACATATAATAAAATGTATTTTGGCATCTTTGGCAACTTCAAACTAATAAATATGTTTTTTTTTGTTTAATTTTTAGGAATGACATATCTCTAAGAATGTCTTCCATAATTTGAGTAAATAAATCCGGATTGTTTCAATGCTTTACAGCTAATTCACAAATTCGTAGGCTTGCCTTTATACCTGCTTCTGTTCGCAGGCCAGAGGTTCCCGTTGGGGATCTTTCTTATCTTTGTTCTAGTAAGGGAGCAAATTAAGTCAAAAAAATATTAACAAAGATTTAAAAAAGGCGAATCATCATAGTGCAGCCTCAAACAGTCCACTGCAGCACTATGGCCTCTTCAATATCCATCCATAGGAAGGAGTTACATCCATTATGTCTGAATGATATATTCACTTCCTCATTCGCTTAACATTGAAGGTAACACAACCTCCGATTTTCATTTGGTCCAGCGGATCTCCTGGATGAACTTATCGAAGGGCGGTTTCGCGACCGTCTCGATAGGGAAGTGTGGAGGGAGTTTGTAAAGACTGAGTAGATTTCCTCGGAAGACCGTGGAAAGCTGTTCTAGACGACCCTGTTGATTTTACTGGAAAGGGCTTTCTGGAATGCAAATAATCCAGTCCCTCCTTTCCTAGCTAGGGCGTTGCCTGAATGCGTGTTGGGTGAAGATATACGTGACGCTTAAATGCATCTCGAATTCGCTCCTATACCAACTGAGAGTGTCTCCTCCTCCACGTGCAGCTTGTCGAGCGGATTCGAGACTGAGTGGTTTCCTTTTTCAGGTAGAGCCTCTCAGTTCGGCAATTTCAAAGCCATATAGAAGGCAATGGAAGACGATGCTGTTATCGTTGCAAAGTGATTTTTTTCGTACGCCTCCCTTTAAGGCCACCTTCTTGTTGTTTATTTTGTCCTTATTCTGATTCTAAATATTCCTGGTTCTAAACCAGTAAGGTTTCTTATGTTGTATACTATTGCGTGGAGTTAAATATGTACGAGAAAGAAAGTCTGTGTTCATACATTGCTTAATCCTTTATAGGGCAAATACCGGAATAGGTTAATATATTAACCAGTCACTTTAAGGTTGATATTTCTATGGGTGCTATTGGAAATATAGACCTTAACGCGACTGGTTAATATATTAACCAATTCTGGTATTTGCCTTATAAAGGGTTAAGGATTTAAATTGTGGTATACTTGCGTAATCTTTTACGAATCGCTTTGAGCTTTGAGTTAAGTTTTGCCGATAGGTAACTAGTTTTTCTTAGTTGTGGTAGTCAGAAGAACCGACGAAAGTCTTTGTGCATGCGAGAGCCAAGAGTGAGTAAAATTATGTAAATATATTAACCTCGTACACTCAAACCTTTTTTTGTGCGATTTTGAAGTTATGTGGTTTATTTTAAAAGTATTTTTTTTTATTTCATTTCATTTTTTGCATTTGTTTCGACTTTTAAAAATACATTATCCAAAGTAATTTCCAAATTTTAGTGACGCGGCAACTTGGCCGGTCCTACCATAATAAAATCTTTTAACGCGTTTTTCTCGAAACTACTTTTTGCAACAAGATTGACATCATATATCAAGTTTTAATTAATTAATTTACTTCAAACTGGGTACGAATCTTTTCTATATAATTCTCTATTATTCCTACCAGATTTATGTCACAATTTATTTTTTAACTATATAAAAAAAATTAAAACTGTAAAAAAAAAGTGACGACTGATTTTTTTTAAACAGTTGCCATTTTGTGATTTTTTTGTTTGAGATAGGGACTATAATGACAACTTTACTAATTATGAATTATTGTTGGAAATAAAAAATCTACACAGAACAATTATGACATTGACATTGGGTATACTATTTTAAGTTATATCGAAAATAACAACGAAAATTATCATACAGCGATGATAGTTTGTAATTAAAATAATTAGTATTTCCCTAGTAGATGTCTGGCATTTGAGATACCAGATGTCAAACATCCTTAAAATTTTACCAATGATGCAAGACGTCCTTTAAATGTTACCAAAAATGTTAACCAGTTTTTTATTAACTATTTTTATGCGATTTTGGATATATTTTATATAGTTGTTTCAAAGTTATGCGGTTTTTAAAATCCATGGAACGCATTTTCACTTTTTCTATATAAATCATAGCTTTTTTGGTGCGATTTATATTTGTGCGATCTACCGCGGAACGCATCTACTGCACAAAAAAGATGTTTAAGTGTATATTGAATAAGCAAGTGGAAAGTGAGGGCACAAAAATAAAGAAATCTGGGTGAAATCCTTCGAACACCAAAAAACAAACTAATAAAAAATTTATCTAATTATTATGGATTAGCTATCCGCCGACATCCTGACTCAATAGAAAATATGAGAAATGCTATATGGGCCACATAATATCACAAAATTTCGACTGATGAGCAACAAACGCGAACAGATGATACTAGTTTTTGACGTAATTAAAATTATATAAACATGACTCGCGGCAATCTTAAAAACTCAATAATTGCATTTATATACATATTATTAAATTATTATTTGTTTTGCTATCAATTTTCAAGAACCATAACTCATCAATTTGTAGACCAAGCCGAGCTGAAACTCTGTCCTAATCGTAAATAATTCTCTATAAAAGATAAGATAAAAATAACCCTGTCGTTACTAAAACTTACAATGACCATTAATAATAAATACGAGTAAATAAATAAACCATCTCAAATTATTAATTTCAGTGATTAAATGGTTTATTAGCATCCCACTTATCTAAACTTTTAAATATTGATCCTTCTCAAAGTACAAAACCATCTGAACTACTCGAGGATTTTGAATGTCTAGCCTTGTGGAAGAAAAGATAATGAATAGTGAAATGATAATGAAAGTTGGCCATTAAAAATAATGCTAGGCCCACTATAAGTAAAGGTAAAAGTTCGTAAATTAGTTGAATTAGTCTGATGGTCTAACTTCTACTGATTCGCTCACTGCCGCATCCATTTTGGTTCATTAAACTACACTCCGCATTGTATCGAACACCCTTGCCTTATTACCATCGCTGCGTATCATGAAAAGGTGTAAATACACTCAAACCCCTTTTTGTGCGGCTTTTTTTGCGCGATTTCGAAGTTATGCGGTTTTTTTTTTAAAACATTTTTTTAATTTCATAAAAAGTACATATTGAGATATTTTGCATAAAATAGAAAAATAGAAAATAAATCAATAATGATATTTTAGAGAATTAAATATTTTAACTGCCACTCTTTCCTTAGAGCTCCTCTTTTAATGTGGCATATAAGATATGAGCAATAGAAGATAAAGAACCACACTCTCTAAAAAGTCAAATTGAGAATTTGTAGTTTGAGGGGGAGGGGGGTTAAAAATCGTTCACGTATATCTAACAAAAAATGTCGCAATAAAAGAGTTAAATAAATATATCATATCACTAATCGCTATATGGGATAAGATAACGTGGTGTCAAATCAATAAATAGTATCGCTTTAAAAATGGAAGGAACTTCGCGTCAGCTGAAGAGAAATTTTGAAGGGTCCGACAATCAACGAACTAAATTTCCAAAAATCAATGAATCTGATTTTAGAGGTTTGGTGGAATACACAAACGCACGACTCTCGATTACCGATCAGGCAAGTTACTCGAGCTCTTTTTCCGAAGAAAATATTCGTATGGAAGACGAAGATCATATAAAAAATCTCTCAGGTGGTAGTTCATTTGAGATTGCCCACCCTGATAAAACTCAAAATAATAAATTATCACAAGACTACAAAAATATTAGTCCGAAAATTCTCCAATACATGATGGAAAATCCAGAAAATGTTATAAGAGTCATTAAAGATATGATGGATTCAGAAATGGAAAGCTAAAAATGAGAGATAATTTGAAGAAAACACCAACGTCCAGATAAAGAAATACGACGAGATTGTGAAACAATTTTTCAAATAAACATTTTATTGTTAACCCTTTTTTTATGTATATATTATTAGATAATAATAAAATTTAATGATTAGTGAGTACTTGAATTATCAAATTTGATTTTGTTAGATTTAATTTTAGCGAAGTTGCATACTGTACGAATATCTCCAAAAAAATAATGCAACAACTGCAACTAAAAGTATTTGCGATAAACTCGGAGAATCTATAACTGTTCGTCAATGCCAGAGATGGTTTAAACAATTTAAAAGTGGAAATTTTAGTTTTTAAAATAAGGTCCGAATTGAGAGAAAGGTGAAAGTGGATGACACTATCCTGCGTGCTGGAATTGAATCAAATCCGACACAGACTATACAAGAATTACCAGATAGGTTTGGATAATCTCGGAGTAGTGTTCATGGACACTTAACATTTTTGGACAGAAAAATAGGAAAAAACATAAAACAGGGCGCGTGGGTACCGCGCATCATTACTGACGAGATCAAGGTGGTATGGTGGTGACTATGAATCGTAATTTAATCGATAAAGAAAAAAAACATTTTTACGCTATCTTATGGGATGGGGGTGAAAAGTGGACGTTGTGCTCAAAATATAATGGCTTTCAATTGGTCAGCTAAAAAAACCAACTGTTCGACTGAGCTAACTGTAAAATAAACTCTTTTGAGTGTATGGTGGAATTCCAAGGGATAATCCACCAAGAAGTCCTTCTATGTGATCTCATCACAATTCATCAGTGATTCATATGGGGTACATAAGTCACTGATGAAAAAAAAAATCGTAACTCGAAAGATCGCCTTCAATTCAAATTCTTTCAAATGCAAAAAAGTAAATCAAAATATGGTATATATTACAAAATAAATTCTAAAAAACATCTGCATACGGCGGCACTGCATGAGGGAGCTGCGACGAGACCCCCAAGGAGTCAGCGACAGTTCACGCTACAATATTAATTCGTTATTATCAATTTCACAAATAGTTTCTCGATAGCTTTTTTAAGTGTAAGTAATATAGGTGTGACTGATAAAGTCCCACAAGATTAGATAAGATTAACCCTCTTAATACCAGGTTTATCGCCGATTAAAAGTAATATTTATGAAAATTATCGATGTACCGGTATAACTCACATAAATCATTTTTTACTTTAATTTTTATGTTAAATATATAGTTTTGTTTATAAGTATCCCACCACACCGAGATTATTAAGTACTAACTCCTACAAATGAAAAAAAACACCCATCGGACGGTTGCCAGGTCCCTCATAAATAGTTCCTGACTTATGTATGTCGAGATAAAAGTTTAAAATTCAATTGCCATGATATGATTATTCATCATGTTTCATGGAATACCAGCAATTATTGAATTGGTAAATTAATATTCTAACCAAAGATTTAAGCACTTTGGCAAAATGATGAAAACGAATAAAGAATAAAAAACATTTTAACTCTTATTTCTCATATTTCCGATCAAATTAATTTATGTTCATGTAAATGCATACATGTGTGGCTCATATAGAGAGCCCCAGCCTTAGGCATCCGTACTATATGGCCTACTCAGTGAAGATCAAAGCCAATAATCAACATGTCCATGACCTCCCCGGTTTTATATCGTTGACTCGACACCAAATATTTGATTCCGAAGAGGTCAGAACATTTTTCAAAGCTTTATCGACTTTATCGTCGATTTAAAAAAATATTATATGTAAAACGGTTATATAGATTATCAGATTACATTATGAGATTACATATTTTTGATATTGATAGATTATCAGATCTACTTAGTCGATCATGGCGAAAGACGAGAGAGGTATTTTCTTGGTCTGAATCAAAGGAATTGTAAAAGCAATAAAATTCATTTATTGTTTTTTCTTTGCGAATAACCAAATTTCTGATCCAATTTCGACAATTAATTATATCGATTGCACTTCTCTGGTAAAAATGAAAATACTCGTACTTACAGAACTCTAAACCGTGGAACTCCAGTGTAAAAAAGCTTCTGTCTTGAGAATCAAAAACATATCAACTACATTATTAAAGCATATAATTTCTTTTGTGAAATTGAAGAGCATGCATCCGAAAAATTGCATTTAATTGATATACACGATTAACACATTCCGATTCGCTCATTACAAAAGCATATTACGCGGGCGCTTTAGTAAATCTGTTCGTGTGAAAACGCGTATTTTATAGACTGGAGCTTTTGACGCACAAAAAAAAATATAAATGCTATATATTTTTCTAGTTTCTTTTAAAGATTATGTTATGTATATCCAAAATAATATAAATCATAAAAATATTTATTTTTTTCCACTATTTTCTATATGTGCGTTCTATACTTCGTCCATATGACACATAAAAAGCAAATTCTTCCTGTGTTTATTTTTAACTCTTTTTACGTTTGATTTTTTATAACTGACTGCGAAAACATTTATTTACGACCTACAAAATTATCAAGTCAAGTTTATGAATATCATCAATGGAACATCAATTTTTGTATTTCACCACGTTGAAACGCACACCACAGATTGAAAGCCACTATTTTGTTTATTTATTGTACAGTAAGCTGTTGTGAAGACACAAAAAAATGGTTTCAATCAGTCCGCTAAGAATTATTATTTTGCAAGTTCTTCGAAACTCGCGCTGACTTTAGGCAACACTACGAAATACAGTGGTTGGAATGCGTTAATATCATTTGACCGTTTGACCTCGGAGAGCTTGCGTACATCTGTAGATATTTATAAATCATTGATATTTGAATTTAAAATAAAATTCTTTATTTGAATTAATTAATAGATCCATTAGAGTTTTATAACTCATTCTGCATAAGGTAAGTTACGCATACAAATTACGTACGACGCAATGCATGTAATTGCTTATATAGTTTATATTACCTTTTAACGATATATTTATATTTTTCTTTTATTATTAAAGTTTTATGTGTTGTATGGTGAACTTCAGTGCCAATACATAAATAAATATGACAGCAAATTTATTTTTATCACAAATACAACGATATATAATAAATATTATTGCTTTAACATATATTATATACCGATTCACGCATATTACTCGAAGAAATGTGGTAATTAAAGGGTTAGCATTTATTTGATTTAAACAATCAGTATGGCCTTAGAAATGGAAGGGACATCGCGTGAATCGAAGAATTATATAGTGTTCGACAATGATCGAAATAAGATTACATATTAAAAAGTAGGCGAACGAGTAGTATTGGCATTGAAATGGAAGGGACATCACGTGAGTCGATGAATTATACAGTGTACGACAATGATCGAAATAAAAGTGCAATCGTCCAAGCATCTAGTATCAAAGAGTTGAAAGAAAAATCGTGTGCAGAACTCCTCAATGATTCTAACGCAGATGCCACGCACTTTATATCCGATGAAAACCAGCAAATAGCAGAAGATGACGATTTAACAAATGTTACAAGCGACACGCTTACGATTACCAAATCTAACGAAGCTAACAAGACAGACGCAGAAAGTAGTCTCGAAAAAATATCTACTACATACAGGAATGTTCCTCCAGAAATTCTCAATTACATGAATGAAAACCCATCTAAAGTTGTGCAGGCCATCGAGAAAATGATGAAAGCTGAATCGGATAAAAAACCTAAACTCTCGTCTATAGTTGATCATCCGGAATGGTTCGAAGAGGATTCCAAATTTAAAACTAAAGAAGAATATTTCATCAACAAGGCGCAAGCTAGAATGAAAGGATATTTCATGAAAATGAAAATGAAGATCTCAAAATCTCCCATATATTCGAATACCAGGAGAAAGGAACAAAAAATTAAATACGATGAATTCTTTAAACATGTCGAAAAACTTCTTCAAATTAATGCATACCACGAGTATTACTACGATAGAAAATCTCCAAATGAAGACAAATTATGCGATAAAGACGGATTATTTATTTGTGAAGGAGAGTGGAATAAACAACGATGTGATAAAGAGCACAAGATAAATCCCTATGCAGATAAGGAGGTTAAAAAAAAATTCTCCACGTGGAGTTTCGATCACCTGATTGAATTGGCCAAAAGTGTTGTGCCGAGTATTATCAAAGCTGCGGATGCTGAAGTACAGTGTGTGAATTGCAATCAAGAGTGTGGAAAGAATAGTCATATCTCAGTATTGCATTACTACGAACTAATGTTTACTCGTAAAAATATAAAACTGGTTGAACCTACTTGCCACGTGCGTACGGCGCACGATCCTTTCCAAGATGTTTATATTTTGTGTGACGAGTGCTACAAGACTCAAATTAATGATTTGAATTTATCAGAATAAGCAATGCAGTATCACAATTTACCCTCGATTTTTTTAAATATTTGATTGAAATATTTATGAAATGTGTTTTCTGTATGTTCCGCGTTCGTGAGCACGTTTTGCAATTACAGTCATTTTGTGTATGTTTGTAAGGGACGAGTTCTCTGTATTCTTCGAATAATACCTACTTTATAAATATTTTTCATGATTTATATAAACAATAACTATGTGTTTTAGTGATAGTTTAAATTTTTTTCCATGAATTACGTCGATAATTGATGTTCCAGATAATTTTAAGGTGTCCGCGAAAGCATCAAGCTCGAATTATGCAACTCGAATACTACTGAATGATTTAGCTTGAATTTTTCAATAAATTGTTTTTATTTAACAACATTTTTTTAATTCACAATCCTTATTTTAAAACATGAGTGAAATTGTATGAACACACCGGCACGGAAAGTTGCCCAAACTTAATATTCAGCTTAAATCAAAATATGTGAAAACCGTGCATATTTTAGAAAAAAATGGCATTATATTGAGATTTTAATGCATTTTAAGTTAGTTAATTAAAAAATTAAAACACAGTTTAATTATGCCAAGAACCTCTTCAATGTTCCACTTGGCTGTTCGACTTCCATTGACGACTGTCAACTCTGTACGCGTTTAGACCTTATGCCGCCTCATATGTTCACAAATTTCCCGTCAAAGCTCAAAGTTTGTCTGGTAGTTATGGTAAAAAAACGCTCTCCACTTCTAATTTGGAGCCCTCAAAACCACTCTGGACGTATCCGTATAAAACTTTGCTTTGCTCTATCATCCAATCGGGATGTTCGCGGGCGAATCTTTACTAAGCAACGCGATGCTGCCTGAAGAGTTCTGGCCCTCGTGCCGGTCTTTTAGCGCGTACATCTCCCTTTCATCCTTCCTTTTATCGTCCACTCACTCAAGTTGACACCTCTTATCGATTGATATGGAACTGATTTCGCAGGACTTCCAAGATGATAAACCGATTATTACGAACCAATGTGCATTTACATTTTTCTTTTTATTAATGGTGGTTGTGACCTTAGCCCCCATGATTCCCTGAATATACAAGTTTAACCATTAATGGTCAGTTGATTTTTATTTACATTTTTTAAATTTATTTTAAACAATACAATATAACACATTTATAAATACATATTTATAAAAAATAAACAATAAAACAAAATTTAAACGAAGAACTGTCAATAAATCACATTTAACTCACTGTAGTCGTAGTGCGGCTAACACTGTTCTGAACATAATGTTGCACAGAAGCTAAAACACTATAAATTGTTATCGAATATCTACTTTTAATAAACAAACACAAGTTATTTTACATATCCTCATCTAAACAATTAACTAAATGAAACATAGTTGCTTCATATCGCTGTGTTTATGTTTGGGCTACATTCCGTGCCGCTGAGTGTATAAGATCACCAGTGGTGATCTTATACACGTGGTGATTCACCACGAAATCAGAAAATATTTAGCAGAAAACATCATTGTTATTAGAAATTAATGGAAATTACTTGAGCTTTGCCATAGTTTTATACTATAGTTTGATAATGATGGTTGTTGTAATAAATTACCATTCAGACAGTAATAATAGAATTCTTTAAAATTTTCATAATTATCTTTAAGCCAAATAAACATTATGTTGATATTACTTTATAATTTTGTTAATTTTTCCCAGAATCTCAACATTTGCATTTCAATTAATCCTTTTCGTTTAAATCAATAATTGCAACCATTACTCTTCAAACAGCAGACTTTATCGTATTTTCATAATTATTAATAAAAACATAGCTTAAACACCAACAGCTGTAATTAACATTTTTATTGTCAATTTTTTTTAAATACTATCGTAACCTAAATATAAGTCGCGATTCGCGTTAAAAATCGCTTATTGTAATTGATACCCGCAATAAAAAAATACTATATCCAATAGTATGCTATTTTTTGGAAAGCTTCTTCTTGCATGAAAATTAGCTTCTAAGGCTATTTCAGAAACTGTGATTAACAATGACAATGATTACTTCTGTTTACGATTTTCTTTAAAAACTTCAGAAAACATGGTCCATCGCTTGATCTGGACTGACAGTTCAGGATTGCATTTTACAGTTTAGAATGATATATTTTTGAGTGCCGATCCAGTTACCAAAAAGTTAAATTTATAAGCAGAAATTATATTTAAAAATACTCTATCGATTCGTGTATTTAAATATTCTTCCAACTAAAAAATATTTATTTATACTGTTTTGGTTATGCGTCTGTACAAATTATTTAATACTAGCAAGCATCCAGCAAGGGTTGCAATACCAAACTTAAAGTAAAAATTGTTAGTGTTTTAATTTTGTTTATTGGAATGCTTTTATATATTTTTAATTATTATAAAAAACGGCTATACGATCGCGCTTATTAATTATTTGAGAGATTTAAAATTCAAATGACCTCTTTCCGATATTTCGAATCTCCTGCCGGACTCATGGACGCGAAATAACTGTTAGAAATAAAATCCATTCGCTTCAATAGTCTTTTGAAAACGAGAAATTAAACTACTTATTCCATTTTTATAAAAGTCCGCACTTTAGAACCAATAAATTCTTCGAACCCATTACCCTTTCCGGTTTCGAAGCTCTATGTTCTTAAATAGTACTCCAAGTGGCGAAAAGCTTAAAATTTGTTGGAAAGAGATATGAAAAATAAAGTGGGTCTTATAATTTAAATAATTTAATATGGAAAATTTTACTAGCATTTATTCGATCGAGGGTTGTCTTGGAGCAATATGAGTCGATGCCTGTTTATTAGAATACCTAATTTCTATTTTTTAACGCATTTTTAAATTTCACGACAATACAATTCAACCGTAATTACACCCTCTAGGTTTTAAAAAGGAAAAATGTATTATGTCTTTCTTGAGCATTTTTGATGTATTGAAAGTTTTGGTGAGTGTCCTGGAGATTCATCGGCATTCAACAACTACCCAGATATTTTCCTATTGTATAATATCCATTTTTCACAATTAATGACACGGCTTAAAAAATAAGTATTATCATTACGAGTAATTAACTAAAAACACACCCACTTATCCAGCATGTTAGCCTTTTATATATTAAAGCGAGATGACGAAAAATACACGCATCGCTAACATCTAACTCACAAGCAAACGCTCGAACTGTATGTGGATTATCTCTAGCTATGGATTTAAAATCTTTATCAGTAACGATGGTTTTAGGTCTTCCTCGGGGATCATTATTGAACTTGTTCCAAACACTTTTCATAGACGACTGGGTAACTTCATTCCACACTTCGTCAATATTGTAACTGTTTTCGTCAAACCCGCGTAGTATTGTAACGTGGAGAGGACAGTGCTCTCCGAGACACAGTCCACGTGTTATTCCAGACGCCTTACTCGCATGCGAATTCTTTCTCATTCCGGACCGCGATGAAGCCAAACGAAAAGATGGAAGTAATAGGCTGCTAATGGAAACTCTCTCGTTTTAACTATTATATTTTATTTACGAAGAGGTTGCAGCTATGAGCCTCCGAGAAGGACATCTTCTCGCAGCTTCTAACGACTTGCCACCTCCCGTGCATCACCACAGAATTAGAAGCGGTGTACGCCCAATAATCTAGCTAGATGTCGTTAGCAAGATGCAATGTGTTCGCAGGAAGACAGAAGATTTCACTGTTAGTTTGACACATTGCGTCCGAAGGGAGACGGAAAGATGTCGCTGTTAGTCTAGCGAATGGTATCTGCACAGATTAAAATCGATTCTGCGTGGGGGTCCACGTAACGATATCTTATGTTTAATTCATGATGATTTGTATATAAACGCATCAAAATTTTTGAAAGAAAACAATGTTAAGAAAATATCATAATATAAGGAATCTGCATTCACCGGGGTCACCATATGCGGGAGTTGCTGATTTTCTGGGAGTTGCTATATTGCTAAACGTTGCTTCTTAGAATCCATTTTATATAAACAGTAACTGGCATATTCGAATGATGATTTCACACATCCAAAAGTCGTTTAAATATACTCGTACAACTTAAATTAATGTATATGAATATTTGATCATTCTATAAGCATTACATAATGTAAACCAAAGGCTTACATAAAACTAAGAACCTATTTTAAAATTCCATCAAGCATCTTTTCTTCGATACACATAGTACGCACAAAGTGCAGATGTCATTAACAAGGCCCTATCATCAATTGGATACGTTCAGACTGAATTCGCAAAGCAAGTGTTATACTGACCGTAGAATGGTGGGTGTGCGGCGAAAGCCATCTTAGGACGGCAGCCGCAGTGGTGTAGTCCGGTCGAGGGGGCGGTGGTGCCGAATGCTGAAGGGCGGCTGCGAGCTGCTGCGCCAGTTCCAGCGCCCGCGAGCGCGACGAGCGAGCCGCCCCAGCACCGCCCCCGGCGTTCGTTTCACCGCCAGCTCCTGCTGCGCCGCTCTCTCCACCTGAAAATAAAAACCTTCAATAACAATCCTAAAACTCTTATGAAATATGTGTGAAAAAGTTGCAAGTTGCAATTATATTTTTAAATTCACATTCTATATACACGCAAGCAAACCAAACTTTATGAAATATACTCGTACTTTTAGTTCTTACGCGCTATGACCCTATATAAATAAGGGCTTCGAACCGTTGTTTTTTTCATATGAATTGTGGTTTTGAGGGAAAGAAACTGATAACCGGTAAAACCATTTTTTGTCGGAACAAAAACCGTAACCGAAATGATATAAATGTTAGGAACGTAACTGAAGCCAAACTGAGATAAGAAAAATAACAGTTAGAAGCCCTGATATAAATCAAGATTACAAAAAAATCTTTAATGGAGACATTTCTTAATAATTGAAAAAACGACTTGTTTTCAAAACAATACGAATGATCGATCTTTCTGAAAGCATAATACAATAACATTCCAGATGGTGATAGGAGCAACTAAGCAATGGAATTACCTTCCAGAATTATCGCTACAAGAGAAGGGTTAAGTCGAGTATAAAAGAGGTGCAGATCGCCATACAGTCAAAAAAATACAGCCAAGCTTCGAGTCAGCTTCGGCTCAGCTCCGAATGAGCTTCGAGGCAGTTTCGAGCTTCAAGCTTCGAATCGGCTTCCAGCCAGCTTCGAATCAGCTTCGGCTCAGTTCTGAGTGAGCTTCGAGTCTTGTTCTAAGGCTCAATCAGCTTCGATCTTCAAGTCTAGTCAAGGCTCAGTCTAAGGCTCAGAAGTCAACAAACCCACCTATTTTTAATCTGGGCCGGGGTGTAATATCAAAATAATAGCACATGTTTGTGTTATCGCTCTATGAATAGAATTACCAATGATAATATCTCTGAGAACCTATTTTTTTTTTATTTGGGTCCTTTCCAAAAGTTTATCAATCTCTAATCTATATAGTTAATGTTAAACAAAAAAAATCACGATTTCTCATTCCATGGGGTTGATAGAAAGGATTAAAAACGTATAAACAGAAATTCTACCGAATAATAATCAGCATATTCGGTGAAATCCGATGAAAAAATCAAGCATTTATTCGTTTAAGATTTAACTAATTTAATTATGAAGAAATTTACAAGCATTTGAAAAACAATACGTGAGATGTGTTGCAATTCGATATCCCGAAGTTATATCGAACTTAGACTTGGGAATAACGACATAAACTGCCTATAAGGCCTGATCCACACTACGGTGCCGGTAATGGTTCGATCTCGCTCTCGGTCTCGGTCCGGTCAAATATTCTCATACAAAAAACGGGATTGGAACGATCCGATAGTGTGAACACTCTGATTGTTTCTTGTGTAAGAATATTTGATCGGACCGAGACCGGAGCGAGATCGAACCGTTACTGGCACCATAGTGTGGATCAGGCCTAAACGGGACATATTGTCACGTTATGTATTATCTATATGACAGCCTAATAATATCATAAATATGTCAAACCTAATAATATCAAAATACTTAATCATTGAAAAATTTCAATTTGATCTTATGTTTGATAACTTTATCGCAAATGTATATTTACTCAAAGCAAATATTAAAGTTAAAAAATATACTCATATAGTCTTTTATAGCAACGGTTCTTAAACTGGGATCCGCGAACCCATTACCGGTATGTGGACTGTACATTCCTATACCATTAATCTAATTACGATGAAACTTTAGAGAGCTATGTAGAGCTGTGTATCGACGGAGGTTTTTAAATTAGCACAACCATTGTTTGTGTGCGAAATTTGTTTTGCGAGACGTTTAACGGATGCACCATATTGACGCATATTGATCAAGTGAAGTGAAACGGGGCCGCGGGGCGGAGAGAGGAAGGATGCGCGCGCAATATGACGGAAAGGGAGACAATCAGTTGTCGAGGCGAGATTTAGCGTGATCTTAACCCTTCAGTTCGCACTACACATAGCCTGAAGCAGTAAATCACGTAACTGTACTACTGCGTTTCTTTTCAAATAATTACTAAGCGCGTGTGACATTACAACGCATACGCCGAGTACTCGCTAGTACGTATTTAATAATTTCAAGAAACACATCAAACATGATTTTCCAAAATTTCGCCGATCAATATAAGAAAGTTAAAAAATTGCCCTTTAAAAAGACATCAATAAATAAACTGTTCATAATGTTCCCGGGTGGGTAACTCCACGATATCCACCCATAAACCCCCAGGGGGAAGCCAACCCTACGCCCGTGGGCAACGGTTGAACCCTTGGGGTAATGATGTGGAGTAGAAGTGCGCAAAATTAGCCTCGTTGGTTTGCTCATCAAACGCAGATGGGGTAGCCCAGCTAACATGAGTTGGGTAAACAGGTCATCCTGTCTCACCACTATCCTCAGTAGCCTAGGCATACGGGGGAGAACGGTTTTAGGCTGTTCGAACGGCGACTCGTCTCCGTAGCTAGGTACTACATATAACCGAACCAATACGAGTACCATGGGGAAGGGGTAGCCCCTGCAGTCCGTCATCTGCTGCAGCCCCTTTCAAACTGAGGTTGGACTCATGATGGCAGTGAACCCGCGGTAGTATATCCATTGATTTAGCACAACCTCTGTCCTTCCTTTTCCATCGCACCTTCAGTTGCATGTAGTCCTAAGCTGGTCTTCCTGTGGAAACCAGCTTCGGACTTTGCTCCGCGCCCTTCAGAGGACTGGAGGGCGCGGAGCAAAAGGAGTGGGCGCCTGGACGCTCTGCGCGTAGCGTTTCTCGTGATTCCAAAAGATCATTGAAAAACACTCTGTGTCCGGGGTAACCCGGAACATACCATGCAGCACCGCACGAAATTAAAATTAAAATTCGACATTAAAATGATTCCCCAATCCAGTCAGTCGCTGTCTGTCGTCTGCCATGTTCATAATATTTTAACACACTCCAGCCGCTATATTTCACATAAAGCGTCACCTGAAGTCTGCGAGAATTTCGAAGAATTTGCAAACTAATACTTCTTCAAATCGGATATATGCGACGGAGATAATACAAACAATTTTCCTTGTCTTAATCGGAACCAACTGTCGATGAGAGTTTCACTTTTCATAACGTTCAAGTCAATTTGCCCTACCGGGCCTATAGAAGTTTTATTTTTCAAAAAATATATAATTTCAAATATACATCATTAATATATTATTTTTTATACACAAAAGCTCAAACAATAAAACACGTATTTAAGCATGAATGAACCAATAAGAGCGGAACATACATTCTCAACTAAGCAGCCGGAATGAGTTAATCTATGCTTCCAAAGGCGATATCCAATATTAGAAACAACACATACGTATTGTATTGGAAAGCTTTCATCGCTGAGATGAGGTGTATTGTCATCGAAGGCTAGTGCTATTGATTAAAGCCAACACAATCCATCTTAATTAACACCATTCATTGCAGGAATAGTGAATAATCCGATATTCAATGTCAATTGCGGTCAACATCGACAATCCACAAAGGTTAAAAATATTATCATCTGATTAAATGCTATTAAGCTACTTTGACATTTGACGTTCTCAGAATCCTTCCAGGATAAAATTGTTTAGTGAACTTTGTTTCGAATTGTAATTTAAGATATGAGCGACATACTTATAATTGGTATTTAGAAAAAAGGTCATGGAGGTATTTAGAAAATTAACATATCCTATTTATATTATCAATTAAAAAAACAACTAAAATTAATTGAAGACAAGTCGCACATATTATCACAGTATCGTATGGACGTGCAATTCTTAATACCAATAAAAAGCGATAGCAGAAATAAATTTACTAATGTATTCGGTTGTATTACATAGACAAAATGTGACGATGACTTTAATGAAGTTAATTAAAACAATTAAAAGTTCAATGAATTAAAAAAAGCGTTCATTGCTACTAACGCTAAGCCGGTTCACAGAGTGTTATATATACAATATCGCTATAAGAAAACAATAATCCTAACTAACGAAGAAAATGCTTCTATTCATAGGCACGCTCAATATTAATTTTAAGGATAATTAAATCGCAGAATGTTACCAATTTCAATCAATCAAGTTTATCAAATTCTTATTAAGAGTTCATTTGGAAAAATTCAATGAATTTTTAAGAATAAACGCCCTTTTTGTCCTATTTTCGAATATTGATTGAAAAATTAATGAGAGTAGGATCGAAGCTCAAGAACGAGAAAAATTCATTATCCAGCGCAGACTTCTTCGAGAATCTCCGGGAGGCACCAAATTGGAATTTCGAGACGGAGTGTGGTAATAAGCTGGTGTTGGTGTATAAAGGGACAAAGAGGCTAGACAACTTCCGCAAGAAAAGGGGGAGAGAAAAAAGGTATGTGGGAATACAGGCAATAATGGAAAACTAAAAAGAAAAAGAGAGACGGAGGAGGATTTTAAAAGAATTTCACGACAGAGGAAGCAAGTTTCAAGATTTTTTGCAGAAAGAAAAAATACGCATCAGATGGATTTGGAATAAGCGTCTATTTAAAAACTGTACACTCGCACAAAAAGACATAAAATAAGATTTCGATAGCAAGAAAGTGAAACGCGAAAGTAAATTAGAAAGTCAATCGACGCTGTGTCTTAAAATTGACAATGGAAAAATATACGAACAAAAAAGAATCGTTCGATAAACTCTTGTATAATATGAGATTAGCATACAAACCACGATTAACTCTTTCATATCCAATTCCATTTTATAGGATTTTTTAAATACAACGTCAATAGTATAGCATGTTAATTGTAGAATATCGATCAGAACAGAATGGGAATGGTTTCGAATAAAATATTATTTACATGTTTAGGATTTGCGCATTTTTTTGCACAAAGGTGCAAAACATGTTACAATAGATGAATCGTTATATAGAGCATACTAGTAAAAAAAATACATTTTCAAATATGACGCGCTAGTTCCAGAAATACCCGACCTGTCATTTATTTTTTTAAGTCGGGTACTTTTGGGATTACCCTCATATCACTAGGTAAACGCAATATTTTAAAGCTTTTATTTAGTTACTGTGACTTTTGATATGAAATCTCTCGTAAGTATAATAAAAATACGATTTAGAGGAAGATAAACATGTTTTAAAATTTAAAAAAGATAATATGCGTAACTGTTTTATTCCCTCTTTGGACCACAATCAAATTCTTAATAACTCATAGATTATTAATATGAATAGATTAGTGTAACTAACACATTCACCCAAAAATGTATTCAAATCTGTAAATTGGGAAAAGTTATAAGAATTTTAATCAAGTCGTTAAAATTTAGCTTTTTAACCCTTCTGTCAATAAGATGATCTGGCTAAATCATTTCGCTTTTGCGATGAGTTTTTTTAATAGTAGCTTTGTATTGATCTTACCAAATCTCCCTGACTTTGTTCATTGAAGGGTTTTACAGAATTAGATTTAAAAAAAATGTTCGAGATCCTTGTGTTTCGAGAAAAAAGAATATTTCTATTTATATTCATAGAGTCGATGAAAGTGGTCTGGTCAGATCCTGATTTTTTTTAATAGAATTTGTGTGGAAAATCACGTTTTAATTTATGTTCCGTAAGGAAATTTTAATCCTTCCGCTCCATAAGATATTTTATCATATTTCTCATGTTGATCAGTATTCTTATCTATGTAAAAAGAAAGCGTAAGAAGCGTAAGTCGTAAGATACTGAATTTTGATATTTTTCTTCCTTTATTAAGTATTTCCTTTAATTAATAAGACAATAGACGATTATACGAATGTGTATCGAAATGCTATCGCACATCAATAGATATCATATATATAGATATACAATAGATATAGATATGTCACGTATTAAAAAAAATAAGTTGTTGATCTTTTTTTACTAATTCTCTTTTCCAGATTAATCCGTCATTTGTGTCACGTATGGTTAATACGTGTTCCGTGATTTGAAATCCTAAATTACGAGAACAGTGTATAACGGAATTTATCAATTCTGCCATGTGTGAATGACACGCAATCAACGCTCCATACTCATAGACAAGGTAAACTATTTCTAGACTATGTTTATTTTGAACTTGGAACTTTCTAAAATATCAAAAAAAGGAAAGCTAGTGTTTTTTAAGTATTTAAAAATAATCACAAATTTTAAAAAGGAAAAGTGTGTAGCCAAATGTTAAATCATTCTTAATTCCGTGTGTATTTTAAAAACCTGCTAACCAATGAATACCACTTAAAACATTATAATAATTAATGCAACTAAAATTGAATGGCTATTGATTATTATATCTATGAAAAAACTTTTTTTTTGCATTTTTGTTGATGATTCCAAATTTGACCAAATAAAAAAATATATTTATTGATATTTTTTTTCCAAACTTTTTTGGCAATTAACAATGCGCTTAAGCAAAACTTATACAGTTATTTATACACTTTCTTAATTAAAACAGAAAATATACAGCATTTAATTCCTAAACAATAAATATTTCTTTATTCTCTATTTCTTCTTCTTAGCGTGCCATTTCTGTTATCGGATGTAGACGATATAAGGACTCTATAAGATAATTTTTTTAGGAATACTTTTTTAATGTGACAATTTTTCATTATAGAATAATAAACATCTAGCCAATCCTAGTTCAAGTGCCGCAAAATTGTTAACCGGTCTCCACAGGCCATTTGCGTCTATAGCCGCAAATTTGATATTTTAATTTTGGTTACTGTATGCTCAATTCAATCTTTTTTTGCACATGAAGTTTTAAGATACTTAAAAAAATTAATGTCTCGCAGACCTTTCCTATCGATAGTTTACGCATTTTTATTTTGCACTCACTTAATATAAAAGTGAGTAATAAAATGACTACTTCTAAAAAAAATTACAACTGAAAATGTTCAAGAATCCCTCAAATTATAAGTACTGTATCATATTTTTTTTAAATCATCGAATCTTCTACGTCGAATAAATAGCTCGACTAATCCCCGATAGACACTGTTGATTGCGATAGAAATATTCCATGTTTTCATTCCAATTCGATTAACTTCAAATCATTAGAACCACAAGATCATGACATTAACGATAAATTGTTATAAAAAAGCCAAAAAAGGTTAATTATCTTTCAAAAGTTTATTCTTGACTAAGAAGAATCAGACTATTTTTTCATGTGAAATTTTTTTTCACAATGTCCCGTTCTTATTTATATGTTACATATGAACAAATGGAAAGAAAAAATAATGAGACATTTAAAGTCGAAAATGTAAAAAAGAAGTAAAAGTGAACGCTATTCGCATACAGCTTACAAAATTAATAAATAAACAACATATAGTTTCATATTATTGGGAAACAGTTGCATTGTACTGGGGTATTGAGGCATCGCAGCTGTTCATAATTTTCAAGCAAATAATGTGACAAATTCTATAAGGGTGCAATAAGGGTAGTAACCCATCGACATTGATACAACGACTATTACAATCGGGGGTAGGAAGCATAAGGGGGCATACAGCTCCATCTGTAAATCGATATTAAATATATATTTTTATCATGGTATTCGCTGTCAGTACTAACGCCTGTAAACGAAGTCCTTCACGAGACGTCTCTCCATTTAAAAGCCTCCCTAATTGCTCCATTTATGCCCAGCGATGAAAACAATGCCGGCTAAATCCGCAACCGGGAAGATATTCTCCCGAAAATCTCTTCATTATGAAAGCAGGAAATAATAATGGGTTCGCTGGATTAAGTGCAAATCCCAGACGGGGCCACAAAAAACACAATGGATTTTAAGATGAATTCAGCATTGGCTTCACGGGCGATAAACCTGCATGTTCACTACGATTACACTTGTATCACTGTCACTTTTTAAATAATTCAACAGGAAGTTCTACGGTCAGGTGGTACGCGAGGAAGCAGAATGGTAATCGGACAAACGATTGCCTCTCACTTAGATTAAGTTTCGACTGAGGCCGGGTCCGGTTGTACGCAGATAGGTGAGTTGCAAACAACAGCTGTCGTCAGCAGAGGGGACGTGCATTTCATGAATCGAAGAAAAGATTCACGTTACTGGGAATAAATGCAGGGATGCTTTTGTTGCATGCTGTAACATAAGCATATGATGTTAGGACAGAAGATAATGAATTGGGATGTAACACGTAACTGCATTGTTTGGATGTATGTGCGTGATGGTCTTCAGGTTCCGGTGTAAAATTCGGATCACATATAATATCAAATGGCCTTTCAACACTTCCAGCTAACGCTGTGTACAAAAAATATATAAACAATAGCATATTTTTAATTGCTGAAGTTATAATTGAGAGATGATTAGATCAATCGGCCAATGAGATGTATTTAATACAACTCGGCTCTAATAATGGGAATATCAATATGAAATATAATAGATACGGGATTCAGAATTTTTCAAAATTTCATATGTTGTACCAAATACATATCATGGTATCGCGCGGGTGTTTAACACTTTTTGGAAATAACACTTTTTTTCATACTCACCAATCGTGGGCGTTTTTTAATCAATTCTAAGTTTAAATGCAACTGTAAACATCTGCATCAATGGTTTGATTTGGTTCTAAACAGTTCATAAGAAGATAGAAGATGGCTCATGCGGTACCCACTTTCCAAGTTCGGATACTTTCCTAATCTCCTTTAAATGATGAAAGACTGTTCGATGAGATGAATCCATCCTTTCTGCGATCTGATCCACTGTTAATTGTGGCTTTGACTCCAATTTTTTTTATGAACATCGTTATCAAAATGAACAGGATGTCCTGAACAGGGTTCATCATAAATGCTGTTTCCTCCAACTTCAATTTTTTTAACCATTTCTGTCCAGTCCTTACACTGATAGTATGTTCACCATGTACACTATTCATTTTTATTGCTGCAGATATGGCAGATTCGCCACACGAAATTATATAACACAGCACGTTTGTATTGATTATCAATATTAATTTTCTATGGGTACTAATCTGCGTCCGATGTTTATGAAAATTGGTGACAGACTGACTAATACATTAGTCAAGCGACGACACGTTTCAAAAGGTACAAAATCTAATGTTAAATTGTGTTTTATTTACACTATTTAAAATTTTCCCAAAAATGCGCACGAACTTTTGGACTGACCTGATATATTTGATTATGCAACAGTTTGAATATTGTAAAAATCCAAGAGCTGAGAAACGGATCGAATACCGCAAGTTGGTAATCCCATTGTCATTATTACCTTTATACGAGTTTAAATATAAACAAAGAGCGTCATTTGCTGCCGCGCAGATTACAAATAATACAATGTAACAATTCCTAAAACAGATAGACACTACGAATATTTAAAATTTAAGTGACATTATTACAGAGTATATTATCATTATTAATTTTTCGGTTATGTAAAAACGAAAGCAAAAAAATAGGCACCTTGTTTATTTTGAGTTTGCCAACTTTCTGTCTTTTTGTGTTTAATAATTATTTTAAAGGTAATAGGAAAATAATGTAATAGGAAAATAGTTTAATAGGAAAAATGTGAATTTTAACAGATCCCAAACACAACAAAGATCAAATGACTCAAAACACATTTCAAAACTCTGTATTAATTATTTTATAAAGAAAAAACGGTCTGGTATCAAAAAAATATGAACTGGTCCCGCAATCTCCAAGCTTGTCTCCAATCGATCGATCTACTTATGCCAATATGCTCTGGATTAATTTATAGGAATACTGGTGAGTTTTTTTTGTGATTGTTTAATTAAATTCTTACAAATAATGCCAACGATATGTACTGTAGTAGTACATACACTCAAACCTCTTTTTGCGCGATATCGAAGTTATGCGGTTTTTTAAGGCATTTTTTTATCTCATAAAGAGTACGTATCGAGATAATTTGTATAAAATAAGAAATAAATCATTAACAGTAACCGAAATTTGACTGAGACTGTGTAAATCATATTGCATCTGCTATCGCTGAATATACGACCACGCCTTATATTCTGGTTTTTTCATTTTTGCAATTTTTCGACTTTTAAAAATATATTCTCCAAAGGAATTTCCGAAAATCTAATTATGTACTTACGGAGTTATAGCTATTTTAATGAAATGTTTTAACGCGTTTTTCTCGAAACTACTTTTTTCAACACAGTTGACATGATATCTCAAATTTTAATTAACTAATTTACATCAAACTGGGTACGAATCTTTTCAATATAGCCTTCTATTATTCCTACCAAATTTATGTCAAAAATTATTCTTTAACTATTTAAAAAAAATTACAACGGTGACAAAATACGGCAAACAAATTACTTGACTGAATTTTTTTTTAACAGTCACCATTTTGTGATTTTTATTTTATTTTTTGAGTAAGGGACTATAGTGCTATCTTTACTGATTATGAATTATATTGTTGGAAAGAGAAAATCTACACAGAATAATCATGACATTGACACTGGGTATACTATTTCTTCTGAAGAAGAGAGCGAGTCATATCGAAAATTGCAATGAAATTATCACACAGCAATAATAATTTGTAATTAAAATAATTAGTATTTCTCTAGAGGATGTTTAGCATTTGAGATGTCAAATGTCTGAAATTCTTAAAATTTTACCAATGATGTAGGACGTCTTTTAAATGTTACCAAAAACGTTATTTTTAATTGCCTTATTATTCTCCTGTTCTTTTAACTTTTTTTGTGCGATTTTAGAAATATTTTATATAGCTGTTACAAAGATATGCGGTTTTTTAAATCAATGGAACGCATCTTCACTTTTTCTATGTAAGGCATAGCTTTTTTTGTGCGATTTCTTTTTGTGCGATTTTCCGCGGAACGCATCTACCGCACAACAAAAGGTTAAAGTGTAATATTAAACATATCAAGTGGACATTTTGACGAAAGTGGCTTATATATTTTTGAAGTAAAACTTCTATAGACACAGAATGGCAAATTGACTTGAACGTCACGAAAAATGAAATTCCAATCGGCAGTCGGTGGGAAAGAGGGAGAAAATTATTTGTAATATTTCCATTTTCGTCCCATACATCACAGATACGCCGCTACTACGTGCATACGTCGCGCCCCTTCTACTGTTTCCATGCGTAGCATAAATCAGCAAGTGGATCAGTAGCTTGCCTATTTTATTATATAACACAAACACAGCTTCATATTTTAACTAACAATGTATATTGTGAAAATGTGAAATGGAGAAAAAGACAAGTACAGAATGAGAACATTTAGAGAACGGAAGAAAGCAAATAAACCACTAAAAAAGTACTTGGGAAATGCCTCAACCATTTTCTAAAAAAAACAATGTACAATATCAACTTATCCTAGAAGCTAAGAAGTTTCACTTCTACCCCGCGGGAGTTTCACATTTTTTAACTAATTTATTATCATCTTAATGTTTATATTGTGAAATTATAGTACAGGGCTCCATCGCAAGTCGACATATGCCCCAAACGGCATGCGAAAAGATGCCCATCTTCCTCGCACAGTCCGGGTGCTACTTTTGGTTCATTTTTACTGGAAACAATTTTATCATTCCACGTTATCAGAATTCAATAGTTTTTTTCTCAATCTACTCATTTTTATAGACAACCACATGGAGCCGATCGTAAGCCTGTCCACCTTACACATTTTAAGACTTTTTTAAATAAACAATATGTATTTCGTCAAATCATTCTCAAAAAAAATAGAAAAGGCAATAATGATCAATATAATGCGATAGCAAAATCTACAAAGCCCTCAAACAAAAAATAATATACATGATCGATTATAATTTACTTTAGGGAACAATGGAGAACGACAAGGAATAATAAGGGGCTAAGATAGCAGATGAAATATTTCAATGCAGTGGATGGTGTAAATCCCGTGGATAAAATTCAATACCCCGATGAAGGGTAGCAATATATCTCTATTTATTTCGCAGGTGGAAAAAACGAAACATATTTTCGGCCAATCGTATAGTTGAAAAACCAGTTTCCAAAAACCATTATCTCAGGACACCAATGATATTCATCAGATTCCTGAGATTTTCTAGAATAAATTCCGCGTTATCAACTTAGTTTTGGAAAAGGCTTTGTGTTATCTATGCCCTTTTATTCTAACAATAACTTAATAGTAAATTAGACTTATTGAATCCTGTTATCATTTATCAATATACATAATGATAGCGTTCATGTTTTTTGAATCTCTCAAACCAGCCTGACTCATTCATTAACTGAATTTTTGAAATTTGAATTGAACAGATTAAATGGGACCATTGAAGTTTCCCTAACAAATTTTTAAAATATTTAATATCAAAAAACGCTATTTTCGTAATGATCATAATAATAATATGGTTTGCGAATGTTACTGAATAAGCAGAATACTGAAAGTTGGCATAAATAATGGTTATTCTCCATGTATGGAAGTAACTTCTCATCCATCCGAGTCTTTTGTTTAGTGTCGTGTCTGAGCGTAGATTTTATGCGTATATTATCATCCCTCACCACCGGTAGTATGCAAAAAGTGATACAAAAGCTTTAAAAAAAGTAAAATGCAAGGGAAACTTTACGACTAAAAGGGATGCCTTGAAATTCGCTGGGTTATTTTTTTGCACATTAAAATATCTGATATCGAAAAAATTTCGCAAGCGGCTTTAGCGCTACGCCCATATCTTTTTGTATAGGCAACTAGAGACGTATTTGCCTTTTATGAAAGGTTGTTAGCTGAAAATCGTCCCTATATGTCCGCTTTCCTTTTTTTGTCCAACCTTCGCCACAATACCAATCTCGTTCGGCATGACAAATGAGCTTATATTCAAACGCGACATTTTACATATTAGAATACAAAAAGTACACCAAACCGCACCATACCGCAGACTAAATAAGTTCTCTATTGTCAGAAAAATCGATCTATTTAATTTTGTATAATATGGTGTTGATTGCATAAAGCTACTGCATTAATCTGAGCGATGTTATACTTTATATTTGTAATTGACAGATAAATGGATGTAACAGAAAGCAATAAATCGAGATGCTGGCGGACGTAAATCTTCAGCGCTGCTGGTGTATCCATTCCTGGACAAGTAAAAGTGAATCGTCAAATATTCAACTAACATTGCCGTTATAAATTAAGTTGTCGGACAAGTATGTACCACGTTGATCTTATATCGATAAAAACCTCTTTCGAATCAAATATACTTGGTCTTATTCAATTTTGCGATCATTATCAACGAATGTCAGCATGTCGGCAAGAACAAAAAGAAAGCTCAATAATTTAAATTTAACAAAAATCACAAACTTTCGGACTGGCCTGATATAATATAAGGTATGTATAACAGATTCACTTTTTTATATTCAAGTATCTCACATTTTAATAACGCGATTCACCGATGAACTGGAACCTCACCAATACTAAAATATTAAGGAATTCGAATAATTACAAAAAACTTTTATTACCCCAAATAGTGCTCAAACATTTACCAAGTCTTCAAAAAAAAATCGAATTGCGGTATATTGAAAGTATTCCAGGTAAAAATTACCTTCATCTTCGTACAGCAGGGCAACTACTTTAAAGATAAATATGATAACCCACGAACTCTGCTCTAGTAGTTATTTTTTTTATTTTAACACATGTTTCTAGTGGCAAGTCTCCTTTAAAAAAATATATATTCATTAGAAAAACACAAACTTTCTTATTAAGGGTTAAGCTAGTTTGCATATGTGACGTGCGCGAAATGGGCTATTCGTACATATTGTTGAAGAATGACTTGCTTATTACGTAATGAAGTTCGTTCAACGTCCAAATATCTCAAAGTACTCCCCCCAAATATTTTATTGTAAGATATTTTAATTAAAATAAAGAAAATTATTACAGTCGCATTTTTTATGTCTTAATTAAATTCATCCATTAAAAATTCAGTGTTTCCAGTTAATCATATACCTACGAAGATGGGATTAAGATGAGTAAGTTAAGATAGGTACGGCCCTCGTGAGATTACCACCGAGCGAAGTGCTAATCTTATGTGCTAAATTTTTAAATTAAATCATGATGCTTGAATAGGATAACCACATTTAGCTTATGAAGCAATCTCCATTAGAGATTCTTTAAATGGGTCAAACTTGTATTAATATACGGTGCATTTTTGACGTTCAAAGAACAACGCAAGGCAAAAATGTCACTGGTCCACGAAAATGTTTTTCTGATATGTTTTTGCACGAATAGATTAGCATCAAAATACATGTACGAATGCAGACGACATCATTAATGAAAGCAAATAAAAAAATTCCACTGTGAAAAAAAAACGAATTGAAACGGTACCGTTTTTCACACTTTCACGAACGACTTCGACCGGTACAATTATAAAATGCGAGAAAGTGCAAATGAACATTACGTTCGTTATAAAACCAAATGTTTTACAAAATAAAATATGTGCAAAACAGAAATAGTTAGGTGAATCTGGACCGCCACTGTGACGATCGAAGCCCCAAAACCACGCCCTTTCATCACAATATGTTGCATTCTTTTTCAGTATCGCCAAAAATCGTTCCTTGGATAAAATTGAATTTAGAGAGAAGTTAATGCAATTCTGTCACACATAATTTTTTTTTCAGGTAGAACTTACGTAAGCCGCATGGCATTAATTTATTGCAAAAGAAAATGTATCAATACATCAAATATTGATTGAATAATTAGTAAGCTTTACTAAACATGCAATTTATACTCTTGTTTGATTCTACGTTTAGACTCAACTTCTTTTCTAGACTTCTAACCACTTAATCTACAATATTGTAAGACGTAAGTTCAACAAAATCGAACTAAAACTTAGGAGCGAACTCTTTATATATCGTATAATAAATGCGATCTGAATAAGGTCGCTATTAACGGGGGGTCGCGATCAGCGGGGGAATATTGTATAATCACTTGGTTCTTCGTTGTAAAAAATAATTTTCTGTCTGCGTTAATTATATAAACTTTGCATAATTATATTTAACATTCAAATAACTTTCTCTGAATTTCTCTGAATAACGTTAATTCATTATTCACGATTGATTAACCTGTTAAACAGGGACGTTCATTTTCAATAACGCAACGTACAGCGAGCGCGCACATTTTCGTTAGGACGTATATATACGTCTCGCCCACCTGGCGTGAGTTCATATTGTTAATTTTGTAACAATACTTAGAATTCAAAACTCAACTTCTATGTGATATATTTTAAAACAGTTGTTGACACGTAGTGCTACCTCACAATCCGGATACCAGTATGTAGATTCTTTCCCTTTTTTATGTAATAAGCTCGACATTTCTTTGCTTTAGTTCCCTTTCATTTGTTTTTTGAAAAAGCCTTTCAACTAAGCGTGAGGGTTTAGGTATAATGTTGTTTTTTGATGGCAATAGATTGGCTTTTTACTATGGTGTCTGAACTGAGCATCAATACGTCTTTTTGGTCCTTCCATTTTAACACTTTGACGTACACAGCCGTCAAATCCCGTCATGCGTCAGCAGATAATACTTGCTTTTTGCGCCAGATAAGTCAATGCATACCGTCTTCGTGGACACTTCAAACCGAAAACGAACGTAAGCGGCTCAAAAACTCAAACTTCTCAGAGAATTGAAATGAGGCAGATAACGCTACTGTCAACAATAAATGTCATTGATTCAAAACAATAATAATTGTGTGTTTTAGCGATGGTTTAACTCCAATTTTACGTTCATAAATTACGAAAATCGTTATTCTAGACATGTGCGTCAACCAGTTAAAACTATACATTTCCTTTTGAATCTCACATGTCCACCCCAACACAATTGCGAAGTGTAACCAATTTGCTACCTATCTTAAATTCATGTCAAAACAGGTATCAACAACTCACATATTCGTTAAACAAAAAAAAAGCCCGCCTACTTTAGGACTCAACATATATTTCGAGGACGTATATATACGCCATGCCCACTTAACAGGTTAACCTTATTTCTCGGTTATCTCGACAGAGTTACAAAATCTCTAATAGAGGCACACGCAAACAAACACGTTGCAGACATGGGAATAGTAGCAATGGGTTTAGACATGAGTATTGGCATTCGGTAGTTCAATTCGGAGCGTATCAATAGCTAATAGCCAAAGCTCGGTGACCCGGTATAGAACATGTTAAAGGTACCCGACGATATATAGAACGTCCTGCTGAAACAAAGTACGTCTGAAACCGAGCTATTTCCTACACACTACTGCCGAATGGAAATAAATTCTCTTATAATATGTTTGGAAAATGTATATATTTGCTCAAAGCACCTGCTGTGCAAAAAGAATCCTGCGAAGAACACAGACATCCGGCAACAGTATTATGAAAAATCCACTCAGGTTACCATATCGAAATGCCTGTAAAACTACTTCGTTTCCAATATTCCAATACAAAAGACTATCAGCTTAACTTTTTATTCAATATTTAATACCAAATTGAAACGTATTTCTTCGTTTAAGGTCTTATTAAAACATCGGTAACAAAATTCAATCATAGACCCGGACTAACAATAAACACGATACTCGTTTTTTTTACAGATTACACATCCAATAATAAAAGAAAAAATATTTCATATAAAATATTAACTTCTATTAAATTATCATAGTTCTCTCGAACCGTAATAATTTATGATACCAATACCACCGGTAACGTTGAGGCGGGAGCGCTCTCGGGGACAGAGTCACGTCGCGCATATCTGGTGGACGCAGCGACGAACGAGTTAAGGAAGGAACTATAATAAGAAGGCCTGTTTTTCAAGTGAAATAACTACAAATTTGGTCAAATCAACGCCAAAATTATTAAAAAAAAATCTTATCATAGAAGCAAAAAGAAATTACACTAAATATTTCATTTTCCAATCCCTTTTATGGTGCAATTACCAAGCATTTTGACATAGTTTTTCATGGCATATTTATGTTTTTAAAAATGTGGTCACCAGCCACATCTCCTGTAGGATTCGAACCCAAGATGATTGAATTGCGAGTTTTATTTCGTATTTTAAAAAGTTGCATAGATATTTTAAATAATGTAATACCTTTTTACACTTTTATTACATTAATTAAATATAAGAAATTATTTTTATAAAACCAAAAAAAACGTATATAATAAAACCATTCTATCGACATTGATAATCGTGAGTTACTTTAGCAGAATGTATTGACACTGCTTAAATAAGAAAAAATAATTTTTAAAATAAATAAAAACAGTACATTAGCATATAAGCTTAGTCATTTTAAAATTAGCCGTTAAAGTGTTACATAAAATATTGGCGAAATTTAGTAAGCCTATGGACATAAATACTAATCCTTAATTCTCGACATTGTTTTTTATAATTAAAAAGTTCTGATAAGGACAAGAAAAAAGGAATAAACAAGCACCGTTTGAGTTACAAACAAGGGATTTGCCTTATTTTATTAACTTTTTGCACTAATGAATCTTAATGCTTACTGATTTTGAAGTTGATATCAAACATAATTAGACTCTTCAGAAGCAACACTCACGCCACTGAAGAATAAAAATCGATATAACAGGCCGTTCCATAAATAATGACACACATTATATTATATTGTTTAAGTGAATGCCATATATAAATGGAATTAATTCAAAATGGTGAAAATAATCTCAATAACCAATGGTCATCGGGATTTAATAATAAGATTTTGTACATAACATAACATTTTCTCATCCTATTTACACAGAACGAGGTCTAATGTCATCTCGTTAAATTCTTCCTTATTGACTGAAATTGATGGTTTTAATAGGTCTTTTTTCACTTGTTCCAATCATTAATATTAACTGAAATAGGTTAAGTATCAAAATTTTGATTATATTCCAGTCTCCTTAATGTGTGAAATTGCAATTTACAATGTCTGTAAAATTATTGAGATTTTTTCAAAATAGAAAAAATAGCGCGAAGTTTGAAGGCTTTCAAAAATAATAACACATATTTAGATATTTAAAGATGGATAAGTGACGAACACGAAGCAGAAATGTTAAGGGTCAAAGTTTGAGAAGGTCTGCTCAAAAGACGTAAGGACGAAGGATAATTACTTCTACCCTTCTGCAAACATGTTTACCATTAAACCATCGCTCGATACTACCTCACGCCCACAAACCGAACATTGACATCCAATCTAAAAGCGCTCGAAACTAATTCCACTGAATTTAATAACCATTAATAAAACTAACAACGACATTTAGTCCATTCCGAGTGAATTTCTGGCCGAATACAATACCTAAAAATTATTTTTTCAATTAAAATAATGTTTAATATATTTTAATCCTGTTTATTTTCAAATTAAGGCATCAAGGTGCCAAAAGTTTGCCTGTCACGTTTAAGACGCTATTTCATCCCATGAGTAAGGAAAACTTACAACCCCTAGGTCTTTTGAAGGGAAAAGTTTAAATTTAAGAGTTTGCGAGACCCATTACATTCATCAACGTTAATATTTGTAAAAATGCTTTCTCATAAAATAAAAGTTGTTCGCGAAAAATAATGTTGCGCAACAAAACCGCTCAAATAACAGCTCAAGAAGGTGTGAAACGCGCGAAGGATCATAAATTATTTTTGCAAGAGTTTTTCTTAATCCTTAAGAATGATTAATTCTTCAAGAATAAAAAGGAAAATATTTTTCAAAATAATGCTCAAGTAAAAATGAAAATTATCGATATAAGATGGATGAAGTATCAAAATTTTATGACTATTCCAGAAACATGATCTTATTTGTCACACCTGTCAAAGTTTGGATATAAACCGCTCAAAGAGGATCAAACAATAATGCATATTTAACAACCAATCTTCCTGAAAGCAATACTAAACGAGAAAAAATACTTTTTTATAATAAAAATATTTCGCATTGTGTACGTGTATATATATATATATATGATGCAAAAACATCTTTGAGCCATGGTTGCATTAATAATTGTAAGTGTCATCCGCAACGATAAAATATAGAAAAGTCTCAAATCATGGAGAAACCTTGAGGAGAAGGGATTTCGATCCTGGAAACTTTTGGAGCTATACACTAAGAATTAACCTTTGAAAGAAGACGTATTTTTCCAACGAGCTTCCGTTAACACATCTTATGCGGAATTATTTTAATTAAAACTTAGACTTCTAGCGGGCATCTCCGCATCATTTGCGTGTATGAAGCTTATATTTAACACTCTCGTCGCCCAACGTGAATCGGTGTTGTTTCTCACGAGACCCAAAATCGATAGTCGGAACGTAAACAGAAGGAATAGCGATGCAATATTATAACGCACGGGATAAACACGGACGACATCTTCTCTCAGGTATTGTTTTATCTTTTATTAGTTCAATTAACAAAAACAAAGTAGAGATAAGCAAGTGTGAATAGACAAGAGTAAAAATGCAAATTTCAAGGTTTCAAAAATATGAAATTATGGATTAGCATATATACTTCATCCATTATTATTTTTCAAAAATTAAGTACTGTACGTATATGGCAGACAGAGAGCATTGTACGCATAGTCCATATCTATCGAAGTTACTATATTTATCAGCATAATTTTGAATATTAATGAACAAACCCATCTTCCACTTAAATGATTTTTTATGTCCACCAAATTGCGTATTTTAAGTAACATTGCCAATGATCAAATCTTAAATTAAAAATAAAAACAAAACCAATTTTTCATAAGGCATTTATGAAGAAAATTTGTAAGACTATCACGTACCGAAGTCAATTTTACCCTGATGGTCTCTTACGATATTCGGTCATATTTTGCAGCGTAATGTCGCTTACACTAAGTTTCAACGTGAGGTTTTATTGTGTTTCATTGTTTCTTCTTATTTACAGCATCGGAAATAGCCAAGCACGCTTCGGACGTGCAAATGGCACTTACGACGCTCGCAAACTCCAAAGTAAATATGAATGTCCAGTGTTGGATTTCAATTCTTGACGTTTGTTCAGATCTCAGGAAAGCACCGACCCATGTTTAGTTGACACTCGATATCCGTTCCTATTTGATATTCGACACGCATTCTCAAATGACGGTTACGATATACTCATTTGGTATCACTTTTGTGTTTTTTGAGGCGGTTTTTTATTATACTTTCGTTAAAGGTGTGCTTTGGTTATTAAAGTTATGACCAACGATGAAAGGCGTAATTCGTATCCTGTTTCCGCAAGCGGCGTTTTCCAATGTTTTAATCGAAGCAATCAAATTTCAAAGCGGAATGTATTATAAGTTGAATAATTTTAGTTGTATCAAATATATTTAAGATATGAGCGTATCCAGAAGTAATGTCGTTTTAACATTTGCAACTATAATAGTTGCCTTCAGACTGAATTACCGTGTCTATTAGAAGAAAATATGCGTTTAACAAATTCCCTGCCTGCTATCAGAAATAAATACATATGGTGACGATTGAATTTCCCAAAAAAGTTAGTTTTCTAGAGTTAGAGTTCAAAAACTCAAAGAGGCCTTAAGCTTCTAGAAAATACTGAAGAGCTCATCGGGACATTATAAAAGTACATCATACCTATATGTAGTCCGGTAATTATGCAATCTGACTGGTAACTCAAGCATCTTGGGTTTAAGTCTACGATAGATATGATTGTCCATAAAAAAGGAGCTGTAAAAGGCCACATAAAAATAGACCAAATGAGTCTCGCGCGGTAGAAATAAAACTTATTAGTTCCTAAAATAAATGTTTATTTTATTCATCGCTTTTCTTCCATTTGTTAATGGATATAATTAACCAAAAGATTAAGTTGTGTTTGTGTAACATATAATAAAATATGCTTTATGCTACACGCTGGGGATGCGTGTTACGTGTCTATGATTTGTATACGACAGAGAGGGAGAGAGTAGAAACGATTATCCCTCTCTTTCAGAAAAACTACAGGTTGGAGTTTCACTTTTTGTGACATTCAAGCCGATTTGCCACACCCATAGAAGTTTCACTTAAAAAAAACGACTAAAGAACTTGGATTGAGCATACCGGTTACTTCAACAAAAAATAAAATTGCAGCAATTTTTTATATTTGAATACAGGGTTACCGAAAATTGAGTCGCCGTTCGAACAGCCTAAAACCATTCCCCCCTGTATGTCTAGGCTGTTGAGGATAGTGTTGAGCCTTTGCCACAGTCTCCACCAACTACTGTAATCGGCTGTTCCACACACCATTTTATGGGTACGCAGTACAGGGTGACCTGCTTACCCAACTCATGTTAGCTGTGCTACCCCAGCGTTTGATGAGCAAACCGACAAGGCTACTTTCGCGCACCTCTACTCCACATCATTACCCCAGAGGTTCAACCGGTGCCCACGGGCATAGGGTTGACTCAAACCCCCCCACGGGGTTTTATGGGTGGGCATCGTGGTGTCACTCCTTCGGGAATATTATGAACAGTTTATTATTTAACTAAAAGTGGGAACATTTTTTTATTAAATGATTTTTCAATTTGTATATAACCATAGACCCCATTCTTCCGTATCCGTAAATAAATAGCAACGTGGAATACATCTGTTAAATAAAACTGCTCATCACAATTTGTTCGCGCCGAAAATCAGGTTAGCATAATAGAAACTATAGCGTTGTATAATGTATTTTTTTAAATATAAATGTAACAACTGAAGTTTTTATAATCGATTATTATAATCAATATCACAATGGATGTTATAAAATGTATTATACATACGCGATATTTCAATTCGTTTGCAAGGCTGTAGGGCAATTCGCTTGAAACTCTCCTCAACTTTAATAAACTTAAACTCATTGACCCTATTCTTGGAGCCTTCCCGTTTCGACAGCAGCTAATTAAATTCCATCATTCGAGTATTGTTATTGAAAAAGTTTTGTTAACTCGCTATGTTCCGTAATTGCCAGGGGCTGATTTCATATACTCGCATGAAATTTTCCCGCGGGTAATAAAAGAGATTTATCACCGGCTTCAGCTCTATTTTATTATTTTTTTGTGGTAATGTTGCTGTTAGAGCACAACCCCAATGAACTTCAAGGAAATCCCGCAGAAAGACTTCGAACGACGAAGCTGCGGTTAATGCCGACAATTTGTTAATACGTAAAACCCGCGCTAATATAATAACCCCCCCACCTCCTTTCCTCCCAGTAGAGACTACTTTGTGTGATTAATAAATTTGATTTATATGCTACGTTTTCGACATGTAAAGTGAGATGTTTTGCAATTCATCACACGACTTTTATGGAGCTCGAAAATAAATGCCTTCCTTCAAATTTACGAGCTACAAGGGTAGCTCCAATTTTGCCTGCAATGTACTCCCTTACAATGCGAGGTATGATCAAAAATGAAAAAAACCCTTCTATTTTATTATGAATATCATCATTTTTACTGCATTTTCATTTAATAAAACAATGACATAAATTTGCAGAATTATTATGACTAATGAAGGTGCATCCAAGGGTGCAAATAAGCATCAACTCCCTGAAACGATATTTAAAAGACTTCAATTCAAAACAATTATCATCATATTTTAAGCTAAAGTGTGAGTATATTTAAGAGTAAGTTATATTTCAGTATATGATATGTATTTAAAAAACAGTAAAACCAGCAGAAAACGTTGCTTCATATCGATTCATATCGCTTCTCTTGATCATCTTCAAATTATTTGAAAAATTGCTTTTCAAATACCTCAAACTAATGTTAGATGACACATATCCTATCCCATCAGCTTGGTATCTGATAAAAGCATTCGACTTTAGTTTATCGTATTACTGATATTATTGAGCAATATTATTGGACATATCGCAAGCCTATGATAACATGTAACATAAAGGACTTAAATTTAAAATTGGAAACATTTTACCTCCTATAATCTCCTCCTCTCAGTCTTACATCATAGAAATCCATTTCAGACTCAAACAAAAGGGTACATACACGCAAACCACAGTATCAAATTGACCAAAATTGAAAAACAAACGCATGAAAATCAAACACAGAATGCTGATTTATCGTGTGCTGTAATCTTTATTGAATCCTAAGAAAACATTATGAAAGATTTGTACATACATAATTCCCTATTTGCCTAAATTTAGCTCGCAAATTAAATTTCAATACATCACAATAACCAGACTTAATCTTAACTCAAAATAGACAATAGTGGAGAAAGAAAGAAACATCAACCCATATTTAAGTATCACTTATCTCGACATGAATGCGATATAGAAAAAATCGACTAATGAAAAAAACAAGATTTAATTGGGTTAATTCCTAGATTCTTATTACAATTATTTGAGTTTAAATATAATCGTGAAAAAAATCTCAATTTCAACAACTTTAAGAGATCAGAAGTATTCATACATCCGATAGATCGTCATGATTCCGATTTCCTGAAGGAAAATATTAAATAATGAGACGATAAATAAAATCAAAAAATATAAAAACCCTATTCAAGTAATCTTATATGGAACATTCATCTTAATTTAACAATGCGCGAAAGGCAATGAGAAACGGCCGAATTAAAACCATCTGGGAAAGTTTTTTTTTGTTCACCCACATCTGATATCGGATATGGCATCTTAGACGAAAAAATATTCATGTTTCTTCTAGACATTACTTCGAAACATCACAAATACTTTAGAATATATAAACAGAAAGTACATTTCTATTTGAAGAATGGCTGAAGAGAATGATTAGAAAGTCTACCAGTGTATATAAAATTACATATTTTTATAAATTTACGACAACAATCAACGCGTTTACCGTTGGGTGGAAGCGGAGGCCTCCTGACATAAAGGCCCTTGGGCTGCGTGTCACCCCCCGCGTACGCTCCACGATGGAAAGCATCTTGCGGGTTCGTTCGCTATCGGATCACGGAAAATACGAAAAGGAGATCTTTATGTTAAGCTAAGACAACGACCTTAACTGCAAGCCTGCTGGAGAGCCAGCAGGAAGAAGACGTCTTCCCGCGTCACGCACACGCTGTAAGAAGGAAAGAGACCGCTATTAATATCGCAAACTGCGCCCGTAACGATTAATAGTGGCATCATCTATAATTTAAAAAAAATCATTTTCAAAATTAACCTATGATATAATATCTTTACAAATCCGCGTCTTTAAGGAAATGTTTAGGGATATAAAGCAAATCTTCATTAATTAAATTGACTTTCAAGCATCGTCGTTTAAAGATGGCATGATATATAAATCAATCTTGATTTTTTAATACTCTCTGCGGGAAGTTTAATAAAAAGCTTTTTGGTGCAGTGGCTTTATGAAAAGCACGATAAAACGTAATTTAATAATAACCGACGCCATATGCGCCAGAGTAAATTTTACTTGACTCAATTAAAATGCTTTTATCCTATTAACGATTCAGTCATATATCGCCGTAAAAATTCCAGACGTAATTCGATCAAAGGAATAGGTGCCTTTTTTTTAAAATCGCACAAAAACCTTTTAAAAAATTAGTATACCAAATGAAGTCGAGTTTTTGTTTCGTAGCCGCCTAAAATTATCAAAAGGAAAAACATCCGTTATAAATTTTCACGCACTAGGATTTTCCGGCTTTGGCCATGTGTGAGCAAAGGGTCGGCTATCTATACGCATATAAACTTTTCAAAAAGTATTAAGGATTCAGAGAATCAACTGTTCTTATAAACTTAAGGAATTTTCTCCCTCTCAAAAAAAAATATTTAAGTAAGCTTCAAGCTCGGGAAAAGTCAATAAATTCTCCTTAGTGAATTCGCACTCGTGGAAAACAACTGATATTACCGTGTAATTACTCAAAATTTATGTACTATTTGTCTCTTTAGGAAGCCTTAAAATCCATTAAAGTAATTAAATATTGATAAATTGGAATTTTTTTAAACGTCTCACATTCACATATACATCATGAATTTATATATTAGAGGTAGTAAAAATGAATGTCGTTTCTATTGTTGACCGTTTTCGAGGGTTAGTTGTGCTTCGGCTGTTGCTTTTTCACGTCGTGTTTTATGCTCTTTCGGTGACCATACTTGTCAAGAATAAATTGTGGTTTGTTAAATTCAAATTTAACAACCCATTTTACAATGAATCAATTTTCGCCGAACGAAGAATTTTTCCGTTATTCAATGCTTTATCATTTTATCAAGAAAAAACTGCAGTGGTTGCCACTAAAAATATTTGTGGCATACTGGGCGATATTTTAGATGTTCGCAAGTGTCAAAGATGGTTTAAAAAATTTCGATCTGGAAATTTTGATCTGAAGAATAGCCCTGGAAGTGGAAGACCATGTGAGGTGGCTCCCGCCATACTGACTGCTGAAATTGAAAGTGATCCTACGGCTTCTATAGAAAAAATTGAGGACAAACTTGGATGCTCATGGTCGAGTGTAAAAAACATTTTAAAAAAATCGGGAAGACGTGAAGAAAAGGAAGACGGGTACCGCACGCGCTAAGCGAAGAGAATCTGGGCGAGCGCATACACGCATGCGAAGATTTATTGAAAAAGGAATCCGAAACACTGTTTTTAAATGATTTAATAACTGGAGATGAGAAATGGGTGCTGTACTCTAACCACGGATGCAAAAATCAATGGCTATCGAAGGGGCAGGTAGCAAAACCAACCCCGAAGCCCGGATTCACGACAAAAAAGGTTCTTTTGTCTGTTTGGTGAGACAGCAAGGGAATTATTAATTTCGAAACTCTTAAACCCGGCAAACAATAAATGCAAAAGTTTATTGTGAGAAATTAGACCGTTTAACGGCAGAAATTAAAAAAAAACGACCCTCTCTCGTGAATCGAAGACAAGTGTTTTTTCAGCATGACAAAACTCGCCCCCATACTGCAAAAATAACGCGGGAAAAAATTGACAGCCTTGGATGGAAGGTAATTTGACATCCTCCGTATTCACCAGACATCGCTCCTTCGGATTATCATCTCTTTAGGTCCATGCAGCACTATTTGGACGGTAAAAAATATAAAACATACGATGATATAAAAAAAAGGGTTAAAAGATTATTTCGATTCAAAGCCGATGATGTTTTATGAAAGAGGCAACAAAATGTTGCCAGATACGTGGAGGAGGGTTATTTCTAGTGATGGAAATTATATTATGTAAAATATTATTCAAAATAAAAAAAATATGAGAATTTAAATCTTTCATTTAAAAAACGACATTCATTTATAATACCTCTAATATATAAAAATGAATGTGTGTCAGCCTGACTTTCTAGCAGTTTGGCAGTTTTAAAGCTTTAGATACATTCATATACCGTTCATCCGATTGCGATGAAACTTTGGTGAGTTATTGGGCGTGTATCCAAGAAGGTTTTTAAATTACAGCACAAGCATCATTCGTGTGCGGAATTTGTTTTGCGAGACGTTTAACGGATGTACCATGTTGGCGCATATTGTTCTGGTGGTTGCTAAGGTAAACAAATCATAGCAACTATCGATTTGTTGTGTATTTACCAAGCCTTCGGTCTTCGGTGAACTATGCATTGAGACGATAAGACACAAACGTCATTATTTCAATTCATATCTGAATCAATTGGTTCTCATTAATTACTAGACGACACGCACCGTATTGAAAAATATTGTGAATCCAAAAGCACTTTATTGGCACGGCATAAGCATAATCTTCGGGACGGGAAAAATATAGGAAGTCTCCTACCATAGCAACTATCGAAAACTGTAGCATCAGAATTGCGAGAGAAGCGATAGAAATCGAAAAACGAAGAAACTCCGTAATCAACGGATGTCCAAGCATACCCAGAGTTTGGCTACCAAATTAAAGCACCAATAACCAAGCAAAAGCATCACTAGGGCGCCGGCAGTTATCCCGCGTCCATGAGTCCGACAGGAGACTCGAAATATCGGAAAGATCCAATAAACTGAATTAAAATACAAACACCTTATATCTTTAAGTGTAGCATTGCAACTCTTACCGGGTAATTTCTAGTACTGAATAAAAAAGCATGATATGGCGTCTTAGCATCTTGCAGCTTGGTCGAGGAAAGACGTCTTCTTTCTGAATTTTTAAGCTTAGTTTAACTAGGATTGACGTTGTTGATATCTCACATCAACATTTAGTCTACTTTTTTAAGATACGAAAACAAGTATCTTAACCCTTTGAGTGCCGGAGGCCGATATATCGGCTCTTGTTGCACTGGCGAGAAGTGCCAGAGCCGATATATCGGCCCGCGCCTTGTAGCGCTTTACTATTTGCATTGCGAGAGAACTCTATCTCAAAATAAATTTAGAATACGTTATAAATTATCTAATTTCATTACGAGAGAATTAAAATAAATAGTTTTTCGTTTTATTTCTTTGACGACAACATTTTCCTATCGCTTGGAGGTACCGAAATCTAACATAAAAGTTCAATAAATGTGCCACGTATAGGCGTATGGAAACTTCCAGGAAATTTGGAAAGAGTTTGCGTGGTGTGCAGCAGAAAGGATGGTGGTCCAAAAAGAAAATCACGCATAATTTGTAATAAGTGCAACAAAGGATTGCATGGAGTGTGCATTAGCAGCCACGAATGCTAAATAAATTATTTGTGTGAGTTTTACAACAAAATTTTACACATTTACAATATATAAATATAAATATTTATAACAACATAATTTTGTTTCAGCAATGTTATATTACCTATACCAATTACATATGTCGAAAGAGATAATCCGCCCGGCGCCTACCATGTACCTTCGAGTTATGTTTTATTTTTGTTATGTAGTTTTGTTTATTTTGGTACAAAATGCATTGGAAATGCAAAGTATATACTTCATAATAATTGGCCCATATAAAATTATGATGGAAAGATGACTGTTTGTATATGCAAATATGTTTTGTATAAGAGAACTCAACTTTTACTTTATTTATAAACATTTATACTTTTGTTTTTTCTAAAATTTTAATTGAATACAAAAAAACTAGTGTCATTATTTTGTTCTGTATTTCATCCACAATATATGGTTTTTTGAATCATGTAAATATTGTTCCTCGTTTGGTTTTTATAAACATTTTTCCGAATCCTTGTAAAACTGTAAAATTCGGCTGGTTTTTCTCGCATAGGCACCTCTATTTAGCCCGGCACTAAAAGGGTTAATAGAAGCGAAAGTCTTCTTCTCGGTAACTTCCTTCGTCTTGCAAGGCCTTCTTTCGCATAAGTATTAATACATTCCACGTGTGGTGTTACATTTAGGGCTGTGTTTATGTAATATATTGTATAATAAAATAGGCAAGCTAATATCAACATGTCTATAATGTATGCGATAAATACAAAGAGAGTAGAAAAATCATATAACTAAAAATGAACCCGTATTTGTCAATGATTTTACATTTACAATATACGAGTATAATTGGCAGCACTTGATGTTTCAATTTCTATATTTTATATTTCTTGATAATCAAAGGACTCAATCTAAGAATATTCGTAAATACCACTAAGATAAACATACCTACCATAAAACCACCTTAAACATGGTTTTTTTTACAGTTGAGTGATCTGTCATTATAATTGAATGACTTGTCACAAAGAGATTTAAAAAATGTTATAAACCTATAGGTTTTTGATATATGCACAACAATCAACATTTCAAAGGTGTTGTTCAAAATAGAAAATTTCCTCGAAACATAATTTGCTTTGATATGCTTCCGTAGATCTGGCAACGGCTCGTAAACTAGTTAACGTCCAAACAAATAAAATTAACGTTTCGCCCTAGTAAAAAAATAATCTGGGCCTACAGCTTTGAATGTGTTAATAATTAACGCTGTCGTGAATAAAATATATATATATACTAAACTACAAAGAGCTTTTTTATTTCCTTTTAAGCAGAACGAATTACGTCGCACATTTTCCTGCGGCTTTTCATTATTTCGCACTGCGATATCTCTCTACCCTCATTAAAAAACACTGTTGTTCCATAGTTGGGTCGTTGCGTGGTATGTGTAATTGAGGTCGCGCCCGTTGGGGTGAAATGAAATGTGAAAAAATAATTTGCCAGAGATATTATTTGGATATCGTGGAGATGTGGCAACTCCTGGGGGACGTACTCGTTTTATTGTCCGTCTGCACTAGAAAAAGTCCACAAATGAAAAGGTGCATCATTAGCGAGTGAAAAGAACGTTCATCTTACAACGCAGGTCGTTGCACACAATCGCTCATGATTAAAGTGCTTAGACTACTTTTTTCAGAGAAAGTATTCTGCATGATAAAATGGAAGAATGCAATTGCTGGCTCATGGAAAGGCATATTTAATATTATTTTATATATTTTGTCGAGACTATCATGATATTTATGATTTAAATTAAATAAATTCCAATTTGGTCTTAGCTAAAACCAATCATGCATTACTAATTGTTTTATTTTAACACTTCTGAATGTTTAATGAGACTTGTGGAAACGATGTCAAGAGAGGGCGTGGAAAGGGTCAAATTAAATGCTTTGTATACTTAAAGATATTAAAATAAAACGGTAATAATAGTCTTTCAGTTACTTGAGACCACAAATTGGTTGAAATTTTTCACCTCAATAAGGTGCTACAAGAAAAACGGCCTTTCCGAAAATTGAAACACAAAATATACTAAGAGGCTGCACTACCATTCCATCCTTACCCTCGAGAGAGCCCTCCTTCAGCACCCCGTCTAAGCAAATTACCTTGAACCGGAGTGGCGCCTTGGAGACGTGAAATTTTCAAAAGGCTTCATTAGGTCTGAAAAAGGACAGGGGCCAAGGACCCGCCCCGTCGTATGAAAGGACGCACTCTCCATAAATACAGTCATTGCAAATATAAACGCCACTCGAGTCATGAATTTCCCAATGCGAAGTTACTGGGTCGGATAATATACGGGCTTTGAGCCATTAATAACGGTGATTTTCCACATATTGCCGTTTTCACTCTGATGTGGCTCTGGCGAAATTCGCATGTCTATCTATTGAACGGCATATTATCAAATTAAGCCTCTTCGAAATTTCTCGAATGAACAATTTCATAACGTTGAATAGCTGACAGAGTTAAAGTATGAAAGCGTTATCGGCACACATTTTTTTAATAGATAAAATGAAATCGTATCGTATAGTATAACGATCTTGTCATAAACGAATACTTTAATATTTTGATAAAATGTTTCGATATACAAACAGGATTATCACTTCATAAGTTGTAGATATGTCTATATCAGGCGTCAGTAAGGCGTGCAAGTGGCCAAATTAGATATGTAGCTATTTGACGTGCCCTCGTTAGACTCAGTCATCAGAAGACGAAGAAGTCCCCATTAGAAAAATTTAAAAAAACAATATCATATAATTAATTTTAAAAAACAACTTTACATTAAGCTTACGTTCAGAGCTTCCTCGATTAACACTGATTCGGCATGACGCGGTCTACTCAAAGCCTAAAAAATGCAATACTTTTTCTAAATCGGTATTTTGGTACGTTTGATCTCGTACATTATGCCTGGTTCACACCAAGCGTAAAAAGCCAGATATGATAAAGAGACTAGGCTTCGTCATCCTAGGGCTGCAAACACTATCGCGCCCTCACAAACAACACTTTAAAATCAATATACAAGCAGGGAATTTTTAAACATAATGCAAATAAGTAGTTGTAGCGAAAAAATGGTATATAACCTAAATAAAAATTGTTTTCTATATTATAACACTTTATTGTATACATATATAGGTACAAGTGAGCTTTTTTCACTTCGATGTAATCTAGAATCATCTATTGCAAATTATTGAAAAGGTGCAGAGCTATTCTGCTAGCTCTGGTCTATTCAATCCCTGAGTAGTGAAGCTTCCATAATGTGGTACAAATGTGGAAATATAACTTGTATGGAAATATTCCAGGAAGTGAATAAATGAATGGTTTGTCGTAAAATGAAAAAAATATCTATCCTAGAACAGTTGTTCCGATGTTTAAAAAAATAAAAACATCAGAATAGCTCTAAATTATTGTAAAAAATGAGTTCAAAGGGTTAAAATACACGGTACACAGAAAACACTCGTCTGCTCCAATCTTCGAGGTCCACAGACGACTTCTATTGGCTTACAATTATTTGCCGGAATTCAGATTTAATACGCAAAATATATTTCATTTCGATTGAAAATGTATCTAATGTGAAATGTGCATTTTTCTTTTGGACAAAGACGAGAGTTTAAAGTTACACCGACGATAAGTATCATCTGATGTAAACATGCCCAATATGTCTCTTCAAAAAAATGGTAATATTCTAATAATGGCTGAGCAAGTAAACGTATTTCGTAATAAAATCGTGATGCGGAGGGAGAATTTAGAAATATTTCCATCGTTGTGTGATTTTGCTTCCGAAAATGAAATAAGTGGGAAACAAATTAAAAATCTTATATATATATGTAACCCACCATGTTACGGCGGGACAGAGTTGGCAGCCCTAGTCAAAAAACAGTGCCGAATTAACGTGCGGTCACTACTTTTCTGCCTTTATTTTTATCATTCTTGATTTTTTACGCTTGGTGTAAACCAGGCATTAGCAGTGAAATAATGTTCATACTCATCAAACATTATTACCGTTTTATTTCCATTATAAACATTATCACCAAACTACAGCCCACGGGCCAGATCTGGCTCTCTGGAGATTTTTATTCAGCTCTCGACGTTTATATTAACCCGTCTATCGATGAATATTTCTATTATTAATTATCAGACCCCATACATTTTGTATGGAAATGGATGAAAAATTGGATTGTTTTTCTGACTTTAATATTTTTTTATTTATTAAAACGATTTTTTTTTAAATTCATAACGATACAAAAATTATCACTCATTTACGCATTTATGGCATCTTTAAAATGCCTGATTACGCTGTTAACAAACTGGCTCCTTGCATTTCTTACATAAAAATCAGAGTTTTTTAAGCTTATCGTTCACTCGGCCAATTCTACTTGACGATTTCTGATATGTATATTAACACATTACCATCGGGCGAGCGTTCAAGGCCGCTGCTACGTACGGCGGGCATAAACAAGAGCATTTTGCGTAAAAACTATTTTTTACAAAAATCGATATATCTCTTAAAGTATTGCATATTTTCTAATGAAATTTTAAATAATCACTTACCAAATAGTGCTTCTTCATTTAGTAAACTTTTTAAGACAAATGATAATGTTACAAGTCGTATTTACTTATTCACTCACAAGATATAAATATATATTTATAAAAGTTATACAGAAATAATTAACTACGTAAATATTCGTAAAACGTCTTCTAATATCTAGGCATTGTATGATAATTATGAAAACATTGGCCTCGATGTGAAGGAATTTCACAAAATTTACACATTAGTAGTCAATGATTTTTTTTATGAACACACGACATTGTCTTTGGGGATTCTTTTTTTTTACCGTTTGTCATTATTTTTATGGCTTGATTTTGTTTCATTTCCATTAACAATCGTTTGGGGGATCTCTTTTACATATTTTGGGTGATAATTTCGACTGGTCCTGGTTCTGGTTCATCCAATACGGTATCAACTGTGGCGCGAATGAAACTCCAACACTTCGCGATGCTTAATAAAAATTGTTTGTAACTTAGTTTGTTATTTAAATTTAACTTTTTTTAAACTAAAAAAGAATTTAAAAAAAAACACAGTTCAACAAATACAACACTACTCCTTTTGTCCATTTTTTTCTATGCGTATTAGACTATAGTGCGATAAGTATTGATCAGCGAGATCAACACCTTTACTCTATTAAGGCGTCTTCTCACTTTAGGCGCCTCAAAAATAGGCTATTTTCGGGATTTTTTTCGAGGATTTTTGCTAAAAATTATGGAATAAAATGGATCTTATGTAATAAACATATCTTTTAAGTACATGAAAAAAAATATTTTTATATTTTTGAACAATTATTATAATAAAACAGTAGCATCGAAAAACCCGTGTAGAAATGTTATGCTCGTGGCTTGTAGATGGTATCTCCGTGATGGGTCATTTGAAACAAAAAAATAAAGCTGTTTTAGGTTCAGTATATCAGTGGCTATAGCGCATATCATCAAATTTTTGATATTCGCGAAAATAACAAAATGGCGCACGTTTTTCGAAAAAGTAAAAAAAACCGCGTTTTTTTGCAGTTTTTTGTAAAAAAAATTTACTTAAAATCAAAATTTCAAAAATCTGATGATATGCGCTATAGCCATAACTATGAAAAATATGTCATTCAAATTTCATGACAATCGGCCGAATAGTTTCCGAAATTTCATCAACAAGCCACCGAAAAACCTTGTTTTGAGATAAACGCGTTTAAAGTTTTGGTTGCAGAAAAATTGTCCAGACACAGCTGTTGAAACACTCGTTGTTATTTTGGGTATTTCCTCCGAAGATCTTTATAAATTGGTTTCAAAACCTCGTGAACATCCTCAGCTAGAGCAGGAGGATGTTTAAAAATTTCTATCTGATTGTTTTTCACCACTTTCTTGCACTTGCACCATGAGTCTGAACAATACGTATGCAGCCGAGTGCTCTCAGGTAGTCACCTAACGGTCGCCAAAAAATGTAGTTAGACTCATCCGATCTTTATGAAATTTCGACATAATATTTTTGAAGATATGTACTTTCAAAATTTAAAAAAAATAAAAATCGATTTTTTTAAATTTGTAAAGTGAGAAGACGCCTTAAATGGTTATTTAATTAGTAGAAAAACAATAGTATTCCTTCTAGAACATTTGCTTCATTCCACAGTTTAAAAAAAAATACTAAAATCATTACAAAATATTTTTAAAAGTACCTGTAAAGAAATGTCCACACTTGTGGACACTGGACCACAAGGGGTTAATGACTGACTTAAATAAACAAAAAATTGTCTCTCTGACATATTTTTGAAGTGTTTAAATCTTGTTGAAATTGTTTATTTCATTAGAGCAGTCGTCTGATGTCAGCCTCATGAGATTATTTATACGTAATTTTAAACTCAGACTAAAAGCGTATATCATACTTATATTTTAATTTTTTGTTGAAGTAAATATAGTTTGAACCTTTTTAAAGCGTTAGACATTCAATGTTCATACAAAAATATCTGGTATTTATACCTTTTCTGCTGTCAAAGTGGAGTCAACGCAAAAGGTATAAATACCCTTCCCGCCGGTAACCACCAGCCGGCGCAACGGGTATAAATACCCTTCCCGATGGAGATGTGTTAATTTCAATGTTCACCTTTTTTCTACATTGTGTGTCACCAGCTGTTCCGTTAGATTTTATAAACATTTTTGGAGAACATCGGTGGGATGATTAGTTCTCTGGTTCAAATTCTTATAAATTATGAATAAGGCCAATCCTGCAATATCCAGCATATTGTAGAAAAAAGCAGTAATATTTTATGCCCAGTGTACAAAAGAACAGTTTTCAAGCTAGAGCAAGCTAGTGGCAACAAACTAGCAACTCTAGCTTTGTATAAACAGAAATTACTTCGTTTTTAAGCTATTTTTTGTAATTCAAAAACTGAAATAGAGAAACCCCCCTCCCAGCTTACCAGCATCTGCCTGCTCTACTAGCTTGAAAACCAGCCACGTGTGCACCGGACATTAATGTGCCCCAAACATCTGGCCATAACATCAACACTCCCCTTATGCTTGTAAAATAACATTACTTGTGTCTTTTAGGTAAATCATACGTTATAAAGGCCCAATAAAAAATCAACACGAGGAAAGGAAATGAAACGCTCTACTTTATATTTGAAAAACGATCTTGTTGGTTATTTAATTCTTAGTCCAATAATGAAAGAAAATCAGCCTATTAAGAAAACAACCCTGATATCCACAGGTGGGAAGGTTTAACTGGACAAACAATATCCTGTTTCTAGACAACCCCTTTTTCTTCCAACTTATCCACTTACCCTGAACCTACCTAATGAACAATATCACTGTTTTATTTGTCTGTAAAGGACATACCTGACAAAGAAACGTCGAGATATTTAGCCAAGCAAGGAAAATAAAGTTGTCTCTAATCGTTTTTCTACATTTTAACGGTATTTTAAATGTGTGCATTATATTAAATACAACCATTGCTTTAGAGAAAAATGTATGTTAACTAATTAAACTAGCAAAATATCACGCAAATAATTGTTTCGGGGTGTATTGTCACCCCTTTTATATTTATTTATTAATGATTAATAAAAGACTGAAACTTATTATACTGCAATGGGTATTAAATTTAGTGTTTTAATTATACGCCCTGTGTGTTGTTGTTACGTACACATGCATATGGAAATTTTATTAACCAAATTAAATAGTCAGCTATTCCTCATTGACATAGTGTATAACTCATAAGCGAAAAGTATTGTTCATTTTATTTAATAATCCCTACAAAGCAAATTAATCGTCTTGGTCGCATTCAGCCAATTTATAAAATGTGGTATTCGGAATTGTTATTTTTTTTAAAAAAGGCTTCAATTAAAAACAATGATACTGTTTGAGGAAGGACAGCATCGTTAAGAAGTTATCCCTGGGTATATAAATTCAACTCGCGAAATTCCCATCACAAATCCTCCTCCCGGTAATAAAGGAATTCGTTTAATATTTTGACCCCACTCAATATAGGTTTAAGCGTTCAAAACAATACGCAATATTCATCAAAATGAGGTGCGTGATTCGAATACAAACTGGAGAGAAAATTACAGAAAAAGAGAAACCTTAGAAACGAGCCGAGGGAAAGCCTTGGAATGAAATGAATTTCAGAAGTTGATGTGCTGCTACAATTTTGAATCTGCTTGAATCATTCTGAAACAATTCAAGCTAAATATTGGGATCTGTTGGGATAAAATCTATAACTATGTACAAATACAGTTATAAATTATCTAATATTTTGCGAAAATGGTCAATGGGCAATGTTGGTTTTTCTCAGACGCAGAGCAAAAGCAAAGACGAATTATATTATGAGATCATCGTGTGATTGTGGGCGCTCGATGATATCAGCTAATAATTACGTACTATGAATCCAAAAATGGTTTTTGAGTGCATTTCTAAAATTTATTTATTTAGAAAATAAATTACATTTATTTACAACAAATGTAACTAAACAAAATTTTAAAAAACTTAATTCATATTTCGTCAATTAATCCTTTTACCCGCTATTATATATTTATCCATATCGATCCAGCAAATAGAAAATAAAGAATTCAACATTCCAGCTTTCGTCTTATTAAAATAGCAACAGTATTGAGATTGTCGAAAGATTAAATACTTCACTACAGTCAACCCTTCCCTCTCCATGATTCTTTCCTGCGGGTACGCATTGAGGTTGAGGCATGCCCCGCACCTCAATCATTAGCGATAGCACGCACTTTTTGTTTCCCCAATTACACGTACTTGTTTCAACTTATCATGTTGTCCACAAGCGGTGGCAGAAATTTATTAAATAGAAATAAAACCAATATTTGGCTTTTTGGCCAATCAACACCAAATCTGCATCAGTCAAAGTTATCTTCTATTGGTGAAGTATTACGGTTATGTTTTGACACTACAGCTGTAAACACCGGCTAGAAAAATGGAGCTTGTGTTCTTCTGGAGCAGAAAATGGAAAAAAATATATGATTTACCTAGCTTTTCGCTATCATATAATGGACATTATGTTAGAAACTATAGTGAGTCAATCGCTCGGTCCGTCTAGTGCTCCTGATATTCAGTTTTTTAAAAGGCTTAAGAAGAACTGAGACAATACTAATTATAAAATGATACCACATTCTCAAAAATTATAAAAAAAATGTTGATGCAGACAGGATCTCAAGATGACTATAAAAAGCTGCTGAATCTTACTATCGTTTACTTGGGAGGAATTTCTGAAAGAAGAGTTTCATTTAGTAGGCCTGCTGGTCTTTACCGTGCTGAATGGATGTCTAAAACTATGTATTGCTTAAAAAATTCTATTTAAACATCAGTTTAAAATGTCAAAAAAGGAAGAGAACACAGTGAAACATATATGTATTTTCATAGTCATAATTAGGGAATCCAATCCCGAGCCAAAATTTCGACCCCGGGATTTCGGGATTCCATTAGACAATTTCGGGACCAGTCCCGGGATCCCGGATTGGGATTGGGATTTTCAATATTTTAAGAAATTATATTGATAAATTTGATCAAAAATTACTAATAAGTCCATTTGTTCAATATAAAAAATCACTTGAAGGTCAAATAATTTAATTTATTTAAGAAATGATAAAAATACAATTAAAAAAAAGCACTAAAAAGTTAAAATATTATTTTGAAAATATGCCCGAAGTAACATTAACTCGCAAAATTCTCGATTTCCCGACTAAATATTTATTTCCGTCGCTGCAGATGAATACTTATATACTATAATACTTTGATGTGATTCGTAATTATATTACGGAGAAATACTAAAAATCTGAACCCCGTATCTGTTATATTTCATATCGATATTCTCATTATTTGTCGAGGTGTAGTAAATACATCACCGGTAGGGAAAGATTACTATAACAATTTCAAAAACATATATGTACTCTATGTATGTATACATAGATTAGATAGTTAGTGCCCCTAGGCGTCGCCTAAGCTCTCCAATTAGTAGGTACGCCACTGTTTCCAAGCGTCCAGATTTTGGCGGGAAAATCTCGATTTAGTAGCCTTCATCTTGCTGGTGAGGTGTAAAAATATGCGAAAATATTTTTGTAAGTTCATATCTGCTCGAGGGCAGGGCTTCCACTTATGTTATGCAATACCCCAATTAAAATTTCTGCATTGATACCTTACAGTACAAACTCTTTTATACCTGTAAAATAGAAGTAAAATTTCAATCAAAGCAAGTCAAGCAAAAAACTATTTGTTATTCATTTGAGAATGCAACCATATGACACGCTCGACCTGGTGGCCAAGAGTGCACTATTCCAAGATAATTCAATAAAGTCAAAAGTCAAAATCCTTCAATATCAATACAAAAAGCATTCAAAAATCATACACTACATTTTGTAAAACAATGATTTCATATATTTAATCTGAATAATTTAGTACGAAATTCGTCCCCTTTATGTGAGCAGGGAAAATTGCTCGCATACGACGCGACACACGTGTAGCTCTAATGCGCAGTATTACATATACACATGTATTTTAGGGCTTATATCACGCGAAAGGCTAAAGAGAGAGCTTTACGTTTACTTCAAAGGAAACATTCTTTCAGCGGAAACGGTGTTTTCCACCGTTGAATGAAACAAATGCCCTTCCGAAAAGAAAGGAAGAAATGTCTCATAGAACTTTGAAAATTTATCCACTCGTGAATTATAATGTATGGGTGGTTTTGGCTTCGGTAAAGTTTCGCAGCATCCGTAAAACACCATGTGCAACTTTCGTTCGGGTTTATACGCTTTAGAAAATGATAAAATCTCATCCCCCTTATTGGAAGGAGGGCTTGTTTAATTACTTTCTGATTGAATCTCGCTGCGATGTTCACCCAAAAATGTGGAATACGCTTTTAAGTATTCCATAAATTGCTGATGAAAAAAAAACACTGAATTAATTCGGTCGCCCTGGAACAGTAAATCGGGTAACATATGAAAAACGACCGAACACATGTGGAATCAGCCAAGGGTGGACAAGTTCAAATTAAATTGAGTTTGTATTGTTTGCTTTGACCGTAAATAAAAAGCCTGACAGATTGCTCAAATTTTGATGAACTGCTTTTATGATCCAGATTTATTTTCCGACCTGAAAAGACCAAACTTGGTATCTTTAAAAGTGGGGTGAGCAGTTATTTGTGAGTGACAGTTATTTAAAATGCCTCCAAGACTATAACTTAGTACTGAAGTACGCGCACTTACAATATTGTAGCTTGCTATATATCTGGTGTAAGTAATGTGTGACAAATTGTCACAAAAATGAAATTAGCCCTTTGAATGGTGAGCTAATTTAAAATCATCATAAACTTAGATGCTATATTTGTATGTTTACCACTTATCATCCGTACAAATTCACTTATCTGTCAGGATCGTTGCAGCGTGTATAAAACGTGTACATAAACAAATACTATCGATAGCACATAATATTTGGTAATTTATTAAAGTAAACATAAACTATACATTTGAAATCGATTCATTATATCATTAACATATCATTATAAGTCGATAAATTTGGATTAACGATCAATACAATCGTACGATGCACGCAAGATACTCTCTCCATCTTTGTCGCCTATTCACAATCTCTAACCTGCAAGATAATCTCTCCGTCTCTTTTTTTCTCCAAATTCAACATGCAAGACAATCTCTGTCTCTATTTATCTCCGAACTCAACGTGTAATAATGCTCTTCCTGAATCACTGGAATCGGAACACAACTCTGTCTTACCTCTTTAAGGGGTTGAACTAGGCAACAGTCGACTATAATGTTAAAAATAAAAACAGGGAATTTTGTGATGTTATTGACAGTGCCTAAACACTTATGAGCGGTAGTGTCTATATGTTAGAAACAGACCCTTCTACAGTAGCCACTCAACCCCCCAAAGGATCGTACTTATTAATTTGAGGAACAACGCTCTAACTAGCTCGCTATTCAAAAACTATGACGCAGGGTATAAAACAATCTGTACACAAGACTTAAAATCGATTTTTACCCATACATTTTTAAAAGCTATATGGTTACTTATCAAGCCATTTTCGTCACATTCTTGTCAATTATAATAGATGTTGAATACAATAATATAAATCAAATAATAAGACAAATGTTCAAAAAAATCAATATAATGATATTAATCATTATTTAAGTCTGTCAATATGTAGTGTTTAATCTTTCCTTGACCATGGTGTACGTACTACAATGGGAACTGAAAATAGGACTCTAATAATGGGAATATTAATATGAAATATATAAGATATGGGGTTCAGAATTTTTCAGAATTTTATATGGTGTACCAAATACATATCATGGTAGCGCTCAGATGTTTTTTAGCACGGCAAGGAAAGGGTTCATAAGTCCATTGCATTATTTCTGTCGTTCAATATGGGTTATAAAATTAGTTTTTCGTCAGATCGCAACTATGCTAAATTTCCAATCAACATTTTAATATACTTGCTACTGTGCATGCAAATATTTAGGCCACATTATAACAAAACACGCAAAGGATTCCGAAAAGCTCCTTTTAGGCCCTATTTTCAATAGTTCGTTGTAATAAACGAATGGCAACGTTAAAGACCTAGAATTTAATTAGCTATATACAACCAGTGGCAAAAGTCATGAGGCACGTGTATGATTTTGAAAGGTTCGATATAATAGTCTTATTTACTAAATTTTATTTACAATTTAAAAGAATACATATATTAAATAATTAATACATTTTTTAAATTTGATTATTTCAGCAATAACCAATTAAGCCAAAATATAAAAAGACATCAAATTCACTTCACAAAATTCATTATTGAAACAAAACTACTATTACCAATAATATATTTAAAACTCCATATATCAATATGTAGTGAGAGTTTCCATGCCTGATGGTATTTCAGCTTCCTGGCATTGATATGATCAAATTTGTTCATTCACTTGAAATATTGACACATTTATCTGCCAATGTTTTTTTTAGTTCTAACATGTCTTCAATTTTTTTTTAAATGAAACTTGTAGATATGCAGTTGGGCAAATTGTGCTGTACGAGACGAAAAGTGGAACTCCAAGTAGCAGTTGGTTGGAAAGAATGAGACAATCGTTTCTACTTTCTCCATTGCACACACACGCACGTAGACACGCTACACACAAAGCATTCAAAGGACAATACAGAACTACGAATCCAGTTGATGGTTAAATCCATCTCGGATCAGCGTTAGTTTTTAATCCAGGCTTTATTTATGGCATAAATTTAATATGAGCATGTATATCAACAATAGTAATTATAATTGATATTTATTGTAGCATTAAAACAATTGTATAATTATATGTAGTGTTACGAATTTTACATTAATTACATGACTGCATTGCTTATTCCGATAAATTCAAATCATCAATTTGAGTTTTGTAGCACTCGTCACACAAAATATAAACATCTTGGAAAGGATCGTGCGCCGTACGCACGTGGCAAGTAGGTTCAACCAGTTTTATATTTTGACGAGTAAACATTAGATCGTAGTAATGCAATACTGAGATATGACTATTATTTGCACACTCTTGCTTGCATTTCGCACACAGTACTTCAGCATCCGCTGCTTTGATAATACTCGGCACAACACTTTTGGCCAATTCAATGTTGTGGTCAAAACTCCACGTGGAGAATTTCTTTTTAAACTCCTTCTCTGCATAGGGATTTATCTCGTGTCCTCGGTAACATATATTTTCATTCCACTTTCCTTGGCAATTAAATAATCCGTTTTCATCGCAGAATTTGTCTTCATTTGGAGATTTTCTATCGAAGTAATACCCGTGGTACGCATTAATTTGAAGAAGTTTTTCGACGTGTTTAAAGAACTCATCGTATTTAATTTTTTGTTCCTTTCTTCTTGTGTTCGAATATATGGGAGATTTTGAGATCTTCATTTTCATTTTCATGAAATATCCTTTCATTCTAGCTTGCGCCTTGTTGATGAAATATTCTTCTTTAGTCTTGAATTTGAAATCCTCTTCGAACCATTCCGGATGATCATCAAGAGACGAGAATTCGGGTTTGTTAATCGATTCAGTTTTCATCATTTTCTCGATGATCTCCACAACTTTAAATGAGTTTTCATTCGTGTAATTGAGAATTTCTGGATTAACATTCTTGAATATAGTTACTATTTTATTGAGACTGCTTTCTGCGTCTGTCTTGTTAGGATCGTTAGGTTTGACAAGAATAAGCGTGTCGCTTGTAACATTTCTTAAATCGTCATCGTCTGCAATTTGCCGGTTTTCATCGGATATAAAGAGCGTGGCATCTGCGTTAGCATCATTGAGGAGTTCTGCACGCGACGTTTCCTTCAACTCTTTGAAACTAGATGCTTGAACGATTGCACTTTTATTTCGATCATTGTCGATTACTATATAATTCTTCGACTCACGTGATGTCCCTTCCATTTCAATGCCGATACTACTCGTTCGCTTACTTTATATCATATAATCTTATTTTAATTTATCAATAAAAGTATACAGTATATCGTAATCGGCTTCAAAATTGAGCTTATGAACATAGATAGTGAGGGTAAATGTATCAGTTAAAAACATAGATTATATAGATTTCTTGAGTACAATCAAGAATCGAAAATATGTATCTTCATCTCGCATCAAACTTGCGACCAGAAGCCACATGCAGCTCACAACGAATATTTTTGCAGCCCAGCTAACAAAACATACACGAGAATGCCTAATTATTTACAATTCTATAATTTTTATTTACAATATTTGTTCAAATGGTATTTATTATTTCTGGAAATATCAATCTTAATTTAACATATTATCTTGTTCCGCATTTTTTTAAAAGTTAAAATGGTTAATTGTTTATTCTTGTGGAAAGCTATAACGACCCACCCTAGAAACCAAAGAAACTCAAATTTGGATAGGAACTCATGAGTTAAGAGCCCCTGGAGTGAAGGATTTTGATTTACACAATGTCTTATGGAACAAATCTACCGTATAAACCAAAAGACAACTGCATATGTAATAATATTCAGAAAAGGTTCAATGTTATATTGCTAATTCAAGATCGTTGCTACCCACTTATAAAAACGTTATTTACTGATTAATCACAATAATAATTCGTATGATCGATGATATTTCATTCATGAAATCAAGTCTCGTGACATCAGCTCAAATATTTAAATCTAAATCAAGTAACATAGTACAAAGCATATGAATGAAGCTACTACTTTACTGCTATTGATCAAATCAAAGAATTTGGTACAAAAAGCATTAGCGGTGATTCAAGGCCGGCACATATTACTATTGTATATACTTGCAATATTTTTCTAGAAAATGGCATCGTAAATAAGTCGTATTAGGAAAAGTGTTATATAAAACGCTAAATTTTACATTATCACCGCCTGGAAACGTGCAAAGTCGGTAATGGAACTGTTCCCATATATCTTATTGTTCAGAGGCGTACCTTAACCACAGCCTGGATTTATATTCATACACACGCGATATTTTTTAGCGAAAATATATTTTGTTCGCGTGAACATTAGCAATATGGTAGACAAAATTACCTCTAACGAGGCAAATGCCTCAGTCGAACTCGTTTACGACAAATAAAACCGTCAATCGACGCTGTTTTAATGCCAACTCCGCAGGCCAAATCGATCAACTGAGCAAAAAGTTCGTGCGTATTATTAAAAATAGAAATTTTCAACCAGTATTAATCACTTTTGGCCACCTTTCAGGCAGTCCATCAATTAAAAAAATAAATAAACAGAAATATTATTATGACCAAGTGTTGATATAGTGAGTTAGATCCTGGACTTGCCGTAAATGTTTAAATTCAAATCTAGATCGTGGAAATTTTTTTCACTGATTTCCTGATCCTGAAAAATTAAATTCTTTTTCGAAACATAAAATTCAGCAGAATTTACTGATTTACAAAAATAGTTTAAGGGTAACTTCACTAAGCGCTCATATAATATATCCTCTCTTACTTCAAAAATGTATCATAAAATGTTCTTATGCTACCTTAGCCATATGTGAAAGTTCAAGCAATTCCAAATGAATTACCCCAGTGAGGGATTTTGAGAGATAAGAACAAGCACTTGTCCTTAAGACAGTCAATGTTATATTCACTTAAAATCATTGTATGGTACACACTTTTCATTACAAACAGATAGTTCGTTGCTATTTTAGTGTGTTCAGCGACAATTCATGAAAAATCCAAATATCTTGTCTATTTTATTTATTTATACTTTTAAGATAGGACAACGTCGAAATAACGTAGGACTATAGATCGCCTCTAAGATAACAGTTACTATTCATAATATTAATTTTCTTAACAAATATTTATATAACAATAAGTTTTATTTGAAGAATAAGAAAAAAATTGTATAGCAATATAAGATAGCATCGAAATGCAGTACAAAATATAATATATTAAAAAAAAAACACATTTATTGTATATTCTCCTCGCTAATAAAACTCAAGATTAAATTAACATGCGTGTATGTCGTCGGATACAGTTCAATGGCATTACATGTTGAAAAGGAGGGCAAAGCAATTTGAGAATGGGAACACATCAAAGGGATCGGGTTCTTCGTCGGAGCTTTTGCAAAAATGAATCAAGATAAATGTTTTGCGGAATAAAAAGCGTGATGGGCTTTTGATGCTGATTAAGGTATGAATGTTAAAAGGAACGGGAGATTTTGGGCGGAAGAGATTTTGGCCCTTTATACCAATACAGACTGAAATCTCCTAATCTGAAATTACCTACAACGAGCAGTTGATACATCATGAGTTTTCAAATTTAACAATGAAAACGAGACTTGAAGAAAACCCTGTCCATTTTATAGAACCCATTATTAAGTCCCGAACGATGAAATCGTAATATAAAAGGAATATATGTATCATCAACGATCCACTATTCTATACTGACGCTATTAATCCCAAGACGACATGCCGAGATTATGATTGCTAAAGAACAGCAAAAAGAAGATTAATAAACTATTTCTTTATAGTCTAAAAAAGATCTTCCCGAATTCAAATTTGTATGTGGTGATAAGACCATTGAGTATTTAGCATCACATCAGTCTTTATCATAACCCGGAGCCCAATTTATAAGGCCTGTTAAAATATCAAGGATTGCACCATTCATTATTATAGGCATATTGTCAAGTCAATGTGTAGTTTTAAGGGTAAAATATCAAATCGTAAGACTAAAGAACACATCAAACATTGTATTTATTACTTTTATTACTAAAACCATAAACGACATAAACAGTGAAGCATTAACCAATAAGACATCCCAATGGTATTTAGAAAATTTAAATCGGACAATAGAGATTTCTTTTACTTGTAGGTAGTCCCGCGGTTAAGCGGTTGGACTTGTGACTCAATCATCTTGAGTTCGAATCCCACAGGAGATGTAGCTGGCAACCACATTTTTAAATATATATATATGCCAAGAAAAACCATGTCAAAATGGTTCGTAATGGTCCCATAAAAGGAAATCTCTTGTGTTAGAATGAAACCAATAATTAATAAGCAAACAGTTCCCATGCGAAATTTAACTGTCAAAATCATTTTAAAAAAGCCCTTTCTCTTCATAATCAATGCATGAAATTTTTAGAAGAACGACGACGAAGACTAGGAATAAGTGCAGTAAAGTGTGCTGGTAACAGTTTTTTTGACAGTTGTGGATACACTTTACTCAATAAACGAAGCAAAACCAAGCAAAGAACACTATGTATGTATGTATGTATATGGTAAATTAATATTCCCCCGTTTATGGCGTCTTTCTTCAGAACGTATCCTCCACGATCAATGAGGGTTACCTATACGAGTATTTATACCACATTAAAATATAAGCATAAAAACCACCTCTTTTTCTGATTTAATATGTCTTCCATTGGATTAGTGAATAACTTTAATTTTAAAGAATACATATTTATATCTTAGCCTGGAGTGAAACCACTATGCGTCGCGCATCTTAATTTTTGATGTGTCAAAAGACAAAAATACAGAGATTAAAAAAATGAATGACCTAGAATTTAATTAGCTATATACAGCCAGTAGCAAAAGTCATGAGGCATCAGTATGATTTTGAAAGGTTTGCTATAATATAAGAAGACTTCAAATTCACTTCACAAAATTCATTATTGAAACAAAACTACTATTACCACTTATATATGTAAAACCCCATATATCAATATGTAGTGCGAGTTTCCATGCCTGATGGTATTTCAGCTTCCTGGCATTGATCTGATCAAATTTGTTCATTCAATTGAAATATTGACACATTTATCTGCCAATGTTTTTTTTAGTTCTAACATGTCTTCATTTTTTTTTTAAATGGAACTTGTAGATATGCAGTTGGGCAAATTGTGCTGTACGAGACGAAAAGTGAAACTCCAAGTAGCAGTTGGTTGGAAAGAATGAGACAATCGTTTCTACTTTCTCCATTGCACACACACACACGTAGACACGCTACACACAAAGCATTCAAAGGACAATACAGAACTACGAATCCAGTTGATGGTTAAGTCCATCTCGGATCAGCTTTAGTTTTTAATCCAGGCTTTATTTATGGCATGAATTTAATATGAGCATGTATATCAACAATAGTAATTATAATTGATATTTATTGTAGCATTAAAACAATTGTATAATTATATGTAGTGTTACGAATTTTACATTAAGTACATAACTGCATTGCTTATTCCGATAAATTCAAATCATCAATTTGAGTTTTGTAGCACTCGTCACACAAAATATAAACATCTTGGAAAGGATTGTGCGCCGTACGCACGTAGCAAGAAGGTTCAACCAGTTTTATATTTAGTCTAGTAAATATTAGATTGTAGTAATGCAATACTGAGATATGACTATTGTTCGCACACTCTTGCATGCATTTCGCACACAGTACTTCAGCATCCGCAGCTTTGATAATACTCGGCACAACACTTTTGACCAATTCAATCTTGTGGGCAAAACTCCACGTGGAGAATTTTTTTTTAATCTCCATATCTGCATAGGGATTTATCTTGTGGCCTTTCTCACATCGCTCTTTATTCCACTCTCCTTCACAAATAAATAATCCGTTTTCATTGCAGAATTTGTCTTCATTTCGAGATTTTCTATCGAAGTAATACCCGTGGTACGCATTAATTTGAAGAAGTTTTTCGACGTGTTTAAAGAACTCATCGTATTTAATTTTTTGTTCCTTTCTTCTTGTGTTCGAATATATGGGAGATTTTGAGATCTTCATTTTCATTTTCATGAAATATCCTTTCATTCTAGCTTGCGCCTTGTTGACGAAATATTCTTCTTTAGTCGTAAATTTGGAATCCTCTTCGAACCATTCCGGATGATCATCAAGAGACGAGAGTTCAGGTTTGTTAATCAATTCAGTTTTCATCATTTTCTCGATGGCCTCCACAACTTTCAATGGGTTTTTAATCATGTAAATGAGAATTTTTGGATTAAAATTCTTGTATATAGTAACTATTTTATCGAGAGTGCTTCCTACGTCTGTCTTGTTAACTTCGTTAGATTTGACAAGCGTAAGCGTGTCGCTTTTAACATTTCTTAAATCGTCATCGTCTGCAATTTGCTGGTTTTCATCGGATACAAAGAGCGTGGCATCTGCGTTAGCATCATTGAGGAGTTCTGCACACGACATTTCCTTCAACTCTTTGAAACTGGATGCTTGGACGATTACACTTTTATTTCGATCATTGTCGGACACTATAAATTTCCGCTTCGACTCACGCGATGTCCCTTCCATTTCTATGCCGATACTACTCGTCCGCCTACTTTTTATCATATAATCTTATTTGAATTTTCAATAAAAGTATACAGTACATCGTAATCGGCTTCAATATTGAGCTTATCAACATAGATAGTGAGGGTAAATGTATCAGTTAAAAACATAGCTATAGATTTCTTGAGTACAATCAAGAATCGAAAATATGTATCTTCATTTCGCATCAAACTTGCGACCAGAAGCCACATGCAGCTCACAACGAATATTTTTGCAGCCCAGCCAACAAAACATACACGTGAATACCTAATAGATTTGTTTTACTATATACGCGAATATTCTTGGTTCTCCCTAATATATACATCTTATTTCAACCGTCATAATAATTTCATAATTTTGATTTGATTTTTTTTTTTTACAATATTTGTTCAAATGATATTTATTATTTAAATTTTCCATATTTTCTTGTTCCGCATTTTTTTTAAAATTAAAATGGCATCGAACCGGTTAATTTTTTTGTTTTTATGGAAAGCGATAACGACCCATCCTAGAATGCACAGCAACCCAAATTTGGATAGCAACTCATGTGTTAAGTGCCTCTAAATTAAAGGATTTTGATTTGCACAATGTCTTATGGAACAAATCTACCGTATAAACCAAAGGATTACTGCATATGTAATAATATTCAGAAAAGGTTCAATAAGATCGTTGCTACCCACTTATAAAAATGTTATTTTCTGATTAAAGACAATAATATTTATATGATCGATGATATTTCGATCGATGATATAAGAGACGTTTCTACTTTGTTGGGCCTAAAAGAGATAGATTTTTTAACATGTTTTTATGCGAAAAGTATTGAATGTTGATATTTAGTATGTTGACTAGGCGATCTTTATTGAACATAAACATATTTTTTAAAGTTTGACTAAGTATAGTAGTGGGAACGGGGTGGAGCCACGTATGTCGATGTTCAATACAGTTTGACGATTAAGATAACTCAGTTATTAAGTACTAATTTTCTATTTCAAAGCGCTCCCGCAAACATACAAACAACGAACGAATACATTAATTAGGTCTTGATTGAAATTATAAAATCCCAAGCACACACGCAAGCAAGCACAAATAATATATTTTTAAAGATCTCAAAAATTTAAAGTATAAAGTCGGCCGCGAGCATTTAAGAAAAGCAAAATTGAAAGTTTTTCGTCTCAAGTTCTGCTTATATTATACATATTGAAGTAAAAACCATCGTTAAAATACACTCTGCGCTCGATTTGCATGTTGGAAACGAAGGCTGTTTGTTTAGCAACGTTCCAATGATAAACGTTCATCGGTAATATTGAACGAACTCCCAATACTTGCAGCGCCAGGACGTTTTCAGCAATTCTGGCACGTAACAAATGCGACGTAAATGTCAATTGTGAGGCAGTAGATATGGAAATTTGCAAGGAGGAATTGCGAACCGAACGGTAAAAACTGTAATTGAATTTCGCTCAAAAAATGAAAAGAAATAGGTACAATCGTATTGTTTTACGAAGTTAACGCTAAGAAGTCCAATGTCACGGTGGGATTTATTCAAGAATAAAATTGCGAGGAATCATACGAAATGAAACAGCGTTATTATTTGCTATAAAACCATTCACCTTATTCAACTTGATGGCATATCCCTAATGAGCAATATAAAACAAAATATTTAAAGCGAAACGCAGTATAAAAACCGCGGACCTTAACCCATTCCATGCGAAGCATTTTAATTAACACATAATACTGAATGCGAAATGGCCACGAGCAGAATTTTGTTTGTACGTAGTTATCCACTCAAGGGCTGGGTTACCACTTATGATCTGCGATAAACGGCTATGTCTACTTATCAACGTCGGTACGATAACAAATAAATACATTTTATTGAACAACATATCTACCTATTAATATCTATATATCTACAATTTGAAAAAAGGTTTCGTTTGTAAGCTTTTGCAAAAGCAAAAAAATATATTTAAAAAATAATCGAGTCATCAAAGTAATATATCACTAAAGAACTAAGAGTGCATGTGATCAAGCGGGATTGTATTGTAGTAATCATAATTTCGTTCGCAATCATGATTCCCTCAAGCATAATGGATCTAACATTTGATCTACTTGATCAAGACTACAGTCCACGTAATCTTGATCCATATAAAATACTAAATGCGCTTCGGTTAACAATGATGAGAAAAATATAACAGTTCATCATAAAAACTATGCTATAATTATAGCAAATTAAAGTATACGTCGGAACATGTTTAAATGTCAAAGACGCAAATAATTTGCTGTTTACTGAGACAGCTTTATATTAACACGCTTTCGTCGGAAATAAAATGATATAAAAAATGTTTAATATTGAAAATGAATTTAATTAGTTAATTTTTCCCAAACCATTTTATATTTATACGCGTTTTGTTAAAAATATTTGTATTAATATTTGAAGACTCTTTTTAAGTGGCAAATCTAGGAGGGGGGAGGGGCATCAAAAATCAATTAATGTGATACCTGAGCTTGTTGGATTTTGCAGATATCAGATATATTAGGTCGAATATTTGATGTAGCTAACCTTAATTCTTCATCTAAATTCTTTCTCGTTGTTTAGTTTTCATATTAGTTATTGTTGAGAATCCAAGCTCACATAAATATGATATGGAAAACTGTAACAAAATTTTCAGTGCCTTCGTGTGAAGAGCTGGATATTCCTCTTGGACAGAAATCCAAAAGTCCTCCATGGTCATTTCGGAAAATTTAATTTTTAGAGTATGATCAGTCGATGAGATTAATTCTTCTTCTTCGGCGTATGAAAATTCACAATACGATGTATCAATCGTAGCTAATGGATATCGTATTCAATCATAATTTTCTATATTTAAGGAAGGAAAATAATGTATTTTCTTCCAATAAAGTTAAATGTTCTATTATTATGAAAATAATTCCCTCGAAAATGTTTTCGTTAAGTTAAAATATGTTTCCTATATAATCTATAATAATATACGGAGGTCACACTATTGTCAATATCAAACGTACGAGGTAATGATAGTTGATACAGATGATTCGGAAAAACCCTATTATACAGTAGAATATATATTCGAAATTGTGAAAAAAAAATTATAAGGATTTTTAATGAGAATATTATCTCACTTTAGAAAAAAAAGCGAAGAAAAATATAAATCTTATTTGACAGTTTTTGTACAAAAACGAGATAGAAGGCAAGTAGGACAGTCAACCGACGTTATTATGCAAGGTGACATCCTTTCAAAACAATAACAACCCTCACCCTCTCTATTTGCCTCACCCATTCCATTTACGGCATCAGCTCTCAAGTTCATGTAAAGTGCAATTAAACTCCCATTTATTTGATCTATTTGCCGAGTTATGTATTATTGAAGCTCTGGAATTGATTAATCCAATCTACATTATTTCTTATGGGAAAACTTGATTGGGTGTTCTAAACAATGTTCAGAGAAGGATTAAGTTCGAAAACCGAGATTGCGTTCTACTCTATATCTTCTATCAATCAATTCAGTTTATCGATCATCCCTAATATGTACAATTTATTGTGTTTAAATTTAAATGAGGGTTTAATGATTTAATACATATTTTTGTAATTGACATGCTGGCAGATTGCAGAGCTTTTTTAAATAATATTTTATTAAGCGTTAAAATTAAATTCTTGATTATTTTTCTATAAATCCGAATGCGTTTCAATCACATATCAATCACCCATTTTTGCGACAGCCCGATTTTACGCCCGAAGAGGCGCACGTAATCATACATGAAAATGTCAAGTATTTATATATAAGAGCTCACATGTACCGACGTGATAAGTGTTATGTATAAAAAGCTCTTCGAAATATCGGCAAATTCAGGAGAGAACCAAAACGACAATAGCGTCGATGGAATTCAATATTCCTTTAGTTCCTTTTGGGGCGGTGATGAATTCGTGGATTCTATTTTTAATAACTCCCCTAGATAATAATTATTTCCAAAAAAAAAACACCCTCCATACAAAGACGAAATCGAGTAATGGATATATCGTGTATTCCCGTTTTAAAAACTATATTACACAGTAATAAAGCGGAGGTCATTTAAAACACGGAGTAGGGTTCTGTCAACCCGGATAGAAATCGACGACCTGCCCACACCACCCAACAGAATAATCCGTCCTCTTATACAAATTTTATAACGGTCCAATAAACCCCAACCGAAATCATGGAGATAAAAATAAAATGAGGCTTATCGATTTTGGCACCCAATCGCCATTTAAATTTTTCAAATGAAATTATTGCGGAGAGATTTTGTATCGGGGACTATAGAAACGGGAGGATAAGAAAAATGTGGCATATTTCCTCGAAAGCAATTTTGAAGCATTTTTCTTTCATACCAGACTTCAAGACGCGTTACAGCGAAATATCGTTATTAACTTGTCAAGCTGAATTTCAGCAAAGGTAGAAGAATTTCTGAAAAGAAACAGGCTTAGAAGAGTGCGGCTCCAGAAAATAAGCTAATATTTTATGAACCTTAGAGAAGCAATAATTCTTAGTACATCTCAAATGATCAAAATACTACTTAAAATAAATTTGAATATATAAATATATACTACATCAAACGTAAAAATATACAGGATCCTCCATTTGAATAATTATATGCATGAAAATCGTGAACTCAAAGGATGCGACGTTGATTTTTACGTTTTTGATGTTCGCGTGTAGTTACGTTAATTTCTAACAATTTTCTTGGACCGGGGCCTCCGGAGAAGGCTCGTCTCTGAATTGTCGTCCATTGCAGACGTTGAACAGCCACCACCGGGTCATCCAGGATAATCCATACGCACAGCTCCAGAAACATAAACTATAATTTGATCAATAAACTTTCGATAACACTGTCTCCACTTTTGCACCACATTGATCAAATATCACTTTTGATTATTTCTAGCCGAATTTTGATCGAAGCATCACTAAATCACAGATAAAACCATACACTGACAAGTTTCGAATACGACTAAATTCAACCAATATATACATAAATTATTTGCATTTTATTTTAAATAGAATATCCATCCATTTATATACGGAGGCAATGAAACACACATTTTTATTTAATTTTATTAAAAGTAAGACCGCTTTACAATGAACACAAGGAATGTGTTTCCCTAAGAAATCAATCATCAATTTATTTATTATTTTATACCCGATTACAATTAAAATTAACACACAAAAGGACAGCACATCGCTGAAACTATTTGGTCCAATATTAAAAGAAATATTCAAAGGATTAAACTGATTTACAGATGATATTACTGTATTTATAGACATACTAGACTTACAGTTAGTCTGAAATTATGATCAGTATAAATCGAAGAATAAAAATGTAGTACAAAAAAGCTAAGAATACCAGAAATAGTAATATGTAATGCAAATTAATAATGAATATAATTCAAGACTGGGATATAATTTTGATGATAAAACGATAAAAACGTGGAAGACCATGTGACAAGGCGAACGGATGAAAGGTTATAAATTAATAAAAATGTAATCTACGTGGTGTAATGAGTAAAATTGATTTTATTTCGGATTCCTGCTCAACATATGATAATTAACGTATCAAAAATAAAGCTAAACGATACTACAGAAACTTAATTAAATATTATATTATCCTATTTAAACAAGCAAAATTTAGACCCACGGCGTATAGCTAGATAAATATATTTGAATGCCCATATAAATACGTATTATATTTTTCGCGATAAATATTCTCAACGGGAGAATTTTCCTCCGAAATTCCCGGAATTATGAATATTCACACAAATCGGTTGAATTATTTTTGCAAAATCGCATGGATAAACAGAGCGCTTTGCACAGATCTCCAAACCATGATAAAAAATAATTGTTGATGCATTCACTCCCGCCTAAATTTACGCGGTTTTTATATGTTACGTGGTTTTACAAAATACATTTTTTTATGAAATAATAAATTGATTTTAAAAATTGAAGTTCTTCGCTGAGCAAAAATATATTAAGTATAAATATATTTTTGCAATACGAAGAAATTCGTAAAGACATTACTAAAAATATGAGATAAAGGATTAGCAACTGGATTTAAGGATCGTTTCACACTCTTATTGGGTGTCAATATTGAAGGATTTTAATTGAAACCATTAATGATTTATCACAATTAAAAGTCGAGAGCCCTCAAAGGAATCAATATTAATATCTTACCACCTATATTACCGTTCAAACTAAAAAGGGCGGATGACACAATTTATTTTTGAAGACTGGTTTTTAAATTTATTTATTCCAGAAATAAAATAATGTTGTAAACAGAAAGGAATAAAATCGTGTATTTACCCCCTGATACCACCAGTATTTTGCAACCCATGGACTAGAGAGCAATTGCCACATTTAAAGCCTAATATTTAAAAACTACATTTGCTCAAGCAATACTAGCGCTCGACGATGGAAAATCGTTTAAAGAATTTTAATAATCACCATGCGATTAAAAATATAGGAAAGGGATAGCAAGAGGTCACATCATGGTGCATGTATGGAATATGGAAAAACGTTAACTAAACATTTTGAAAATATAACTCATTCGCAATTTGTAAAAGAAAATGAAATTGAACATACTACAAATCTCATTGTAGATGACTTTTTGAACATTTTTATACGATTAAACCATGCTTAAATTATATTAATATTCTTGACAAATTGGATGAAATCCTCTGACAAACCACTGATGTATATTTATACTAATCTCATCCCATTCTTGGATATCTCACGTTCATACATCGATTGTAGGATTCCATACGTTGCATTACAAATTGCTCAGAGTTCCGTAATAAATCTTAGCACAGAGGACATTTGATGGGACGCTTTGATTCTCAAATTAGACACCTCTTTATAATAGGATTATCATCACTAAAGGCAGCAGTATTATACGACAATCACTGCGTAACTCAATTTGGAAGATTCTCTCAGGAGCGGTATTAAATGCGGAGGAGGAAGAAGACGGAGCGGCACTTCCAAGAGGCAAAGCTCCTCTGACGAGACAAGACAGTGAATGATGTTAGTCCTGTAGGGAGTAGAAATTTATCATTCGGCAGTGGTGCAGCGTAAAGAAGATTAAGGAATATTTTTTGAATGGGATAAGAGGGCACTTGACGTCCCAATTTTGACAACTTTATTTCAGAAATATTATAGGGACTAAAAGTCAAACATTTATATCACATACGTATATCACGCAATATGCGATTTGACATCGAAGGCAATATCAATTCTTATCATATTCCATATATAGCTGTTAATCCACTTGTGTTCTCGATTAAATGTCGAAGTCTCCAGTAAATGTCTCCAAAAAATACATTTAATTGAAGACATGAAAAAATATTAACACAAGCCTTGGATAAAAAAGAAGAATACAAGCATCCAGATCGATCGTCTTAAGCGTTTGTTTTAAAGTCTTAACTAATCTCTAACAAAAGTTATTCAAAGCCCTGGAAGTTGGGGAAAGAAATGTATTTCTGACAAAATCGAGGAAAGATAACAGAATGAAATAGGACCTGTAATTTGCAAAGCACGAATAAGACTCGAAACTTTTTCAAGTCAACCGAATATAAAATTTAATTCAATAAAAGGTACAACATCTAAATGCAATAAAATCGAGTTTATTTTTTTATATTCCCAGTGCAACATGCAACATAAATCTTAACGTTAAACGACATAAAAAAATGTTATCATTTGAGTGATAAACATTGAAATGTTTGCCTACGATACTATCAGTTATTGACACAGTTAATCACAAATCTCTAAATCCTGCAAAAGATCGATGATATGCCGATGAAAAAATGATCGATGCGATCATTTTTTTTAAATACTTATTTATAGACTGTTAACGCGTGTTAAAAATGACATAATGTTAGCTCGAAAGAAATTTCGTACGAACTTGATATAGATTTAAATGTATTTGCAAGGATGCCAGTCTGGGCCATAGTCGGGTAAAATATATAAGTTTATTAAGTTTTTTTTTTTCAAATACGTCGTAAAATACGTCCGAATACACAATTCAAATTTATTTTAATAATTCATATACAGAACGATGAACTGACTGAATGTTGTACATCTAGTCAGTTATATGCCATTTTTGAAACAATATGATTTATTTTAAATGCTGGAGTTATAATGCATGGTTAACAGTATGCACGTGATGGCGTGCTATTTATAAAGATGTGTGCAATGTTTGTGAGATGCAGTCAGTGTGATAATTGAATTTTAAATAGAAAATCTTGTATATTGCAAAATTGATTCGCATTAAATAAAATGTATAAATAGGGTATCGATTGTTTGTAAATAGGCACAATGTGGCATTATCTAAGAACAGAAGCGCAAAACTTCTGCTGCATTTAAACGATGTATATGAGCATAATAACAGTGTTCTCTATGAATGGATGGAGACTTTAACCAGACGACATAATGGGAAGTAGAACGGAAATAGCGAAGCAGGAATGGACTGAACAAACGGAAAGTTTATTATTCTGGTGAGACTCGTCTTATCACAATTATCCAGTTGAACATCATCGAATAGAACCGAATAAGACATAAACACGAGGATCAGATAGTTATTACATTTGTCTGAATGAAAATCGTCTTATGGCACGTTTTTTTATTGGGGAATTGATGCCAAACTCGTTGAAAGATTTTGCCACATTTCCCGAGTTTATTCTGGGTATACGGTAAAATGTAAACATCGGAAGTGTCACAAAATCTCCAGGCACTCCTGGAGTAAGGGTAAACAGACGACCCTATTTATTATCGTGTATCCCGAAGGCCGACTTGCCAGGAAAAATCTCTCATTACAAAAGCCTCGAATACCATCTGCTCTCTTTGCAGCCGGAATTGAACCCTTAAATAATGGGAAAACTTGAACGATACACAATAACGAAGGTATTCGTAACTTTAAATCGAGAGCGCATATGCCTATTTTAAAAAGAGTTATTGTCATTAGCGACACGACAGCGAATAGATCTTCGATTGAAAATGTTCGTTTGAAGTGATCATTATCCGAATTTAATCCTTTGCATGTGTAACGAAACATGAAAATGAGATTTCCTTTGAGAATTTATATGGCGATTAAGCATCCCTTATTTCTTTTATTTCCTGCGGCTGCGAAGAAAACAAATTGGAAAAAATTCAACCATCAATTCAATTACGGAAACGATTGGACATCTTTATTTGATATTCCAAATCATTATTTTCCAAATCCTTTCCCAATGGTACCATGTACTTTAATACTCCCAACCCTTTTCCTATCATCGACTATGGTCTTCTAATAATGCCTTTAGATTTTCTTGCAAATGGAACTACTAAAATTGGACAATGTATAGTCTTTTTTCGGATGTTATCGCAAATCTTTCTTATTACGTTGAATATTGAAGGATTATCGTAAAGTCAATATTCGTCCCTCAAATGAATTATCAATGTGAGGCAAAACATAACGATATATTAAAAAAATAATCTAAAAATGTCAAATAAAACTGTAATTAAAAACACTACTATATCACAGTACAAGCCGATACATTTTTGCCACAGAAACATCATGATATTTTACTTGGAAAAACACGTTTCAAAATTTTCGTAATATGTTCAAAAAAAATTGAATCATCCTTATAATGCTAAGAATTAGGCCTCTGCTTTAACTATCATCGTATTAGTATTACGATAATATAAATTAACTGAGATAATAGCAGATTTCAGAAGATCCAACATCAAATTATTCGAGATGTATTGGCAGCATTGAATGAATGTATCGGAATACTCGACGACTTCAACTAAAAACGTAGCACAGTTGAATATCAGTCAGTATTCATCGTGCACAATTATTTAAAAACGTATTCTTACAAAATTCAAATTGGTTCAAAATTCAACATGTGGTAACACAAATGCATTAATCTCAACAACTATTTTTATTTAGCGGAAAGAGGCTACAGCCACGAGATTACAAACGAGCCTGCGGAAAGAATACTTCTTCCTGCGGTCAAGGCTATCCGTTGACTTTTATTTCTTTTTCCACTCCTTAGGTGACACGAGGGGAAGGCAAGGAAGCGATGCATACAGAGGAAGACAGAAAATGTCGATTTTAGTTTGACGAATTACATGTGTATATATTAACAGCTGTTTCACGCAGATGTGCAATTTTATCCACGCAACTTTTCAATATATATTAATTACTATTTTTATAGCGAACTTTGGATAATAAAGTCATGTATTGCAGTAAAGATACATAGTGCTTACACATATATCTTTATTGGCTTAGAGCATATTGGCTTGAAGGTCACGAAAAGTGAAACTCCATGCGACAGTTGGTCGGAAAGAGAGGGAACAACGTTTGTACTCTCTCCATCGCATACATCATACTCCACACCACCTCTGCTGTATGTGTGTTTATACGTAGTATAAAATAGCCGCTAGACTAGTAGGTTGCCTATTTTATTATATATTCCACAAACACAGCTTAAAATTTTAGATAACAATTTCCATTAACAAATGGAAAAAGCAATGCATAAAATAAACTTTTCCTAGAAGCTAAGAAAATTCACTTCTACCGCACGAGAGTCTCACGCATATATTTTTTCATTGGGATTAAATCATTTTAAAAAAACATTCACACAGGGATTTAGCTAGTCATAATATGAGTTCTATGATAAACTGTAAATACGAAAAATGCCTCTTATTTTTAAATCTCTTGTTATTACATATAGAGATTTGTTTAATATGAAAATCTCTATGTATCCGCAGTTTTGCTCAGAAATGAAAATAAATTAATTTAAATATATATATTTCATGATAGTAGATAGGACTTATGGCAAGGTGAACGGATGAAAGATGAATAAATATACTCATGGTTGATTTATTTCCATGTGAATTTATGCATGTGATCAAATCTAATCTAATAAAGCGTCATGTTTTCAAATGAATTTTCTGGCGTGAAGAAACACACGAGTAAATCTTTAAAGACTTTTGAAAAAATCAAATATTTTATGCATGATTTGAGCACAAGTCTCTGCTATGGCTTGAGCTTTGAGCTTTTGCTAAAGTCGTAAAAGTGTAACGGAAATGGGGGAAAATTTATAGTCGTTATTTATGATACCGCTTCGAAAATATGAAAGGATCATTTTCATACATTTCAAAAATGTTTTGCACTCGAAATTTTGTCTTTTCTGGAAGATCGCCATTCAATTTTCACTCGTAATTTATTCAAAAAAATGTACAACATCAACAAAATTAAATTTTCAAGCCCTAATCAGTTGAAAGTAGTGGCATGAGTGCACGCAAGGGATTAATAATGACAAAACACAAAATATTGCCTAGCATAATGCCGACCTAACAATACTGACCTAGTTGGAAATTCTCATGGGAATACCGACATTTCAAAAAATATATATCTACAATTTTGCAAGTCCACACGAAAAGTTACAGCTAATAAATAATGTAATTTGTGTGGAACAAAACAATCTACGCATTTCGTTCTTCAATGCTTTTAGTGCACAGTTTGTTATTACAAACGAAATTTGAACAACATTAGAAGCAGATGCTAACATCACTTAAAATTAAGTTTGGCAGTTAAAGAGAATTATAGTTGAAGATCTTACTATAATAGCCTTTAAAGTGCTGTCGTCCGTAATTTCAATAATTCATTTACGGCGCAAATAAGATTTATATCAAATCTATTTTATTGAAATATTACATTAACACTATAATAGCGGATGACACAACATATGTACCATATCCTGAAAGACCGTACACGATCGATATGTACGTGTGCCATGGTTACTGTCGATACAGAGCCAGTGCCACGTTTTTCGTCAATCATTATATGCTTGCATAAATTGTAATATATTTTAAATATCAGCGAGCAGGCTATGTAAAAAGGATAGCACATTAAAAATAAAGGTACGTTAAGCACAATTATTCAAAATAATATATATAGAACATATAGTAATAAAATTCACAATAGCTCGCCACCAGATCTGACTGTACTAAATAACACATCAGTGAGTGAACGAATCTCAATATGTTAATGATCTCGTTGTTATTCTGCAATTACATGTACATGACTAAACAATACTAAATATATTCCGTCATTAGATTTCGATTATTATATATAGGTATTATGGAATAAAAAATATGTAAGGGTTTACTTGATAAAAATATTGTTTATTTTAGCTTTGTGTATTTATTAAACCCTTATCTAGAATACGAATAAAAAATTTCATCAACAGCTAAATACACCACCACGTGACTTATATCATTGCATTTCTGCAATTCTGTATTTACTATACGTGTAATATTATTAACCAGGGATAAACTTCAATAAATACCGCACTACAAATAAATAGGAAATAAAGTTTATCCGACACCTGTTGAGCAGGGAACAGCCCTACTTAGCGCATGGAATTTCCATTAAAAATTAACACTAATATAAAAAAAAATCAAAGGAAAAAATTCAAATTGGTTATCATCACAGGGTTGTTTATAGTGCACATATATTTTATTGGTTTTATTTATATTTTTTTGCAATTTACCAAAATCGTGGCACGGAAGACGCGGGTGAATGCTTTCGCGGTGCCTTCACAAGGCTGACTGGCGGCAGAAGGGCGGCGGAGGCTGCACGAGGGTGGAAAACCGGGTGGAAAATGGGTGAAAGGCTGGTGGAAAACATGTGTAGATGTTAGAAAATAGAAGGCACCCGCGGCAATTCTCTCTTAACACGACGAAAGCGGCCAAACATATTCACATTACATAACTATTACGAAAAGAATTAACTACTTATTGCGCATTAACTGCTCTTTTCATTACGCCCCTCCCCACGAGCTCTAATATAGTAGAGAAGAAAATCGATGCTCATAGTGACTGTAAAAATACGTCCAACCTTACTATATATCATACCTCAAAACTGCACATCGTAATTATGAATTATCGATTCAATAATAAATGCTACTTGTATAACATAATAATTAAATCTGCAAGAATAAAGTCTTCGTGTATTTGATATTCAAAAATACTTTAAACCTGTACATTAGCACTATAATAATAGATGGCACGACATATGTACCATGCTTCTATCAATTAATGCCTGATGGTACAGCATATGTATCATTTTATCGAAGTGTAACTTCTATGGGCGCGTTAGGGTAAATTCAATTAAATGTCATGAAAACTGAAATTTTAAGCGACAGTTGGTTAGAAAGAGAAAGAGAATCGTCTTTAATATCTCCGTATCCGTCGAATATATCGCAGAGATACTAAGCGCATGCACCGCGCCGCTTCTACTGTACATATTTGTGTTTGTTTACACGTAGTATAAAGCAATCTCTACACCAGCAAGCCTATTTTATTATATATTACACAAATACAATACCCAAATAATGCATAAAATCAACTTTTCTTAAAAGCTTAAGAAATTTCATTTTTACTGCGCGAATATCAAATGCTCGCGCAATAGACGTATATTTTTGAATGAGCATTGTCGCATTGTTGAATGAGTTTGGTGGCGTCCACGGAGTGGGAGCGTCCGATCTCGAAACAAATTCGCGTTTACGTATTATTAAGCAATAAATACACTAAGCAGAAAGGTACTTTATTAACAATAATTAAAAATCAAAAATAATCTCATTGATATTCTTATTTGAAACAAATCTGACATGTTGAATACTTTATCTTGCCAGAACGCTTTTCCGCTTTCAAGCTAATCTTCATTATCGCATTCGCCCTGTCGAAATCTCCCAAGCCCAACATTTGAGACTTAACAGGGTTTTAATACATTAGCATGTGTTCCGCCAAAATATGTTGAAGATCGGATGGATTTAGGGACAAATGTTCGCTTATATTGTTTAAAAAAAAATCAGATGTACGCTTTAGAACCCAAAACCGTCACAAGATCTGTAATAACTAGTATTTCCGTCTTCTATAAATATTTAAGTCCCTCAGACTCGAGCATAAAAACGATATGATTTTCCGCTCCGTTAAAATAACAAATAAATAGGGGATGAAAGCCCTAAAACGCAATGAATTGACAGTAGCTCGAGGGCTTAACGACGCTTCATCGATTTTCGCCATCTCATTAACGACATGGTACTTAATTTTAATTGTATATGAAGATCTGAAGTTCTACGACGAAGCCTCGTTTCATTTCGTCTTAATTTTTTTTCTCATGGAATTACGTCTCAGACAACAAAGCATAAAAAAGCTACGACAGCGTAACTCAGTCGGTGGAATGTAAACAAAGAGGGGGAGGACTGACGATAAAACCCTTGGTATTACGACAGCCTTAAATTTTAAGTTTTATTTTCTCAGCTGGGGCATTTGGAGCCCTTAAAATTTGTATATAGGAAATATTGAACTTATCAAAGTAAATAAAAAAAAGTTTCAATGCCGTCCTTGACCCTTTGATGAGATCAATGAAACCGCATACTTTCGAACGTTGCTGGAATACCAAAAGGCTCTGGCGAAGGCAATGGGCTTCGACCTACATGTTTATTCGACGATTGAAATTCATACGATAAGAACGATTATTCATCCTCAAAATCAAATATAGGCGTGTTCTGAGTTCCGACTGACTCACGATACGTCTACTCAGCCGATGCAATAATATTTAAAGAAAATTACTGGAGAAGCATCTTTGAGTTACGACGCCATCTAATAACTAATTTAAGAATCCCGAAGCGATCAAAGTTATGGGAAAATGCTGATTTCGCACATATTTACAAAAAAACTATCTAATGTTATACGACGAAAAATATAATAATTCTGTGTAGTTTCCGATTGTTCTTCAACAGCATTGATTTCCACGATTTACACATCTATTAATATTTAATATTACAGTGGTGCCTCACACAACGAACTTAATTCGTTCCAGGAGCAAGTTCGTAATGCGAAAAGTTCGTTATGTGAAACGCGCAAAAACACGCTTTTTGGCCGATGGTTTCATGAAAAACCTGTCCAAAGTCGTTCATCGCGACTTCGTTGTGTGAAGCGAAGTTCGTTATATGAATCATGAAATGAACGAATAGGAAGTTCGCTGTGTGCAGCGTTCGCTGTGCGAGACGTTCGTTATCCGAGGCACCACTGTATTTAGAAATAAATAAGAGATCAAAGGCTAATTTCTCATCATTTTCGCATTCGCAATAAGGCATATGTACGTCGGGGATACAACACTACGTATATAAATGCAATTCTGAAATCATACATTTCCAAATCACCAATATTTATAGCTCAATAACATTAAGTTCTCCTTAACGCACCTTTCTCTATCTGCATGCAGATGATATCTGGCAATATTTATACAAACATGAAACCTAATTTATCTAATCTAATATTATATTTATCATCGGATCTTTAACTGCCGTAGGTAACGTTTCGTTTGCATTGAAATCTTATATACGCCCTTTCATGTGATATATTTATGTATATATATGTATCAGTTAACTATCAGTTAATCATTGATAATGAACGCGATAGGTGGTTCGAAATATCGGACAAAGGTAAAAATTCAATTATAATTTTGCCTTTTAAAAAACGCGATAGAATGCCCGGTTTTTTCAAACGTTTTGAAAATTAAAATCATATATAAAAATGACTTTCTATAAAAATACCAGTGGTGAACCAATGGGATCTCCTCTATCTTCGGCTATTGCTAACATATTTATGACTGGATTTGAGGAAAAAGTTCTAGAAGAAGCCCCCCTAAAACCAAAAATGTGGCTGAGATATGTGGATGACTTTCGTTATTTGGCCACGCGAACTGGCTGAGCTTCTTAAATTACTCACTTTCCTCAACTCCAGAAACAAGAACATACAATTTACAAGACAACAGAATCCCATTTCTGGATATATGTGTTATAAAAAATCCTGACGGATCTTTCGGTCACGCAGTCTTCAGAAAAAGCACACCCACCAACAGATATCTTCGTGCCCCTCCTCATCACCATCCTAGGCAGATCAACTCTGTCATGAAAGCACTCATAGATAGAGCGTTCAGATTGACAGACAGCAGCCACATGGAAGAAGAAATAAAGGAAGTAAGCCAAGCTCTTGCAAAAAATGGATATTCTCCGAGTCAAATTAAGAAAACCATTAAAAACACCAACAAAAAACTTCGAGATCCACCCGCGGATACAGAAAAACACATCGTTCTTCCTTAAGTAAAAGGCACAACCGATACCATCAGTCGTATACTCTGAAAACACGGCATTAACAATACCTTTAAGACGGGAAAGAAGATAGGAAGTCTCTTGCCCAATAAAAAGGATAGGGTGAAAAACGAAAGTCGCCTACAGGATAAAAAAACATCAGAAAGCAGTTTTGCAATTGGACTACAAATCGGCACTAACGGAACACGTGATGAAAAAGAAAAACTTTTAAAATGGCGTTATATTTGAATATTAAATAATCACATTTCATCAAGAATAATCGAGGCTGTCCATTATGAATAGAATTACAAGCCTTTTAAAATAGTGTTGTTGCTTAGTCAAATGGGCTGAATTCACCCCACCATGGAAAGCGAAGAGGCGAAGCAATTTCACAAACTCAAATTTGCCTTGGTGGCCATTCAAGGGTGATTAAAATCCGCTTCCCGAGTGAAAAATGAATACCCCGAGTTACATGGGGTATAATAGACGGATACTTTAATTGTATGTTCTTCGCACATGAGCGAGCTCTCCTTCGTTTAGCACCATTTGAATATTCAGCAGACAGAGAGTGGGTAAACAGGAGAGAATCATGTGACCAAACCGACAATGGGTTCTGGAAAAACTTTTTCGAAAAACAACCAGAGGTATAAATCATCGGGGATAATAAATTTTGGGGATCACGCACAACTCCGGGATAGATAAATGAGCATTCTGCAAATGGGAAAGAATTATTTCATCCCTTAGACAAACAAAAAATGATAATCTGATATCAAAATACATTAAACATAATCTAATGCTGCTTCGTTTCGATTGCTCGAAACAACACATTGAAGGTTATATATTGGGCATAATTTTTTATTAAAATTTCTCACTGTTATAAGAAGTGAAAGATTACAAATTTGTGCCGCACGAATTAAAGACAAATTAAGATGCTTTATGAACTACCATATTTTTTGGAATCTAATTTCTGCATTGTTATTATTCAATTTTGTTGTTTGATTTATAAATACAGTGGTAATTAGACATTACATAGAATAGATAAAGATGCAACTCAATATACATCAACCCTTTATATCAAGTTCAGCTTCAAACTGGCCCAAAATATTATAATAAATAAACATTTAAATGATAATATAGTTTAATATATACTTTTTATATGCGTTATTGTTTAAAAACACCATTAAAAGTAAATGTCGATCTTGTAAGTAGTCGAATAGCCAAACAACCCGGGTGGATTATAGGGTAGCTTATCATGAATTATTATAGCTACTTCCACATGAATGATCAATTCTATTATTCAATATTAATTGATGTCTAAAAGTGTAATCGTATCGAATCGGGACAAAATATTTATTAAGGGGTTGTGTTGAATTTTTGAAACTTTAGAAAATATTAGGTCCTCCCAAAAGAAATCTATTATTTTCGCAAAAAAAAATTTGAAGATTTGGATTATCCGTGTTCTTCCTCCCCATCATTAACCCGGAAAATCGAGAGTTTACTGTATCTTAATTTTTTTTATTGTATAATTTTCCAGATTTATTTTTTGTGCGATAAATCTTATTTTGTAATTAAGTGTAATCATGGCGAATCCCGAAACCACCGAAGAACTTATTCAACATTGTATGTTGGTTTTTCTTGATCAGGGCTTAAGATATTTATAAGTCAATCCTAATAATGAACAGATATCAATAGGATAGAAAACTTGTGGAATATATTTTATATTGACTTGTATAAAAAATTATGTACGATTTAAGTTGAATAAAAAATGGATTTCTTTCGAGATAACCTAATATTATAAAGAATCCGATAATTTACTTTTAAGAGCTGCTGAATCCAGCCAAATGATCCACATTTAGAATTCAAAATATTTGCTGAAATTTTGGGTAGCATCAATCTTACAGCAAAGCATTTCCAGCGAAAATGTACCAAGTATTTCCAGGAATACATGTCATAACATAACTCACAACAAAGCGTCATTCGAGTGCGTTGAACAAAATTACCGCATGCCCAACCTAGGCTGAAGGGTTAACAATGATGGAGAGGCTAACCCTTTCTTCACGGGTCCATTCACACGCTGCCTCTACAAAGCTATATCCATCAAACCATGTCCCATCGCACTCAATCCCCCTCAAAAACTCATGTCATGGACGAGCAAATTTAAATCAAACCAAAATCAATAGTGAAGGGATGTTTGTCTTTATATTATTATTATCATTTTTTTACTGCGAAATTATAACATATTCACACTATGTATTAAATTAAATGAATGCATAAATAAACTCAAAATTGTGTTATAAAAACTTCAAACAAATCAAATCATGATATAAAAACTTGATCCATTGTATCATTAAAATGTAAAAAGATTGCTCAAACTCAACAAAGATAGCAAAAAGATAAAGTATATAAGATAATTATGGCGGATATAGGAAAGCAACAGATATAAAAAAGATGAAACATTAAAAATCATTCAATAAAAATTGTTTAGATTACATTGAAAAAGTTCATTCCGGTATTCAATATAGTTAACATTAAAAATAATCCTTATAACCACTAAAAATTTAGAGAATCACAGAAGTTTATATTACATCACTTTCATATTTTATAAAAAAAATGAGATTTAACGTTGGTATTCATACTAAAACAAAATTTTAGTATATTTATACAGCTTATACTATGCTAAACCGAGAAAAACCAGTGTTAATTAGGTTATTGTACAACGTAAGATAAGAGATATTTTCAATGCAGAAACAATTAAAATAATATAGTCAGTTAGACACGATGATTTTATTTAAAAATATTCCAAGAATAAACGACCTTGAAGATCAATGAAATAGAAACCTGTGAGAAATGTGAAGCCGTCGAATATGTTCAATGATGCATTGTAATATCTGTACATATTGGCCATTCGCTGTGCTATTATATCCAATATATAGTATGTGTTTAATAAGATGAATTGTGTTTCATGGAAATTTATCAAAGGGGAAAATGAATTTGCATTACAAAACACATAGTTTAAAAAATAATTTGATATATGTATACCCTCAAACCTCTTCGCGCTTATTAAAACTTTTTTATTTTCTAAAATAGCATTACTAATATCATTTAAGGAATGCAAATGTCAATGATATTTTTCAAGCTTTTAACATAATCGACTAAAAATGTCAATCTATACATCTTGCATCGGTTAAAGGAAGAAATATCACATTAACTATAACTAACATATAACCATAATGGCAGTATTATCAAAATATACAAATCATAATAAGAATGATATGCTATTTTTGGTATTAATAATAGATGATTATCAAAACCTTTGATTTTAAAATTATAATAAATTCAATAACATTTTAAATACATGAATTAAACACTCTTCTTAATTGTATAAACCTCTCCGTCAAATAAGATAAATGCTACAGACATAATGTTTCAACTATTTTTTTCTAATATTTAGGATGAATCTATTCATACTAGTAATAGTACTAACCGTTAATAACTGTATGCAATTAAACAACGTTTAATAAGATATTTTGTACTGTGAAAAAGACTTTGTATAAAAGTGTGATAAGCGGAACACCAGTGGTCCACAAGAAAATTTTGGTGGTTCGCAGAGAAATCTGACATTATTGATAAACAGATAATAAAAACGGTGAAAAACTCATTTTATTCAATTCAACTTGACTAATTTACTGATATTACAAACAAAGCATTCGTACTCTGTTCTGTCAAGGTTGAGTGTGAATAACAGTTACATGAAGAACTACTTTGTTCGCTTAATTAACTAGCTCAAAATTTTTTGAGGCACTTAATAGTTATTTCCTGAAAAACGAATTTCAATACATAATATTTAACACAAAAGTCCAGGTAGTGGTCCGGCTGAATTAAAATTTTCATCATTTTAGTGCTCCGTGAGCCTAAAAAAGTTACTGACTGCCGATCATTAACACATCAATTTATATTGTTGTCGTTAATCGATTCATACAACAAATATCAATTATACATATAATAACAAATATGCGTATATGTCTTAAACAACAAGCATTTCATAACAATATTTAATGACATATATCTATATCTGTGAAACGTACAATTACTAGAAATAAATTTAAATGATTCTTATAGAAGCGTTTAAGTTTGTGAATTAATAAATCTAATCAGCATCTGAGAGCAAACTTTGAATAAAATCATGAAACAAATGCATAATACTAATAAATGTACAATATTAAAAAGCGAAGAATATTAATGTATTCAATGGAAAAAACATTGGAACACAATGTATGAAATTTGTGTATTTTCTCTAAATAAGAAATGTATTGGAATACTTTTATTTTTACTATGTCATACTGTCGCGACATTATTATATTTTATTATTTATTGTCTTAAAAACGTATTGTAAAAAGAAAACTTGTTAAAATTTGTTTTTCAAGTGAGCATCAGTTTATGTTTATAAAAGTTTAAGTGACAGATGTATTAGGTTATGTTTGACAATTAAAAAGTTATTTAATTTTGGGCGGAAATGCTACAAATAACAATTCATTTACCTGGCACAGGAACATCCCCTTGTAAAATATCAGCATCCAGGGCCTGTTCCCCGTCGATTCCTGCTGCTCCCCCCATGCCTACCCCAAACAAAACTATTTTTTGACAGTAAAACTTTTCTACCAAAACTTCCGCACTACCGCCGATGCAATACACCTAGCGGTCAACTGACGAACTATGACAATCAAAAGTAGAGCAATTTTATTTCACAGTTGAGTTGAGCAGCAAGCAGCCGAATAACAATTGTAATTTTAGAAAAATATATTTTTAAAATCATATAAATACCTCATGATTTCACTGTCAAATTTTTATCTGCTTTTTTTAAAATACAAATAAATAAGATGGAAAATATGCATCTTATTAGAACCTTTTTATTTAAATTGAAATCAATTGTCTTCTTTTGTTATATATGAATAATTTAAAAAATATATTTTGTTATAAAAATTTGTTTCATAAATTTATAATAATTACTCGTAAGACAATACCTAAATTGCAAACCATGACTATTTATAGATGTCGAGAAACGAAATAATTAGATTCAACGAAACAATACTTGGATCTGTCATAGAATTGTAATTGACTTTTACGCAGCTTACGTTTTAAAATATCGCTTACCGCAATCTCTGTATATTGGAACCCAGGATGATCGAGTCTAACAACTATATTACGAGATAATTTACTGATCAAATTCAAATTAATATGTGCATTAAATCAACGGGTAGTTTCCCAAAATATGATTATTTTATCACCTGTTTAAATATAACTAAAAATATCTTATCGCTGCTATTTTAAAACATTATTTTCATAAATTGAATGAGCAATGATTCTAAAAGTATCCAAAATCTATTCAATTGTAATTATTTTTTCATAAATCAAAAATTGATTCCCGCATTTATTGTATTCTTGTAACATTAGATTTAGAATAAACATAAAATATGACTGTTAATGAAAAATCTTCACGTTTGATTGTATTTATCTCCGATTAACCTTTGCTATTTATTTAAATAGGATACGATCATAGATGCGATAAAAGCATAAACGAGTTAAATCCATGTACTTTCATATTTTTAATCTACATATTATAATTACTTCTCAATAATGAAAGGTGTAATTTTATTTATTTAAAAAAAAATACATATGGATTACAAAAAAAATGTCTTTCAGATTCCATGTATATAAAAATGAAGAAAAAAAAGATTCAATGTGTGTTCTAAATTGTGATGTTCATCATTTTAAAAATATGAAATAATATCCATTTTTATTAATTAATATTGATTTGTATTATGATTTTGAAAAGCCAATTATCTAACATGAAATAATAAAAAATAGTTATAGTAAAAAATAGATTTTATTCACAGAACAGACAAAAATATTTCCTTTTAACTAATAATCTCTTGAGTCAAAGATAAAGAGATAATTGAATAATGGCTGCGTTAGAATATTTACAATATTTTCCTTGTATTACAAATAAAATGAACAACACGAATCAGCAAAAATTATCTGTTGCTTTACAGTTCAACTGCATCTTGATTTAATATAATGAATTATTTCGCATGCAAAATTTGCACAAAGATTCATTTTTAAGGTGAATATAGATTTACCCGAAGTTGTATTTCTGTTATTAATAAATATTAACCCTTTGTGGTCATGTCCACACGTATTGAAAATCATTTCGGTACAACCCTGTTAACGGGGGACAAATATATTATTATTAAATAAAATAATTATTCATTTGTTTTTGATTTTTTAAATTTAATTTGTTTATTTTCATTGTTTCAAAATGAACGCGTTTTCAATTTGTCACCTACTGTAAAAGAATACTGACTACTTGCATCGTCAAAGGCCAAAGCAGAAAATCGTTAGCAAAGGTTTTATCATTGAAATTGATGAGAGTTTGTCGAGTGCTCCCTCCGCAGTGGATCTTCCGTGGACTATGTCGAGAGATGCGCAAATGCTTTTTGGTCAAAGCGTCCAACTGCAGTACAAAGAGATTAATGGCGGCAATTTTAGAAAATATTGAACTCGGTATATTCAGACAAATGGTGTGGATACAAGACTAAAGAATTGCAAGAAATTGCATTTCAAAGTGAACCATAAATATTAAATAGTATAAAGAATATTTGGTTTCCTTTTATATTTATATGTAAATTTATATTTAAAAAAAAAAAAAAACAAAATACAAATGAATGATTATTGATTTTATATGTAAGTCATTAAAATGGCTTTTTATACATTAAAAAAATGTGAAAAAAGGAGATACAAAAGCCACAGTCCCATATAAAGTTTCGCCAAATGTTGATGCAACTCATCGGACAAAAATTCAGATACTGGACATAGATCGATGATCGATAACGAGAAACGATTGAATGGAAACCCCCATTATATATATATATATGATTCTATAAACTACAACGATTGTACGGTGTGTTAATATCGTAATATTTCAGGATAAATAAAATGGGCATCATTATATTGCGATACATGTGAGAAAAGGCCTGACCTCCACCCTGGATATTGTTTTAAAAAATATCACACTTTACGTAATTTTGGGAATTAATTTTTGTAAATTAGTATTAAATATATCAATAAACATCATACTTACTAAATATATATTTTTACTAATTTATTTTAGCATGTTTCCTTCATTTTTCAGCATAAACATTTTTTAATAAATTCAAGGCGCAACACTTTTGAAAAAACCTTCGGATCGCAAAGGGTTAAATACTTTTGGTGGTATTATCAAAGAAAAACACGTTTTTTCATTATCTCTTTTTTAATAATACAACTAGAAATATACCCATTTGTACTCATCATAGAAATTCTTATTCAAATAGATTTTTGTTGAATGTCTTGTAAGTCGGAAAAATGTTGAATCAGTGAATAGCTCTCGATACATTCACTTCAATTTGTTTAAACTCATAATTTGAAAGCATAATGCCTTTTAAAATGAAGATAAAATAAGCAAATCAAAAAATAATAAAACAAACATATATGACTGCACCAAATATATATTATCCCTTTACCAGACAGAATATAAATAAATAAAACAATCTGTTGCACAATGGTCAAATCACAATAACCTGGAATTATTTCCAAAACAAATTATAATCTGTACAAAGCCACCGGCCTTAACGTTTAAAATCGTGAAACCGAAAAATCGGCTGATGAATTAAATCGGCAAGTTTTATAAAACTAAATTCTTAAAAATTACTATAATCATATAAGAATATATATATACAGGCAGTTTAATCACCGTTCGGGTTTCTTACTATATAAATTGATTCGGATAGATTCACAACGCCAGACACTTCACGCGAATGAACTGCCTGTATGTATAGTTTGAATGTTTTATATATATTTATGGTATAACAATAATAGTTCTCCTCATAAAAAAATATTTAACATAAATACTTTAGTCTTGGTGATTTCATGTAGTAATATAAATATATTATCAATAACAATTTCATGTTTTTGGAGGATATTTCATAATTTAAAAAATATATAATTATTTGCACTTATTTATACAAAATATCTTCATATGATTTTCAAAACTACAATATGTATTAAACATAAAACATCACATTATCATTATTATAATTATTATTGGAAACAATGAGTAGAACTTCACTGTGAATGTGATTAAATTAAATAAATACTGTACATAAATATTCAACAATTTTGTCATCTTTCTAAACAGTAGAAGTGTAATAAAATAGTAAATCATTAAATATTGAAAACGTAAATTCACGAAAGATGTTTAATTATAACATGATTGTTATGTATATAAATACAAATTAACAACTAATTAATTTTTTAAATTAACATATGAAATAACTTAAATGCCTATATACTAAACACATGGATGTACTTGAAAAAAGCCTATTCAATGCTTATATATTGGAAACATTCTGAAAAATAGGTACTCGTACTCGATTAAAACATTTCTTTTCGGATCCGACAAATAAATCCCGTTTTAAAATCAGTTATGAAAACTTAATAATGTTTCGATTAAAATCCTGCAAGGGCACCTTGTATTGTGAAAATCTAATTTAATTTAGCCTACACATGTGTTACGAGCGACTACTTTCTAGGTACAGTAGCAAACATGATAAAATATTTTAAATGTAACAATTTTAACATTACTATATATTATATGTATATAGTAAAACAATAAGTATCATTAAAATATATTTTATTTGTTAATTCAAGTGTTAATGAGTACTTACTACAAAAATAAGTATGACTGACAGAAGCAGTCAAAAAGTGCATGGACGGAATACAGTCGGTGAATAACCGACAATAACTTACATTCGTTGGTAGCTTCAATTTTAGTATCTTAATGATAGTAAGGCGTCTTTTTTTAACAGGCAAGACCACAACCGACAATATTAAGTACTTACATCTAATGGAATGATTAAAAGAATAACCGTCATTAACGAACACATTTTATTAATTAGCCCCCAATCTTTAGAAAATATCTTAATATCTTTGGGCTCATATATACCCATGAAGGTCAAAATACAACTGCACTGTGTACAAATGAATAAATATAATTATATATTTAATTTACAATGTCTTACATTACTAATCGATCTAATGCTTATTCAATTTGTATTCAATACAGTCAAAATATTGTTTTTATCACCGTGGTCAAATATCAGGCACCTTGGGAATAACAAAAAAGAACTGCAATCAACAAGATAACAACAACAAAAACTAAGATTAATATAGAAATCATATCTGCTAAAAACGATCATTGAAAAATTAATAAATTCTGCTCAAAACTGGCATAGAAAATTTTCTACAATTTGTAAATTGAGTTTCGGTGAAATTGAAGTAAAAAATATTTTAACAAGAAAAATATAGATCAAGAGTAATGTCTTTTTATGGAGTTCTTCATTAACAGCCATTGAATATCAATTGATGGAATTAATATATTAATCATATATTTTATAAAAACATATCTCCCGACTAAACGCGAGAAATAGCCATTCAAAAAAATGTACAAACAAAATCATTAGTATACAGTAAATCTACATAAACAAGATTTTAGTACTGAATTTTTAATAGAAAAATATGAGCTGAGAGATCTAATTGATTCTTAAGTGAGCTTGATGAATAAATCTTACAATATGTATAAAATATAATTAAAATAATATAAACAACGTTGTCATAATTTACAATGATTAATTATCAAATGGTATATCGAATCGCTGTCGGACGGTATTATTTACATTGTATTTCTATAACATTTTAAAAATAAAGTTACATAACAAGGAATGGTCGCAACAAATTTAAAATTGGAATGTGAGTTAATCTCATCTTCGTTTATTTCATTAATAAATGTCGATTAAACTTATAATGTTTGTCCCTAAATAGAAGAGCAAAACAAGACAAACTATTCATAGGTAGTACCAAAAATACGTGGCGCTTGAATCGCGCATCGAATAAACACCTGACAAATGCACATTAAATGATTGGTATCGGAACAGAAAAACCACTCACTACTTATAGACTGATAATTTAAGATAAAAATTAATTAATTTTATAAAACGGCATTGGTATTAGTCCTTTTATAACAATATTTGGACAAAAACTAAATATATGACAATCTTCAATTAGTCGATAAATTTGGGTTAACGATTTATACAATCGTGCAATGTATGCGGGGAAGCTCTCTGTCTCTTTCTCCCGAATTGCGCTACGTTCTCTCTCTGTCTGTCTCCGAGCTCAATGTACAAGACTGCTCTTTCTGAATAAGTGGAGGGGAATCGTAGACCTTGTGATGATACTCCTTTTGGGGTTAAAGGCTAAAATTCTTGTTATATTTATTTTATCTGGGCTTAACAACACGTATATTTGGCACTACCGACACATTCAAATGCTTGAATTGTTCAAATATTTGTTTTAATAAATGTTTATATAAAATATTTTTTGTGAAAGCTTCATTCTGTGGCATGCATTATTTTATACCCTTGGCATACATTATTCTTTCCAAAGAAATTAAAATTAATAATTTCACATGATGCACTAAATATATTTATAGTGATGCAATTCTTTTGATTGAAAGGATGCTTCATGGGACAAATATACATATGAATAACCCTAAAATGAGCACTTTTCTAAACATTTAATAATAGCACTTTTTCTTGTTTCGTACAAAATGTAACCAAATAAAATAAAATTTAATCTTGAATCGAATAAATGGTATCAAAGCTTCCTATTTAACTATTTTATGAAAATTAGCCAATCATTTCTCTAATAAGTACAATATATAAAAAACTTTTCATATCTCTGCGGAATAATCATAAATTGGAATGCAGCGGAATATGTACACAAAGATGTATACAAGAAAAACTGTATTTATAAAGTAAACTTTAGACAACTGATTTAAACACTAAAAAATATTTAAATGTATCAAATTCAAATCATAAATATTTCTTTTAGTAATAAATAAAATATAGCTAAATGATTCCAATGGAAAAATATAATAAGTAAATATAATGAATCAAAATTGCTGCCAATACATATCAAATTAGAATTAAGGTGCTGCCGATTTCTAATAAGGCTATCTAATACATACACATACATAAGTATGCATATTAATCATATTAAGTCAACTAAATTTTATCTAAATATATATATGTATATATCAATCAATTAAATTTAAGCTCTCGGACAGCATTTTTTCAATAGATGGAATGTATGATTACAATGAAAAATCGATTACATTGCCAAAAGAACCATTAAAATATTGAAGTACATTAATTCTTTATAAGAAAAAGTCAATAACTAAACTTACTTAATACAATATAATCAAATACATATATCTTCTGCCACAATTTTTCTGCCAGAAAACAGCGCATATTGTCAATTAAAACATAATAGCGAGTTATCTTTATGTAACAAATAAGGCTCATTCTATCGGTGAACAATTTGGAGTGTGGTTTTTGGCATATTCAGGTGTGCATAACATTGTTTATAAACTTTTGATGATCTAACGTGCATTAATTGGTGTATATAAATTTACATAAATATATAAAAATTGTATATATGGAATTTCAAGTAAAATCTGGCTACATAAATAAAGGCTCTTTGTGGTGATCGAAAGGCTTCACGAAAATAATAATATATCATTTGAATCGCAGTAGTGTTGTAAGTAAAAAGCTCATAGAACGAGATCATGGAAAATATTAAATGGTATTACCGAAAATTATAAGGATGAAATACAATATTTTTGATCAATCCACAGTCATTTAATTCAGATTTTACCGCAATTGTTTAAGAGAATGTATATTGGAATGATAAATTACTTGTCCCCCCGCCTTTGGTTTTCAAGGTTTGATATGACTTTGGTCTCCTATACAGAAGCAAAACAACAAAATATACGCATCAAACGTTACAATTATCCCAAAATTACCAATACGCTCTATGTTGTTTCGTTAATCCTAAAGAGTACCAAAAATAAATTATTTATATACTTTCATGAATAATTAAATATAAATTTCAGTGTTTTAACTCAATAATCTTTAACAAACTTAAATATTGTATTCATTCACATGAAGCAAGTAAATCATAGATTTTTATCAAAATATATATATATTTATACAGTTTTAGCTGATTTATTTTCAAATCATGTGAATTCAAATCTAACGTGAGTATCGAACATTTTTATATTTTGTGTAGATTTATAAGCCCACAAGAAAATCATAGATTACTCCAAAATACTTATGAAGAGGAATGTTTAATATTAAATGTAGTATATCACTATCAATAATAATCACTTTGCAAACGCTTCGAAAAAGATTATATGTGAATTAAGACACTGTTATTTCTTCACATTCATGTTGAAAAATATCCACATGACAAAAAGTCCTTAGTAAATATATACTCTTTTGTATCATCTATCTTCATTGATGACTTTTACTCAATAAATGTGAATTGAATTCGTACACATTGTTGCACTGCTCTCCACAAATATTGCACTTCCAAGGATTCGAGTCACAATGACAACCCTTGTGAAGAAAATAAAGAGTAGAATCTGGGAATGAAATAGCACAAAACGTGCATACTAAAGATGCTGGATTTAATAAACATCCTTGCAGTTCGACGTGAGTTGACGTAATCACTCCTCCTTCTGACGGTGAAGCACGCGGTGACATCTGGAAATAAAAATGATTTTTCTTCAAATTTCAGATTTAAGAATGCATTATAATTGAGCTATTTTTTCATTAACATACCGAAGTTCTTCCTCTTCCTCTTGCTGTAATTCTTCTTTTGAGATCTTCTCTAAGTAAACTCTTAAGCGGAGACACTTTGATTAATGATGAAAGACTGCTGGAAGTCACACTTCCGCCCCTTTTTCCATCAGTACTAACTGTAAGATTATTGTTATTATTGCCTCCATCACCTTCCGCTGCTCCTGAAGGATCTCCATTACCACCTGCAGAAGTCGAATCATCATGTGACGTAGGTTCCTAAAAAATATATATAAACAATGTATTTTTTAAATAATTATTATACAGACATTTTACTAAACAGAATGTTTTTTCAATATTTGATAGTGTATATTACAAAATAGAAATTAATACACTCGTCATTAATTTCTATTAGTTTAATAAAATGTATCAATTAACCCTTCTGTCAATAAGATGGTCTGGCCAGACCATTATGATTCTGCAATGTTTTTTTTTTATGGTAATTATGTATAGATCTTACCAAATCTCCCGGAGTTTGTCCTTTTAACCTTTTAACTGCCAGAGAGTAACGAGCGCATACAAATGCGACGCGCCGGTGCGTCGTTGGCATTTAACAGGTTAATGGTTTTACAGAATTCAAAATTTAAAAGAAAATCAGGATCCTTGTATTTCGAGAAAAAAGGATATTTATATTAATGTATCTAGAGCCGATAGTTTGTTTATCTATATAATTGACAGGAGTACATTAAAATCATTTCATTGACATAAGGGTTAAAGAAAAAATAATTATTATAATATAAAATGAATAATATACCTGTTTTATAGGTATTAGACTAATAGATGGTGTGATATTAGTGCCGGCTAATTGGGGAATACTACAATGAGAACTACTCGCCACATTGCAATTACTATCTCCAGACTGGGGCGAACTAGGTCCTTCACCTGAACCATTAAGTCTCTCAGACTTTAGACTTTCAGACATTCCTAAAAAATAAATACAATACCCTTTATCAAAATACATTTTTAAAAAGTAGGAAAATCTGTAATAAATCAAAGACTATGAACTGATAAAAAACATTTAAAACACTTTATGATTCGATCGGTAACAAAGCTGCAAATTCAAGACTTATTGATTCGCACATATTGATTATAATTGTCTATTTCACAATGGAAACAGCTAATATCATTTGCGACAAACTTTAAATTTTCTTATATATCTAACGAGTCTTTTTTAATGCAATGAAATTACTCATGAATATGAGATTACATAAATCACCTTGGTTGTTGTTCGATTGGCCAGGAGAATATGTCTCATTGTTGTCAGCCATCGATATTTCCACATGAGGTGTAAGATAATGCATAGGAGGTGTAGCATTATCAGTAGATCTTGCACCAGTACTGTCCCCACTATCAGAATAAGTAGCTGCGACGGATACTGATAAACCAGGTCCTAATGAACCAAGGGCACCCAGAGAATTTTCTAAGGAACCACTGTCGATTGATAGAGCACCAGAATTGAGACCCGCTGCTAGCAAGGAAACAGGATTTCCCCCGGGACCTGGATTATCTAGATCAATACCATGCCTATAAAATAAATAATAATTAGTACTAAATATATATGATTGTTTTTAATAATACTATCAGAGATTACAGGTTTCATGCAAAATATTTGAATTTAATTAACGACAAATATAATTGTTTACTTTTAACATAAATCTAGTTTGTAAATTACCATGAACACTAATGTAGCAAGCAATTGTTCATAGACTGATCTTATCGCAAATAGAATATGAAGTAATATTATTTCTTGAATTTCATTATAATCATAAGAATTCACAATCATAGCATAATTTCAGATCTTCATTTATTGCTAATAAACAATGCAAGTCTCAAAGTCAAAACAACCTGTCACAGAAATATGCTAAATTTTAATAATATAGTACAAGCAGCCCCCGTTTATTGAGACCCAAATAAGTACGGATTTGTTATAGTATGATTTTTTTTTAAATTCTTTCCGCATTTTTGTTGCGTTTATGTACAAATCATTAAAAATTAAACATATGATACCATGCAGTTTTGGTGAAAATGATTTAATATTATTAAAGCTGTATTGTACAAAGGGTATTTGGAAAAAGTTGTTCAGAGATATTGTTGAACACATCAATTTAGAAAATGATACCCAAAATATCATCGAAGATTAAGCTACAGAAATTGGAATCTAAAGAAAAATACATCTCAGAAGCGGTTCCCGTTCTCTTTTTAATCAATGCATGGAATTGTTGGAAGAACAAGGATAAAGATTACGAGTGAATAAATGCAGTACAGCATATTGGTAACAGATTATTTACCAGATATCAATAAAATCTGCATAATGAACATAAAATAAAATTCTTTTTGCAATGCATTATCAAGTGATTAATTCATATTTTCCTGCTTTCCTGCAATTTTTTCAGGAATTTCTCATCTTAAACAAGAACTATTGCTTATCTTTTCCAAAGATTACTAAGTGCATTCAAAAAATGTAGGTAGATCGAATAAATGTAATTCACTGCACATTTTAATTATGAGACAGACTAAACAAACTGATATTTCATAGTAACATCTGTACAATTCAAATGCCATTCATTATTTATAACGTAAAACGCTGTATGATATAATAATCAAGTTGCACCATCATCATCTTTGTATTTGAATTTAATTTAAAGATATATTTTTATCTTAATGCTACCTCGAAAGACACATACCCAAAATATAAAATTATATAAAAGAAAATCTAATAATATATATTCAAGTAATAAAAAAATAACCTGTTATAAAAATGAACACGCAAACTTTTCATAGTCGGTGCACGATAACTACAAAGCGGACATGTCTTAACTAAGTCATGTTGGCCAACATGTTCATTCTGGAAATGGGCTCTCATTGCTATCTGCCTCTGAAAGCCTCTGTTGCAAATCGGGCAATGATATGGTAAAGATTTTGTATGAGTTGTAAAATGCTCAGCCAGGTGATCTTTACGAAAAAATCTCTTTTGACATACTCGACATTCGTACGGTTTCACACCAGTATGTCGCATTTTATGTCTTCTCATGTTGGCACCATTTGAGAATTTCATGTTACAGACGTCACATTCAAAAAGCTTCCGGTGAGGTCGACCGTCTGTGCCGGCAGCCCCCGGTGAAGATTGAAGTGCCGCTCCAGCCGGCATATTGTTATTATCTTGAGCCATTGTGCACTGTGCCATATGAGCCGACAACTGTCGGCCATTCAAGGTAGTAAATTTATCACAAGTTTTGCACCGTAGTAATACGGTAGTTTTATCATCCTCATCAGAATTGTAAGTTTTAACAATTCCGGACTTCTGAAACGGAGATTTTTACAATATTAAAAAAAAATCAATTAGGCCCATTTTCACCATAAAATGTATTTTAATAGTTACAAACAGTTCCATATTTTAAAAAATGCATTAAAGCCATAAAACTAAATTTCAATAAAACCTTGTCATTATTGTTGTGATGTCGTTGAGGAGACAATGTGCCTGAATCCGCTTCAGTTTCCCCAGTTAAAGACATAACATCAGTGATCATCTCTCATCTATGAAAACAATAAATATTGACTGGTGACCTGTAAACATATTTAAAAAATTAGGCATTATAAATATATAAAATCTCAAAAGTAATATCAATTACATATTACACAATTAATATTGTCCAAATAAAGCATTCAATTTTTGATGTTGATGATAACACGACAATAATATTCAATCAAAATGTAAAACTAAGGCTTTAAAATATATTTGATAAAAATAGTTGTATTCAAAAGAAAATATTGATCCTGCGATATCGATGCTTCACAGTTCAACTTTTAACACACATAGATATTCAAAACGCATAAGATAATCAAATCAAGTCCAACTGGGGTGAATTGATTTTTCCAGATCAGTTTCTAGACATATTTCTTGTCTTTAAAAATAAACTTCTACAAATTGATGTGCGTTTGGTTAAATGATAATCGGACAGATTAGATACATTTCATTAAAAATATTAAACTCAGAAGACTAGCATCGTATGATAGGCAACATAGATTACAAATCCCGATGGCCAACATTATTCGGAACTCTAAAATATGAATTAATTTTACATAAGCCTCTTGGTATCGTAATTATTTTCAACTCATCCATATACGACAATAAACTATTTATCAGCAAGACATGCAGGGATTGATTGGTGTTGTGATATTCCACAATTTTAAAAGAAATAAGGTCAAGTTGAAACATCTTACGTAAATGTAAACAACAAATTCACAAAAATCTGTATGATAGAATCATATTTTTATATTATCGCTGACCTATTTTAACACAGGCATTAAATATTTTTTGTATTTTACCAAAATATAAGCATAATTCAAAAGTGTACATATTAATGCAAGTAGGAAGGCTGCTGGCCGATTAACGTAAAAAGATATTTTAGGACGTTTAAAACAAGTATAATACGGCCCGTATAAATCATACGTGAATCTTATGTGAATTTCACGCTGACGATGACGAAGAATTTTAACGTTATTTGTGTGTTTGCATTTCAACTAAAAATGATTCACTACTAAATCTAACAAGAATAACGTAAAACCAAATATTTTTACGCATAATATAAAGAATTTTGAATATACAACAAAAAAAGCATTTCGAGATAAAGATGATTAAATTTTGTTCAAAATGATTCAAATGTTCAATATATAGTTTGATATAAAAATCATATTTAAGCGTCGACGTTTAAAAGCGCATGTCTGTCATAAATAAATCCGAAATGCAGTACGAATCAATGCTAAAAATCAAAAACGGGTCATGACACAAATATATTTTCGTATCGGACGAATTAACGCCGCGTGAATAAATAAAAATACTTTAATAACAAGTTCGTAAGCGTATTGAAACTATTAAATGCACCTGAACATCTTATATTAAGCAGCTGAAAAACGGGCTAGTTTCCGTACAATCCACAAGTATCTGTCGATTTTATACGCTCAATAGATAAAGGGAAGAAACGTACTTATCAATTTGCTTATCTTGAAATATCATTTAGAAGGATTATCAGCTACAAGCAAAACAGGAAGACTATTGGTCGGATTTATTCATTACGATTACTCGGAGGATGGTTTTTTAAATTTATTCGGTGGATTGATAAAAAAGATAGCTTCGGCAAATGACACGTCACGTGTCTTTTTTGTGACACGAATGATAAATCTATATAAACGACAGATTTACACATAAATTAAAACTGAAATGGACGGCTATGAATTATTCCAATATATCATCGATCGTGACGTTGGTTATTAAAAATGTTCGATGTTTGAAGAATTCAACCGGTGCTGCATCATAGCAAGCGCACTGGAAATACTTACAACGTGGAAAGCGTTATACGATTTGTCTATTGACGCACGTTGCGAAATTGAGGGTATCATGAAATTTTGATGACGAATATGGGATAAATTAGAAAATTCCGAATTTAGCCTTTGGTATCGACGATAGTAGATCACTCAAGTTTAGTGTGCATATTGTAACGACACTGGTTTAATGTGTGAGTCACCGATTTAGAAAACTTTCTAGAATCTCAGGTTGCATCCGGGAGATATTTCCAAATTTTGTATTGTATTATACACTAACAGTCACCAGGATGAATGGTTGCGCACTATGCACTTTGACCGGTTAAACCCACAGATTAATCATAGATGCATAAAAATATACGCTGTGGGAAAAGCCATACGAAGGACGGTTTTATGGTTTTTTGCGAGGCGAATGGTTATATTAAATTTGTAAATAATACATGAATTATTGCCAAGATGAAGTCTGATCGATGTCCGAGTTTTATAAAATGTCAAAAAATATTCGGAGACGGATGTTTGAAACGCAGAGGGTGGGTGGGGGACGATTCCGAAAGTAAACATTTTGACGTACGCGCGCGAGATTTTGACAGATCCGGGATGTGCAGAATCTGTCCGAAGTTTGACAGGAAGCGGGAAGGAACGAAGAGACGAATCGTCGCGGCCGAGTCTACGTGCGCGGATTGTGAGTTTTATCGGAGTTACGGACCGAAACGTCAATCGGGTCACGGACGCGCCGTCCGGAGCGCTCTCGGCGTTCCGAGACTCGGGAGCTTCCGGGAGCGAGCGGAAACGGGCCGGAGGACCGCGACACGGCGACTGACCGAAGGAGGGCGAACTTCTCTGCCCTCGAGGCTCGACGCTGCCCGAACGAGGCCAAATCGGAAAATAGGTTACGCACTCGGATCCGTCCGCGAGCGACTCCCGCGCCCGACTGGAGGAATTCGCGACCCCGACGGAGGGAAAGTAGCGCGACGAGTCGGGGGCCGCAGGGAGCGGAGCGGGGAGAGGGGACCGGGGAAGGGCGCAGCGCCGTCGCGCGCGAACCGTCCCCCGGAGCGTCTCGCGGGGGCCGCAACACTGACCTATATCCGGGGGCACGCTGCGGGGCGAGCGGGCCGGGGGGCGGCGCCTCCTCGCGACCACCTCACCGACCGCCGCACGCAGCCTTCATCGCCACCGCTCGCGGCCACAACGCGCACAAACGCGACCATACTAAGGGAACCGGGAACACGTCGAGATCCCGTTACCGCGGATACCGTTATAGAGAAAAAATTCGATCGCGGACTACTTTCCGAAATCTCCGCACATCCGAGACAATCCCAAAGCTGCAATTCATCGCTCGTCTCCCAAAACGCGCCCGAGCGAGCGACCCGCGCGATTCCCCTTTTCGAGCCGACGGCGCCAATAACGAACGATTTTTATCAAGCAACATTTCGCTCGCTTCGTCGAACGACCGCCGCAATACCACAAACCCGAACAAAAAAAATATCAAACCGAACTAAAATAATTTTTAAAATCCATTTCGAACATTTACAAACAAAAATTTCACATTTAAATTTCATCAATTAAATCAATTTCCAATGAGTCATTTTCAGACACAACGAAACGACAGTCGCAGTTTGCCAACGTCGCCGTTTTCTTTTCCCGTTGTCCAAGCTCGACTTTCGAGTTGCGACATTCGCGATCGCCTCGCGGGAATCGCGTTTCGTTCCTCTACTAAAATATTAATACAATTTTTCCAAGTCGAATCGATATACCTGCGAATAAACGGTAAATACCTATCGCACATCACCGTTGACCTAATTTTACAACTCTCGCGCTGTTTCACCTTCCTTGCGACCTTTGATATCTAGTCGCGTCTTCGATACGCCCATAGGCCGACGCGAAACATTCCCAAACGAAATCGACCGATTGCGAGCGTTCCAAATTGCCATTTTACGAATTACGCGTTCCATATTCAGAAGCGGCCTCTTTCGCCTGCATCCGATCTGAATGACGTCCCATCGTATGATTTATTTTATAAACATAAAATATATTTATACGCAAACATGCAAACCAAAATTTATAACACCATCAAACGTTTTTATTCCTAAAAGGTTCGAATACTCGCTAAGCACATAATACGTTTGATAGATGGCAATACATTTATTAAAACAGTTTAATTTCATTTACACATTATTTTTTTAATTTGAATAAATACATTTACTCACATTAAAAAAAATCATATAAAAATAATTGAATTTATATTGCTGCATGTTATTTTTTTTTTTTAAATCTGCGATGAATATTCCATTACGTCATAAAAATGAGAGCTGATGTAGCACCCTGCTGGATTGTAATGCACGCGATAGCTCAATAAGTTCGATTTAAATTTGAAAAATATACAGTCAACCTTACACATTCGATACAGATTTAAGGTCATCATACCTTCAATAAATATATAATTTATTGCGTGAAATCGAATATTGATCGATCGACAGGCGTGATGATCGTTGTTTTAAATGGTAGCAAAAAGATAGTTATGATAGTCGGTTCGTGGGATATATGAATATGTGTGAAGTTTACGTTGAAGTATAGCTTCCTTCCGACACGAGCTATTTACAGTCGCCTTCCCCTTTCTCTTCGCCGCCGTCTTCGTCTCTCGGTCAGGGGTCGTCAATCTTTAAACTATTTTTGTTCGCATCATTCACAAATTAAATTTAAATGATCTATTTCACTCGAGTTTATAAAATATTGATGATAATATACTACTTGGTATTTATTTTGTGTATATTTTCTTGAAGTTACGCTATTGATTATAGATTGAGGATCGATCCCGAATGTAATTTAAAAACTAAGACAATGTCTATTTCAAATAATGATATATTAGGTCCAGTGAAATGATGATTGGTAAGAGATTCTTGGAATCAATTAGGCGGTTGATTGGGTTTGTCATTAAAAATACAATAAAATAACAATTGGATTTTTAATGGCTTTGACAGTAGGCAATTGCTTATTATTTTGAACTGATTGGAATCCAAAATTATTGAATTGATATAATAACTGATCGAACCGTTAATGCACGCTTTAATTTTACACAAATTTTCATTATAATTCATATTCTATTCAATATTCGTATAAAAACGAATTGGTCAATATAAAATAAAAAGTTGCTACTGTTCCAGAAACTTACAAAGAACTTATGGCAATGTTATAGGATTTATTAAACAAATGACGGTTGTAGGTCAAGAAATTTCAAAAATTGTACTCAAAATGTCAACTTTAAACGATCTATAATTGCATATTTTTCATTTTTCATGATAGTTTTTAAAGTTCCACTTATATGAGTGCGGTAAGGCAAATTGGTGCCTTACGAAAATTGAAACGAATCCAAGCGACAGTTGGTCGAAAAGATAGGGAAAATAGTTTTGTAGTGTGTTCGTATCCATTTCATACATCATAGAAACCGTACATGTGTGTATTTGTGTGTGTGAAAAAATCAGCCACTAGACCAGTAGCAATACTATTTTATTATATACTACACAAACACAGCTAAATCTTTAAGATACTAATTTTCATTAATAAATTAAATAAAAACGCGAGAATCTCATGCGTATTTACTAATCAAAGAAGAAGACTTTTAGTATTAAAGAACTTGTTTCAAACGCTCAACCAATACGTCAATAAAGTTAATTGAAGGGGTTTTTTTTATATAATCGGTATTTCTTATTTTAAATTACAGAAAATATTTCAGTCTCTCACACAGGAGCAAAAATGGTTTCATCAAAGAGCTAAAACGGGAATCTTTAGTCCAATTATAACTCTTATAAAGGTCTTTTTTTAAAGAAACCACACAAGTGTTTGTATAGTAGATTGTAAGCTTTTATAAAGCTTTAGTTTCAAATCTAGATTGTGGAATTTTCTCTTCATCGTATCAACAAATTCGGGAGATCCCATTGGTATTTCTGATGGATCATAACATCACCACATGAAAACCGTCTATCCCTAGAAGAGTCTCCTATGAATTTTTTCTACGTTCGATAACGAACATGGTACCTTAGAAAAAAAATGTATCTAAAGAAAGCCTACATTATTTTTGTATAGTTATAATATTGATTGTCTCGATCCAAGTTAACCTTGATTGCCTGGGTTTAAAAAGTAAAAACTGAGGCAATAGTCGTACAGGATTGCCCATAAGTGACTGGAATTGCAACTCAATTATCATTTTAAAACGACAATTTTAATTGAAATCATCTTTATCATGACTTAATCGCATGTGGCAATCCTATAAGAGAGTAGGTAGACTACATCCCATAACAGTTATGTCATCTTAGTAAGAATATTTTTATGATCAAAACTTTTGTAATTGTAAAAAAATGTATATTTTTCTCTATTTATGCAATTGTATTCTTCTTCAAATACGATTAAACCATGTTATTTTAATTTTACCTGAAGATGTATTTTCTTCTTGCGATTCAGGAGTCAAGTTTGACGATCAGCGGGAGCGGATTGCTTCCGCCGCATCTGCCAGACTTGGCTGAGCAGACACCGACCTCTGTCCCAACTAATTACGTATGTTATAAGCCCATGTGGACATTTCAAAGTCAAACTTCAACGTGAAAATGCGTATCTCCTCGGCTTCTAGTTTCCAGTAACTTTTTGTTCCTGTCCCAAAATATGAAGCAAGGCGGTGTCTTGTGCTATTTTCAGTAGTAATTGAAATTAGCCGCAGACTAAAATTAAAGATCCATATGACAGCTTCGTGTTGATGTTTGTCCAAAGGTAAAGACTTGCTACAGATTTAATATTGAGACACATGTTGTCTTATATTACATAAATATTCCAGCGATAAGCAAGATACTAAAATCGCTTCAAGCAATGATCGATTTTAATCAGGGCTTCGAACCGGAACCGAACCGAAAACAAAAAACCGCGAAAAGTATTATATTTGTTGAAAATATGTTTTTTTCGGTACGATACACGTCTTACATGAACGCAAATTTGATAGATTTTAGACAGAAAGTAGTCCAGCGGTCAAATGATCGCTCACGATACGCAAGCCAGTTAATGGATTGATCTTAATATTAGGTTGAGTCATAAATAGTTGCCGGCAAAAAGAAACTGTTATAATTATTTGATTTTACCCTTGATGAGTATAGAGTATCATTAAATAGGTATGAATCCAGTCAGTCTTTCGACAACAGCTGACCGTGTCAGATCTTGTTATAGTATTATTTTTACCCGTAAAATGGAAAAATCAATAAGTACACCTTCGTTCGCTTTGGGAGTTTAAACAAGGCAACAGTGGTATGGCTACGGCTAAAAAATATGTGATGTATACGATAAAGAAGCAGCAAGTGAATGGACAGCAAGAAATTGGTTTTTAAATTTCGCTTGTGAGATGAGACCCTGAAAGATAAACCAAGGGTGGAACATCCTTCCGACTTTAATTCTTCCGACGCAATTGGGTTTGGGGCGCAAAAGGCAGTATACTGACTCGATTGAGAGAGTTGAAATTGGTTTTTATTTTACTTGACCATTCTACTCTAAATGCATTAACCTTTTCGTTAGTGAGCAAATTTAAAATCGATGAAGTCGTTGATGTCATAATCGCTTTACGCCGATTACTTTCTGTCAGCTCCTAATCAGCGTAAGACAATTTTCAATTCGAGGCAGAGTCAATTGTAAATAAAAATTTAATAACATACAAGATCGCGTCATTTCTTTACATAAACAATGCACAAAAAATCGATTCATTTGCTCCTCCTTTAGAAGGAAATGATAATTGAACAAAGACTCATTCAACACGCAGCGAAGAACGGCAAGCAGCTAAGTAAACAAACACTCTCGATATCACACAATATTCGGTCGTTTCTTTGCGTAAACAAATAACACACTTGAAATCGAAATCATTATAAGTCGATAAATTTGGGCTTAACGATCTATACAATCATGCGATGCATATGAAGAAGCTATCCGTCTCAGTCTCCCGAACTGCGCTAAGTTCTCTCTGTCTCTGTCCGCCTCGGAGCTTCAATGCACAAGAGTGCCCTTTCTGAATAGTGAAGGTCAAAACGGATATTTCCGTGAGTACTCATGAAACGGTTAACACGTTAATTGATATAGCAGTATTTTCGGTATCTTGCAAGGGGTTCCCCTGCGTCTTCGTTTGCAGATAATACTTGCTTATTGCGCCAGATAAGTCTACATATCGCCTTCGCAGCACTTCAAATCTTACCTTATCCAAATATAATAGAAGAAAAAGTTAATAGGATCCTCTGTTACAATAAAAAGGTTGAAGTATGCACTTCTCATTCTCATTACTCTGAAAATTGACTCTGAATGCTGCATCCAATCTTACTGTTAACTTCTGCCGATTGGCTTCCCCCTTTGCCAGTACTTTCGATCAAATTATTCTTTCTTCTGCCAATGTTTCTTCTCAATAATTATATAGATAAATATCCACACTCCCTATCGAGATCGTCAATCCGTTCAATCAGAAGACCTGCTGGGTGAGCGTTCGAAATGAAACTCGGTAGTAATGCTACTTTCAATATCGAGCGAATGAGGAGGTGAATGTATGATACAGACGAGGTGGATGTAACCACTTTCTGTGAATGGATATTGAAGAGGCTCATAGTTCTGCGGTGGACTGTTTGTGACTGCACTATGATGATGATATAGATAAATATATTCAGCAACATTCAGCAGCAATATTCAGCAACATACCTAAAGTTTTAAGGTTTTCGCGTAAATAAATTACTTTTTTGGGGTAAAATTTGCCAAGAATATATCACGAAAAAAGCGCCTAATGGAATACCTTTTTAATGCCACCATTTTGTTTTGTTCAAAACTAAAATTAGCAAAGTTGTAATAAAATAATGTCAAAATAGTATTTTATCACCTTTAAAAAATTATGGAAAATGTCTCATTTTCGGGTGCAGGTACACATGAGGGGGGGGGGGTGAGAAAGTAAATCATGCTATCGAAAATTTCTGTTCATCTAAACCTGCTAAATTTTATGAAGAGGGTCTATTGATAATTTACCAGTAAAATGGGAAAAAGTTATCATTAAAAATGGTGAATATGTACTAGACTAATATTGCTTTGTTATTTTGTATTACACGCTAAATAAATGTTTGAAAAAAAATCGGCAATTATTTATGACTCGAGCTAATAAAAAAAAGAAAAAAATTAGATTATCAAGACGAAGCACAATAAATATACGGTACGGTTAGTGTTAATATGTTCTCAGTATGTAGTCATCTTAGCATGTCACAAATGAAACCATGGCGGGTGCCAATAATCATTGTATCGACGGAGTCCTGTGCTGATATCATGAACCAAAACAAGAATACATGCAACATTCTAGAAAGTCAAATTTGTGAATATGTATGTCTTTCTAATATATTTTTAGATCCTAGCATGAGACATAAACAGATTCTGGATCCTTGTTGACCGACACCGGAACTTGGTGTCAGATTAGCGTCCAAATAAAACAAGCATCCGACTGTCTTCGATGCTCGCCTCGCATGTGGAATCGCTGCAATTCAAAACGCCCCTGGCATTCCTGCTTCAGTAATCGAATCCTGGATGTACCGAGCACATCTTGTTCCATCCTTCCATTTGGTAAGCATTGCGGTTCTTCTATTTTAGTCTTAGATGACATCGGAATTCAAAATTTTAAATCATCGTTGAAATCCTACATGTATTTATTGTCGAGCGTCACGCACCTTCTTGTTCCTGATTATAAAAAGGTAATTCATGTCGCTGGCATAATTTAAACTGCGTACAAAAACGATGGCAATAAAAGGCAAAATATAGATCTAAATAGATCTCGTGGGTTTTATTTAATTTTTTTACATAAATACATTTTACAACATAGCGACATTCTTATAGGTTATTAACTAATGCAGTAAACAATAATGTAACAAATTCAGGTAGTTTTCGTATAATTATGTATCATCTTCGTAAGTACACAGTCGGCTTTAGTAGTTGTTGTTCTCTTGGATGTAAACATTTCCAGGTCCCAGTGGATGGCCTTTGCTTTTTCCAACTGAAACAAATAAAGAAAATAAACATTTAAACTATGTAAATAACAAAATGAGCAATTTTTAAATGCAGATGCACACATGCTAGAAATATTGTAGATGGAAATGATAAGGTAGAATATGGTACGTTTTCTTTACGATTACTTTAACCCTTTGAACTCCAATGTCGAGGTGGCCTCGACATTTTTGTGCCCCAGCCTCGATTACAATTATTTAGGGCTATTCTGATGTTTTTATTTTTTGAAACATCAGAGCAACCATTCTAGGATAGATAAATTTCTCATTTTACGAAAAATCACCCATTTATTCACTTCATGGAATTTTTCCGTACAAGTTATATTTCCACACTTGTACCATATTATAAAAGCTTCACTACTCAGGGATTGAATAGACCAAAGCTAGCAGAATAGTTCTGCACCTTTTCAATATATTTGCAATAGATGATTACAGATCACATCAAAAATATATTTGGGGTGGACACCACTGACCAATTAGCCACATTTTACTGCTTTATGTGTAAAACATTGAAGTAGTGGAGAAAAATGTTTTTTTTTTTTGCGTCCTAATATCGAAAACCATTTTTATTTGGGTAATATACCATCGATATAAGGCGCCATGAATTAACTCTATTTTCGCATGCTTGAGATTTTGGTTGAAGAAATTTAAACGGATTTGATACAGATGCAAATCAATACTATATTTGAAGAGCAACTATATCCAATGACGGCATTTGGATTAAATACATTGGAAATGAAAAAAAAGTTTAACTTGAATTGAAAAAGATTTAGCTTGTAATGTAAAAGGTATAGCTTGGCGTAAAAATACTGTATCAATGAATCGCCCTTGATGATATTATCAGACTCCAGAATCTTCCAAGCGCCTAAATCCACAACAGAATGAACTCAATAAAAAAACTTTTACTACAATTTTGTGATCGATGTTATTTTGGTGGATATCAAGACTATTTTCGACGGAACTATTTCCAACGCCCCCGTAAGAAATAGGCTGGATTAATGCCACTGGTGAGGAATTGGTTCATATAAATGTAACGGATGCGGACATAAATTTAACAGTTCTATATCGATGATTCATACGAGGGAAGCCACAAAGTGGAACATCAAACAAAACTTCGTAAGAGACCATCAATTAAAATCAGCTCGATATGTATTCATTGGAATCGGCGATCAAAGTAGACATTTATTTTCAATTTTATGGTCCAATACTTTTGTAGGAATTCTTGCTTTCTTCTAGAATCTTAGTGCTAATTTCGTCATCATCATATATCAGTTATAAGCTATTATAGCTATTTATTGACCGATAATAGTTATCCAGTCGGTGGTTCTAAAAACAAGAGCTTCAAACCGGAACTGAACCCATAACCGGTAAAACCGTATTTTTTATCGGAGCGAAAACCGAAACTGAATCAATTCAAAAACATCAGTTTATGTATAATCTTATGTGACCTTCCTGTTAAATCAATACTTCAGATAATATCGTTATCAATTCAAATTCCAGCTTTTAAGTCATTATTATGTATTTCGTTTAGGTTATTACTCCCTATATACTTGCTATACTTACCCAGGCTAAGACTTCAGGTTTCTATTTGTTTCCTAGTGTTATGTACTACAGCTGAGACTTAACAATTTCCAACCAATAAGCACCAAATCAATATTCTTTCGTGTTAAAAATTATATTATTATATACTTAAAGTTCTAATTATTATGCCTTCATTATTTATAATATACTAGCGAATACCCGGCATGCGTTGCAATGCCACACTTAAAGATATAAAGTGTATGTATTTTAATTCATTTTATTGGAATGAATTTAGATATTTTTAATTACACTGAAAAACGGGTATACGATCGCGCTTAGTAATTATTTGAAAGGTACGGTCAAATATATATCTTTCCGATACTTCGAGTCTCCTGACGGACTCGTGGACGCGGAATAGCTGACGGCGCCTTGATGATGCTCCTTGTAAGTATCCTCCGTCCAGTGCTATATTGGGCTATGCATTGCCGTCGCTTCGTGGTAGATTGCTTGCACTTTCAGATTTTTTTTGCTTGGTTATTGATGCCTTAATTTTCGATAAAATTGGTAGCCAAGTTCTGGGTATGCTAGTGCCATCGTCTCGTCCATTGAATGTGGAGTTTTTTGTTTTTCGATTTCCATCACTCTCTCGCAATTCATTACTATGGTTTTTGTACCATCAAAATTGATGTGATGATCGTTCTTCATACCATGTTTGTGAACTGCGGATTTGTAATTCAATTCAAAGACTGCGTTCTGATGCACTGTCATCCCGTGGGTGATGTATCTATTGGTTTATTCAATGTACGATATGATGCAGGCTGAGCATTCGATCTCGTAAGCTCCATGAATTTCTTTTTTCACTTTGTTCTTTTTGTTGAACAGAAGACTTCCTATATTTTCTCCCGTCCCAAAGATTCAGAAAAATCCAGATAGAGGCGGATGCCTCAGACGCCCTCGGTGATCTCCGTCGTCATGTCAAGGAAGCGGCTTTATTTAGATGGCAGGAAAGGTGGTCTGCGTCGGTCGTCGGTCGTCGGCCGCCACCTCTCATTTTCTTCCTCTCGGTTAGGCAACGCCTGAGATGTCGCTGGGTCGTCACGGATCACTGGACGTCTCAATTCCTCAAAGGACACGGGTAATTTAGGGCCTCGTTGGTTAGGTTTGGGCTTTCAACAACTTCGGAGTGTACATGCGGAGATCCGCTCATGAACGCCGACCATGTTCTGTGGACATTTTCGGGATGGCATCCGATCGCGAGACGTTTCTTCGTTGTGTCAGTGGTCCGAAATTCAATCCGGTTGGACACCCAAAATTTGTGGTCTCTCCCTCTAATTTTAGGACATTTAGGAATTTTGTAAAAGTTTTAGGGGGAAACGCATCCCTGGGACTTTCTACGATCTCCAACGGGTCGTAGAGGCCCTTCGCAGTATTTTTTTAATCAAATACTAAATTATTATCAATATTTTGTCCGAAAAGTCAATGCAACATAGGGTTAAATCATGCGTTAAATATTATACGCCACTGGCATAGACTGTAAAGTAAATATCGGACCGCATTTATTAAAACTGATTTTAAGAATTTTATCTTTCTAAAAAAATTATTTTGTAAAAAAAGTTGGCAATCACTGTTTAGAAAAAACCATATTTCCAGATTTTCAATTATACACAATCTAGAGACGATGGTAATATTTTGAGAATTTTATCTCCGTCTAAAAGTTGGTTATGTGAAAAAAAGGTTTGCAAACTCTGTCCAGAAAAATTCCATATTTCGAGGTTTACAACCGTTCATAGCCCAAAGGCTATGGGAATATTTTCCCTTTTCAAATGTAAAAAATGTGGCAACCCGTGTCCAAAAACAGCGAATTAATTATTTAAGGTTCTAAAAATCAATAGGAACCTAAATTCTAATTTTTATTCAAGTCGGTTAAAAGGTTCAAATGTTATGCTAAATTTACGAAATTTATTGTTTCAATCAAATCTTTCAAAAAACATGCGGTTTCAGGCGAAATCATGCGGTCGGTAAAGTGTTAATATATTTGTGAGGCAATGATAGCACCTCATATTGTGTTGAATCCTGGAGTTTATTTCGCAATTGATTGATTTGTTGTGTGTGAAGATGCATCCAAGGTCGGGCATTATTTTACTTCGCTTTTAAAAAACATGAACGATTGAAATGTTTAATGATTGATTTGGAGAGGCATATTTTGTATGTGGTTGCTTAGCCACACGCGCTTAGAACATTGACACGCGGCCGCGCCTCACTTCACCATAACAAACTTGACTAAATGCTCCATACCGGGCATGCTATTTCTGTCTGTCGGCACAGTTGTCTAAAGGCTTATTTTACCTTACCAAACCTGGCATGCCTTAACCGCCTCGCGGCCGCGCCTCACTTCACCAGAACAAACTTGACTAAATGCTCCATATCGGGCATGCTATTACTGTCTGTCGGCATAGTTGGCTAAAGGCTTATTTTACCTTACCAAACCGTGCATGCCATTACCGCCTCTCGGCATTGTTTACCTTTGCAAAGCGAATCGGACGCGAGACATTCGGACGCCGCTGGACGCCGCTGGACGCCGCCGGACGCGAGACATTGATTTTTATATATATAGATAGATAGATAGATTTGCCGCTCACGTGATAATTCTAAAATTATATACATTCTCTAGAATGAAATTTCTATAAATAAATAGTAAATTCATAATCCATACGTAGAAGCAGAAATAGAAAATACATAGTACATTAACTGACGAATCATCAATAATTAGAGTAAATTCCGCAATATTATTCGTGTAGAATGCTTATTATAAAAGGAAGAAAATTGTCTATATTATGCTAGAAAACAAGTTTTTAATATAAATGAAAACATTTATCAAACTCAAAAATTAGTCACTCGGAGCTGAATCAAAAACCGTTATTTTTCTTGGAATGAAAACCATAGCCGAACCGATCTAAACGTCTGGAACTTAACCAAAATGAAAAACATAACGTTTCGAAATCTTGCCTAGAGTAACACTAGAGTATATGGATACATTTAGGCGTTTTTTATGCATCTTGTTGGTAATACGATGAACTCTATCATCAGATAAACCTTGAAGCATATAAAACGATTGGTGAGCTATTATGAAACCAAAAAAATAAGAATTTAAAGCAGCGGTTTTCAACCTTTTTGAAGCCACAGTGCACAAAAGTGTTAAAGTAACATGCAAATCTTAAGACGTTGGTGATTATCACCGATGAGTATTGTTTCCGTATTTAATCAGTTAGGATTTTCCCCCTATCAAATACATCAGCGGTTCTTAAACAGCGGTCCGCGGAGATATAAAAAAACATTTATCTGTAATTGAACAAGATATTTTCGGGAAGATCGATTTTGACCAAGAAATATTTATTTGTTTGAAAAATTAAGTCTCAAGGGTTGGAATGAGATCCAAAAAAAAAACTTGTTTAAGAGGGGGTCCACGGACTACATGAGTTTAAGAAGCGCTGAAATACATCATTATATTTCCCCACCGATGGTCTTTGAATCATGTGATCGAAGTATGTATGTACTCTCATCTCCGAAGATTTCTTTCCTTGCGACTCATTCCTCGGTCTGTTACTCATTCAGTCGGCGAGATATTCGACTTCATTCTCTTCAGCATTCTCAATTTTTACTTTTACCTTTTAGATCGACATCCCAATTCTGCTGGTACAAGCCTCGATATATTTAAATTATTGTGTCTGCTCAACCTAATCTTTTGATCCCTAAATGAAACAGTTTAGTGTTCATCTTGGTAACTACTATATATTTGGTTTACAATATTTTTATGGGAAATACCCTTGTGATAATTATCAGGGTTCTGCAATATCTTATTTGCTTGCTATCGTATATAAAAATGATTTTTCATCCAATTTGTTAAAAAATTGAATATGAAGCGCTAACGCTGAATGACAACTGTGTTAAAAACCCGATTTAAGCCACTTTTGTGCGCAGTTCAGAGATCAATTTTATAGATCTAAGAAGAATTGCTATGCAGTCGATTTTCCGATATTTATGAGTGTTTATTGAATATATGTTTTATGATGAAAGATTCGAACGCTGGTTCTAAATATAATGCGTTCCACCCCGAGCTGGTGATGAACTGGAAACATGAATGCTGCCAAACATGACACCAGCGTTTATCTAAAACTTTTTTTAGAACATATCTGACACTAATATTTACATTGCTTTTACCCCTAGCGTATCATATACGTGGTTTTAAAACAACTATTTTATAAAATGTCTACTGTTCATATAATTATAATACATGAATAAATAGTTTTGTTAAAGCATTTTATTTTTATTGACATCGAACGGATAGGAGTATTAATTAAAAACTTCCCTTAGATATGATTTATTAAATGTGCTTTATTAAGGTAATACTATTAAACAATAAATTCTGTTACACTAAGGTTAAGTTTTTTCGTTTAATGTCTTAGAGCTCTATTGCTTCTCTACTGTTAAATAGTAGATACTGTACTATATGGATTTTAAATGCTATGCTTTAGTAAATTTATACTTATATCTGTCAAAATCAACACAAACAGAAAGTATTTAAATAAAAGACTTAACAATTGATGATATTTCATTACCATACAGAATAAGCAATTAATTGTATTATTGATAGACAAGATGAATGTTTAACAAAATAAAAATTAGACTTTGATGCTTGTGTGTTACCAGTAATACAAAGAGAAAAGACAAATAGTTATATTCATAATTGCCATTGATAATTATAAATTAGCATTGATAGTTTGGTGTAATTATACAAAGCAATTTACATTATCGATTAATTTACATTGTTACAATATTGGCTTTGATACTAAGAATACACAAAATGATATTGATAAATGAGTCTGAATTAGATATAGGCACGTGAAATTACAAGCTATACAGATCAATAGTAATTGTTTCGGCAGTCATCATCCCGTCTAGTAATGGCGTAACCAAATCCTGTTGTAATACAATAGTTTTGGTAGAGGATGTTTCCCAGTCCTGAACCATCACTCTAGCCCCCCAGCCATGCATAGTCTGTTTTTGCAGATTCCGTGATTCACGAAGCCACTCGTTACTTCGAGATAGATTGTGAAACTCTTTAGTTCCCAATCTGAAGGAGAATCCTACACTTCTTTCATTTCCGGGCCATGACTTATAAGCGACCATAGGATGAGTGATCAATAGGTTAGATCTTGTTAAGGTTCTGTCTATCAATGGCCAGTCAGCGTCATCAATCATCTGGGTATATGAGTTCTCTTGCCAATTATAAGTCGCCGGTTGATATAACTCATAGTGGGTGTTCTTAAATATATCAACAGGAACTCCAGTAGTTTCAAAAGTGGTCCAAACTCCCAAAGTTGTTCTGATACCTGTATAAGAAGGGACAATTCCCCTGACATTATTTATTTCCCATGAGATTTTTACTACAGGTGACCTAATGAGAATAGCATTTGCAAATTCAAATAAATTTGTGACACACGTTTTCTCGTTTCCTACTCCATACATCAATTTATCCCAGAAATTTCTTACTTGTGGAATGTCCAAGGGAGCAACAATTTCATCTTGTATGCCTAGTCCTTTTTTAAATTCTTCCAAGGCTCTTCGTAGAACTGTAGCTCTTATTATCGTTTTTAAGGGGTCAGTATCAGCTCTAACCTTTCTTGCAATATACACAGAACTCGATGATTTTTCCGTATATTTTCTAATCCTTAGACCTGTTAATATTTCAGCGCCCAAAGTCCATCTACCAACCGTAAATCCAGGTCTGTCATTACTCATCGCCCTCGAAGCAAATACCATATCAATACTGTTAACAGCTAAATCGTGAAAAAATTGGTTAGGGTTCACTTGCTGCTGTATATCTGGTAGCCCTTGGTACGCTCTTTCGTTGATAAAATTTCTGGGTATCCAGTAAGATTTAAGAATACCTTCCTCATTTTTTACCACTTCAGGCTGAGGTACCCATCTTGCTGTAGCAACTACTGCCATAGAATCAATCTCAGCCCAGTCAACATCTACCGAAGTGCGTTCCATAATCCAAGGAGCAATGATAGTTGTAAGAGGAACATTGTTATTTATCATTGTTGCATCAATAGCAGATGCGATCAGTGGAACTGCGTCTCTAGTTCGAAATCCACATTTTGGTATGTGGGACTCGGGATTGAAATCAATGTCATTGAATTTTATGTTTTGAGTGTTTAATACAAATACAATGTTAAGAACATCACTAGCCATAGTGACCAAGCCTTCCGTCCTTAACATTTGAGCGAGTGCTAAATTTTGTGGTCCCAAGTCAGTGTTTGTGATATACCACTCTACAATCCAACACAATGGATATGGTAACATTGCCATTAACTGAACACTCCAAAGAAGATCGGTGCTCATTACTAAATCATTTAAGACAATTACAACAGTATTACTACTATGCAACACCCAAGTACATAAATCTTTATTGAGCGTAATAACTTGTATTTTACCTCCACCTTCCATTATTTCTCCTAATACTTTGGTCGTGACTATTATAAACTCATATTTCCAATTATCTATTAGGTCAAGAGCTACTACTTCTCTGATTGGTGCTATGCGTAAAGGAACTGACCATTCCACACCTGTAGGAAAAACTGTTCCCGGTTTTCGCATATTTTCGTATAACTTAACCTTCAAGAGTATGCTCCTAATATCACATGGTTGGTCACAGATGTAATTCCAAATTGGATTATAAAGATTTATTTGAGGACCCTTACTATTTGAATAATTTTGCACTAATTCAAGCTCTGAAGCGAAGGTTTCTGCACCTGTACCACTACGTTTTCTTATGCTCGTCTCGCGTATTCCAAACCACAAGGTATTATTTTTCATTCTATTCGCTTCCTCCTGTAGTGGATCTTCAAATTCAACTAAGTGTCCTCCTGATATACTTTTTCGACACGATCGAATATCATCAATTACGTTACGGAGTTTATTGAAACTCCGATGGTCAGTGTGCGTTATTAAGGGAAGATCGTCCCTCAATTCATCCCAGGCCTTATTAAACCTATTACGAAGGGGTCCATAATATGGATCCGTCTCTATTTCCTTATAACGCATCCCTATAGGCCCCAATTTATATACACGTCTTCTAGTTGGCAATGGGACTCCATTATTATTAATTTGCATGGGCAATATTTCATACCTAAAACCATATTTATCTGTTCCACAGTCTCCTTTTTCTTCTCTAATCAATTTATCATCCTTCGTAATTATGGTGTTTCCTTTACGGCCACAATAACGGGCTTGGCTGCCCTCCATCCTATCCACAATAATATCATCAGGTGAAATAAGTCTATACACCTGATGTACGACACAGGGAGTTTCTACTACTTTTTGATTAAATCCAGCAGCTATCTTTTCAACATAGCATGGTGTTACACTTTCACCAACTTGTAAGATTTCATTACTACTAAGATTAAACACGGGTCTTAATACTACATCTCTTTGGAATACAGTACCGAAGTGAGTTATAGCATCGACACGGGTTCCTTGGGCACGGAGTGACATCTCGGTGTTACCATTCATAGAATGCATTTCAGAGTTATGACTCTTAGCACAAGCTTCAAGATACCCCTCATTAGATGCGCCAATTTCAAGGCACAACTTTAAATCACATGAATATCTGATGTTCTTATATTTTTCCAAAATAAAGTTGACATTTTCCGGTTTTTCGTTGCATATATGGAAAGTAGCACACAACAAACATACTTTTCTCTGACGTAGCCAAGCAGTAAAAGGCCGAATACAAGTTACCATTTTGGATGTATCAGTTTGGATAATTTGATCGTGTATTAAACGAAAAACATTATTTTGAAGAATGTCAGATATGACAGGAGGTGGTCTTTCATATTTTTTTCTTTGTGACTGAAATATTAACTCTCTTATTTTGTGATACCTGTTAGACCAGATCTTCAAACAATAATATGAAGCTCCCGGTAGTCGAGCATCCTTGAAATCCTCCCTCAAACAATTGTATGGGTTGCTTTTGATTGATAATCTATTATATATACAATTAAGAATTTCCCGAGTAAAAGTTTCATATCCAATGGATTTAGAAAGGTAAATCCCAATCCATTTAGCGAATTGGCACAGCTTTTCATTGCCTACTTTGGTTGCACTCTCTTTTAAATTTCTCTTCTTTTTATGATATGTTTCCCTTTCTTCCCATCTTTTGAAGAATGAATCTTTTGCATTCCCGGATGTATTCGCAATGGTTTTTGATTGGCCTGCATTTTGCTGATATTCAGAAAAGTGAACAAGTTTGCCCTCAGATACTTTAGTCCTATATGATAATGGCGTTTCATATTCCTCTGCCCACGGTCCTGTATGGTAGTCAAGGTAATCAGTCCCCAAATCACCGTTGGTATATTTTGCTAGGATATTTTTTCCGAGAGGTTCCTCTACTATAAGCATGCTTGCACATACATCTTCATTTTCAGTGTTCATATCAGCAAAGATATTTAGATCACCTTTCTTCTCTGTAGCAAGAGTTTCAATAATTTTTCTTACTACTGTAGCAGTATTGTCTTCGAATACGGGATTATTAATGACAGAAACGATATTATTATCAAGTATCTGCTTATTTACATTAGCATCAATACCCATCACCCATAATACATCATCTTTGCTACTATTTTTTCTATCATTGGATGCTGAAAGTCCTTGGTCTTCAACAAAATCACTAATTCTCGAGGCGTTCATCCGCACCTTGCCGGGAGAAGTATCAATTTGTAGTGTATACCAGTAAATATTACTAAAGACAGAAACATTAATAGGTTGGGGGGGATTATTCAAGTGTTTATCCTCATTCTGAATTCTCGCCCTACTACACGACTCAATTTCTATGGTATATCCCGCACTATAGCCTAAAACACGATTTGGTCCATATGTCTTTTCACTTATTTTGCCTCTAGACACAATTGTAATTCTCATTTCTTCAACCTCTTTCAATAATATAGCATTATCCTTGGCTACTCTCTCGTCCCTTTGCGCCTTCCTCTCCTTCGTTTTTTCGTGAAATGGAAGAGCAAGATTAGCTGTTGCATAAGTTAAACGCGCAGCCACATTCGCTCGATCTATGTAGAATTTAGCTGGAGACTGTTGGGCGTCTAGCCCTGATGACATAGATATTTCCATGGTATTATAATAATTATAACCTTAATTTGAAAAAAATATTACAACAAATTAGTATATCTAGCATATACATTATGTTATAAATTTAATATATCAAGAAGGAACTTTTTTGTAATTGAATGCTGTTAATTTTGGGATGGGTTGTTCATGATATGTGTACTCTAATGCCAATTAATAAAAAATATCTATAGAACAATATTTTATTGTGTACTTCAATTTCTGAAACTCCATAGCTATATAAAACTTTAGAGGAAATTAAAATCTTTGGCAAAGAATACACACCCAAGCGTATCTGAATGCAAGCGGCACCCATTATTCTAAAATTTCTATCTTTCCTATTGCAATCTGATGACAATCAAATCAGACCACATTAATAAAATAAATGATGGATGCTGTTTAATAGAACTAAGCGCGTCAGATATGAAAAATATTACTTTAAGGACACTGCTTTTAGGGAATTTCGCTATGACGAAATCAATCACTTTGCGGTAAAAATCGATTTACGAAATATTTTAAAATTGACATTTGAAACGAACGCATTTGTAGAAACGAGGGCGTAGCAAAGCAGGCGCCCGCCACGGGCCAACTTGGCTTGGGGCGCAAAACGCAGAATACCGACCCGGTCGAGAGTTGCACATGGTTTTTACTTTACTCGACCATTCTATTAATACTTTACATTAACCAACACTGATTAACTCTGTCCGTTTTTTTATAATATGTATTAAGTTGTCTGATCCCTCTTTTCTTGATTATTGCTTAAACATTGGGCCGACTTAGCCGGCGTAAGCCCGCAATAAAATAAAGAAAACAATACTTTCGACCGATTGTAAGATTTAAGCCCTTTAAGCCCTCTTCTTCAGACTACTTCGTTTCGTAATGAGTGTTTGTAATGTATAGCATGCGATCACGAGGTACTCATTCACGAGGTGTCATATCAGCGGTCCGAAAAGCGGACCGATTGGACAAACAAACCTTGTGGCCACTTCGTTCTTTTTTAAGGCTTTTGTAGTATTTTCTATGATCTGTATGATCGCGGAAGCAACGTAGCGTCTAGACACTTTCAATCATAGTATTTTTTTAAAATGGTAACAGCCATCTATACCTTGAGTCATGTACGTTTGGGACTATCTTTGTATATTATTTTATAACATACATTATAAAAGTATTTAATATAATGCATTTATAAAGTCAATAGCGATTAGTTTATTTGGTTATTTAGATCGTAAATCGAACTAATTAACGTTTATGCGAGTCGATGCCAATTTAAGGATACTTGAAGAATGTTTAGGAAAACGGACATACGGATGAATAAAGGCCACACTGAAATGTTTGCGCAGGTGGCATCCAGCTATGCCCACGGATATGGTCAATCAATTGATGAAGCAAACAATGAAACGAGCTTTAAGTGATAAAAACAAACAGTTGGCCAAAAGCGGCATCCAGTCGATAGATGTATTTGAAATTAAAATCGATGCTTCCTTTTCAAAATGCAACAGAGTTTAAACAATAGGATATAGTGGAAACAAAAAAAAAGTTTTGTCCTTCGGTCCTCGTGCGTGCCCTCCATGAACAAGTGATTCTATTGTGACGTAACGCCAACAAGACACGAGCCCTTTTTCTAATCCATTGTGAGCAGACTTCACAAACGCCTCCGCTTCTAGCGAAGAAAACAATGATATTGATCATTTTAAAATAATAATCTTAACCTTTTCGTTAGTGAGCAAATTTAAAATTGATGAAGTCGTTGATGTCATAATCGCTTTACACCGATTACTTTCTGTCAACTCCTAATCAGCGTAAGACAATCTTCAATTCGAGGCAGAGTCAATTGTAAATGAACACTTGATAGTGCATACAAGACCACTTCATTTCTTTACATAAACAATGCACAAAAAATCGATTCAAGTGCTCCTCCTTTAGAAGGAAATGATAATTGGACAAAGACTCATTCAACACGCAGCGAAGAACAGCAAGCAGTTAAATAAACAAACACTCTCGATAACACACAATATTCGGTCGTTTCTTTGCGTAAAAAAAATAACACACTTGAAATCGAAATCATTATAAGTGGATAAATTTGGGCTTAACGATCTATACAATCATGAGATGCATACGAGAAAGCTTTCCGTCTCAGTCTCCTGAACTGCGCTAAGTTTTCTCTGCCTCTGTCCGTCTCGGAGCTTCAATGCACAAGAGTGCTCTTTCTGAATAGTGAAGGTCATATCGAAGACCCTTCGATAATACTCCTTAAAAGGTTAAATGATAATTTTACTACCATAACAGCAGAGGATAAGGATTAAAATCTGGGGGGGTTGCAAAATTGCTTCAGCTTATTTCATATGCCGATTTTTTGTATTTAAATGAGCATTCATCTCCGAATGGAACCAGCTTAGAAAGTCACAAAAAAGGATATTAACCTGTATGGTAGAATGATCGCGTATTTGCGAGCGAATTCTAGTGATTCAGAAAGAGCACTCTTGTACGCTGAGCTCGGAGACACAATAGACAGATAAAACGTCTTGCAGTTCAAAAACTGTGCATGGGAGACAGAGACGGAGAGCTTCCTACGTACATCGTAAGATTGTATAGATCAGCGGTTCTTAAACAGGAGTCCGCGGACCCCTGGGGGTCCGCGAGGCCATTTCCGGGGGTCCGCGAAGATATAAAAAAAACATTTATCTGTAGTTGAACAAGATATTTTCGTGAAATTATTTACAGAAAACATTATAAGAAGCTCTATTTTGGCCAGGAAATGTTTGTTTGCTTGAAAAATTAGGTCACAAGGGTTGGGATGAGGTTCACAAAAAAAAAAATTATTCAAAAGGGGATCCGCGAGAAAAAATTTGCTCAAGAGGGGGTCCGCGAAGGAAATTTTGTTCCAAAAGGGGGTCCGCGGACTACATAAGTTTAAGAAGGGCTGGTATAGATCGTTAACCCAAATTCATCGACTAATAATGATGTGTGAATGATATAATTAGAGATACGTGATTTTAGCATCTATTTTAAAAAAAAAAATAGCGTTTATATTCTTGAATTTAGCGTTTTGGAGCAAATAAAATAACAAAATTTAGCATCTATTTAGCATCTATTTCTTAAACACAAATTTGAAGTTAAATAGTCTAATTTAAACATAATTTGCAAAAAATATACATACATATATTGTACAACACATTTGAAATTATTTAAAAATAGAAAAACATCAATTAAATTTACATAATTATTAAAATTTATCATCGAGCATGTTTCTATTGACGATTCTTTCAATCTAGTACGTCGATCGTTCACAATTAAATTATATGAACTAAAAAACCTTTCTACATCAACACTATTTGCAGGACACCAAATTGATTGAATGGCTGCATTGCCGAATTCTTCGTGGTTTTCCCACTAAACTAATTTTGTGAGACCAGCATTTAAAATGTAGCATTTTATTTCCAATTAAAACACTGAGACTTGTATGGCACGCAATCATATAGGGCGCTAAGTCCGAGACAAATCCTAATATGTCCGAATATGAAATTTCATATTCTTTGAGAGTATCTACTATTGTTTGCGAACATGTAGTAGCATTTGCCACATCCAAAAAATTACATGATGCCAAGTAGACATTTTGTTCACTGGCAGGTAGCACTGTTTTAAATAAAACGGCAAAAACACAGCGCCCCATCTTGTCTGAAGTTTCATCGACCACAATTATGATAGATATGTTTTTAATTTTCTCCATGACTTCTTTTTTCATATCTGCTCCACATAATGGAACATGCGTTCTTTTTAATTAATCTGCACATGGCAAATCACTCGATCCCTGTACATATTTCCAAAAACATTCTTTCACCGCAGGATGGTTCAACTTTTCCAGGGGTATGTTGGCTTTGAGACACGTGCTAACCGTATTTTTAATGAATATCGGTTTTTCTTGTCGTCTATCTATTATATTTGCTATTGTCGATTGATGAGTCTTACTTGTGGCAGGTGTCGAAGCTTTCTTCTTGTGTACATTTGATTGGATATGTTTTGTTAAATTGTCTTTCTTTTTCCAATCTAACTGACAATTGCAATGCCTGCACATTAAAATATTTTTATCATTTATATAAAACCCATCTGCCTTGTAAGCTGTAGCTCTCTCTTTAACTGGTTGACGAACACGTCTGGAATAACGATTTTCGTAATATATGTAAAATTGGAGTTAAGCCATCCCTAAAACGCATAATTATTATTGTTTTGAATCAATGACATTTATTGTTGACAGTAGCGTTATCTGCCTCATTTCAATTCTTTGAGAAGTTTGAGAGTTTTTGAGCCGCTTACGTTTGTTTTCGGTTTGAAGTGTCCACGAAGACGGTATGCATTGACTTATCTGGCGCAAAAAGCAAGTATTATCTGCTGACGCATGATGGGATTTGACGGCTGTGTACGTCAAAGTCTTAATACCGACATTTACTCGACCCATATTCTTGAGACTAAAACATATATTTTATTGATTAACAAACGTTGAATAATTTTTAAAACGTGACATTATTTAAATTTTGAAAAAAAACTCACCAAGTAGTATATTTAAACAATGTAATGAATGATTACGATACGTGCGTAAACCTCATAACCACGCAAATGACACAAAACAAGTACCAACCTAAGTGTGTGACATCATAGACTATGGAAAAAAGTTGAGCATAGAGTCTGGGAAGATTATCTTAGTTATTTTTCAAGATAAACGATATTTGGAAAAAATATTTATCAGTTTTAATGAAATTTCGCATCTATTCGCATATTTTAACAATTTCGCAACAATTTCGCATTTATCGCATTTATCGCTTCTATTTCGCATTTATCGCAAAACGCGATAATCACGTATCTCTAGATATAATGAATCGATTTCAAGTATATTTTGTGAACTATAGACATTGGTTATTTAATTAACTCATTCGTCGCTGCGTCCACTAGAAAAGCGAATTCAGCGTCTCATTGTTACGTATTTCTATAACGACTTGTAAATATTGGCTTTATAAACGTCTTTCCATAATTTCTTCCAGATGACAATTATCTAAATATCTTTGGAGATTGACCTCGAAATTTGCATTCTTGCCTCTATCTATTCGCATTTGCTTAATGACAAAGACTAAATACAGATAAAATGACACCTGAGAGAAGATGCACCACGTGTCGTTCGTGTTTATAATATCGCATCGTTATTTCTTCTGTTTATGCAACGACTATCGAATTTGGGCCCCGTGAGAAACAACACCGATTCACTTTGGGCGACGAGAGTGTTAAATATAAGCTTCATACACGCTGCTGAGATCCTGACAGATAAGAGGATTTGTACGGATAAGTGGTGGATAAGCAAATATAGCGTCTATGACTATGAAGATTTTAAATTAGCTCACTACTCAAAGGGTTAAGATTTGACTATGACAAATGCTCTCATTTAAAAAACGATGCATTATGTAGTGCTAACAATTATTTTAGAAGACAGGATTGACAAGCTTAGAAAAATATTTTCAGCGGCAATGTTTCAATATCTGAAAATATAAGTTCAGTGAAAGGTCAAATGGTATAAATAGTGACATTTGACTTTTACGTTCAATACCAAGAAGGCTAATCGTATATGAAGGCTTCCCTAGAATTTATTTATATTACTAGGGTCTCTTTGAGAAATATTACTAAATTATCATTAAAAAATTTGTTTAATATTTTTTTATTTGAAAAATCGTAATCTATTTACATTCATGAATACTGCATGAATTTTCATGAATGGTAATTTCTCCAGGAATTCGAACCATTTATTTCAGTTCAGTTCCAAACTATATCGGTTCAGATCCGGTTATAATAAGCATTCTACACGAATAATATTGTGATTCGTCAATTCGTCAATTAACCTACTATATTTCATTTTTGCTTCTACGAAGGGGTCATAAATTTACAATTTATTCATAGAAATTTCTTTGCAAAATTGTCTAGAATTTTTGACAATTAATCCCATTAGTACTGTTAATTCAATCGAGAGGAGATACTCGAATATCAAGACTGTTGATTCAAATTCAACTAGGTGAAATTAGAGTTTCGTTTATATTTATTTAAATAATCGTGATTATCCGACACATTCACTCTGTTTGCTCACCAATAATCATGAATAAAAACATCTGTGTACACTGCGATACATATTTAGTTGATGTAATTTTATGTTGGAAGCTTTCTAAAATATAAACAGATTAGGATTTGAGCGGTTTTAAAACATTTCTATAGCTGTTTTCATTCCTTTCTATTCAAGTTCAATGCTTGGCTATTATAGATATCGTCAATATGACATCAGGGAGAGCCATGGCTTCATAGGTGGGATTCTAGAGTCCCTGGGATGGGCAACAATTGAGTATTCCAGTCACGAACTCGGTCCGATAGCTCGTTCGCCGAATTTATCGGTAGCTACAAATGTTTCTAGTAGCTTGGTGAGCACACCCAGTTTGTCAATGAAAGAATTGAGAGTTGGAGCACTAGAAGACGACGTCAATGAATTTTATTAACTGTTGACTAGTGGCATATACAAAAACCACGCCCGATTCTACTGCGTTATTCCTTTCAATGGTTTGAGTTCTGTCCAATTCGATGAGATTATATCTCTAAATAAATATTTAGCTTCAAACTCGGGAGCTTATTAGACTTGCATGTGTTGAAATAAGGATTTATGTGTAGAAGTCCGAGACGAAAATATCGATGGAATCGTTAAGCACAAATTGATTTCTAAATGCGAAGTCTGATTGAAATTTCATGCGATTCATACTGGTTTTACATGCATAAATGCAGATTTTTCATATTAACTCTACGAAATACATTTATTTACTTTCTAAATATCTGGATCATATGTCTCAGGAATAAATAAGAAGTACATAAAAATATCAAATATTGAGTGGTGTCTGAAAAAATGGAATGAAAAAAAAGCAAGAAGAGCATGCTGGATTAAAATTATAGACTACCACCTTTAAAGTCCTATTTATCGTCTTTATATACGCTCTTATCTGCTCAAGGGCATAATGTCTGTATGCTCATAATTATCGCTATGAAGAAATAAATACACTCAAACCTGTTATTGTGCGATTTCGAAGTTATGCGGTTTTTTAACCTTTTAACTGCCAACGACGCACCGGCGCGTCGAATTTGTATGCGTTGATGAGTCATTGGCAGTTAAAAGGTTAAAGCAATTTTTTTTTTAATTTCATAAAGAGTACGTATTGAGATATTTTGGATAAAATGGAAATAAATCAACAACGCTAATCAACGGAAAAAAATTATAATTTGGGACTGTGTAAATCACATTGCATCTGCTACCACTGAATTACGACCACGCTCTTTATTCTGGTTTAGATTTTTGAAAAAATTGATATTGATTTTTTTTGTATTTTTCCAATGTTTCGGCATTTAAAAATACATTTTCCAAAGGGATTTCCAAAATTCCAACTACTCACGGAGTTATAGCTATTTTAGTGACGCGGCAACTTGGCTAGTCCTACCATAATGCAATATTTTAACGCGTTTTTCTCGAAACTACTTTTTTCAACACGGTTGACATCATATCTCAAGTTTTAATTAATGGGTACGAATCTTTTCTATATAACCTTCTTTTATTACTACCAAATTTGTCAAAATTTATTTTTTAACTATGTATTTAAAAAAAAAAACTGACAAAATAAGGCCAAAAAATGACTTGACTGATTTTTTTAAGCAGTCGCCATTTTGTTTTTTTGAGACAGGGACTATAGTGACATCTTTACTAATTGTGAATTATATTGTTAGAAAGAGAAAATTTACATAGAACAATGATGACAATGACACTGGGTATACTATTTCTTCCGAAGAAGAGAGCGATTTTAAGTCATATCGAAAATCGCAACGAAAATTATCATACAGCAATGATAATTTGCAATTATCATGTGTTATTTTTTAATTGCCTTTATTATTTTCCTGTTTTTTATTAACTTTTTTTGTGCGATTTTAAATATATTTTATATAGCTGTTTCAAAGTTATGCGGTTTTTAAAACCCATAGAACGCATCTTAACTTTTTCTATGTAAGTTATAGCTTTTTTTATGCGATTTCTTTTTGTGCGATTTTCCAACATATCCTACCATTACTATCTAAAAAAATAAAATCTTTAGATGTCTTAACTACTATTTTATGCTAATTTTGATCAAGAAGCCTCTAAATAAGAAGCCCAATAGCCAGCTAAGGAATTGTTTGAAAAATATGAATGGGGGAAATGTTATTCACATTATGCTCATTTAAAATTTTCGGTACTAAAATAAAGCAGCTGTCAAAGCTTTCTATTTCATCATTGAATTGGAATTTCATCGATTCTGCATTATTAGATTCATGACGTTAACCTCTGCGTGTGGGAAGTAATGGCACTTCCAATTTGATATTTCAACGGGAATAATTGAAAGCTTTAAATATACATCCCATGACTTACACTAATATTAATGACTCGACTGAAAGACACGTCGCGCCAAAGATATCTTACACTCAACAACCGAAGTGGTACAACAAATTAATATCAGTAGAACACGTGGGTGGGTCTAGGTGAGGAAGTGTTAAAATGTTGACAAAAATTGCGTGGAAAAATCTCATATTTCCCAAATAGCAAATAGCGAGATATGCCGACAATCCCAATTCGTTTATTCAATATGTTTACAAAGTTTGTAAAAAATACATATTGTGATTAATTCATAAAAAAGCTGACGACCTCTTCTTCAAATGGTCATCGCATTGTTACGGTACAATTTCACATGAACAAAAATTAGACAAAGGAACTTGTACGATTAGGAAAGCATATTTAACCCTTTTAGTGCCGAACGAAAAACTGTAATTTGACTCAATTTAGGACGTTATTATAAAAATTATAAAGAATATTTACAAAATTTAAAGTTTTGGTATGGTTTAAGGTAATATTTTTTTTAGAGTGTGATAAGTTTCACAAAACGCACAAATGTAGAGAGTTTCACTCCTATTCTTTTTGCTGCGCACAATCGGCATTGTCTTTGAGTGAACTTTTTTTACCATTTGTAGTAAAAAAATAACATGAAATGGTAGTAATTTGAATCCTCTGAACGGTAATATAAAAAATGACAATCTAATCTGTCGATAAATAACCCGTATAAATACGTTACCCGACGCTCACCGCCATACAGTGGAGAACGTATTAATACGGGACCCGCAAACAATGTATTAATATTTGTTGAAAATCGTATAATATTAATTTAAAATTATTAGAAAAAATGACTAGATCTACAGTTGTGCGGATATGAGTCATAAGTATTGTATTATACGAAATGGTACATAATCCAAGCGTTCGTTCAGCAAGAGAAATTACCTTGCCTTACTTAAAAGTAAGGCAAGCGCCAGCGACTCGCCGGTGAGTTAAAAAAAAACCTAAAAATGATTATTTTGTTTCACTGATGAATTCAAAATTATCTTCACATTTTAATGGATCTTGGTGTTTTCATTTTATTTTTAAATAAATTCAAAAAAGGTCATTAGGGCTGCCCATTGATTGATTTTTGCTACGTAACTATATCTATTTTGGAACGTATTGGTCAAGAATACCTTGTAAAAAATCTTTTCTTATTATAGACTTATTAACTCTCAAACTTCTCTAAATAAGATAAATTCATTTTGATGAATAATTCGATTTTTGCGATACACCGACTTGGAGTACATACATATGATAAACAACTTCTAAAGTAGTAAAAGTTTTATGTACTTAAGTTAAAAAACCGCATTCCACTTCCACTACATTATATTCAATTCACATATGCGTAAAACGATTGCGAAGTTTATAAATTATCATACAATATATGTAGTCTTATGTAATATCAGGTTTAGAAGATTCCAAAAAATATTGAGATATATATTTGAATTGTAAAACAACCAATGACAAGATGTCAATAATAAGACCACTCGTTGATATCGTTCTTTCGAATTTTCAAAATATGGATTCCCCAGATGAATATCTTCTTCATCGAAGGCGATTGTGGTTACGGCAATACACGAAAGGGAAGAAAGCTAAGTATGGTATAAAATTGAATGAATTGTGTTCCCCAAATGGATACATCCATAATCTAGAGATCTATATAAAATGGTTATTTGATAACGATGACAATGTAATAAGATTGATGAATCCATTTCTCTACAAAGGACAATTTTTATAATAATATTTCATTATGTACTAATTAGAAAAAAATACGCACACAACAGGTCGTAAACCTTTTTTTGTAAGCTGTGGCTAAATATTTGTGCAATTTTCGCAAATTTGTAAATCTCGAAATCACCCCGCATACAAAAGTTAAATATAATATAATAAAAATTGAATAAGATCCTCTGCAATAGGGATTCTGTGCCAAGACGTCTCGGGACTTTCGGACTTTTTTTGCTGTATCGAGTTCCGGGACTTTCAACGAAAAAATTTTGGGGAGTTTTGGAAAAAAACGGAAGATTTTGTGATTTAAATGTGTTTAATATATGGTAACTTTTAATAATGAAAACACCTTTTTATGCCCCCGAAACCCTCGAAATTCGTCGAAATGTATTGAATAAAAGCAAATATAACAGGGTATAAGGCGAAAAAAATGCACAATGGAACGGACGGTTGCTCCAAGTGTTTCTAAAATCGGGAGTAAATGAAAGATCAATGTTTTGTAAATACAACATATTGTCTTCTAACTTGGAGCTGGTTCGTGCTGTTCTGGTGTCTGTTCTCTAACGGGTAGCCAACGGATTTTAATATAAAAAATTCCGGTAAATTTTTCAAAGATTATAATTTATTTTATATATCTCGTTTTAAAAAAGCAGTATCGTTTTGTTATATTATATATATTATCATTATTGTAGTCCACAATGGAAAGAAGTCAATCGGAAGTATGGAAACATTACAACAACAAAAAAACTACAAAAAAGGAGATAGCCCAATGCACCAAATCACATGCAAAGAGCCAAACACAACTGAACTAGCGAGACATCTTGAAAGGGTACATCGGATTTTTTTAAATAAAAATATCGAAGACGACATCACCGATGCGGAATATTCAAACAGTGCGAAAAGAATTAAAATATTCCAACCACCAATAATAAATTTTGTGAATAGAAAAACGTTTTCAGAAATCGTCCTGTCGTCAATGAACTTTGCATAAATCATGCTATGCATCTAGCTGTAATTGAAACATTGTACCAGAAAACTTATCAAACAGAAAACATTGAAACAGAAGAAAATTTAGATTATTCCAATAAAGATGAACAAAATACTAAAGAAAGTGATTCCAAAAATGGTAATTCAGAAAGATAGAACAAGTTGTTTCTTTTAACTTACACATACATACACATACATATTTTCTTTAAAAAATCCGTACATAATTGAAGAAAAAAATAAGTATCGAGTTCCGGGAAGTCCCGAGACTTTGAAATTATCGCATCTCATGTCCCACCTCCCCCATGTCTCACTCCAATACTCTGAAAATTGATATGATACAGCTACTGATAACAATCAATGTCATTGACTCAAAAAAATAGCTCCAATTTTAACGTAACGGATAAAACAAAACTTGGATCTTCAGCTCACTGTAGCAATTCTGCATTAATAACGTTCTATAAAGTTATTTTGAGACGATTATCTCGCGGTGCGAATGTAAGGTGAAAATGAGGTACCATTGCGTACATGACTGTATATCAGCTTTGGCACTTTTCGAATGTGTTGATAACGGAAATAAATAGCTGTACGGGATTATAGGGGTTAAGCCAAAGCCACGTGTTGTTAATTAACAATAGTACATATATACTAGTGCTTCCGTTCGTGTATTTGGCTGGCCATTTGTAACCAGTTGATAGCTCGGTGTAGAAATTTCGATTGAAAACTATTGGTATGTAGGCAGAATATTGTCAACGTCAGAACTTGGGACGCGACCTCGATCGTGAGAGAATCCCGGAGACACTTGTCCATCGTCCATAGCTTCTCATTATTGACGAAATATCGACCTTACATATCGAATTTTAACGCATTAGTCCTATTAAACTATATCATTGTATTTTTATATATGCAAATAAATTGAATTTTGAGATTTATCCGAATCATATTTAGATGTTTAATAGACGTCAAATGGGTAACCGATTGCATTCGATTTTGTTTAAAAGGAAATATGTGTAAAATAAAATTGTACCTCTCTCCAATGTTCGCAGCAACAAGTCGCGCCCAGAGTCGGGGAATAACTCTTACCATCGATGCTTCTTGAGAACATACTCTGGCCGGTGTTGCCAGTAAGATAACTTGAGCGCTTTTTGTCGTCACTTGTATGGTTACTAATATTAACAAATCGCCAAAAATAACTAGAAATAATCCAACAACTGCATTGTCAGCACGTCCTTTTTTGCTCAAATATCCGAAAGAGGTACATATTTTATTTTTACCTCTAAATAAATAAAAAAAATTGCGATCGAATACCCGTTTGATATCTATTGAAAATCTAAATAAGTAAATGTATTAACATCATCATAATGCAGTCCACTTCAGGACTAGGAAGCGGGGGTAAAATTTACAAAGTTGCTTGTTAAAAATATCTTTATCTTATTATCTTTGATTTTTTTTTAAAAAAAAATGTTAAATTTTAACTAATGTAAAATGTACAAATGTAATAAATACATCTTCAATAAAAAAATTCTACACATTATTTAAAGTAGAAAAAAAGCGTTCAGCTCGTATTTCACAATTTTTGATACATTGTATGAAACATAGCTTGTTTCGAAATTATGAATATTTCTAACAATGTCCAAAATTTAACTTTTTTGTTGTGTGGACCAAATGCTTCGTTTTAAATATTTTAGTGGTTAAAGTTGGCCGTATAATTTGTTGTTAAGGCTCTGTATTGGGCAGATGAGTGGGGGCGAGATTCTGGGAAGTCCATTATGCCTGGTTCACACAAGCGTAAAACATCATGTATGATAAAGAGGCCAGGCTTCGTGATCCTAGGGCTGCCAACTCTGTCGCGTCGTCACAAACAACACTTTAAAATCAATCTACAAACAGAAGATTTTTAAACAAAATGCAAAGTAGTATTTACTATTTTACATACTGCGTAAAAGTAAACTACATATTTCAAGGGTCGAGAAAGTCCCTTAACCCTTTGCACTCCAAGCGATTTTTAGTAAATTTGTCTAAGATTATGTGCATGATAATACATTGCGAAAAAATGGTATATAACCTAAATAAAAATGGCTTTCGATATTAGAACATATTGTATACATATATAGGTACAAGTGATCATTTTTTCACTTCAATTTTTAAAATTTCTCAAACAAAAACAATTTTCTCCACCACTACAATGTTTTACGCACAAAACAGAAGGATGTAGCTAATTGGTTAACGGTGTCCACCCTAACTATATTTTTGATGTAATCTGTAATCATTTATTGCAAATTATTGAAAAGACAGCTCTGATCTAATCAATCCATGTATAGTGAAGTTTCCATAATGTGGTATAAATGTGGAAATACAACTTGTACGGAAATATTCCAGGAAGTGAATAAATGGGTTGTTTGTCGTAAAATGTGTGAAAAAATAAATCTATCCTAGAACAGTTGCTCCGATGTTTCAAAAAATAAAAACATCAGAATAGCTCGTAAATAATTGTAATCGAGGCTGGAGTAAAATATGAGTTCAAAGGGTACATGGAACATGGAAAACACTCATCTGCTCCAATCTCTGAGGTGCACAAACGACTTCTATTGGGTTACGATTATTTGACGTCGCGAGAATAAAGAATCGCGTCCCCTCTGAAAAGGTTCCGTGTTCCGAGTGACCCTCCGGTGCGGTCTTAACAACGTAGTCGAACAACGCGACAATCAGAGATTGTCGTAGCGACGAATGCAAAAATATCATTTGCGGAAATATTACTATCTTGAAAACTGATGATTGATTTGATAGAATGATGTTTGCACATCTTTCCGATTAAGATTTTGTTTTAATATAATCCAACAAAAATGTTCAGCTACTGTGCCATAGTTAATAAAAAAATAATCTTTCAGGGCATCTTCAATATTCATTGATGGGAAAGGGTCACAACCATACTGTCTATATCAAGGTAACCGCACTTAGTTCTAAGAGCGACTAGTAGATAAAATGATTGATGGCGATCGACTGATATCACTTATTATAATTATATGATGAGGAGTGTAAGGCCCGATCCACACTATGGTGCCAGTAACGGTTCGATCTCGCTCCGGTCTCGGTCTGGAACGATACGATAGTACTATCGTAAATACGCTCATTGTTTCTCGTGTAAGAATATTTGATCGGACCGAGACCGGAGCGAGAATCGAACCGTTACTGGCACCATAGTGTGGATCGGGCCTAAATGTAATTTTAAAGACTGCAATATTCCATGGACGGTCGGTTCGGCAGCGAGCGGTGTGGTTGGCGGGCAAGTACGTTCGTACTGGTCGGGCGCCCGTTGGCGACTGATTGTGCTTTGAAATGCACCGGTATTTATATACTCTCTCATTTTATCTCTCCATTTCTCCTTTCTTTTTCAATACGAGACTCGAGCACAGATCTGGTTGGTATTAATCATGCTTTAAATTATGTTGCGCGCGCATCTGTACAAGACAAATAATGAACCTGTGACAGATTACATTCAATCGGAATAGCTAAGTGTGAAAAATAAATTCATAAAATCCGTTAGATAAAAAATGTTATTTAAGATAGGATTCTGAAGAATAAAATTATCTTTGAAAAATATTATTCTCTCGTAGTAAATATTTCTTTGATTCACTAATATTTTAATTCTTTTATACCAAACAATCTTCCTACATACGATCAAAATCTAAATCTGACAGCCGAAGTTCATAGCAGTCTGGTAAAAAATGTTGAGGAATTGTGACACGATATCCGCCCCGAACTATTTTCTATATTGTCAGGATTCCAATAACGACTTCCTGTTACAAAAAATGATATATACATGAGTTTCTTTGATTTCGGACCCAATTTTTCAGTAGGCGTCTGGCTTCCTCTAAAAAATATAATATTTTATTTGAACTCTGACGTTGGTTAAATATAAATACCGTCTCGGCTGCGCAAGATGTCGATGGACCAGGTTTACGATGCCAGGGATCCAAAACTTAAATGTAAATCGATTACAATTTACAAATCTTAAATAGCCATTATCCAAATAAACAGAAAAAATAAAAAAAAGTGCTTCAAATATATTCTCTGTATAAATGTAATAAATACATTAAGGTGAAATGTTAATTTTTATGATCGGGAATTTGGAAACTTGTGTAACTAAAGGTTTGGGCCATCTATAATATCGTGTGCATGAGGAGGTGAATGTTAGATGGAGATAATGTGAATGTAATTCTTTTTTATGAGTGGATATTAAAAATATTTAGCTTTATAGTGGGTTGCATGTAGTAAGTAGCACTATGATAATAAACAATATAAAAATAATAATTTAAAAAATATTACTCTATTAGGACTGCATAAATATTGCATGGAAATAATACAGTATCAAAATGTTCATAAACAATAAAAAAAAATTATATCAATTGCTCGTAAATATCCTAATACTTGGAAGTAAGTCTAAATCATTTCAAATTCAGATGAAATGGATCACAAAAATTCTTTTAAATTGGCACTTGCACTTAAGATTCTCAGAAGCTGATCACCACCACTAAATTTGTATTTCAAACGAAATATTTAATACATAAAATGACCAAATTTATTTTTGCTTCATTGAAATTGGTGATTTTAAAAATACTTTTCAAATTTAAGGTAAAATGTTCACCATCTCTGGGGTATGCGTGAAGACTATTAAATATTGCAGCAATAACTTAAACAACCTGTGAACTTTCTCTTGCGGACATTTATATTATCCTTGTAAATCACAAATTATGGGCCGTCATGAATATTTGTAGCAATGATTAAAAAAACATTGGAAATATATAGGAAAGCTAAAAGTAATTGCGTATAATTATAATGCAGTTTCCTCAAATGTATTTGAACACTGGTTGTTTGTCCAACTAGTCTAGGCTATCTAGTAAAATATGTAGTGTTTAAGGAGATTTAATTTTGTAGCTAGACCTCCTTGATGTTAAAAATCTTGCGTTTTAGACACTTTAAGCCTTTCATTTATTATATATGGATGTTGATGAGGCTCTAGCTTTGCAGAAGACAGCGTATGGCTGTATTAGAAGATTAGAACATATTTGAATATTTATAACGGTATATTATCGATTTTAACACATTCCCGTCGGGTTGCAAATATGTGCGTCTTTCAGTTACTATCGCCATTGTACACTATTTAAAGATCCAATTATTATATAACAGGGTCCAATCAGGATATCCTTATATATTCGGGAAAACTATTCCTTATTCGGATATTTGGGGACCTATCCGAATAGTTTTCGTAATCATTTTTAATAGAATATTTTATAAGAAAATATTTTTCAACAGGAGAATAAGAAACTAAGGCTATTGTTGGATATAAAAATTCGGGGGAATTCGATGATTGTCATGATAAAACGATTTATACAAATATCTGATCCTGTTAATAAAACGTTGGCGAATATGAATACTGTTTCTAAAAGTGAATTTTAAGAAATCTACTTGATGTTCTGACTCCAATGGAAGTTGCCATTAATGAACTTAGTGATAATAATGCAACGATTAAGTAAAGAGTTATTACATGCAGTAAAAAAGAAAATGAACAAACGCCGACATAAAAAAATAATCACACTCTTGATATATTTACAAAGTGGAAATGTTCCCAGTTCTAATGAACATTTTCGATACTCAACCAAATATGAAGCTATTTCTTTGGCACAAAGTATTATTGAGAGAATTCATCCAAATTTATATTCTAATGATGAATTTTTAAACAACTCGCAGGAATCTGATGTGGAAATTACACCTCTCTCTCTTTCAACTTCCGAATTGCATCGTGAAATGTAAAATTCAATTTTGTCTCTCGCGAAAACGAAGAATTATGACAGTATAAATAACCTGAAAAAATATTTCAAAGTGTTATTCAATACACTTCTAACAATAAAACTTACGTCAATAGACACTGAACCAGTATTTTCAACGGCAGGAAAAATTAAAACTAAATTAAGAACAAATTTAAAATATGAATGAAGATGTCCTAAACATTTTCTCTGAGTTTTTCTACAAACTATCAGCTGGTTAAAAAGTTAGAGTATATTTTCTAATATTACAAATTGTCGCTAATACGTCCCACGTCAGGCGAAAGACAATGAGTAACTATGCGTAACCCGACGGGAATGTGTTAATATACACGCCAGTATCAAATTGTTATAAACCGGGAAATTATATTCGATTTCTTTTTGTCTGACTCATGAAATCATGTGAACATTAAAAAAAAGTGTTGCAAGAGCGGCTCTTGAAATATCTATTGATTGCTTTTAGCAACCAAAATCTAATAACAGTGTTATTTTACTTTATTAATCTGCTGGAATTAATGGTTTTTGTTCAACATAAAGTGCACTTTGCTTATAATCAATAGGCATTTCTAATGTAAATATTTTAAAGAACAGCCCACAACCATTTTCAATTTATAGAACCAAGGTGACCCTAGATCAAAATTTGCATTGGAACAGAGCCGAATGTTTGCCTATTTTATGCGATAAAAATGTCTAAAAAAACTCAATTGAATCGCGATTAACTTTTTTGATGAGATTAATAAGCATTCCTACTCCGAAACATATTTTTGATAACACTCATATTTTTTCTCGACTTTGGTTGTTAAGTAAACTTGATTGGTCAGTATACAATCCGTTTCTGATTTGAAGTCCATTTTTTTGCATCATATTTTTTATATTTATAAAAATACTTCATAAAACAAAAAAAAAGTGGATTATGTCGAAGTAATTCCACGTGAATAATCAGCCAACAAGAATAATAATATGTATGGAACGTTGGTGAGTGTTGGTATGTCCTTATTAACAACAATTTAAATCAATTAATCTTAACACATTAACTGCGAGGGCACTTTGCGCGCGTCTGCCCTAAAAATGTATATTTACATACAATTTCAAAACATTAAAAATCGTCAACATATTCAAAGATTTTTTTCAAAATAGTACTCGTCAAGTATTTCGCCACCAGTATAGATATCGAAAAGTTTTAAAAAAAATTATGCTGATTTTAAATTACTTTTTACATTCAAAAATACGTATTTTTCCTCTTTTTCAAAATTATCTCTAAAAATGTCGTCTATATCTAGCGAAATGCGCTCGAAGTAATAATTTCGTCTAGATTGCGCCCCAAGAGCTCTGAGAACGCTGCAGTCGCAGTCTTATCCCTATATCAGCTTTTGTTTGCAGGTCAGAGATTCCTGATGGGAATTTTTCTTATATTTGTTCTAGTAAGGGAGCAAATTAAGCCAAAAAATGTTAACGCAGATTTAAAAAATGCGAATAATCAAGTAGAAAGTAAGGGCACAAAAAGAAAGAACTCTGTACGCAGTGCTTCGAAATCAAACAGCTGACTAGCAAATTGATAAAAGATTTATCTAATTATTATGGCTTAGTTATCCGCCGACATACTGACTCAATATAATACTGACTCAATGAATACTCAAAATAACAATGAGAGTTTCAACGCGTGCGAATGATCTCTGGAAACATACTTTTTGTGGCGAAAAAATACTGGAAATCGAGACACATACTGCAGCTAACATTTTTAACGAAGGATTTGAACCTATTTTAAGAACAATGGTCATCATGGGGATCACAATTGGTTCAGATGCCTTATACACCTTGCCAACCGCCGAGGAGAATATTTAAAAAAAGCTAAAACAACTCCCAGAGACGCCAAATCAGACAAAAAGACAAGACTGAGATAGCTGAAGGATTGATTTATGGAGTTGGAATCGTTGATCAGTAGTATGTTATCCTTTATATCAAAATTTAAGTACTTAAAACATTAAACGTGTTTTTCTCGAAACGACATTTTTGCATGTAATATTGAAAGATTTTCGAAAAACCAAGTCGCCGATTGGTCTGAAATTTTATTATATTCTACGGCAGTTTGCAAAATCAGGTCAAAATATTTATTTTATATTACGTTTTACATTAAAAAAAAATACCCAAAAAATGTGTTTTATTCCAAACCAGCGCCATTTTGTTACTTTTGATAAAAAGTATTAATTGAGTGTTATATAATAGCGACACTTATACGAATAAAGAATCTTTTTAACTTTTTGTTTCAGATAAGCCTGAATGAAAAAAACTCATGAACTTTGCAAACTTGCATATAGTTATTTTTTTATATTATTATTTTATTGATAGTTCTGGCAACAATTTAGAGCTATTCGTATATATCTAGTCTCTGATCTTTATTTTAGTAAAAAATCCATGTTCATTATAGACGGTATAGTTGCGAAAATAACCAAACGCAAAGCCCTGCCTTTGAGTAGTTAAGAATTCAAATTTCGCTAAAAATGCCATGCATAGAATTTATTGTATACATATTTTGTCCAGATAGCGTATACTTTCTGATTCAAGCCGAACTAGATTGATTTTTTTCGATTCAGTACATCTTTGGTGTTCTTAATTTATGGCAATGCATAAAAAAAGATTGGCAGTTCCAGGAATGGCTCCAGATTCGGTGCCCGCTCGTACCAACGAAAGACATGACAATTTCTTACTCAGAAACAATCGTAAACATGCAAATACGTTTGGAGTACTAAAAAGCAAATCGCAATTTGAATTCCTCTGTAAATAGCTTGAGAACCTCGTGAGGTGGGATGCGAATACGTCCAGTCGCGAATTGATGAATATTTCCTGCTCGCTACGAAAATATTTTCGATCCGCGTTCAGAGGGAACTCCACTAAAATGTGGAAGTATTCTGGTTTGTGGCACTTATAAATGTAATCGTCACGGTTGCAGGAAAGCGATCCCAAACGGAAATGCTTATTAACTGCCAGGTTATATTTGAAGCCTGGACTGAGTGCATTTGCGCTTTCCATATTAACTTTTCCGATTCGATTAGTTTTCCTAGCGCGTTGCTCCTCTGGACTATAATTCGCTGCTGTTGCGGTTTTGTTCGTACGTGATAATTGTTTGTAAACATTGAACGTGTATGGGTGTACGTATCATACTTGGTGTGCATGTGCATAATTGCATTTTTGCATGCGGTGTACGCTTCGTTAAAAATCCCACGCTATTGCGTGCCATCCCAGAGCGAACAGGGAACAAATTTAAAATACCACAAATGTATTTTAAAGTTTTTGATAAACAAAAAAATAATATAATGTACCTTTGTTAATCAATTTGAAGATTTTTTATCCCTAATCAAAAGGTTATCAATGAAGCTTGAGATACCTTGAGACTTGAGACACCACAGACCAAAAATGGTCCCTACTATTTGGCAAAAACCCTAAGAAAGTTGGTACAATGTATTAAATATACTCGTAAAATATGTAATGCTTATTAAGACCAAAGAATACTTCCATAGTCCTTGAATTGCGTGAAAACCTCATCTTGTTTATAAATTTGGAAAATGATTTTAGCCTGATCAAGGGAAGTATTATTTCCTTATTGATTACGTATTAGAAATGAAATACCATTTTAATAATCAAACCATTGATAAAACCAAGTCTTGAAAGAATAAATGTATTAAATCCTCTATATAATCTTAATGGAGGAGAGTTTTAAGTTTAAAAATGCTTTCACTGACCGCATTTACTGTGTATTTTAACCCATAACATTTGGATTTACGCGTTCAATATCTAAACAGGACTATCCGCAGGCCTTATAGCCTATTCCTGTTTATGTATTGATTCCGCCATTGGTTGATGGACTTGTTATGTTACCTTGCAGATGGTTTTATGCTTCCCGTAACGGCCAAATTCCTGTTTATATTTGAACATTCATCATCTTCCTCGATATTTGGATCCGAGCCTATTTCTAGATTAATTTCTTCCATTCTGATGAAACGTTTGACGCATTTCCTCAACATATCGATCAATTTGATGTGCACGAAATGCATACATTAAGAAATGGTATGAAACACACGATGTTTTCAAATGTTTGCATTGGCGTGCCAAATGGGAAGTGCAAAACGATTGCTTGAATTTCGGATCAAACTGCAATGCTCTTGAGTAAACATTTGCTGCCTTAAAGTAAGCACAGCGAGATAACATTTTGGAAAGGAAACCGGCAATGTTAAAAACAAAGACAAAAAGAGGAAGTCTAATTGAATGCGATCGAAGATAAAAGGACGATCATAGGAATTTCTTGCGGCGACTCTATGATCCCTGTTTAGTCTTCTGATTAGGATTCAGTGGTTTTAAAAATATGCCATCATTTGAACTTAATTAAGTATGATTTCGTCGACCACGCCTAAATTTTTCAAATATTTTAGATATGGTTACTTTGTCGCATTAAATAGGTCGAATACCAAAGCATTATTGGATCTACATCTGTGCTTGGCTTTGTTCATATTTAGATGCAACAATGAAGTATAATGATGAAGATGACCGCTTATAGAAGATGAACTAGAATTTAAATCAACTCCTTTTTGAATCCCCGTCAATAATTATTAGCATAAGATATATATGAAATGACATAAGCAATAACGTTTACGTTCGATACTATAATCTTCTAAGGCTTATGTGTACGTAAGGTTAGTTTCTGCGATCAAAGATATCTATAATAACAATTTATTAGTTACATAACGACCAAGAATCGATGTAATGGACTTTTATAATAATGATTTGGGTTCAAATCACAGATTATGTGTAGATTAATATGTATTTATAATTTCTATTGATTGTCTTGATATAGATTTGGTATACCATATTCCCATTGTTAGAATCGAGTTGTATTAAATACATCATGGTGAAGGAAAGGTTAAAAACCCTGGCGATTAATAAATTCTTGCAAGAATACCCATGAGTGACAGAATTTGCAAGAATAAGATTCAAAATTTATGATAAGCTTAATAATAACTTAATAATTTATCATAAGTACGCTATATAGTTAATTATTCACTCATCAATAAAATTTAACCACACGAGGAAGGCTAATGAGAAACTACCGTTTGAAAAAATCTTTCTCTAGAAAAGTTTCCTATGGAGATCATTTACATACGATAATGTAAACGAAAATACATATTACCAAACGTAGTTACTATGAAATAGATAATGATATGTATTATATCCGTGATGAGCTGAGCTCATTATATCCGTGATATTAAAATGTGGCATTCTCGTTATAAACTTGAAAAGCACTCATTTGGATCATCTATTGCACCATTTGTGATCTCGTTAACTCTTTCGTGACCGTTGATGTATATACATATATCAGTAATCAATGAATACGGTGAATGAATTTTTATATCCGCAACTGCTGATGCTACGAACATCTATTTGAAGTAATACGTTCAATGGTCTACTCCTTGGGCCATGATAGTGTTAATGTGCTCGTAATATACGAGTTCGACTGTATGTGCGTCTATTTAACTGTATATAAGTCAATGTTTCAAAAGCTCCAGGATAGATTTTCCCCATGTAATCATATCATTTTTTTTGCTACTGCAGCAAATAATCTCACTTGTACGGATTGAAAGGACTAAACCAGCACCCGAAACGCGGAAAAATTGTATTTCTTCTTGTTGGCGTTCTTATTTTTAGATCGACGAAACAACCAGTCGTAAATCAATCGTATGCCGACGTACCACTGTGAACGGTTAAACTTTTTACGACCGTTAACGATTTGAGGTCCGCTCTTCTGGCTTTATTTATGCGAAACGTGATGTCCGCTTTCCATTAATAGGCAAAAGGCGAATTTGTATTCAAGGTGGGAAAGGGTGTTGATGTGTATTTTTGGTTCCAAAGTTAGCAGCCCTGAGGTACTTCTATCGGACGAAAATTGGGCCCCCCAGCCAACTCCTCGGCCAGTATAATGGTTGTGAATTGATGTAGACGATTAGTCAAGAGGCCACACTCTGAATGAATGAAAATAAGCCTAGAGCCAAATTAATGACTTGAGGAAGTGTACAAGGCGACCAATTGGTGATTTGTAATATTGTACATTTGAATAATGTTATAAATGACCACCGTTAGTCTCTAGTTCGAAAATATTAGCCCTTCCCCATCATTATATGTATAGATACATTCGATATATGTCTAGACGTTTTTTTAATAATAGTCAAATAATACCTCGAAAATTGTATTGGAAATAGGTTTTCCTTTCATTTTCCTAAGATATGACGTTTTTCTGACTTATACTTCAAAATATATTTACTTAAAAAGTGGTAAATACGTTAATTTAAATACGAATACTTGCCATATTTATTCTCAATAAATAAGTAATCGTTCTTAACCCCATAAATGTATAATAGTATGGAAACGGATCGAAGATTCCTAAGTAAGATGATTTTGGAATAAAAATATGAATAAAATAGATATTAGTAATAAAAGCAAATATTAAGAAGATCTGCTGAGAATTTTTTAGGAAGAAGCATACCGAAGAGTCACCGTTCCAGTTTTATAGAAGGAAATGTTAGAAAATTAGCTATCCACAATATCTCAAAGAAACGAGATACCAGTAGAAAATGATAGTGGAAGCTTACCGAGTAATTGTTCCAGATATGCACAGCGAATGTTGCTGTATTGGCTATCAGGTCCTGAAGGAGCCGAAGGATCGGAGAAATTGTTCGCTTCAGCTGTTGCCAACATCAGGCTTATTTTTGTCGATAAACCCTCGACATCTGAAATTTTAAAGAGTGTTAAAATACCGAAATTTACTAGTGCGAGGCTACATAATGAAAAAAAGAAGGAGACCACAGGACGGAAGTTTACGAGATGCTCGTAAAAAAATCGGATAGTACATGTTCCAGAATATTATGAACTCGGCGAAATCCGGAGATTTGTCCATCTGGAACTAAAAAAAAAAATTCGCCCTCGAGCAAATCTGCGGCATTGCAGACACACTTAAGTTCTGGAATATTTCTCACAATAAATCTCGGCGAACAAAATGTGGAGCTATTTATGTTTGCGCATAAAACTGGGGAACAACTGGTCCCTTTTTGGAATGATGCGCATCTGGTTGCAGCAGACCGTGGCAAAAAATCACAGAAACCATATGTCAATAGCAGGAAAAACAACATCCAGGACCGAGGCATGTTGCTGAAATACGACCGGAACAAAACAAACGGCGAAATGCGTTTCTAATTTGGGACGAGAGGAACTTGGACAAAAATAAAGCCGACATGCCGGAGGAGCTTATAATTAAATGAGCGCATGGTCACCCTACGCGGTACTCGTAATACTTCGATAAACATTGATTATTTTTTCATCGATGCATTGCATGCAATAAATGCATTTTTTCATATTAAATGAACAAATTATGACCCTCCCCCTCGCCATAAATTGAATGATTTTTTTGCCGATATTTCTTCTTTTTGGATGATTATAAAAATACGAATGAATTCTATTCAATGGCCCAATTTGGAATATTATGCTAGTGGCATAGAAATATCAAAATGAACGAGTCTAATTTAATTTTTGGTAAGATTTTACGCACGTTCCAATACTGAATTACATCAATCCTTTTATAAAATATTTAATTGTTGTAATACTTCCTTTACAACCATAAGAGTTTATTGGCCCTCGAGCCATTATAACAGTAACGCATAGTTTTGACAATTAGACTAAATTTATTCGCATAATAGGATGCGATTCTCAAAGGATAAACATAGAAGTGCGATAGTCCAAAAATCCGCCATGCCATAAGAAATTAACATTTCCCTTTTTACAATACGTCTAGTTATTTGTGGTGAAAAATAAGGCTATTATATGTGTATTATACATTTTTTCGACATTAAGAAATAGTTTTGAATCGAAAAATGGCACGCAGTCAAAATGACACGCGCATTAGCGAGATTTCAGCACGCAATCGGGTTAATGGTGTAGAAAATGAAGATTTCTTTTAGTTATTCTGGAATAAATATATTATGTCAAATGCTACGTTAAAAATTATTTTACATTATATTATATGACAGGGATCATAAACATACTATCTAATTCGTAAATATATAACGAACCGTAGATCAAATGCCGGAATTCCAGATTGTGTTTTTTTTGGGAGATCATAAGTATTAATATTTACGATCGATCGTCCCGATCCAGATTTGACCAGACTTTTTTTACTTAATTTCTTTTAACTTTCTTTTTACTTATTTTTTTTGTTAACTTCAAATCGATTATTTTATTTCCATGTTAATTAGAGAGGGCTTAAATATATCAATTATTCTGCTAATATCAAACAGCTCCATAGTTATTGAACTGCACGCGAGTAAGGCTATAAAATATAGAAGGCAATAACTTCCTTTTCTCATTAAAATAGCGCTCGTCATGTCTGTTTTTTGCCAATTTGGATAGGAGATATAATTTAATCGCTTCCATGTGCTGAGATTATAAAGTAATCATTCAGGGTATGAGGAACATGAATTAGGTAAATTGTATACACTTAAAGAGGAAACACAAGGACCATATATAACATAAAAGCTTATAATTATAGAAATGATTTTTTGCCAAAATCTTTCAAATTTATAAACAATTCTATATTACTTATGATACACAGTGTTTCCCAACTATTGGTCCGCGGCCCGGTGCTGGGCCGCATAGACTTTCCATCAGACCGCAAACAGTATGCCAAATTTCAAGAAATTCAGTCAGTTTCCTTCTTAAAAGAAAGATTATGCAAAAGAGTTACGATACTCGGCTAAATGATTCACTCCAAAACGGTCTCACAGGTCCAACTCGACTCTGCTAGAATATTTTTTGGACGAAGAATAGATGAGTAAACTCGCATATATGGCTCGCATTAATGCCATTAAGTAGACATATTTAGCCTACTTAATGGCATTAACCTTTCTGTCCAAGGATTTTGTACAAATATTTTTAAACTTAGAAATAAGAGCGATGCATTTAAAAATAAGCTGATTCGTTGTGATTGTCGCGTACAAGATGTGGATTTAGAAATGTTTCCACTTCCAGAATTTTTTATTGTTGCTGACGTCGACAGGAAAGACGTTTTAAATATAATAAAATTTAATCACTATTACGCTGAAAATGAGGATCTTCGTGAAAGAAATCGTTGTAATAATAATCCCTTCATGGAGGATCTTATTTAATGTACTCTTACGAGTAGAGAAAAGGAGCAATTAATAAAGTTGCCTTCGAACGCTACTAGGATGCTACATTGCCTTAGTTTTGAATATCAGTGAAAGATTAATATCCATCTTTAACCCCTAAAGGAGTACTATCCCAGGGCCTGTGATCCCTACTCCACTTATTCGAAAGAGCACTTTTGTACATTGAACAGAGAGATAACACAGCGCAGTTCGGGAGACAGAGACGCTGTCTTGTCGGGAGACAGAGACGCTGTCTTGTCGGGAGACAGAGACATTGTCTTACGCTGATAGGAGCTGACAGAAAGTAATCGGTGTAAAATGATTATGGCATCAACGCCTTCGTCGATTTTAAATTTGCTCACTCCTCAAAAGGTTAAGTTATAAAGCTATTCATTTATTAATGTCATTTTCAACAGTCTATTCATGCGAAAAAGCATTTTCGTACATATCCCCAATAAAATCGAAATAATCACACTGCATCGATGAATATCCAATATATTAGCAAATATGCAACAACAGATTTTGCATTAATTAATTTATTAATTTTAATGTATCAGACTGTTATATGAATATTTGTTAGTTACAGTTATATCCATCTGTCACAATATACGATTAAAAAAATATTACACGAATGATCAATTTTATTTTAAGATTAGTGCTCCGCAAAAAAAACTTTTTTTACTGGTCCGCATGTGTAAAAAAGTTGGGTAACACTGATATGTGTAAGCGAAAAATATTCGCGACGGAATGAGTCCAATGTATTCTTCCCATTTCGAGTTAATATAATACATCACTCAATAAGTTTGTAGGGTGACAAAATATTTTTGACTGATTGTAAATCAGAAGTCAGAAGGCTGTTTTTAGCATTTTGCATCAAATTTTGTTTACGAGAAAGCTCTGTTCAAAATGGGTACCGTGTTTGCTCACAGTCGATCACAAACAACAACGCGCCGACAATTCAGAGTGCTGTGTCAATGGATTCGAGAAAGAAAGAACCATCAATAGAAAATACAGTGGAACCTCGATCAACCGTTCTCGCATAATACGTTTTCCCGGATGGAACGTTTATTTTTTATAGTCCCGTCAAACTTCCATAAGAACAATGTTAAATAATCCCGCATTGACCGTTCCCCGATTTACCGATTTCCTCGATAAACCGTTTAAATTTTTTGGTTCCGTCACAAATATTATCCCGATTGACCGTTTTTATTGCATATTTCTCCGTATCTCGGCAAGAAAGTTTGACACAGCCGAGTGCAGGTTGGAAAAAATGAAATCATTTTTCTATTCCAAGGAAATCGATGAATCCGCTCTTAGAAAATAACGCGAGTTTGAGGCGTCTTTGTTCCGATTAAGGCCCGATCCACACTATGGTGCCGTTGACGGTTCGACCTCGCTCCGATCCCGTTCCGATATTCTTACACAAGAAACAATCAGAGTATTCACACTATCGGATCGTTCCAATTCCCTTTTTTGTATGAGAATATTTGACCGGACTGAGACCGAGAGCGAGATCGAACCGTTACCGGCACCATAGTTTGGATCGGGTCTAAAGTGCCAAACAACAAAGAAGCAAACAAACAAAAAGGAGTTTTTTAAAAAATATTTTTATATATACAGTATATACAAGTAACTAATAAATAAATGTTTTTTTTTAAGATTTTACTTTATTGTTATTATTTGAAGCTTTCCCGCATTCACCGTTTCCAGCAATTACCGTTTTTTTTTCCAGGCTCCCTTGGAAAACGTATAATCGAGGTTTCACTGTATTATAGGGCATTATTGGTGTGTTTGACGAAATAAATTGCGAAAAACGACTCTAAATGAAGAAGAAAAGAGTGTAAATTGAGAAAAACCTACGAACTTATTAAGTGAAGTGTTAAGTAAAACCTATTTTTTATTCTCACGATGATTTAATTTTTTCGATTGTCTCCGACACTTTTCAATTTCAAAAAGTTTTCTGCTGTTTTGAGTCTGATGATAAGAATCCAAAGGCGATATTTTCATATTCTAAACTGCCGCATCGCCGGGTCAGCAGTTGAATACTCATAGATGATATATTCATAAATGAAAACCGCCGTATAAACGAAACGTTGGATTTAATTAGATTATAAAGACTTGCAATTGATGGAAATGAGTATGGAATGCATTGCAGATTATACTGTTGGATCGATCTGCATTAATATCCCAATACATTTATATTCAAAGAACAACATTACATGGTGGATGGATTATTGGTCATTTATTTGTTCGCTTTGAATTGCTTCGCTGGTCACGCACAATTACATCTTCGAATTGAAGACGTAGATTTTTTGGCATATAAATGTGCAAGGTCGTCATATTGCTCGCTGCTATTTTTAGCAATTGGAGTAATGATACAAGAGGCGATAAAGAAAAAGAGCTAGTATATATAGGTCGTTGATGGACTTCTTTTCATTTTGCGACCGTAAAAGCTGCGGCGCCAGTCTGCTAACCAGATATATTTATGATATGAAATCAATCCAGAAAGTCGTACTCCAGAAGAAATAGAACAACCTCGGAGCTTCGAAAATATTTACTTTTATCAGACACGGAACGAATTATTTTCGTTCATTTAAGTTTTTTGACCAAATTCTCTAATCTTTAACGATATTGGATTAATTTAAAGATGTCTGGCATTTTGTCCGAAGTTCTTGACGTAATCGTCCGAGATCTTCAGAATTTCAGCTCGACCTCAATCATTAATTTTATGCGTGATTGAGAATAAAAATATGATGCATAACATATTATTGTTGTTAAATTTAAGCTCTTGGCTATATATATATATATATATATATATATATATATATATATATATCATAAAACCAAGAATTTTTTCAGTAGATCCGGAATCATTATCTATGGCGCTGAAAGCTATAATAGAGATGTGCACAAAATTGGCGTGAGGTCAATTATGGCAAATTTATCAGGGCTGATCAATCATAATAATCATCAATTTTGTTACGAAAGTATTCAGGATGTATACAATTCAATCATAATTCATTGATGAGCATATCGACCATTTTAATATTTTCCTTATCATGTTACTATAAAACACCTACGCGCTACCATGATATGTATTTGGTACACCATATTGATTTTCGTCATATCGATATTCCCATTATTAACGTTGAATTATAGTAAATATTGACTTCTATATCGTTTTGTAATCGCCGAACTGAGAGGGGCAACCTGAAAAAATGGCGAAACCACTCAGTCTCGAATTCGCTCGGGTAAGTTGTACGGTGACGGGGAGACACCCTCAGTTGGTGTAGGAGCGAATCCGAGATGCACTTAAGCGTCACGTATGTCTTCACCCTACCCCGGCAACGCCCTAGCGAGGAAAGGGGGGACTGGACTCCTTGTACTCCAGAAAGCCCTTTCCAGTAGAGTCAAAAAGGTCGTCTAGAGTAGTTTTCCACCATCTCCCCATGAAAACTACTCAGTCTTTACAAACACCCCAAACTCCTTATCGAGACGTTCGCGAAAGTGTTCGTCAATACGTTCACTCAGGATACCCGTTGGGTGAGCGTTCAAAATAAAACTCGGTGGTAATGCTACCTTCAATATCGAGCGAATGAGGAGGTGAATGTATGATACAGACGAAATGGATGTAGCCCCTTCCTGTGAATGGATATTGAAGAGGCCCATAGTTCTGTAGTGGACTGTCAGTGGCTGCACTATGATGATGATGATAGTAAATACATCATGGTCAAGGGAAGGTTCACGTGAAAACGACAAAATTACATCTTTAAATTTGAGTCAAGAATTGAGTCAAAATACTTATTCTAATTGATAACACCTACAAGTATATAAATACAAGAGCAATTTACATTTAAAAAGTATCAATACAATTTAATTTTAATTAATCATACAGTGGTTTGTCTATAAAGTAACTCCTCCAGGATCAAACCCATCGGCAGTATTACAAGATCAGAGAGCTTCGTCTGTTAGCTCTTTTATGCTCTTTGTCACAGCCCTTTGGATATTTTCTGATGTATAAAAATGAATATGTCTCAACAAGAGATATAAATAAGCCAAATGGAGACATGTTCAGCATACTTAAAGGCTATATTAAGACTTGGGTCGATTTACATGCCAAAAAATGCGAACAAATGATCGCTTTGTAAATGCAATCCTGCGTTTTTTACATCGTCCAAGAATTTATTTCTAATAAATATGGTAAAAACTTATTCAAAGAGTTGTTGGTAAACCAATGACAGTTTAAGATCAATTTTAATCACTTTGATTATCTACATTAATTGGTGGATAACTTAAAACACTATTTAAGTGTAAGAAGGTAAGGAAAAATTAGATTAATTGCTTTTCTGTCAGACCATGTAAATTAGTGGTAGCCAATCTTGTTCCTACCGCCCACTATTGAGCGTTCAAGCTTTCATGGTGGGCAGTAGGGATTTTGTCATGTTGTTACATATATGAAAGATGATGTAACTCTATAAGAAACTGAAAGATTCAGTGGTCACCTTTCCAAACTAGGATTGGATATAGAATAATATTTTGAAGGTATTTTGATTATGAAGATGAATGACTGGAAGCGAAAATCTTTCGCTTCTTTCTTTTCGAAAATTGTGGAAAATTATAATCAATTTATTGATATCTTTCCTTGCCTAATATCTTGTATGTTCATCCATAACGACAATGAACCTAAACATTCAAAAATCGGGCTGATTAAACATTAGAGTAAATCCTGTATTTGATTCCTTGATGCAATTAGAAAACTCGAACATCATTGCTATGGTTTCGCCATTCAAACAAATAATGGTTGTTCAACCTAATACAGACACATTAAAGCCTCATTAATAATCGAGTTTAATTGCTTGAGTGTGTGGCCTCTTTCTATTGTTCACTTTCTATTTGAATTAGTTTTATTAACCCTTTGGTTGCTTATGTTTTTAATGTGTTTGAAAGATTTATAGTTGAAAACTGAGTGGAAAATGATGGCCAATGTGGTCATCCACAATTTTTAGAATGACTAATAAGCGAATTTTTTTGGAGAAAATTCTCAGAAAAAATGCACCAAACATTGTCACAGAGTTTAGCTTGGGGGATAAAAATATGTGTAAGTCCATAAAGAGTTCTATAATATGAAATCTTGTTTTATAATCCATGTTATATATCATCATTTTCATAATTTTATGGATTACAAGTACTCCTTTCGAAAAGTTCCGGACTACAAGAGGTCGGGGGCAGTACTCTATAGTTCGACAAATTCGATAGTCTGACATTGCCTTGCAAAACGTTTGTGGGATTACTACGGGTCTGCGGTATATGATGTGATTTACGAACATTATTTGACTGAAAAAAACTCGACGTTTGAATATGACAACACTTCAGAACAATTGATGAGCCGTTCCTAATCCATATACCAAGGAAATGAAAAAAAAAGTCTCAAAGACATAGGAAAATGAAAAGTCGCAAGTGATCTGTAATTTCGTTTCAGATTTAGTTTTTTTTATCGAAATTAAAAAAAAACTTTGCGACATTACTTATGGTAGATCTCAATGCACTCTTCGTTTTAAAAATAAGCTATGTAAAATGCGTCGGCATAGGTTGTGTTGTGTCCCAAGTGTGCAGAGGCAGTTCCGCCCATACACTTCTGATGAGCATAATTGAATAAGGCGAGCCGCTGCTGTAATACTTCATGAGCTACTTCCGCCGTAACCATAGACCCATCTTCCTGTTTACTCCTCACCAATTCATCTCACGGCTAATTAAATTCCTAATATTCAACTACATGCTCATCATAAAACGAAGTTACCAGTTATTATCATAGCGCTCAACCTTCACACGCTGGCTACGCTTAGGCTGAACCTATACGAGGTGCATACAAATGCGAACAGATTTAATTCAAGGATGTATAGATATTATGCAACCAATTCTTCATAAATTATACGTGAAAATGATCAATCATATTCATTTCCTAGATTTTATCTGTTAGCAACCAAGAAACTTACAATTGTTATATCAAAAACTGCATTGAATGCTGGATTACCGCGAGAATTTTTATTTGCTCGAGGGCAGGGCTACATAAGATACGGCAATAAATAAATACATATCTTCGACCGATGCATCCATGCTTTACGATTTAAAAAAAATCAAAAAGGATCATCCAAATGCAACGCTTAGATGACATCTTTTCAAATGACAAATTTTCAAATAAGCCATTTGGTTTTAGTGGAAGTTCGTACAATTTCAACCATTACAACAATGTGTTTACATTATTATTGAACAATGAAGGAGAGATTCATTATTTTCAAGCAGAATTTTGTTTAGCAATTAAGTTTTCATTTCATAATAGATGAATTCGCCAAAAAGCAAAATTGATGTAATTAAGGTGATGAAAGACCTAAAAAAATGGACTGGATGCCATGTGCTCCAGAAGGCCCTTTTCAGTAAAGTCAACATGGTAATTTCGAGAAATTTTCCACTTTCTTTAAAGGAAAATTGCTCAATCTCCAAAAGCCCAATTCCATCAATGGATATTGAAAAATAACTGCGTGTAGTTGATGGACTATTCTTTCAATACGATTGCACTTGTACGTCTTGTTTCTTTTTTGTCTCATTTAGTCAGTGAAAGAAGGAAATTATTTTCGTTGCTAGGGATATAGATATAAGAAATATATTTCTTACTTTAAAGATATATTACAATAATAACGCCATAAGAACTAAGTGAAGCACATAGGAGATGGTATGTATTCTCATGTGTTTTGTCCATATGAAAAATACTACTATGAAGAGTACGTATAAGTTGGGGAAGCACTGGTGCGTAGGGAATTTAATCCCGGGATTAGTAAACGTAATCCCGAAAAATTCGGGATTGAAATGTTTATCTAACAGAAATCGTACACCTCACCAGCACGATGAAGGCTATTAAATCGAGACAATCCCGTCGAAATCTGGACGCTTGGAAACAGTGGCGTAACTACTAATTGGCGAGCTTAGGCGACACCTAGGGGCAGTATCTGTTTAATCTATGTATACATATATGTTCTACTTGTATATTAACCTTTCCCTACCGGTGATGTATTTACTACACCTCGACTAATAATGGGAATATCGATATGAAATATAATAGATAAGGGGTTGAGAATTTTTGTATTCCTCCGTAATATAATTACGAATCACATCAAAGTATTATAGTATATAAGTATTCATTTTTAGTGACGGAAATAAATAATTTGTCAGGAAATCGGGAATTTTGCGAGTTTTAGTCCGTCTCAGCAGAAAGGAATTTTATCAGTCACATTGATGGTGTTATATGAAAATGGTGGTTCACGCGGTTATCAACTCGAAGTAGCATTTAAATATCTGATGATGATACCTCCGACGAGTGTGGAGGCTGAGCGTGCATTTTCAGCAGGAAGTCATAATATTATTTCAATATATTTTTGACGCTTTCATCAAGTTAAAGAGCATATGGCATGTGATCAATGTAAAAAATCCTCTAGCAAGACTGCATATTTATCTTAAATCATAATTATGATCCTTCTTGAATATTAATATGACGATCTGAATATGATCTGACCTATATGCATGATAAGGCTTATTTTATTTTTTGTAGCGCAAAAGTTAGAAACAACATTTACTTACAAACCAGACGAGAAAATATGTAGTTAGCTCTAATCGACCAATCTATATTGCGTACCAGTGAAAAGTTGCAAGGCTTCACAAGCAGTAACATTCGCCATAAAAATGTATTGTTATATACAAATTATAGTGTTGAAGGAAATCTTAGCATAATTTTAAAATCAAAGAGTAAAAGAAACTCTGTATCTCACCTTCCACGCTAATGTTTGAATCGCACTAGGACCCAAAAAATCAAATTTTTCCATTACTACATCAGGTTGGAAATTAATATACATGGCCAGGAGCCAAGAAGAAATATTTAAAGAATACGCAGAATCAAAAGCAAGCATATGAGAAATTTGCCAGACGTACGTCTGGTGCGACATCGGCGTTTAAAAAACAATTAACATTGAGGAGTCTTCTTTAATCCACGAAAATTTACTGCTAACGCTTTGAATATTTACTCTCGAGTAAACTGCTTGTTTTGATGAAATAATGTATTTCTTGGCATCTGGATTCTTACCAATTTTAATTTGCAATGGTGGCCTGAGCTTTGATTTAGATAATGTTAAAGCTACAGCAATCCAAATTTGCTGGTACACTTCAGTCGCATAATTGCTTAACATCTTAATTTCAGCTCAATCAATGCTAAACCGCTAGAATGCATCCATATATTAATACATAGAATGAGAAAACAAACGACCATTCACACTCCTTCGCCAGAAGTTGTGAGGAATTAATCTGCTCAAAGTTAGCTTTCAATCCCAAACAAGCGATCAATCCTCTTCATCTGGGCGTAGAAGCTAGGTTATCCCATTTTATCCCTATTTTCATACGACATTTTGGATTTACGAATAAATTTCCTGCCTATTTTATTGAATACACAGCCTTATCTAGTAAAGTAAAACGCGGCAGTGTATATCGTATAGTTTACACACGAGCCCCGACTTTGCAAGGATGCATGCTAACTTTCAAAACATATTAACATTGTCTTTAGTGATACTGACCAAACAAAGATGACAAAACCATGTCTGAGGACATTTCCTTACATGGAAAGAAGAATTTATATTTAACAATTATTTTACGCGATCGTTCCTGGAACTTTGAAGGACGTACCTTGCATAAAATCGTATGGCCAAAATTTGAAAATAAATTCAATACCGCAATGTTTGTATACGTGTTTATCAACATCTTTAAAGGGCAAATACATTTTCGACAACGTTTTACGCTAAACTGCGAGTCACAAATGCATTACTCGCTTTTTTATCGGGGATGAATCTCTCTTCTGGAAACATTCAGCTCGGCTACATTCAGGGGATCAAACAAGTGAAACCCCAACGCAGCAAGATCAGGACTATGAGAAAGACACTTGAAAACTTCAAAATTGATAAAAAAGATAGATGTGCAGATGTTTATTGTTATGCAATAGTATAACGCCCTTGGATAGTTGTCATCTGCCTTTTGTCCAAAGTATAGGCTTCAGCTTTGTTAAATAATTTTCCTATTAATGTGCCAATACCAACATTTTGAGAATCTCAGATAATTGGAGCCCGATTTGTTCACTTTTCGCTGGGGATATGTTAACATCTTAACACCTTGCGGTCCGGACCATCGTTTTCATTATAGCAGAAATAACGTTTTAATTTAACTTTTAATATGCATAACACGTGAACTTATACCTCTTTATGTTATCGTGCGAAAACTCGGACACGGACCGTACAGAGTTTTAAAGTTGTTCCTCAGGGATGCGTGACTGCTTAACGCATCCCTGAATTTACCCCTGTAAAATATGATTTTAAAACGCCCTCGCCAAGAAAACATCATCCCCTATTCATTAAAATAACAATTTTTAATTTAAAATCAACTGCTCATTCGCCAATTGAGTAGATCCTTTCAATACTAATTACATTCAAGTTTTTTTTTCTTCAGCAAACGGAGATAAATGCAAGCATGTATCAGAATGATGATATGCACATAAATGAAACAAAAAATGATGTCACGTACACACCACTCCATACTTTGAGCAAATAAAAATATACTACGCGTAGAAAATAAAACAGTCGACTAGGCAACATCTTGAATTCTCATTGGTCGATAAATTATTTATATCGCCATTGAAATCGCTAACTATAGCCAAAAGAGACAATAGCGAACACAAATAGACAATGCTATGTGTTGTCATTGTAAAAAAAAAGATAATGTACGAGCGATTTTTGCAAGTGCATTGATTTGTTGCATTGACGCTTCGAATTGCTAACGAGCAAAGTTCGCTCAAATCGATTGACTACCAAAATAAAACTAGCCATAAAAGTGTGCACTGAATTTCAATTAATTTGCAATTTATTATAACAAAAACATGTTGAAAATTTAAGTGTTAAACTTAAGTAAATGCTTGAGTGATTCGCGCGAGAATAAAACAGTGGACATGATAACTTCATACGAAACTAAAATTAAGACGATTCTACAAAGAAATCTTCACGCTCGAAACCTCACAAGTCAAATACACATTTTTTTAAATGTGTGATTTTATGATCTTGTTTGTTTACGTTATATCACTAATAGAATAAATTTTAATCAAGTTTAACAACTTATCGTCAAAAGTCACGCATGAAAATGTCAAACGCAAAACTTCTTTAAACACCGTTATATTTTACTATAATATATTATGACCCATTGGAATTTCAATAGACGTTAAAAGAAAGCAGTATTTTATGAGCAAGAAAAAAAATTCCACGCTCAAATGTGTTAATATATGCTCAGCGTACAATATGCAAAATTATTTGAATTAACTGCAACATACTGAGAAGCGAAAATTTATTAAAAGCATTTAACTCATTTAACCTGTTAAATGCCAACGACTCACCGGCGAGTCGCATTTGTACGCGTTCATTACGCTCTGGCAGTTAAAAGGTTAAACGACATGAAGTATAATAATATATATCTCGTTATCTAGAGTTCTAGATCTAGAGTTAAATTTCCAACTGAGAATTTCTATTTAATTTCAAAAATTTATCAGAGTAGTCAATAAATATGCTTTCTACGTAAAGTCACGGACAAATATATCATAGAACACGCTGATACAAGAACGATGATAATACTCAAGTTGAAAGATGAAGAATTTCGTAATGATAACAAAATTATCTTCCAATACCTATTATATAATTTCGATTCGTAAGTTTTCATTCTAGCCCTTGCGAGGAAAAGAGGGAATGGGGTTTCGTTTACTTCAATAAGGCTTCCTAGTAACTTTCAACACTATTCGAACGTTCATATAGCGCTTGGATACTTTCCCAAACACATTCTCGTCGGGTTAGTCTATGCTCGTCTTTCGTGCACTATTGGTAGACGTGGAAGACGCGCTCGTGCGTCTTTAGACACGTGATTCATTGGCAAAAAAAAATGATCATATGCGATAATCGTAATTCCCGTTGGGTAAAAAAAATGTTTAGAGGAATAGGGACGGGAAGAGAGAATGGCCCACGCCTTCAATCGTGGGAGAGATGGTTGAAAACCTTAGCAGAGCGAAGATGTCGTCTTTTTGTCGCCTTCGAGTCGGTCATAGCTATGCATCATCATCAGAAAGCCTCGAAACATCTCTGAGGATCCTTGCCTTACGCCCTTCCGATTCGATCATCTGGGTGGGAGGCTTTTTCCAAAAACCAGCTAGAACGGTTTTCAAGATGCTAGCAAATTTTAAGCCAGTGTCATTGCACTGATTAAAGTAGCCACATACTGATTTGGCACTTTTTTGTAGTGACGATTCACTCATAGACTTTTCTTTATAATATGGAATACTGGCGTTTTTTAGACATTTTTCATTGCAATACAATTATACAAATTTAAATGAACCTCTTGGTGGTTTAAGCGTATCTGAATCAGTCATAGTAAATAAGGTGGTAGGAGTGGAGGAAGCTATTAGCTTAAAAAAATAAATATTAGCTGTCATTAGATTACTAGCTTAAAAATGAAGCTAGTTTTGTTCACACAATATAGGAATAGGAGTTACTAGCTTGCTATCCTATTTTGAAAAAATAGCCTCGTGCGTATCTGACATTAGGACTAGAAAATCCAATCCCGGGATCCCGGATCTCAGGATCCCGGACTATTTTAGGTACTTATGAATCCCGGGACTAGTAAATGTAATCCCGAAAAATTCGGGATTGAAATTTTTATCTAATAGAAATCGTAGACCTCACCAGCACGTTGAAGGCTACTAAATCGAGACATTCTCGCCAAAATCTGGACGTTTGGAAACAATGGTGTAACTACTAATTGGCGGGCTTAGGCGACACCTAGGGGCAGTAACTGTCTAATGTATGTATAGTATATAACATATATACAGTACATATATGTTTTTCAAATTGTTACAATTAACCTTTCCCTACCGGTGATGTATTTACTACACCTCGACTCTAATAATGGGAATATCGATATGAAATATAATAGATACGGGGTTCAGAATTTTTGTATTCCTCCGTAATATAATTACGAATCACATCGAAGTATTATAGTATATAAGTATTCATCTGCAGCGATGGAAATAAATAGTTTGTCAGGAAATTGGGACTTTTGTGAGTTTTAATCCATGTCTCAGCAGAAAGGAATTTTATCAGTCACATTGATGGTGTTATACGAAAATGAGGGCTGACGCGGTCACCAATCGAACTAGCATTTAAATATCTGATGACGATACCTCAAACGAGTGTGGAGGCTGAGCGTGCATTTTTAGCAGCAGGTTGCTTGGCTACCAAAATCAGATCCAGACTAAATGACAAAACACTCGATGCTTTAATGTTACTTCGGGCATATTTTCAAAATATTTTTTTAGTGTTTTATTTATCTATTTTTGAATTGTATTTTTATCTTTTCTTAAATAAATAAAACTCTTTCGCCTTCAATTTTTTTTTATATTAATCAAATGGACTTATTAGTAATTTTTTAAAATTAAATTTAAATTTATAGAATTATTAAAAATATTTATTATTGAATGTTTTAGATAATAAAGAAACGCGACAGTAGTATTTGTAACATAATGTAGTCGATGGTCGACGATTTCTAAAAAAACCGTTCATAAAATTCCGGTTTTCTTTGATGTTAGCCAGCAACTATTTTCCGACGAAAGATTTTTTGTTTGTTTACAATATTTTTTAAAACAATTTTCCTTTTGAAGATTGCTAACATTAAAAAATCGGTTTTCGACGTCCACCGCTATATGTTTTTAGCAAGTTTTTAGCGTCGAACTCGTCTATGAAGCGCGCCACTTAGCGTTCAATAAATGTAAATCACCTAAAAACTAGCTATAAAATTCGACGTGTAAATATGCCATCGAGAGTAAAAGTTATCGCCACAGTTTTCAAGGTTTGTTAGTATGAAACGTAGTGAAAATAGACTCACCGGTTTCCAAGTTTTCCTTGAAGATTCTCCACTGCCTCGCGTTGTATAAGAAGTAGAAGATCGCGACGATTAAAAACAATAAGCAAAAGAAAGAGGCCAAAAACAACACGATAGTTTGCCAATCCCAAACGAATTCACTTTGTCCATCGTCACTCAAAAACGGTTCAGAGTCGAATTGCACTTCTAAATCACTATCGTATTCGGGATAACTCTGAAGCGAATCGAGTGCCTTCCGAGTTCGGGATTCGCTAGCGATCGTCGTCACCTCCGCTTCGTCGTCTCGCTGCTTCTGGTCTCCGTCTTCGTCGTCGTCGTCGTCGGGTTTCGCGGACGGAAACTTCCATATGATGAGCCGACGGGTCGCGTCGCGGTGCTTGGCGTGGCGACGGCCGTTGTGCGTCTTCTGGAGCCACGACCAGTCCAGCAGCAGGTCCGAGAGCGGAGCGCAGACGGTGTCCTGGTGGACGGCGCAGGGCCGCAGCACGATGAGGCCGTCGCGCTCCGAGTCGCAGCGGGTGCAGTCGAGGCAGCTGTCCTTCTCGGGGCTCCACCAAGTGTGGCCGGCTCTGCACAAGAAGCCCTCCACCGCCACCAACCCCGCAGCAACTAGCAACGCCGCCTCCAAAACTGCTCCTCGCATCACCTAAACGCGATGCAAATATCAGTACAATTATTCAATACCTCGCACGCTTAAACCCCTCAACTACGTTTTGCATTCCGAACATGAATGCCATTATTGCCGGAACTTTAAGGCAATCGATCGCGCTTCTTTTTATATGTCGTAATATTATACATACGCCACTACTGTCCTCTCGATTTGGAGATGAGCGATTGTTTTAACACTATTTCATTACACGTATACAGGTAGTCCCAGTTTTTTTTCTATCGCTCAGATATAAAATCGCACTTTATAAATAAGAATTCAGGTTCTGATCTACAATATTAACGCTTAGTCTATTGTCATGAGTTGATGATGGCATCGTTTCAACGTTTCTTCGTCGGCAACAATATAAAGCAAAGTATTTTAAAACAAGAATCGTCTCCCTAAGAAAAATATCTGGACATGACGAAATTGTTCAGGTGCGTTTCGGAACATCTCTGTCATCATATCTATAAATTTAAAGGATATAAAATAAAAAAAGGTGTATCAAAAAATAACAACCCTGCAAAACTGCACTCATGTTCTTAGTTTATTCGATGGTAAAATTACACACCGCCTGCATACTAAATGTGCATTAAATTAGAATACATAAGCTGGCTCTGTTGTATAATTTAAAATAATTAGTAATTTTGCTATTAATTCATGCATCTTCACCTACCTAAAATTTGTATTCAGATAAGTCTTATTCTGACTTAAGGGACGTTTCTACCTTGTTAATTCAAAAAAATCTATTTTTTTCTTCGTATATTAAAAAGAGCCAATGTTTAAAAATATGTTCAGTAAATTTCAAACTGATATAAATAAAATTCGCAAAGTTATAGGCCAACGAAGAGAATCTGGAGCAGGCATGAAATTCAGAACGCTTGTTTGGGTCGGCGCGGCGCTATAAACAGATATAAGATCGCATCCTTTTTATCAAAATTTTAGGAATTTTTATTGTCTGTATTTATCAAAAATACTTAATTTCTCTGTAAAATACTATTACGGAAGTTACTGTCTCAAGAAGCATCCTCAGTACTATTGTAAGCTCGAAGAGTAACGGACGATCTTCAAAGTTAAAACCGAGGTGCAAAATGTTTAAAACAAGAAAATTTAGTTGAGCGACCTGGCCACATACGAAAGCACACATAGAAGTGCTGGAATAATGAAATTCAATGATATTATCGAAATGAATACACGATCCGAGGAGCTTCACAGTGTAAAATATGCTAACTACATACGGTTAGGAAAACCTTCAAATCACATGGTTTCAAACACAAACCATCACTTGCAACTGAGCTTCAGAAACTCCTTTGTCTTATATATTCAGATCTGTCGTCATACGATCTGATTGGGCGGACATACTCAAAATAATAACGAAAGTTTCAACGCTGCCCTCTAACGCTTGGCTCCCAAACATATTTTTTCTCAAAAAAAAAACTATTGAGCTGGCAACTTATATTAGCGCATGTATTTTCAACGAAGGAATCACCTTTCTACTCCGTATTATGGAAAAGATGGGCATCGCAATTGGACCGCAAGCAAAAACAATTGCCAACAAAATTCCGCAGCATCAAGATAGGCAAGATTGACCCGAAGACTGAAGCTGTCTACTTTTTTGAAGAAACGGAAGGTATCCTGTATGCTCCAGGCACAGTAGATAAAGTGTAACTATTAAACTTATCATTTTATTTGCACATAAACTTCGGTTCAATTTTAAACCCGTTTTTCACGAAACTACATTTTGCAAGCTCACGTAAGTGCTGCCACATGCCCTAGATGAGCATTCTTTATGAAATTTGGCAGATACGTGCACAATAAATGTCTTAATGATATAGACTACAATTATCCAAAAATATTCAAACGTTTTTATTTAATGAACAAAAAACTACAAAAAATGTTGGTAAAAACACACGCTTTTCTTTGATCGCTCGCTATTTTTTTATTTTACAATATTTCTTCTTAACTGTAGTCTAAGCTATACATAGTATTATACAGAGTAAAAATATGTTTAAATTTTTTTGCTGAAAATCACCTGTCCAGGACTTAGCACTTCCGTGGTGATGAATGTCATCGCTCATGCATCGACATACGTGGCTCCCCCAACTCCCATTACCATACTTTGTCAAACTTTAAAAAATATTTTTGTGTTCAATAACGATTGCCTTGTCAATACACTAAATATCAACATTCTATATTTAATACTTTATTATAAATGTGCGTGATAGAATTTCATGACTCTAGTCCAACTTGAGCTATCTTATCTTGTATCGGTTGATATTTGTATACATCTTTTAAGATCTGCAATGCACCACTTCGCGTACTGGAATGTTTGCTTATTTTATTTTTGAAGAGCGCCATTATTTCAATTGGATTATAAATAAATGATACACTCAACAATGTTTTTTTCTGTGCATAACGCAACAGAAACAGATGTGTTATTTTTAACGAAATAAACTATTAAATTAGCTGATGTTGTAATGCGAGTAATGGAATGCTTCGGGGGATGCAATTTCGCATGAAATTGTCTAAAAATATTTGCGAGGTGTGATGAGTGTGAACGTAAGAACGGAGGCGAATAGGCTATGCAATAAAATTCTTCAATAAACAATATTAACACATTCCCGTCGGGTTAGTCTATGCGCGTCTTTCGCCTATTATCGGTAGACGCGCCCGTGTGTCTTTAGCCATGTGATTCATTGACTTAAAAAAAAGGGTCTTACGCGATAATCACAAATACACCCCACGTCTGGCGAAAGACAATGCTATGCGTAACTCGACGAAAATGTGTTAAAGATAATTTTAGATATATATATTTTTTTATTGAAGTACCAATAAATTTATTTGTAAATATCTTAGTTCTTCTTAATCCCAACCAATGCGAGGAAAGGATGACCTGGATTTCATATAAATCAGAAAGCCCTTTCCAATAAAATTTGTATGATAATATCAAAGAGTTTTTTATTGCCTTCCAAGAAAAACTGCTTGCTTTTTATAACCACCCGAACTATCAATTGAGAAGGCCACCATTCGATACCATCAATTGGGTGGGTCGCTGGGTGAATGTTCATAAATTAAACTCGGAAATTACGCTATCGAATATTCATCTTTTTGTGATTGGATATTGAGAGGTCATAATCTTGAAATGGACTGCGAGTACAATATTTATGGACTCTTGAAACATATATGTATCTGTTTTTTATTAAAATTATTCTTAGTATTTCAGATACGGTGATTGATACACTTCTGATTTCAATCAATGTTATCCCAGCAACGTCTGTTGTACTTAAATTGAATTTCTTCGTGTCAAAGATCTCACTTATAAGTTCCAAGCATAGGTTGCTACATCATCGTATGTATTCCAAGAAATGGTGTATTACCAGTAAAACCCAGAATATTGGGGTGGAGATGTGCGTGACATGTTGATTGCCAGAGCTGTTTGTTTTCAGTTTCTGGTGGCCATGAGTAGCAAACATTGTTCCATTTCGTAAACTAAAAATAGCATCAGACGGACTGACCATCTTGATTATTTTGAGCGATCTGTCTCGTTGGCGAGACTGACGATTCATCCATTGCTGAGGTCATTTGAGCAATTCCTGCAATCTTTTTTTCATGGCAGTAGGCGCTAGGATGTTGAAAAAGACGATACATATATCCTATTAAATTTTCTGGCTTAATTAGAGACAATAATCCAGCTTGCGTGACGATTTAATTGCTTTCGCAAGAAGCGTTGCCATTGTCTTCCCCTATCAAGACTATACATTATACATTTTAAACTTTATTAAATTTAAATGTGATGATCAAGGCCGTAGCTAGGGAGGGGGTGGCAATCATGCGCCTGCCACGGGCGCAGCTGTGCTTGGGGCGCAAAACGTTGAATACAGACCCAATCGAGAGTTGCACATGGTTTTTACTTTATATGAATTAACATTGATTGACTTTGTTCGTTTTTATAATATATATACTAAGTTGTCTAAAAAATTTAAACAACCCACCCACCCGATCAGTCTTCTTCTGACAGCTTTGTTTTTTAATGAGAGTTCGTAATCATTCTGTAGACATGTTCGAGTATGGCGTCCGACCGGAAGATGCTCATTCGTCATGTCAGCAGTCCGAAAAGCGGACCGATCGAACACAAAGACCTTCTGACCGCTCCGTCCTCTTTTATGGCTTTTTGCGGCATTTACAAGAATAAATGCTTACCTAGGTCCTTCAATAATCTGTAAGATCACAGAAGTTCCCTCCAGTTGATAGCTGCCAAACATATACTAAACAACGTAACGTCTCATAGCAAAATATAAGCTTTATAAGGTAGACATATCATATTATTTTTTAAAAACAACAATCGCCATTTATGCATAGGGCATAACTTACAAGCAAATGTTCGAACTGTTATATATAGATTAGCTACCACCCCATGGAAGAGACAGAAGCTGGTCCTCATCCCTAAGGGGAAAGCAACCCCAGGACCGTCGGCGTACAGACCGCTGTGCATGCTGGACGGGATGGGAAAACTGCTGGAGAGAATGATCCTCCAGCGACTCCAGCAGTACATCGAACCAGGACTATCCCCACAGCAGTACGGCTTCCGTGCGGGCCGCTCCACGATCGACGCCATCTCCCAAGTCATCGACACGGTGAGAACGGCATGGAGGGGAAGCTTGAAAGCCAGCGCACACGTCGTGCTGATAGCCCTCGACGTCAAGAATGCCTTCAACTCGGCCAGATGGCATCTCGTCATCAGAGCGCTGAAGGAAATTGACGCCCCGCCATATCTTCTAAAAATGGTGGAGAGCTATCTGCACGACAGGATACTGGTGTACACAGACGCCGAAGGAGGCCAAAAGGAAAGACCGGTAACTGCCGGCGTTCCACAGGGGTCCATACTCGGACCTACACTGTGGAACGTCATGTATGACGGTCTGCTAAAAGTTACACTAATGTCAGGGGCAAAGATGGTCGCCTTTGCTGACGACATAGCCATACTAGCCACGGCCAAGACCACGGAGCTTCTGCAAATAATCTGCGAGAACACCCTGAAGAAGGCGGAGAACTGGCTAACGGAGGCAGGGCTAAAACTCGCCGTACAGAAAACGGAAGCCCTCTTCTTCACGAGGCGCAGAAAGCTTGCACCTCCCAACCTGAGGATCGGAAACTCGACGATTAAATTCTCAAGATCGATACGATACCTCGGGGTGGAGATAGACGACAAGCTCAGCTTTGTGGCACACACGGAGAAAGCGGCAGCAAGGGCGGCCGGAATTGCAGAGGGCCTGGCCAGGTTGATGCCTAACATCGGTGGCCCGAAGACCAACCGGAGGAAGCTTTATAATGAGGTAGTGCATTCGGTGCTGTTGTACGGCGCGCCGATATGGGCCGATGCACTGCACATAGAGCGGGCCAGGCTCAACTTGGCCAGGGTCCAGAGGAGGAGCGCGATCAGGGTTGCGGCGGCGTACCGCACGGTGTCAGAGGACGCAGTCCTGGCGCTGACCGCGGTACCGCCGATAGATCTTCTCGCGAAGGAGAGGAAGACCACACGGTTCGGTGAAGACAAGAAGAGAGCCAAGGAGCTCACCATGGAGGCATGGCAGACTCGCTGGCAAAACTCCATCAAAGGCCGGTGGACCCACCGAATCCTGCCGACCCTGAAGCCCTGGGTGGACAGAAAGCACGGGCAACTGTGCTACCACCTAACCCAGGTGCTTACCGGGCACGGTTGCTTCGGTGGCTATCTCCATAGAATTGGAAAAGAAACCGGACCGGGATGCCACCACTGCAATGCAGAAACGGATGATGCTGCACATACGACATTCGTCTGTCCAGCGTTCGACGCAGAGAGGGAAAACCTAAAGGGGAAGCTTGGTTTGAATACGCTCTCCCCCGACATCATGATACCCTCGATGCTGACTAGCGCGGAGACATGGAATGCGTGGTGCAGATACGCAACGGCTGTAATCCGGGCCAAGGAAGAAGCGGAGCGCGAGAGACGTCGCCTTCGCCCCCCATCTGAACCATCGTAGATGACAACATAGAGGACCCGAGAGGGACACATTGCTGCCACCCTGGCATTGCTTCACTTGTAGCCGGGTGGCAGTGGAAGAAAAAAGAAAAGAAAGATCCAGACTAAATGACGAAACATTCGATGCTTTAATGTTACTTCGGGCATATTTTCAAAATAATATTTGAATTTTTTAGTTTGCTATTTATCTACTTTTGAATTGTATTTTTCTTTCCTTAAATAAATAAAAAAAAAAAAAAAAAAGATTAGCTACCACCAAATAATCATCATTATAAAGGTTTTGAATTGAAACTCATAGAAAATAATAGAAATAGCAACAATGACAGCAATACCTTAATCATTTCAAACAGTCGAACTTGCAAAATATTGCACAGAACCATTCTTAATCACCGTTTATATTTGACTATCTAAAATTCCGAATGTTCGTGTGGTACTATATAATATTACGTCTACTTGGTCAAACAACTTCTTTTGCATCATATTCTAAGATCGAATTTAGATGATCTTTACAGAAATCATTCCTGTGGGTGAAGATTTAAGCGTCCTTCTCTTTTTTACATTTAGCACCGCTTCAATCACGTTTATAAAGTGCTAGTAATATTTATCACTTTAACCCTTTGAGTAGTGAGCTAATTTAAAATCATCATAATCTTAAATGCCATATTTGCTTGTCCGCCACTTATCGTCGTAGGAATCCACTTATCTGTCAGGATCATCACAGCGTGTATGAAGCTTGTATTTAAACAAATAAACACTGTCGATAGCACACAATATTCGGTCATTTTTTGCGTAAACATAAATACAATTGAAATCGATTCATTATATTATTCACATATCATTATTAGTCGATAAATTTGGGTTAACGATATTTACGATCGTACAATGTACGCAAGATACTCTCTCCGTCTCTGTCTACCATTCAAAATCTCTGTCTTTCTCTGCCTTACAAAGTCTCTGTCTTTCTCCGAGCTCAACGTGTAAGAATGTTCTTTCTGAGTCACTGGAATTCGGACACAACATCGTGTCTTACCTCATTGAGGGGTACATATTGGGTATAATCTCATCAAATAGCCCAGCGTTTTCATAATTTAAGATGTCACATCCAGAATAACCGTTTCTCTGTTATCTGTCTATATATGTCAGCTCACTGACCATTTATCTTACGGAATTGAATATGATTACTATTCTTAAATCTGTCCAGCTATCCATTGTTACATACCAATTATGTAGATCCCATCCTTATAATAATATTATCTGCATTCACTTTTAATAGAAGACTTTTTCAACACAACAACGACCGATGATACATCATGTGTACTATGGATTCGCTAACCGTTACTAACCGATGGCATCACATGTGCATCATATTTGCGCCAACATAAAAGCAATGAAAAGTGCTCTTGTCAATCATGTATTATTTCAAAAGGGCTTAGATCTCCTCTCCTCCCACCAAGCACACAAATTAATCATTATCTGATTTAAGCCGGGTTTAGGTTCCGGGATATAGATGTATCCATATGTGACAGCTATTTATTTGAAATTATCATAAGCTATCAATTTTTCATCTCTAGTTATACAAGTTAAACTCATTCTATCCATACTGATATGTGGTTCTGTACTATTCTGATTGCATTGATGCATTGATCTGATCTAAGTAATGATATGAATAAGTCATTATAGAAATTCAAAGTTCTTCTCGATTTAATTGCATCCTTTAGGTTTCTGATAAATTTGCTGATTCGAAACGGATTACGACATCTATTAGACTATGGAATGCTATTAAAATATAATTGGACTAAGAAAATTATAGCTATATAATTAATAAAGCGGACAAAACAAGCAACGATCCATAAAATGAAGGCGTATGTTTAGACAATCGTTTTAGAATGTGTTGGAGTCATCAATATTTTTATTGTCGTCGAGCATTAGCATTATCTTGGAACGGTGGAGATTCGGTCACAGCCATTGCCATCATCTTCAAGGTTGATGACCAGTGACAATGAAACGAAAGTAATATAATACAATTACTGTTATAGCGTAGGTCATTGGACAGTTAATTTTCGAAGAATCAATTTTTTTTACGATGATTGTGCTATTCCTGAGAGTTACGAACAGTGGCGAATTGCCAATTAGTTAAGTGGATCAGTAATCGTGTTTGTTAATTGTTGGAGCATAGAATGCAATCGTCTGAGCTTAATTAATTGTTATATTTTATAACATATCATCAAAATGGTTGATAATCATCAAAATCGATGTTATTAAGATGGAAGACGGGGAAAGATTTAAATAGTTTTATTGACGTCGAAAATACAACAGAGTCGGCTTATGTGTTCTAATTTAATGCACATTTAGTATGCAGGCGGTGTGCAATTTTACGATCGAATAAACTAAGAACATGAGTACAATTTGGCAGAGTTGTTATTTTTTGATACATCTTTTTTTTATTTTGTATCCTTTAAATTTATAGATATGTTGACAGACACGTCCCGAAATGCACCTGAACAATTTCGTCATGTCCAGATATTTTTCTTCGGGAGACGATTCTTGTTTTAAAATACTTTGCTTTATATTGTTGCCGACGAAGAAACGTTGAAACGATGCCATCATCAACTCATTACAAGCCCACGACAATAGATCTAAGTATTAATATAGTAGATTAGAACCTGGATTCTTATTGTAAAATTTCGATTATATATCTAGGCAATAGTATCGTGATCGTCTCGTACCAAAAAATCCCATCCCAATAATACCCCCTAATACCACCAGTATTTTGCAACCCATGGACCAGGGAGCTATTGCCACATTTCAAGCCTATTATTTAAAAACTACATTTGCTCAAGTAATACTAGCGCTCGACGATGGAAAATCGTTTAAAGAATTTTAATATTCACCATGCGATGAAAAATATAGGAAAAGGATCGCAAGAGGTCACATCATCGTGCATCTATGGAATATGGACAAAGTTAACTAAACATTTTGAAAATATAACTCATTCGCAATTTGAAAAAGAAAATGAAATTGAACATACTATAAATCTCATTTTAGAACTTTGCCGGAAATTTGATATTAATATTGATCATGAAGACATAAACCAACTTATAGAAAATTATTTGGAAGATCTTACAAATGAAGACTTACTATGCATCCAAAATCAAATGGTTGAAGAAGAGACTAAAAAAATGGCATTGGAATCTCCAAAAAAATGTGTATTGAAAGAAATGGATTGAGCGTTCCTCCAAATTGACCAAGGAATGCAAAAAATTGCAAAAATGGATTCGGATAACGAAAGATTTTTGACTATAAGCCGCCGTATTCAGGAAGATCTTGCTTGCTACAAAGAAATATACAAGGAAAAAAAACAACAAACAACTTGTTCACTATGCATATCATCAAACAGACAGTTTTAGTAATATTTTTAAATTAAATTAATTTTCTTGAGACATGGTATGGCACTTCAATTCCTGGCGCACTTCATTGGTTAACTCGTTCGTCGCAACGTCCACCAGATATATCCCGTGCGTTATAATATCACATCGCTATTCTTTCTATTTACGCTTCGACTATCGAATTTGGGCCCCGTGAGAAACGACACTGATTCAGACTGGACGACGAGAGTGTTAAGGGTTCGCCGTGTTATTTGAGCGAAATTTTCAAAGTCTTCTATTCCTCCGGGAATGGTTAAAACACTAATTTCCCCGATGATATTTTGAACATCATTTTTATAATTGATGTGATTGTCAACAACTTTTTTTCAAACGCTCTTAATACAAGACAGTTTAACTTAATTCAACGCTTTATAGATATTTCTAATTGCTTCCACAATATTAAATTGTTTTCAGTAAACCCGCCTTGTGCATTATGTTTAATTTATGATGATTTATACATAAAAGCAAGGGTTGCAATAAACGGAGGTTACTTGTTCATACATAAAAATATTACAGAAATCATATTTAACATTCATAAAATCCAATCCAGAAGTTTCTGTTAAACATTTATATAGGCGGGATGCTTATTTTTGATTTTTGCGACTTGTATCAATCTGCATAATATAGTCAAAGTGAAGTATTCAATAAAATAAATCGCGAAGTGAAAACTTCCCGACGATAACGTGTTAAATGAAATATTTATAATTTTCCATCTACAAATCGATTACATACGTCTTTTTCCTGGGCGATCTTCATCCAATATAATTTTCAAATTTAGTTCAAACATTTAACACAATAGATGCAAATCTGATCACATGTCTCAGATATTGTCATTGGTAATTTCTCATCAGCTCGCATTGCCGTATAATTTCGTTCTATCGCATCGGTGCATAACCTGCCCAATGACTATTCAAATTTAGGCGCCTTTTTTAATAATATATCTTTAATTTTTAAATTAAATCATTATTTTATGATAAATCTATATATGTATCAATAATCGCCTCTATAATTTTAAAAAAATACCGTAAGAAATAAAATTAGAAAAATAATGATCAGATATAAGAAGTGCCGCTCTGAGAAAGTCGCGGAAGGCTTTTAACCTGTTAAATGAATTTGATCGAACCTTATGCTTTGGAACTGTCCTGGGAAGAATCCTCACATCCTGTAGTAGCGATCGAGGATACTCGACACTTGGTTATTTGTTAAAATTAGGTTTGTTCAAAACGCAGAAAATGTTAATTACGACAGTCTCTAGAACCCGCTCCGAGCACACACCCACTCGACACCAACTTCACCCCGCTACTGTCAACACTACGGACGAACTTTGGCTTGAGCTTTCCGTTAGAGTAGGGTGACCATGACTTCTTGCATAAAAACACCATTCCAAATTCAAACATCTGAAAAACATAATTTCAAAACATTATTTTACAATCAAAGCAATACAACGATAATAAGAATCAACGTCCAAAATTTTTATAGGAATAAAAATAAAATGCGTAGATTTCTCGTGTAGTAGAAATGAAATTTCTTAGCTCCTAAGAAAAGTTGATTTTATGCTTTGCTTTTTTGTCCATTTGATAACGGAATTTATTAGCCAACAGATTATGCAGGGTTTGTGTAATTTAGAATGAAATAGGATTCATACTGGTGTAGTTATTGCTTTATGCTATGTACACATATACACACAGTGGAGGCGACACGGCGCATGCGCATAGCGTCTGTATGATGAATGCTACGGCATGGACACCAACAAAATATATTACACCTAAACAAATATTATTTTTTAAAAAAATATTAAAATCGCGTTCCGTACGGTTAGTGTTAAAAAGCATCAAATTATTTGTGCAATAATAAGAACAATTTGTGTGTGTATAAGCTCAAGGCTCTATTAATATCTGATAATAAATAATTGATAGGTGCGTGATGAAGCTATTGAATTTACATATAAACAGAACAAAAAAGAATGTACTTTTTTTGCACATCCTGTGTAATGTAAAATTATTTAAATATGAAATTTTTGTATTACGAAAAAATGATTCTGTTCTGATTTCGTATTAAACATTTGATACTGTAGATAAAATATAATACATTTGCTAAGAGAAAAAAAAAAGAGGTCTAATAGTGGTCCCGTCCGGTCAAACATATGGTTAGCCTACTTGAGTATATTTATATATTGTAATGTTTTAAATTATTTTAAATACCATCATCTATTAAAATAATATTTTTTCTTTTAATTTTCGTTAAATATTTTTTTTCGCAAATATGAAGCGCTGGAGTGTATTTTTTTTCGTTTCGCGCATTTGTCAACTGTCATATTTCGATTGAAATCGTAGTGAATAAATAATTGTAATTGAAATACATTTGGTTTTATTTGATTATATCAGCTTCACTGATAATTTATTATTTTTTTGAAATCCAGGTTGTTATTACAGAAATAAGTTGGAGCAAAGTTTACCTGTATGCTAGATGTTGAACGGATTAATACAAAAATGCGTTTGAAAACCAGTTTTTATTGTACACAACAATATTGTTAATATTGGTCACAGTGTGATACAAAACTATATTATATAGTAAATTCATATATATGACTTTTGTATATAATTAAAATATTAGAAAGAGTAATATGTAAAAATGATTATAGATTTAAAAAAAATCGATATATTTTTGAGCAATATAAAAACAATAGTATAACATTAAAACACAATAAGAAGTTGATGTGAATAAATATTATTCTAATTTACGAATGATTGCTGAGAAAGTAAAAATTTCTTAAAAATATCTGTGAATTTTAAATTGATCGCAAAATATTTTATAATGTAAATTAAACTTTAATATTTTTTAAGCGAAATTATTTATTTAGTGATTATAAAAATAGTAACATAAATATCACCTAAATATATAAAATATATTTTTAAATATATTATAAAATAGATTATAACTTATTAAATGTGGTGTAAAGTAATACAGATTGCTTTGTTTTTCGGGTCTTGGCAATGGGCTGTAAAGCGGCTTGTTTGTATCTGACATTTTCGTTTAGGTGCTTTAGTGTCAGTCACGCGGGGATATCTAGCTATAGTGTGTATTATTTGAATAATTAGATATGGCATCAGAAAACATTCCAGTTGCCGCTAGAGGTGATGACTTTATTCAATCACCTGAGATTTCATCTACCAAATCCTATTGCTACCGTCGTCCTGTACTCCTTTCAAGACCTCCCATTATAAATAATCCAAGATTTATTCGTATGTTTCTTTCTGTTTTTTCTTATAAAACCGTATCCTTGTATACTCGTGACCCTTTAATAATTCTGATTCTCAACAATCCAAATACATTCTTGTATATTTTGATTTGTAGTAGTTTGTAATAGAATTATTTTAAGGAAAACGAAGTATTGTTTGACCTTAATCATTTGACCTTTTATTTATCTTAAGATTATAATAATTTTTAAGTGGTGATTATAATTAATATAATTTTGGTGTATTGAAATGTATTGTTGAATCAAAATTTATAGCATTTTCAATTTGTTCAGTAGAAGGTTTTGCGAATAATTCAAAAATATTCAACGATCCGCAAAAAATATTTCCAAACACCCATTTCTCCTCGAAACTGTCATATTTGTGCGCTTTTTATACACATAAATGTGTATGACTTCTGCCTACATCAAAAATGAAAATATATTAGATTGATGCAATCATAAAGTTACATTTTTCTGAGAAAACAAATGGTAATTTTCATTCAAATTTGTAGCTGTCTTCTTTTGTTTTAATGTTATTTAACTTAATAACTCACAATATTTACATTAAAGCATTTGTTTCATGCTATTTTACTTAATTTAAAATAATCTAATAAGTTTTTCATTTTAATTGATTTGCCATTAATGAATAAGGTTATAAGGAATTAACAATGCTTAAGAATGATTGTAGCTGCTTTTAAAAAATAATTCTTTTCGTGTTTCACAAAAACAAATTAGTTAAAATATATATTTTTATCCAAAACATTAGAAATCATTAATGGTGAGTACAGTGACATTGAACCTTTAAAACACATGTTAAAGATGACACGTGAAGATGTTTTATTTATTTATTGTCCCAGTCCTATAGTGTGAAATGATATTATTGACAGAAGCAACAAATAATTGTGCATAATGATACAGTAATAAGTATATTGTGGGATATAAGAAAAAAGGTAGGAACACTTTTTCAGGCAGCTACAATGCCATCCTTAAATTTATTAATTTCTACAAATTTAATATAAACAACTTTTTAAGCTATATTGCTATTGCGATTTCTTTTTAAAAACTGTTAATATTGAACATCTTAAAATGGTAATAAAGCTTTTAGACTGATTGTTATAATAGTGTTAATAATACTTATTATCATCAAAGTAAAAATGAAGTGAATGTATCTAGAACGATTATAATAATTTAAATGACTGTTTATCTGTGACCATGAGTAAATTTTACCATAAAAAATATCGAAACGGGGCTAATCTTTTATCTCCAAAAATAATTAACACGATTGTATGTTAATTTTACTAACATAAACAAACAATTATGTAAATATTACTTTTTAAGATGAATTTGTGTCTTGTTTATAATAGACAGTTTTTAATATATTTTAATGTACGTCTTTCAAATTTCATTTTAAATTAGTTCTTATTGATTTATTGTTGTGACTGTATTGATATGTGATAAGAAGAACATCAAATAGAAGGCCTTGAAGAGAGGCATATGAAAAACTTCACTTTTCAACGTTAACAGCATTGTCTTCCGTTAACTTTTATATTATTTTGATATCACTGAACTGAGAGAGTCGACCTGAAATAGGAAAGCACTCAGTCTCGAATTCGCTCGGGTAAGTTGCACGTAGACGGGGAGACACCCTCAGTTGGTGTAGGAGCGAATACGTGCAACTTATCTATGCAAATTCGAGACTGAGTGGTTTCCTATTTCAGGTTGACCTTATCAGCTCGGTGATTTCAAAGCAATATGTAATTAAATTTTGTAAAAAACAGGAATATTAGAAAAACATGTTTTATTCACGAAATATCAAAATCATTAAATTTTTTGAATTTACTGTATTCGAATGTACAAACATCAGAACGAATAATCAACTATAATATTATCTGTAGAATACAAATTGTACTTAAATTAAAATCATTCTTTTTAATTACTATTGTGTAATTATGTATATAAGTAAAATTTTATTACAACGATAATATTGTTTATAAAATGTTTTAGCAAGGACACCTATTATTCAAGATAAACCAGAGCTATCAACTTCTAAGGCACTAAGTGCTGTAGCTGTGATATTTGTATGCTCATTATTAGTTCTCACGTTTGTTTATAGTAAATTTCCAGATATGGAAGAGTAAGTATTTTGAAAATATTTAATAGTAGTTATTTTTTATGTGAGGTTTTAACAATTTTAATTTATAATTGCAGAGAAGAAAGGAGACACATAAAAATTCCATTTGATATTGAGGATGCCAAGCAACTTGGACTAGTATTAGATAGATACAAAGAAAAATATTTATATGAAGTCATGTGCGGGGTTTTTTTAGTTTATATTTTGTATCCTTTTGTTTTTTAATGCACGTATGAAATATTTTAAATCGTTAAGATATATTAAAGACATACATTTATAATGATTCGTAAGATAACTATAAATCAGGGTAACACCATTGTAAGTGCTACCATTGTAAGATTTTTATATATTTCTTCATATTGTGCAAAGGTATTTCGAAGTTTTTTTTGGAAATTGAGAGCACGTTCCGTGTTTGGATCAATTTTGGACACAAAGTTTTCCAAATTTTCTTGCTAGGTTGGGAGCGTCATCTAATTTTTTTGCAGTAAATAATGACGATTCGGAAGATTCATCTTCACTTGCATGATCCGTTTCGGGTATTAAATAAGGCCAACTAACTCCTCTTCGGTTATAACGTCATCGGTAAATAATTATTTGATATCGCTATCTGTGAAACTGCGCAAAGAAAGTACCGCGTAAATCGGGGGATGAGTGTATATACAATGTATCTGTTTAATTTTAACTAAATTTACGTTTGAGAAATTCCCATCCTTTTATTGCTCTACGGTTTAGTTATTCGGTAATTAATTCCCTACTCAGTTGCTCGAATCTGTCAGACTTTAATTCTTGAATATAAATTAAAGTATTCACATTCCTCCAGTATTTACTCTCGAAACTGTCAATAATTTAGTTTTGTCATAATTGATTGACATACCGAATGTAGCAGCAGCCCTGTCGATAGACGTAAGTGCCGCCAAAGCTTCCGACTTCCAGATGTCAACTGCAAAGGCAAAATACATTATATCTTTGTTTCATGGATGTGCGTGTCCCAATCTGCCAGCTTCCCTCATAATTGCTTCCAACGTAATATTAAAGAGAATCGGGGAGAGGGCGTTCCTCTTTCTAACTTTCATCGTCACCTCGAAAGGTTCCAACAGGCCTTGCAAAAGTCTACAAATATGTAGTGGAGATAGACACTGTATTTCCACATTTTTAGTGAAAACATTTTGACGGGTAAATAATTGGTCCACAGTAGACCTGCCGCGTCTGATGCCATATTGGTATTATCCGAGAAGTTCCTCCACGATGGGAGTCAGTCGTTCGATGAGAGTTCTTGTAAATAATTTATATGCTATATTTAGAAGGGATATGCCCTTGTAGATGATTTGGTATTTATTCTTTGTATATTCTAATAAAATGAATTTATCTTTTCCTTAACATATACTTACAGTTTGCAGTCATTCGCTATACCTGGATCTATGTTTCTCAGTATATTATCAGGGTTCCTATTTCCATTTATAGTAGCGCTATTTCTAGTATGTACTTGTTCTGCCCTTGGCGCTACATTGTGCTTCTTATTATCTCATTTACTCGGTAAGAAAATAGTTAAGAAATTTTGTCCGGAGAGGGCAAAAAAATGGGCTGTGACGGTGGAAAAGAACAAAGGAAACCTCTTATACTACATGATATTTTTAAGAGTGACACCATTCTTGCCAAATTGGTTTATTAATTTAACAGCACCCATAATTGGAGTACCTTTAGTACCATTTGCGCTTGGTACTTTTATAGGTAAATTATTCATAATGTGTATTTATATCATAAAATTATGTCTTTTTGTTATGAGATTTTGATTTTTTAAAATTTATTTTTAGGTGTTGCACCTCCATCATTTGTTTGTATTCAAGCTGGGCAGGCTCTTCATAAGCTCACATCTTCGTCTGATGCTTGGTCCTTTACATCTGTTTTAGTCTTATCAGTTTTTGCTATTCTGTCGCTTGTTCCGGTTATTATGAAGAATAAGTTACGTGAAAAATTTGAATAGCAGTTTTTAAAGTTAATAGTGAATTTAATATTTATTAAGAAATATGCCAATGTCACAAATAAGGCATGCGACCAAGATATTAATATTAATAACAAATGGTGGTTTATGGCCTTGAAGTTAATATAACAATGCAACAATATTATTGTTAACGTTGTTTACTTTTGTATTTTACTAAGATTAGTTGCATTGGATTAAGACATTTTCATTTAATAAAAGCTAAAAAATATTTTTAGATAAGGTTAACAAATGGTTCAACATATTCTTTGATGATAAATAATTATCACAGTGTGCTCTCAAATTTGGTCTTTCAGGTTTTGGGATAGTTCCTCAGGAATTAAAAAGCTTTACAATAATGTTATTATTTTTAAGGCTGATGGAAATAATATGTATATATATATATGTAAGCTATAAATATATAAACGTGACTTTCATCAATCTTAAAAACTATAACATATGTAATAATAGGTATCTAAAATCAAAGTAGTACATATTTAGTTGATTGAAGTCTGCGTATAGTTGATCGCCAAATACTTGAGAGTTTACTTAAACATATTATTATAATTTCATATGCTTTTAAAAAAGAAAATATTCTTAAACTATCAAATTTTTATTAAAGTATTAATTTTATTTTTCACAAATTCATAGATTAACGATTAATTTAATGGGATAAAAATAAGATATGATTTATTGTCTACTACCTCATTGGTATACATTTAATATCTATTAACTGGTTAACTGCCGCGTATGAAAAATGGAAGCTGTTCTCACAAGCTATGATATTTGAATATGATTTAAAAAATATTTTATATTGAATTACACAACGTTTTTGCATTAGGCGTGCAATATGAGATATGTAGAATGCTGAACAATAAATATAAAACTTAAATACATACCAAATTGAGCAAACGTGTTTTTCTGGACATATTCCGAGATATCGCTAATGAATATAATTTAAGAATTAAAATAAGACTTTCGCGACTACCAGCGGGGTTGGCCTATGGGTATGGGTTTTCAGTCGCGTTTATAAATGCACGTGGCAGTTAACCAGTTAATATGAAATTAATTTTTATGATTTTATTTATATGCTGTGTGATATGTCTATGTGATTGATGTATTCCCGGTTGTGTTCAATTTCACTTGGGAACTTAAACGGCATAAAAATAGCAACTTCATGTAAAAATAATGTTACACTCATTGTGTTTTTACAGATATCACTTTTATTTAAACGCAAATTTATTGCATTTGTCTTGTTTGCGTCATTAAAGACTTAAAACCTGTTGACCACATGTATTTTTCAAACGACACAACCGGGAAGTAATTTCATCGTAGTGCTATTTTGTGGTATAATTTTTCAGTATCGCGATAATAATGTAGTTAAGCTCGAGGAAACCGCTTTTTTTTATTTACAATTTTATAAATAGTTTTGAAATTTAAAAAAAATTGATTAAAAGACAGTATTTTTATGGTCGTTTTTTAACACCAAACAGATGATTTAGTGGCATTAGAAGTCATACAAAAGTATTATTTGAGAACACCAATGGTTTTATAGAAATTTTACCTATAAATGTTTAATTAGTGGTAAATATATATAAATACATATACAGATAGTTCACGACTTACGACAATTTAACTTACGATGGTTCACCCTTAGAACCTTGTGTTTGTCTCTTTCATTCATGTATTTTTAGTTTTTTTTGTATGAAATTTGATGACTTACTTGACTTACAACCGATGTTTAGGAACCTATCTTTTATCTAAAATTTATTATTAAATTTAACACTTGGGATTGTTAAAGTGCAGTCTAGAATTGATAAGAAATGCGTTTTCAAGCATACAAGGCTAAGTCAGCTATTATGCTAATTTAATACAAGGATATAACTATTATTTTATTTTGTTTTTGGGTTTAAAATATAAAACATCTTGAGTGTGTATTTGTGCTTCATTATGTGTTTATTTTTTTAAAAGCTAATTTTAAGATATAGATTTTTACAAATATTTTTTGCTGTATTCTATATTGGCATAGAATGTTTCAACATTTGCTGACTGCATTTATTCATATATTGATTCAGCTTAGTAATTTTTACATTCTTGAATGTAAAATATCGGGATGTCCATAGTCAGATTTTAAGACAATTTATTGACATAAATTAAATACATCAAGAGTAAATGCAGACGAAACAATTAGGTATTTTGGTTGTATTATGTATATCTATTTAAGCAATATTAATACATATTTATTTTGTTATAGATCTGAAAATTATTTTTTCATTTTAAATAGTTATTATTTGTGTTATAGTTTGCAGTATATTTTGTAAACATGCAATACATACAATATTCATCTCTGCACAATAAGAAGGTTTAGTAATGTAGAACATTGTTGCTTTCTAATTGATAATAACAAATTAAACATATTTGTTTGTTGAAAAATAATATATATGTATGATTGAAATCGAAAAATTAAAACACAAGCTTAAAACTGCTTTCTTATTGTGTGGAGACTGTAGAGTATCATGTGAAATTTTATGGATTAATTTATTTGAAAAATATTGTAATTTTTGTTTAATCTTTGTGTAAATTAATAATTGTTACAAGTAAAATACTTGCATTTTTTAATTGTCAAAAAATAAATCTAATGGCGTAGATATACAGGTACACAGGTAGAATTCGAATTGAAAATAAAGTGAAAAATAATTAGTTAGATTTTTATTTGTATTATTAACACTTTGCTATCCACACATCTCGTAAATATTTATTCACTTTACACAGCACTTTATTACTTAAACAAAACACCAACAGAACACCACAGATCGCTATAAATGTGGTGACGCCGGCCGTTGACCAACATTTTGTGTGCGACACCACTGTGGTGTCGCTGTACGGCATAGTGTTAATATGACGACGACTATAGAATTTTGTATACAAACGGCGCCCTTTTCAGAAAAAACCTGAGACACGTATACAACTAATAGGATTTTTTAGCAAATCTTGATTCTTTCATATTTAATGGTCTGGTTGTTTATTTTAATGCTATCTATGTAATGTAATTTTTCGTCAATGCTGTGATGATGTATCGCATTTGTGAGCGTGATCTAGAAATTTATATAAAAACATGATACTTCTGAATTATAGATTAGATAATACTATCATGGTCTAAATATATAATTTTTAAGGTATGTCATTGCAATGATATCAGCATTTTAACTAATTATATTTATTTTTTGACAATTGATTGTCTTTTTGATTCCATAAATTATGTTATAAATAGATTTAATTATTTATTTCAGTTAGAATGTTGTTTTAAAAGATCTGATTTGTGAAATAATGCTTACTCTTGTTTTGCTAGTCAGTATTAATTGACTCAGTTACAAAATTATTGTAATATTGTTAGCATATTATTTAATTTATTACAAATTCGAAAGTCATGTTAACTAATTTAGTGTTTAGAAATGTATGATTTTGTTTATTTAATTTATAATGTCAGTCTTAAATCGCATATTCCATATTTCTATAAATCAGATTTGAGATAGGGTTAGATTAACAGCTATTTTTATAATGCGACGAATAGTATAAACCGATTCAAACCTTCCGAACCTTCAAAATTTCTCAAAATCAAAGCCAAAGAAAAATTTGAAATAAGAGTATTCTTATTGAAATTCTCAGATTTAATTGCCTGATTGTTATGCTTCATTATTATTCTTGTTCAGGTTAGGACATTGAAAAAATGAAAGTTAAATGTGTATGCGTGACATGTTCAATTGCAAATGAAAAGATGTATTTTTTGTTTTATTGGAATAAATAATTGTTTTTTTAAACATTGTGTATATGATTCATATAATATCAACTTAATAATAATGAAGATCACTTCAAAATGCACCCTTATGTAACTTAAGCCTCATTCAAAGCACTCCATATATTTTTATAATTTAATTTAACAAGTCATACATTTATACAGTGTGAATCGACACTGATAAACTCTGTCCTCGATCAGTCTACTTTGGACAACTTCGTTTTGTAATGAGAGTTCGTAGTCGTTCTGTAGACATGTTCGGGTACGACGTCCGATTGCGAGGCGTTTATTCGTCATGTCGGCAGTCTGAAAAGCGGACCGGTTGGACAAACACACCTTCTGGCCACTCTGTCCTGGCTTTTTGTGGTATTTTCGAGGGATAAATGCGTACCTGGGGTCATCTGTACTATTTCTGGGGTAGTTACCTCATTTAGTCGACCAATGCACTGTTCGTCTTGGCCTCGTCTAACCTTTCCTTCACTATGATATATTTACTACAAATGGACTCTAATAGTGGAATACCGATATGAAATATAATAGATCCGGTCAAATGTAAAAAAGTTAAAAATGTTCTGTTAATATCACACATGCTTAAATTCAAGTGATGCCGCATGTAAATAATTTTTAGCGACCATGATAATCACTTCATACGTCTAACACTAGAATTTGAGACATAATGCTGCTGTTAGACTGCACCTAGCCAAAGCGATAGTATATTAGAGGATTTTGAGGGGGGGGGGCCTAATAATAAAGTAAAATGTCTTTTTTTGAAGTATGCTGTATTAAAGTAAAAATATTAATACTGAAAGACTTGGGAGATTTTTATCATTTTATGAGATTGAATAAATAATCCTACATAACATTTGAAATAAAATCTAAAATTGAACTATCGTGTATAATTATTATCACAATATTATTTTTGGTTTCATAAAATTTGTATTTTAAAGATTGTACATTTTCGCCTAAAATGTTGAAAAATAATAATTTTAAAATATGGCACTATTAATATAATATAATTTAAGTAATTTTTAACTAATTTGATAACGATTTAAGCAACTTTAATCAGCAATAAGATCCAATGTATGATATTGAAGTAGAGTTGAGCTCTGTTGTATGACTTATTGGCCTCCAATACCACCAATTGTACCACACTGAAAAATATAATCAAATACTTATATATAGAAATTTAATTGTAATTCATATTTTTATAGGGAAAAATGATACCAACACATATAGGAAGCCGGAAGGAGCATTTTTACAGTGTTGCATTTATCTATGCATTCCTTGGTAGGTTGCAACTCAATAAGTCTCTCTCCTCTTGTTTGTATAACAAAGACGTAATTGCATTCTGGTTCGGGCAATTGATATGACATAGAACCGGGATCATCAATCATTACAAATCGCTCTGTGCTTTGTCCCAGACGAGGTATTACACCTGGCCGTGGAAAAAGTGTCCTTATTAACAATGCAGGTAGCATTCTATTTAAACGCCTGAAAAATAATTGATTATAAATGGCTTAATTCGAATTATACATTATATATCATCTGAGAATATAACATTTTACCATTTGTATGAGTTGGTCCCAGTACCATTATAGAAATTGAAGAAATCAGATGTGACAATTGTTCCCTTGTTATTGATAATTATTTTTGGTGAATTTTCATCAAAAACCTTCTTATTTTCTGAATAAACTGTTTGTAGATCGGCATATGTGATATGTTTTTGATTTGTCTATAATTTAACATATTAACATTAATGAACTGTAGTATCACATATAAAGTAAGATTCATCAACATTTTAAACAAATTACCTTATAAATAAATGGAGGAGTTGTCTGAGGTTCAAATGGTACATCAGCATCAGTCATTTCTATAATGTGATTTATAGAATAACATGGCCAACAATCCATATTATTGATTCGGAAGAATGGATTCTGTATCAAGCATGTTTCATCATATAATTCTATAACATAAAGTAATTTGTGAACATTATTTGAAATAATGAATGTACAATGTTTAACCCTTCATAGAGTTTCGTAATTTGTTTTTCGTTTTTGCTTTCCTCGTTTGACAAAAATTGATAAAAACTTATAATAATAATACTAAAATTTTTAAATGCAATTCTAATAAATATTGATAAGAATAAGACTTACCAGTTAATGATGGAAAAGATGAGACAACTGGTATGAAAATTAATCTCAGCATTCTTAATCCGGGATAAATAAATTCTTGTATTTTGCATAGAAACAAATTTAAAGGTTTATCATCGAATAACAAGTTAAGAATGTAGAGTATCACAGTTAATAAAATAATTGACAATATCACTTGAAGCGCTCGAAATTTTCGTTTGTTAGGTTTGTTTTGTTTTTGGAGAACATGTAAGCTGTCATCAAAGATAGTTTGGAAATGCTGGTGAGTAATTCCTGCTGCATGAGCGCGTTCCATTAATCGGCGTAGTGCAGGCCATGTACCGACGTGTGGCCGCTGAACGGCTCTTCATTGTAGCGATCTTAAATGTGCAATATTAACAACGTTGTAAAAATTACAAATATTCTATGCTTTATTTTAATATATATATATACATATATATATCTTAAATTATTTTAATTATTAAAATAATTTAAATATGACTCGCTTAAATCTGAAAAACTCTATTATATATATATCTTGTATTAACATAAAATCTAATATATAAAAATCAATGTTTGTATTTAATGTGGAAATGACATAGGCATAGTAAAAATATTGTTTGTGTATGCAATTTTTTATGCGAGACGTTTAGCACACACAGGGTATTCGTTCATGCTTATCATGTGGATAGCTGTATATGGGCTGTTCACGCCCTTTTTTTTTTTTGAGCGGCATTGCAACGCATGCCAGGTAATCACTAGTTACTTATAAAATACACTGTTTTAGAATGTATACAATATACAATATGTATATAAACATACAGTTCCTGGATAGATTAATAAAACAAAAGCTTTGTGTTGTTCTTGGTTTGGTATTTATCATTTTGATTTGAAGAAGCCTGATAAATATTCATAATTTTATATTTTCCAGCTTTTCATGGATCATGCTATTTTTTTATTATGATGGAATGAAATTCTTTCCTATTATGAGATTAAATAAATTTAAGGAATGACTATCCTATATAGACTCTATTTTTTACATTTCTATCATGATTAAGTCATAGTCTGATATTTTTTTGGTATACAAATCATTCACAATAATTTCATACAAATTAATTATTGCTGCATTTCTAAATGCAATGATAATGAATAATATTATTTTATTAATGATGTAAGTGTAAAGAGTCTTCTTTTATGTGTGTACAATTATCAGCCTGTCCTACGTTAACTTTAACACGTCTGGATGAGTAATAAATAGATAAATACGGGCAAACAATAACATTTAATGTTCATATTCATTTAAATTGAAACATTTCTATTAAAACTGCTTCTAAAACACTACTTGTTATTGTTATACATTTTCGAAGAGAGGAACAAGATCATAAAAAATATTTACTGTTGATATAATATGTAAATAATTATAAAAACATTAACCTGCTATATGCTTTTTGTTATAATATTCTCGTTCTTCGGAGATGTCAAATTGACATCTTGCATACTTTTTTATTTGGTCCAAAACAGTTTTTATATCGGCTATAACTAATTGAACGTCAAATGATTGCATTTTTTTAAATTATTTTTATTAATAACATTTCATAAAAATAATTTAAAAATACGTACATTTTTCAGATGACTTTTTTTATTTATTTGAATGAGATTAATAACTCGATTTCATACATTTTAATTATTAGATTTTAATTAATGCAAAACCCACTAAAATATAATGTTAGTTAAAATGTATTGCTATATTAAAAATATATTGTTTTAGCGTACATTTAAATGGTTTAATCGTTGACTTGGTCATGCCCAATTTAAAAATAAAATTTAGACTTATTGAATCTGTGATAATTTTTAAAATGGTATTTTTTCACTTTGACAGTTATTTTTTTTTGTGACGTTTATACTTTATTGATCTATTATGTTTAAACATTATATTCAAATTTATTGAAAATTGGCAATTAATGAGTAGTACTTCAAATATCATAGCACTAAATATCAAAGGCAGTTAGCAAGTAAGTGAAGTATTGTAGGTATATATCTATATATAAATAAAATAATATTTGTTTTTGACCACAGATAATTTATTTAAAAAGAAGATACAAGTTGCAATATATTGCAAAACATTAAAGTCACATAGTTTGAATAACATAGTTCAAATATATGTGGTTATATCTATTTGTTACAATCAAGGATATACAATAAGGTTTCCTGCAACTTTGAGTTTGTATTGTTAATATGTTACAAGGTCTTTTCTTTTTCTCATAATTTTCATAAATGGTATTATGCCCACAATAATACCAGTGATTCCATGTAACGATGCAAAAAAGCCAAAACATATTTTGATCCCATTTGTTTTTATTATTTTTTTCATCCAAATAGTAAGAAAAATTAATGCAATAGCTGACACTCTGTCAAGGGTATCGCGTATAATTGACCAGTTTCTAGCACCAATGGATTCCTTCAAAACCTCCTTGTACGTCAAGGAAATAGCTCCATTACTAACTCCCATAAAAAAAGTTGCCGCTATTAACACTGCCAAATATGTTGTTTCCATTATGACTGAAAAAAATTAATAACAATGAAATAGGTAAAACATTTGTTATATTGCATTAATCAAGAATAAAATTTACCAAAGAGCGTAATCGCAGATGTAAAAAATCCAACAATAACGAAATGTTTATATTTTGATTTTGAAATATTTATTATCCACGGCGATGCAATTAAAAAGGATAACCAACCGAAACCATGTGTCGATAATATCAAAACTGCTTCATAAAATGATTCATCAGGATACAAAGTCCGTCCCATGAGTGGCAACAAAGATGATGTTCCAAACGGAATAAAAAGCGTACACACTTTTATTAATAACGCTGGATAAAATTGCCATGTTTTGATTGAGATCAAAAATGGCATTAGAAATGTTTCCTTCAGTGCTTCACAGTTATTTATTGCCCTTCTTTTAGATCTATAACAACTATAAGAGGGACTATATTTTGATAATGGACAGCAGCTCATCTTTATTGATCGATTTGTACACTTCCCATTTGGTTTCTCTATATTACTATTTTCCTGCATCGGAGCACTATTTTCTATTTCATTAACATTTGCATTACTTTTATTTATTGTACTACTTTTAATTGTTGAATTCACTTGAGTATTATCTATTTTCTTAATGCTTAAGTCTTCAGTATCTATTTTTAGTATAAATTCGTCAAATTTATCACTAATAACACTATATCTTTTAATACTATCGTCGACCTGTTCTCTTCCAGATAATTCTTTGAAAGTTTTTTGATCCTCACTATCACTTGAACTATCACTATATTCACTTTCTTCAATTATTTGGGGTAGTATTTCAAATCCCAGGGGCGATTTTGGCTGTTCGTCTATGTATTCAATTTGTATTTCATATTCTTGCTCATTCTGATCTTCATCTTCAAAGGGAATGGGTAAGTTTTCATCTGAAGGACTTTTCCATGTTTTTTGCGTAAGCTCTTTGAGTTGAATATTTTCGTGAACTGGGAACGCTGATGGTCTTTCTTCCGTAAACATTGTATACAGTTGGGATTTATTTTGTAGATCAGGTAAAGACACAGTTTTGGATGGAGGGTCAGAATTAATATGAAGAACTGCAGGTAATAGTTGCAAAACTATACCGCTAAAAATTAAAAAGCCCATTTGGTTTCCATATAAATTAAAAATCAGTAATATTACAAATGGCATTATAACTTGACCGATAGATTCACCCAAACTGAAAATAGCTTGAGCAAGTCCAATGTTTGAATAAAACACATCAGAGATCACATAAGTTATTTGAGATAATGTAAGACTTGTTCCTATTCCTATAAAGATATATGATGTATTATTAGAGGTTCAGGAAAATAATATAAACGTTTTATCATTAAACGTTGCCTTACCACCAATGAATCCATAACATAGCGAATACAGAATAGGAGATGAGACAAATGCGCATGATAGAACAGCTATAAATGTTATAATCACACCGCATATCAGTAATTTTTTAACGCCAATTTTGTTAGCCCAATTTTCTGCTGCTTCTCGAAAGAAGGGTTCTATAAGATTTAAGGAAATTAATTAAATATGTGCTGATTTTAAATCCGTATAAAAATGTTTTTAGATTAATACCACTCACCAGTAAAAATAATTGTTATGCCTAATATACAAGGAGCCAGAATAAATTCAGATATAGATGCGTCATCATCAACTTTCATTAGCAGGATAGTTCCATGTGATAATATTAAATTTGGCAAAATAAGCTGAAATATTTATTATTTAATAATAGTCATGTATGTATAACGATTTAAATAATTGAACTATCAACATACATGCGCTATAAAGGTGGTAAACACAATACCCCATCGCGATCGATTAATCGGTTTGACATTGAAGAGTTGAGCAAATCTGCTTTCTCGGCGTGCTCTATGATAGGATTTTGTTTCCATTTTTAATGCTTATCACTTTCCTTTAAAAATCACCATTAAAATAGACATAGTAAATTGCTGAAAACATTATATTTAAATGATTTATATACCTTTTTTAAAATGTAAATGGTTTTGTGTGTGTTATTTTTCACTTGTTGATCAATTAACTGGGAATGAATGTCATTGATCATTTTACTTCTTCTTTTCATTTCAGTTGATTATCTTCAGCAACTTATTCTGCAATGTTGGTGTACTGCAAATCACAATAAATATCTCTAACTTATTTTGACAGTATACGGTATAAAATTTGTCAACAAATATGGCTTAATTTTCATGGCAGACGTACTCTCAGCTCACCATGTTGTATAGAAGGTTAAGTATTCCTTATCATTTTGTGTGATTGTGTATCTTATCTAAATATATATTCACTTGCACACTTGATAATGATTCATAGACTCGATAATGTGTCAATGCTTAAATGTATATTATGATTTTTTCCATCATTTATTCCAAAACAACATTTGTTTTGTTCTTTTTAAAGTGCCACAGTTGTTATTGGACGTAGGTAGTTTCCATAGAAGATTTTTCTAGGGATAGAGATTTTTTTATGTGGTAATTTCCCATATCCTTCCATGCACGGTTGAATTGGGATATGATAATTTGAAAATACATTCTTGGGAAAGAGAGAATCTATGAATAAGCCCGCGAAATTATCATTTTTCATGTCACTTATAGGCTTTATCCTACTTAATTAATCATTTCAACATTTTAATTTTTAGAATCAGGAAATCAGACTTAATTAATATAGAAAGGATCATAAATGTTAATATATACCTTTAATCTCCTAAAATTTTCTGTTGTGTTGTTTTTTTTCCTAAATCAGATTTGAATCTAAACTTTAATATTAAGAATTATGGAGCTAACTCACTATATTCACCTTTCCACAATTTAAAAAAAAAATCAACATCATTTCCACTTAATTCCTATATTAGAATTACAGGAAAATAACTGTAAAAATATTTATTTTATTTTATTATTACAAATCACCATATTTCGTCACTTTATATTTGTACAACACTTTGATCAATTGAATAATTTGTTTAATAATAGGCTTAATTATTATTGTAGTTAATTAAGTATTGATTTCATAAAGTAATTTTTATACGTTAAGGTTCTCATCCTATATTTAATAATAGCATTTTTATTTTGATTTTATTTAACTTGAAACAGGCAACCATCCCTTAGTTTATACGGCTTAGATTTAAGTTCAATTAACTGATTATTTTATTTGATCAATTAATAGTTATTATATAACAAATTCAATATTTATATAAGAAATATTGTACATGGAATAAACTACTTACTGATCCAGAGACTAGGTAGGATGTTCAGAGTTGCCTTGAGATAATCACAATAAATATCGACATTTGAAATTATGTAAACCACTTTAAATCTGTATCGCAAATGTCATCATTCTAAATGGCAATAATACTGGAACAGTAAAATTTAAAATCTTCAATATTATTAATGCTACCAGCTTAATACAACGTAAAATTTGAAATGATCTAGTTGTCAAAGAAATTGAAAAATTATCTTCAGAAGTTGAATGAAGAAGATTAAATTGTCATGGTTATCATAAATTCAAATGATGAAAGTAAATCTGATGGTGATATAACAAATTCGCCAATCGCTGTTTAAAAACTTCAAATTGTAGGAAATTTGGAAAATAATTTTGTGTGTATAAAATTCATTATATCAGCGGTCGACAACCTTTTTGGGCTCACGGACCACTAACTATCTATATATTGAAATTCGTTTTTCAGGAAATAACTATTAAGTGCTTCAAAAATCTCTGAGCTGGTTGCTTTATCTGGCAAATTAAGTAGTTATTAATGTAACTGTTCTTCATACTCAACCCTGACAAAACAGAGTGTGAGTGCATTGTTTGTAATATTGAAGATTCGTCAAGTTTAATTGAAATGAAACCATTATTTTATTATCTGATCAGATTTCTCTGCGGGCAACTAAAATTTTCTTGTGGTCACACGTTGCTGACTGTTTCACTATACGTTTGATTTGCATGGGAACAACTTTTATAATTCATTCAAAGTTGCATTTTTGTTCCTTCGATTAAATCATGTTAATATGAAATTATGTGAACATTTATGTCTCGATTTACATCCATTTAACTTAACATCATTAATATGCAATGTAAATGTTATTTTTGTCAATATTATACATATGTATATTTTTTATATCTGATGTTTATTTTTGCATAATAGTAATTCGCTATTGAAACAGTGTTGATAAAGTGTGAGCTAATTCTTGGACTGCTATTGTAAAAACGCAAGGCTATGAAAAAAATGGGATTCAAATATTAAGCATGATTTCCATCATGATAAGTGTTATATACAGATATAAGAAATCCTGTATGATTTCTCTACATTAAAAGGTGATATTTTTTACATACTTATAATGCAGAATATGTGGATGTTTTCTTTATTTATATGTGATTTAAAATAAATCATTAAAATAATATACATTATATGATTATACGACTAAAAGTATACTATCTTTTATAAACTGTACAATTTAATCCTAATACTCAATGGCACCTGCAAGACAGTGTATAAAAACATATTAAAAATTACAATAACATAGTCAAAAAATTGTAACAACTGAACTTTTTCCTTCATATCACGCAGGGCACGTAGTATGTTGAACTGCAGGCACTAGCAGAAGGGTTAAATACAGTAGTGCCTGTACATGTATTGGGATACTGAGTGAACACTCCAGACCCATTGGATACACATAATATAAAACCTTTACATCCTGGAACTGATCTGTCCCAAAACCTACCTGCAGATACACACACAAATGGTCCAATTGTTGTAGTTGTAGGCGTTGTAGTAGTCGGTGTCGTTGTAGTGGTCGGTGTCGTTGTAGTAGTTGGTGTCGTAGTAGTCGGAGTTGTTGTGGTAGTCGGGGTTGTAGTGGTAGTCGGAGTTGTGGTGGTTGTCGGAGTTGTGGTAGTAGTCGGAGTTGTGGTAGTAGTCGGAGTTGTAGTGGTAGTCGGAGTTGTGGTGGTTGTCGGAGTTGTGGTAGTAGTCGGGGTTGTAGTGGTCGTCGTGGTTGTGGTAGTAGTAGGAGTTGTGGTAGTAGTCGGAGTTGTAGTGGTAGTCGGTGTCGTTGTAGTAGTTGGTGTCGTAGTAGTCGGGGTTGTGGTAGTAGTTGGTGTCGTAGTAGTCGGGGTTGTAGTGGTAGTCGGAGTTGTGGTAGTAGTTGGTGTCGTTGTAGTCGGGGTTGTGGTAGTAGTTGGTGTCGTTGTAGTAGTTGGTGTCGTAGTAGTCGGGGTTGTGGTAGTAGTTGGTGTCGTAGTAGTTGAGGTTGTAGTGGTAGTCGGAGTTGTGGTAGTAGTCGGTGTCGTTGTAGTAGTTGGTGTTGTAGTAGTCGGGGTTGTGGTGGTAGTCGGAGTTGTGGTGGTAGTCGGAGTTATTGCAGTGGTTGATGTTGTTGATGGTGGTGTGGTTGTTGTGGTTTGTGGACATATATAAGTCAACTTACAGCTTTTACTGGATGGATCAAATGTTGTGTTTCCGGTACAGATATAATAGGCAGGACTATATGATCCGTTTGCCAGAAGTGTACAAATTATATAACCTTTGCAATTTGGTACTGAATAGTCGGGGAATCTTCCTAATCCCGTACACATGAATTGGGGCATTTGCGTGGTTGTAGTGGTAGATAGTGTAGTAATCGGGGTTGTTGTGGTAGTCGAAGTTGTAGTGGTAGTCGGAGTTGTGGTGGTTGTCGGGGTTGTGGTAGTAGTCGGGGTTGTAGTGGTCGTCCTGGTTGTGGTAGTAGTAGGAGTTGTCGGAGTAGTCGATGTTGTAGATGTTGTCGTTGTGGTCGTTTGTGGACATATATAGGTCAACATGCAGCTTTTACTGGATGGATCAAATGTTGTGTTTCCCGTACAGACATAATAGGCAGAATTATATGATCCGTTTGCCAGAAGTGTACAAATTATGTAACCTTTGCAATTTGGTACTGAATAGTCGGGGAATCTTCCTAGTCCCGTACACATGTATTGGGGCATTTGTGTTGTTGTGGTTGGCGTTGTCGTAGTGGATGGGGTTGTAGTCGTGGTTGACGTTGTAGTCGTGATTGGCGTTGTAGTTGTGGTTGGGGTTGTAGTCGTTGTGGGCGTTGTAGTCGTAGTTGGCGTTGTAGTTGTAGTTGGAGTTGTAGTGGTTGGGGTTGTAGTCGTGGTTGGCGTTGTCGTAGTGGTTGGCGTTGTAGTTGGAGTTGTAGTGGTTGAGGTTGTAGTCGTGGTGGGCGTTGTAGTCGTGGTTGGCGTTGTCGTAGTGGTTGGGGTTGTGGTCGTGGTTGGCGTTGTAGTTGGAGTTGTAGTGGTTGGGGTTGTAGTCGTGGTGGGCGTTGTAGTCGTGGTTGGCGTTGTCGTAGTGGTTGGGGTTGTAGGCGTGATTGGCGTTGTTGAAGTGGTTGGTATTGTAGTCGTGGTCGGCGTTGTAGTCGTGGTTGGCGTTGTAGTTGTGGTTGGGGTTGTCGTAGTGGTTGGGGTTGTGGTCGTGGTTGGCGTTGTAGTTGGAGTTGTAGTGGTTGGGGTTGTAGTCGTGGTGGGCGTTGTAGTCGTGGTTGGCGTTGTCGTAGTGGTTGGCGTTGTCGTAGTGGTTGGGGTTGTAGTCGTAGTTGGCGTTGTAGTTGTGGTTGGCGTTGTCGAAGTGGTTGGGGTTGTCGTAGTGGTTGGGGTTGTAGTCGTGGTTGGCGTTGTAGTTGTAGTTGGAGTTGTAGTGGTTGGGGTTGTAGTCGTGGTGGGCGTTGTAGTAGTAATTGGCATTGTTGTAGTAGTTGTCACTGGACATATAAAACTAATTGTGCATTGGCGCAAACTAGGATCAAACATTGAATTTAATGGGCATGTAAAACGATACTGCAAAAATCCTCCGAAGATTGAATACAGGCATAGTATGTAACTTTTACAATTTTGAGACAATGGATCTGGAAATCTTCCAACGGATGTGCAGACGAATGGAGTTGGAGGAGTTGTTGACGTGGTCATTGCTGATGTTGTTGAGCTAATAGTGGTTGTAGTAGGTGTTGATTCTGTTGGCGCTAAAGTTGTAGTGGACGTGTCAGGACAGATATATTGTAAGTTACATTCTTTGTTTATAGGATCGAAAACGCTATTTGTTGGACATGTAATCTTAATAGGAGTGAATAGACCTAAGAAATTTCTAAAACAAACAATGTATCCTTTGCAATTTTTAACAGTTGGATCTGGATATCGGCCACTTGATGAACAAATAAATGGTCTAGCTGTCGTTGTCGTTGTGGTTGGCGTTGTCGAAGTGGTTGGGGTTGTCGTAGTGGTTGGGGTTGTAGTCGTGGTTGGCGTTGTAGTTGTAGTTGGAGTTGTAGTGGTTGGTGTTGTCGTAGTGGTTGGCGTTGTTTTAGTGGTTGGCGTAATCGTGGTGGTAGGCGTTGTAGTGGAGGCAAGCGTTGTAGTGGTGATTGGTGTTGTGGTAATTGTCGTAGTAGTAGAAATTGTAGATGTTTGCGTGGTAGTTGTTGGTGTGCTAGTGATTGTTGTAGTAGTAATATCCGTTGTTGTGGGTAATTCTTTTGTTGTAGCAATATCTGTGGTTGTTATAAACTCCGTTGTTGTCGTAAGATCCGTTGTCGTCGGAAGATTCGTTGTTGTCGAGAGATCCGTTGTGGTCGGAAGTTCCGTTGTGGTCGGAAGATTCGTTGTTGTCGGGAGATCCGTTGTTGTTGAAAGTTCCGTTGTCGATGGAAGCTCTGTGGACGTTATAACCTCCGTTGTTGTCGGAAGATCCGTTGTTGTTGAGAGATCCGTTGTCGTCGGAAGATTCGTTGTTGTCGGGATATCCGTTGTGGTCGGAAGATTCGTTGTTGTCGGGAGATCCGTTGTTGTTGAAAGTTCCGTTGTTGATGGAAGCTCTGTGGACGTTATAACCTCCGTTGTTGTCGGAAGATCCGTTGTTGTTGAGAGATCCGTTGTCGTCGGAAGATTCGTTGTTATCGGGAGATCCGTTGTTGTTGAGACATCCGTTGTGGTCGGTAGATTCGTTGTTGTCGGGATATCCGTTGTGGTCGGAAGTTCCGTTGTGGTCGGAAGATTCGTTGTTGTCGGGAGATCCGTTGTGGTCGGAAGATTCGTTGTTGTCGGGAGATCCGTTGTTGTTGAAAGTTCTGTTGTTGATGGAAGCTCTGTGGACGTTATAACCTCCGTTGTTGTCGGAAGATCCGTTGTTGTTGAGAGATCCGTTGTCGTCGGAAGATTCGTTGTTGTCGGGAGATCCGTTGTTGTTGAGACATCCGTTGTGGTCGGTAGATTCGTTGTTGTCGGGATATCCGTTGTGGTCGGAAGTTCCGTTGTGGTCGGAAGATTCGTTGTTGTCGGGAGATCCGTTGTTGTTGAAAGTTCCGTTGTTGATGGAAGCTCTGTGGACGTTATAACCTCCGTTGTTGTCGGAAGTTCCGTTGTGATCGGAAGATTCGTTGTTGTCGGGAGATCCGTTGTTGTTGAAAGTTCCGTTGTTGATGGAAGCTCTGTGGACGTTATAACCTCCGTTGTTGTCGGAAGATCCGTTGTTGTTGAGAGATCCGTTGTCGTCGGAAGATTCGTTGTTGTCGGGATATCCGTTGTGGTTGGAAGATTCGTTGTTGTCGGGAGATCCGTTGTTGTTGAAAGTTCCGTTGTTGATGGAAGCTCTGTGGACGTTATAACCTCCGTTGTTGTCGGAAGATCCGTTGTTGTTGAGAGATCCGTTGTCGTCGGAAGATTCGTTGTTGTCGGGAGATCCGTTGTGGTCGGAAGTTCCGTTGTGGTCGGAAGATTCGTTGTTGTCGGGAGATCCGTTGTTGTTGAAAGTTCCGTTGTTGATGGAAGCTCTGTGGACGTTATAACCTCCGTTGTTGTCGGAAGATCCGTTGTTGTTGAGACATCCGTTGTGGTCGGTAGATTCGTTGTTGTCGGGATATCCGTTGTGGTCGGAAGTTCCGTTGTGGTCGGAAGATTCGTTGTTGTCGGGAGATCCGTTGTGGTCGGAAGTTCCGTTGTGGTCGGAAGATTCGTTGTTGTCGGGAGATCCGTTGTGATAGGAAGTTCCGTTGTGGTTGGAAGATTCGTTGTTGTCGGGAGATCCGTTGTTGTTGGAAGTTCCGTTGTCGATGGAAGCTCTGTGGACGTTATAAGCTCCGTTGTTGTCGGAATATCCGTTGTGGTTGGAAGTTCCGTTGTGGTCGGAAGATTCGTTGTTGTCGGGAGATCCGTTGTGGTTGGAAGTTCCGTTGTGATCGGAAGATTCGTTGTTGTCGGGAGATCCGTTGTGATCGGAAGTTCCGTTGTGGTTGGAAGATTCGTTGTTGTCGGGAGATCCGTTGTTGTTGGAAGTTCCGTTGTCGATGGAAGCTCTGTGGACGTTATAAGCTCCGTTGTTGTCGGGATATCCGTTGTGGTTGGAAGTTCCGTTGTGGTCGGAAGATTCGTTGTTGTCGGAATATCCGTTGTTGTTGGAAGTTCCGTTGTTCTTGGAAGCTCTGTTGTTGTTGGAAGCCCCGTTGTTGTTGGAAGATCTGTTGTTGTCAGAAGCTCTGTTGTCGTCGGTAGATCCGTTGTCGTTGTTAGGACCGTTGTGGTTGGAGGACCGATCGTTGTAGGTAACTCTGTCGTAACTGTCGTGGAAATCGTGGTTGTAGTAGTCGATGTACAAGTATATGTGGTTGTACACATTGTCGTTGACGGATCAAATTTGGTTCCGCTTGGGCAATTATATCGTATTTTTATGAAAGATGCACCCGATGCTATGCATGTAAAATAGGCTGTGCAACCACTAACGGTGGGGTCTGGGAATTTTCCAGCCGCTGTACAGGTTCCTGGCGCTACAGTCGTGCCGACAGTCGTCGTTGTGGGCGAGACTGTTGTCGTCGTTGTAGTACATACATGCACATTTGAGCAAACATTCGATACAGGGTCGAATTTTGTTCCGGTGGCACATGCGTATCGCAATTTGATGAAACTTCCAGAGGATGCCGTGCACGTATAATATGCGGAGCAATCATATACGGCAGGATCGGGAAACCTTCCTGCAGCACTGCAACTGAATGTTGACGCTCGAACGATTCCTCTGTTTAAGCTTAGAGGTTCGCTCTTTTCCAAAGGTTTGTCGATTGGGGTCGCATTTTCTTTTATTGGGCATTGATAGTTGAGTGGACTGTCGCACTTCGAAATCGACGGATTAAAAACTGCGCCATTGACGCAACTGAATTTGAAGCATTAAGTTTTTGCTGGAAGTTGTAGTGGTACAGATGATGTATTTGTGGCACCCGTCCACTGAGTCGTCAGGGAACCTGCCAGATCCTGGACATTCGAAACTCCAGCACGACTGGATACATATCGCTGCTAAAACCTTAAACAAATTTTAAATATTGTTTAATTATTTATTTAGAGACGAATAATAAATTACGAAAGACTTTTGTTTTTTTTATTATCATTGTTCAAGGATTTATTAAAATTATTTATATATCCCCAATATGCTGTACGTAAGGATATTGATCATGAATTGGAAATGGCGGTTGTTTATGGACTTTGGTGGTAAATGTTCAGATTGTGGTAGATTAAATCACCATGGTAAAACATTTGGGTGACCGGAACTATTAATTTTGGAGATTTTTCATGACTGTCTTATTTGCAACAACAATTTTATAATTTAAGACTTATTATAAATTTTCATCTCGTTCATAGATACTATCCTATATTCTAATTTTACATCACAGTTGAAAATTAATGGGAAATTCAAAGGACTCCCAAGAAAATCTCCTCTGGAAATCACAATACTCAACAACCATTCAACAACCAATTGCGTCATTCGATGCGTCAATCCAGTTTTAGATCCACAGCACATGATATTATACACTTGTACTTTAGATATTAAATTTAGAACATTTTTTTATTCACTGACTCAATTAAATTATTCTAAACTTCCGCAAGGCATATTTAATCACAATTTACAAGGTAACAATAGTAAAGAAAAGGTTAAATTTGTAGAAAGTTCCAAACTTACCAAAATCGGTAATATAGGGACGCCTGTCATACTAATGTGTCCTCAAGGCATCTGCCTGGCAATGTAGCATTTGGCTCCTTTTTTATAAACTCGGTGCCAAACACTCCTAATCTTTATTGCCTTATCTCGTGATATGATATTGAAGTTTTTGGTGATTACAAAAGCTTTTGTAATTAAATTTGGTTTATTTGGGGGTATTAGGCGTCTTGGTGGAAACCTCCGTGCTTCACCTTCATTCGGCACGGCTGATAAGATCCAGTTGACGTGACCGTGTTTCCTCCTGGAAATTAAATCATCTTCTTGGATCCTATGAGAGACCGTTACTGGACGAGGTGCAAATTGTTGTCCAACTCGCAATTGTGACGTGTTTTTTTTTTTCAAATCCTGCGCTGTTCTGTCTTAAATGAGCTGCATTAGCACCTCCCTTGACCTGAAAGTAAATTCCAGATAACTGTCTATTGAAGATCGTTTTAAATATGGATGTGCTAATTTCTCTAAATGTGATATCAATTTGGAGAGATTTTTTTTTTCGTTTTTCAGTCACGGATTTAGGCACTTAGAAATCACAACAATAAATTAATTTATTTATCCGTTATATATTTTTTGTATATCCACCAGAGCAAGTATTATCAACTCCCCTCCAATGTAACCGTCAAACACCTGTTAACTGTGTGCTAATTATTAGTTCAAGGTCAACATTTTGCAATATTTTCAAGTCGTTCAAGTTATAACTTATTGTTTTTTAATGGTGGAAGTTGAAAATATAACTTCATATAAATCTCTGCAAGATTCAAGTAGATCTCACGGGCAAGTAGAAAAAAGCACAGCTCATAAACATAATGGCATTGAAGTGAGGTGAGGTTCTACCAAATATTGTCTTGTAGGATGAGAAGATATTAACGATCCATCAACAAAGAAAACAAGCTTGTTTGTTCGAAGTGGAAACATAACTAAGAGCAGCGAGTAGCTATAAAAAAGCGAGGACTTGCTCAGGTCATGATGCAAATTAATATTAAGAAGAAACATTGATCAATACATTTACATTCTTATAATATTTGATAAACCGCCCGCCAAATTTATAATGTATATGTGATAATTGAATCGTTTATAATGAGAGTAGGCAGATCATGTGGTCAGATGATTGGATAAAAGATGGAATGTCTTGAATGGTACCCAAGAGAAGTTAAACCGAATGGCTTATACTTGTATTTATCATATTGTATCACTTTAGAACTTTGCATTTTTTTAATACACTTCGACATACTTTTAATGAATATTTGAAAGAATTTTGCTGTTGAGTTCTATTACATAAGGGTGGAAAACCGTAGTTTTATCATACATTGCGATATAATTTATAAATGTCAAATATTTGACATGCGTATATACGCATGTCGAAGTATCATACTGACGCGTAGGATCTTTTGAATCCTGAATCTACGCTTAACCCCATAAAGAGGTAAGACACAGAGTTGTGTCCGAATTCCAGTGATTTAGAAAAAGCATTCTTACATGTTGAGTTTGGAGAAAAACAGAGACGGAGAGAATATCCTGCAAGTCGGAGATTGTGAATGGGAGACAGACGAAGAGAGTATCTTGTGTACATCGTACGATTGTATAAATCGTGAACCCAAATTTATCGATTAATAATGATATGTGAATATCGAATCGATTTCAAGTGTATTGTCTATGTTTACACTGAAGAAAATACCGAATATTTTGTGCTATCGACGGTGTTTATTTATTTATGTACAAGCTTCATACACGCTGCGACGGTCCTGACTAGGGAATCCAATCCCGAGCCAAATTTAGATCCCAGGATTTTGGATTCCCTAGTCCTGACAGATAAGGGGACTTATATTGAGGATAAGTGGTGTAGTGATTTAAAATCATCTCACTATTCAAAGGGTTATTTTTATAAGTTCGACACTGATGTGAAATTGCACAAAAAAAAGCGTTATTTTGATTTATAGCGTATTTTGCCAATATTAATATTGCTGATCCACAATTTACTTACGTCAAGAATCCAAAGTTTTGGTATGAATTAAGATATAAAAATAATAGGATCCATTGTTGTAATTAACATATTTAATTATTGTATCATTTGTACATGAATGAATGACATTTTGGCACATGCGCACATCGAATTACAATAAACTTGTGTCATCATTGAATATGATATTTTCAAATGCATATTATGTGATGTATTACGCATGCTGATTTGAAATATTGCACTTCAAGTATGTTCATTTGACATGACAAACACAATTACGAGTAAAAACTAGGACACGTGAAATATGACTGAAAATTTATTCGCTGAGTTAATCTGATGGGTCAATGTCAATATTTGATGGCAGATTGTTCAAAAATTTGACCGAATTTCAATGGCACCAACCGCAAATATATTTAACAAATACAATGTCCCAGTGTATTGTTGAATATGATTGGAAGATTTTATTTTATTATACTCACTTTTTTCCACTGGATGAATTTAAATACCGTTCTTAATAGTTTGAAAGCCACTGAATCCACTCATGTGCTTAGTTTTTTTAAAATACACTTTCAGTATTTCATCCATCAATCTCCATTTTCATTGATTTCACTGAGAGTTTGAATAGTTTTTGGACTTTGCAAATCGTGATTTTTGTAGTTATCACAGCCTACTGTAATACAAATGATGACGTTTCGAGGTTCTTTACACTACTGGACGTTTATGTAGATTTTGGTTCAGCAAATGTATAACGGCACATGAAGTGTTACATCACGATTCCATGTTCATAAATGAATATGGTTTGACGTTTTCTGGTACTAATATTATTAAGTCATTTATTATGGCAATTCCAGTAGCATTGCGTTGTAGGGTAGTGGCCAAAAAGTACGCGCTTTCACTTAGTAAATCCAGAGGCATATCATATTTGTATTTATGAAATGTATTATGTGCTTTCATATGTAATGTCCGATTTTGGTAGATCGAAACAATATTCTAATCATGTTCTAGAAAATAATGATCGTTAATATTGATCATAATTCCTTATTTTTGGTTATAATAAGGAATTATTAGTCAGGTAAAAAATAGTCTATTTGTAATCATCGAAGTCTATTGGCGTCATCGTATCAACTCGTGTGATATTCAAATTTTTTAAACGTATTAAACTTATTATTTAATCGGGTAAAATGCAATGTATGATGGATTGGATACATATAATGACTTCAAAAGGTATTGTAAATTATTATTTTAACCCTTTGAGTAGTAAGCTAATTTAAAATCATCATATACATAGATGCTATATTTGCTTGTCCGCCACTTATCGTCGTATAAATCCACTTATCTGTCAGGATCATCACAGCATGTATGAAGCTTGTATTTAAATAAATAAACAATTTCGATAGCATACAATATTCGGTTATTTCTTTGCGTAAACATAAACAATGCACTTGAAATCGACCCATTATCATTCACATATCGTTATTAGTCGATACATTTGGGTAACAATACAGTCGTACGATGTACGCAAGATACTCTCTATGTCTCTATTTCCCATTTACAATCTCCAAACTGCAAGATTCTCTTCCCGTCTCTGTTTCTTCGTCAAACTCAACGTACACTCTCACTCTCCGTATTTGTTTGTCTCCGAGCTCAGCGTGTCAATTTTTAGATTGTAAAAGATAAATACATATTATTAACAAAATACGGGATTGTTCAATAGTTCTCATTGTGGGTCTTCATTTAAAAAACAAAATTTGCTTAACGAAATTAAATAAAAATTTAAAAAAATATACATTAAATAGCGGCAACAATAGTGTCTTAGACAATGATAAAGCTAATATCACAATGTAGCAATGTGTACATGCGAATCTGATATTCTTATATTATATATGAAAATTATTTTGCAATCGAATTTAAAATGAGTTATGATTCAAAAACAAAGTAAAATGACACCCTTGCATTATTTCAGAGTTACGCAATTTGTACTCACTTAACACCTTTCTAGAGCGATTTTAGCAGCTTCATACACCGCATTGTTTGCCCGTGTTTTTTTTTTATCATTGTTTCATAATTTAAGATACCGTTTTTTTATGTTGTTTACCTTAGAAGCTCCATTTTTATTAGCGTGCATTTTAGAAAACTCCTTTATAACGTTATCGTAAATATGACTTTAGTCATACAGTAAATTCAAGGCTCTGCCATGGACTTTCTTTCAAGGTTCTGTGATAGACACAAACGTAACAGATAACAATATTATTTGGAATTTTTTTATTAATCAATTATAATTTTTGTCCGCAGTTTATCTATTCATCTCGAAATACAATTCCGTGCATTGGATCTTTTATACTACTGTCTATTGGATAAGTGATACATTTGCAGAAATATTTGTTTTACAATACAAATTTAAAAAATATTGACGTATTAGTATATTTTTTTTATTTTTTTTTTTTTTTATTTATTTTTGTTGGAGGTTGTGACCTTAGGGCCAATGCCTCCCTGATTGTACATGGTTGGTCATTAATGACCACAATTGTTATTATTTACATTATTTTGAAAAAGCTATATAATACAGCGTCTTAAAGATACAATAGAAAATATATACAAAAAAAAGATTATACAAATAAAATATAAAAATGAAATATTAAAAGAATAAAACATGCATGTAAAGAATATATAAAAATAAAATAAAGTAATAAAAATAAAAACATATGTAAAGATAATAATAAAAGATTTAAAGATAACATTATTTTGGAATTTTGATACGTAGTTTAGACTAACCGATACCCTTTTTTGGGTATCGGAATCTGCGTATGTTCCTTGTGACCTTAACACCAAGTATCGCCTTCGGGCGGCGATTCAAGCTGCTCGAGTAGGAAGATAGGGAATTTATGATGGGATTTGGTACCTTTTTTAGGGAATCAAAGAAATTGGTAGAAAGGTACTCAATGTGATCTTTGATGGGAGGGATGTTTGCTTCGTATTGAAGTTGGGAGTTCCGGAGATACCAGGGAGCTCCAAACGCTCGTCTTATAGCAATGCTTTGTAATGTTTTCAATTTGCGATTGTCGCTCTGCCGGTATCCCCAGACTGGAGAGGCGTAGGTCATGATGGGACGTATGAGGGATTTGTATAAGAGCAATTTGTTCCTGATGGACAACTTGCTCTTAATACATAGGATGGGCTTTAAGGCGGCTAAGGCTCCGCGAGCTTTTTTGGTGACACTGTCAATGTGCGGAGCCCAAGTGAGTCTTGAGTCGAAAATTGCTCCGAGGTATTTGGTCTGTTTGACCCATGGGATGGTTCCTGATGGGAGGGTGAGAGGAATTTGATGGGATTTTTTCTTCTTCGACAACCCCATGGCGAACAGCACCGCCGCGCTCTTTTTGGCATTTACCGCTATTCTCCACCTAGAGTTCCAGACGCTTAGCAAGTCTAATTGAGATTGCAAGCGCCTGCAAATCAAGTTCATATCGGTCGACTGCGACATTATGGCGGTGTCGTCCGCGTAGAGAGCGATCGAATCAGAAGGATGATCGGATTTGGGAATATCGCTGGTGTATATGGAAAATAATATAGGGGCGAGAATGGATCCTTGGGGGACACCCGCGGATATGGGACGGATATTTGAAAGGATGGAGACATTTTTGGCGCGAAAAGAACGTTCGGAGAGGTAACTATCAATTATGCGGATTGTGGAGTCGCGGAATCCGGCGGAGAGGAGTTTGTACAGCAGTCCTTCGTGCCAGACCTTATCGAAGGCTTTGGCTACGTCTAGGAAGACGATACCCGTACCCATTTTCGTCTCCATGCCCTCGTGTATGAATTCGGTGACACGGAGGAGCTGGTGTACGGAGGAGTGAGCCCTGCGGAAGCCGAATTGTTCGCAGGGGAGGACATTGAGGGATTTTGCTTCAGATTCAATGCGTGACAGAATTGTAGCTTCGAGGATTTTGCCTGGAATGGACAACAGACTAATGGGTCGGTAGGAGGTTGGATCATAATCACACGAATGTGGCTTGCGTATAAAAATTGTATTGGCAGTCTTCCAGCCGGTCGGGAAGTGATTAAATCGTAGGCAAGAGTTGATTATCCTAAGCAGTGCGGAGAAGCCGGTATTGGGGAGAAGTTTAACTGCTAAAGGGGGAATATTATCTGGGCCAGGGGATTTTTTATTATTTAGTGTTTTTATAAATCGCGCAAGCTCCCCGGGGGAGGAATAAGGAATTTGTGTAGATAGAGGGGAGAATCGGAAGGAGCGAACCGTCTCGTAGACGACACGATCAGTATCCGGGTCTGTCGGCGAATCTAGTGGTGAGCACTGCGCTTGCAGACTATCCGCGAAGACGTTCGCAATGTCTTGCTCAGAGTAAACAAAGTTACCTTGCGGATCTTTGAGAGGAGCAATTTTGCTATGTGGTCTTTTGAGGGACTTAGCGAGTTTCCAGATGGAGTTGTCTTGGGTGGACAATCGGGAGATTTTTTTATCCCATCTGGCATTCCTGAAGTTGAGAACAGCCGTTTTGACTTTAAATTCTAAGTTATTGAGCAGAACTTTAGACTGAGGGTCACGATATATTTGCCAAATTTTTCTAGCTCTGTTTTTTTCCCTGATAAGGGATTTTATGTTATGTGGGAGATCTAGACGGTCCCTATAGTTTGGGGTGGAATCGTGTGAAGCACTTTGAATGGCGGAATTGATTTGATAAGTGAATTTATTAACTGCAGTCTCAATATCTGATATTGAGTGCAATGCTTCAGGAAGTTTGATGGTTGTAGATATAGCCTTTTTATATGTTTCCCAATTGATGGATTTTTTAGGTTCCATAAAGAAGATATTTGCATCTAAAGAGATATCAATAATGATAGGGTCGTGGTCTGAGGAGAGATCGCTGACAACTTGAATATTGTAGTTCCATTTATTTTTGAAATTTTTAACTATAGCTATGTCTAAGATATCATGGACTCCACGGTGTCCGAAATGAGTGAAGTATATTTTTAATGTTTTGTGTTTCTTTTTTAGTGACGAAATTAGTCCGCTATAACTTATCCTCGTTATTGCGTGCTATTCTTGTTTAAAATCGGAAAACATGAATAAGAAGCGAATCAATTCTATACACTGAAAATAATAGTTTACAATGATATGGAGTTGAAAACTAGAAGCGGAAGATTAATAATCATGGGAAAGATTCAAAAGTTTGACTATTGGTTTTCAAATGAAATGGTTCTCAAAAACTGAAGAATTGTATTTTTCTTCTTGCTCGTTACGGTTTTACAGAAATACCATAAAGAAAATGGAGATAGGTTCTATCGCTGAATTACATTTTTCCAATATTTCGACTTTTAAAAATATATTCTCCAAAGGAATTTACAACTACTTACGGAACTATAGCTATTTTAGTGACGAGGCAACTTGGCCGGTCCTATCATAATGAAATCTTTTAACGCGTTTTTCCGGAAACTATTTTTTTCAACGCGGTTGACATCATATCTCAAGTTTTAATTAATTAATTTACTTCAAACTGGTTACGAACCTTTTCTATATAACCCTCTATTATTCGTACAAGATTTATATCAAAATTTATTTTTTAACTATTTAAAAAAAATAAAACTGACAAAATAAGGCCAAAAAATAACTTGACTAATTTTTTTTAAACAGTCGCCATTTTGTGATATTTTTTGTGATTTTTATTGTGTATTTGTTGTGGACTATAGTGACATCTTTACTAATTATGAATTATATTTTTGGAAAGAGAAAATCTACACAGAACAATGATGACATTGACACTGGGTATACTATTTCTTTCGAAGAAGAGAGTGATTTTGAGTCATATCGAAAATTATCATACAGCGATGATAGTTTGTAATTAAAATAATTAGTATTTCTCTAGCGGATATCTGGCATTTGAGATGCCAGATGTCAGACATTTTTAAAATTTTACCAGTGATGCAAGACGTCCTTTAAATGTTACCAAAAATGTTATTTTTTAATTGCCTTATTGTTTTCATGTTTTTTTTTATTAACTTTTTTATGCGGTTTTGGATATATTTTATATAGCTGTTTCAAAGTTATGCGGTTTTTAAAATCCATGGAACGCATCTTCACTTTTTCTATGTAATTCATAGCTTTTTTTGTGCGATTTTCCGTGGGACGCATCTACCGCACAAAAAAAAGGTTTAAATTTAGTTAATAGAATTTTACTAAAGGCTTCAGCAGAACATATTTTAACGCTTTTATTATAAAATATTAGGGGTACCCATAGGTAATGTCGTATTTTTGATGCACTAAATTCAAAATAGTTTAATTCAGATTTAATTTATATTTTTATAAATAATCGTATTATAAAGGATCAATGTTATTTTTAAAATTTCAAATTAGTTCAATAAATATTATTATATATGGCTAATATTAGAAGAAATATTATTTATTTCCATTTGTGTGCTTTATTTTTTTCAATGTGTGATATTTGCTTTTGAACATTTTTAATCCTTTGAAGGTACTCCATCCAGTATCATATCTTCATGCCATAATACTATAGGTCACTAATTTTTAATAAGGTCATAATTGTTTCAATCACGGTTCGATGATACATCAAGAAGATAAATTTTATGACCGACGACACAATCAAATTATTGTCGCAATATGAGTCGTTTTCCCAGCGTGTCTTGGATGCATAATCGTTTTCAGATGTGAGATAGACCCTAATATTCCCACATCATAGATGAGCAGCCATGACCCCGATTCCATGAAATGTGTTTCACATAATAAATGCGAAAGAGCAAATCCATTGTGCAAAATTAATCATTGATTAGGCTGATAGCAGGATATGCGGGATATCTGATACGAGTCCCAATTTTACGAGGTTGTAATCCACATTTCCAAAAAAATTATGTCATTGTCGAACATAAGAGTGACATGCTAAGTAATTGCATAATAGATTGATCAAATTACTTCTAATTTTATTGCACAGTACTGTAATGAGAGTATGAAGCGCCTGTAGCGATTGTATAACTTACCTCCCCTGTTATTCATTTTTTAAAAATTAAATTTTACTCTTATAAATTAAATATATTAAATACTATTTACCTCATCAAAATGAGTTGCCTGTAAACAGGATGTTTGGCACATAGACCGACACAATTTTTTAGGATGTTAGGGAGGTCTTTTGCTAGGTTTCACATATAGGCCCTATGTCTTAAGTGTCAGGGTTGTCGAAATAGATTATTTTTTTAACATTTTGAAAAAAATACCCATAATTTTACCTTTAAATCATTATAAATTTTTAATATGTGCTTGTAATAGCACGAAATAACTGTTTTGTATTTTGTAATGTATTTTTGATCTAAATAAATCATGATGTTATGCAATTGGTTTAAAGTTACTTTTGAGTTTCCAAAGTCACATAAAATGTTAAAACGATTGAGAAATGTCAATTTCTAAATTCTTAAAAACAAAAAAACTAACAACTATTTTAAACTTTGTTTTAAGGTGTTCTCTAAATTATCCTTTAGCGTGGACTGCCAGGAAACATGATCAAATGAACTACCACCTAACTCAGATCCTCACCGGGCATGGATGCTTCGGGAGCTATCTGAAGAGAATAGGCAAGGAAACAGGCCTGGAGTGCCATCACTGCGAAGAAAATAACGATGATGCCAAACATACGACTTTCGTCTGCCCGGCATGGCATATTGAAAGGGACAATCTCCGCCATGAGTTGGATTCCGACTGTGATCCGCTCTTGCCGAACAATATGATCCCTTCAATGCTCAAGGATGTCAGGACATAGGAATGCGTGGAGCAGCTTTATCAAGTGCAGCAAAAAGAAGACGCTGAACGAATAAGGAGAAGAAGGCAAGTGGAAACACCCTCAATTACTGATTTGATTTCGACCTGACCGAATGACAAGGGACAAAGGAGAACACACATCCGAATGACAGGGATAGATACACATTGCTGCCACTCTTGAGCAATACTTAATTAGTAGCCAGGTGGCAGCTGAAGGAGAGGAGGGGTCTTAGTGGGTAACTGGATTTACAATTTTGGAATTAGTTTAATTTTAGGTTTAATCCTTATTTCAACTGTAGTTGTCTAAAGTAGCATTTCCTCTATCATTTTTGCAAAGGCGACGATTAGTCTTTCAATTTGGATTTTTTTTGTGGGCACCTTGATTCTTTTGCACCTCCCTAGACAAAGAAATCCAGCGGTGTCAGGTCTGGAGATCGTGCGAGCCACGGAATAGGGCTGCCAAAAGAATTAATTTACACAACAGGTGTCCGCAAAAGAAAACCTAATTGAAGGAATAAGTGAACCACTGGGTTTGGCGCACGCCGTGGAGCGGCAGGGTAGTGTTGTCAGCGGGGGGCGGGGCAGAGGTTCTTTTGATTGAAGTAATTAATGGCGGACAAGTGCGCAACGGCAGCCGGATAAGTAAAATAAAACTCGAATAGCATTTGAAATTGACCCTCCTTTGTCAGTTATAATTTGCAAATTGAAGCCTGTCATAATGATTGATTGATTTTATTTTCATATTTAAGAGACACACATTGCATAGATTCTTCAAATTGTTTATTTTAAATACAAGATGGTGGACGTGAAAAGATGATTTGCTCTAGTTGAAATCGGATTTTGTGTTTTTTGTAGAGTTTCTGAACTTGTTTTCTTATAATTCAGGATGCAAAAAACACCTTAGCATTCATATAAAACAAACTGTTTTTTTCTTATTGCTAAACAAACTCTGCATATCCTTTTTGGTGAGTGGAGCGAGCTTCTTATTCTTGTAAATGCAACTCTTTGCTTTTGGTCTTGGTTTGGTAACCAGGATTTAGTTTTTTTTTAAATCAAATAATTGCTGGACTTCGCGGATTTTTTTTAGATAATATATAGCTGTTGAATTTTGTACACAACAAATATCATCATCATTATGTGTACGTAATTCATTTCGGGACTAGGGTCTCTAATATTCCTGTTGAAGGAACGGATCACATCCATACTATCATATATCCCGATGTATGACTTTTATTTGTGAGAACTCATCCAGTGGGTCACCCAAGTGAACGTATGGAATAGACTTTATCAATAGGAAATTTCAAGTTCCAATTTTAGATATTAAGCAGCTTTCTATAAAATATAATGAAAAATTATTCAAGATAATCATTTTTCAGTTTGGAAAATGTGCTTCCACAGAAACCCAGACAACATATGCATTAAATTTTGGAATTGTGTATAAGCGCGATCTCGCAAGCGTATTTGAAAATCTAAAAATTTGAAAAAAATATCTTGTAAATGTATTTTTTCTCTCATTATTGATAGATCTTTCAAATATATAGGATTGATATTTTTTCCATAACCCGATTATAAATCCGGATTTATGCGAGTTCAGGAATCAGTCTATTGCTTTTATGTCTTGTCATACATTAGTGTCGGCTGGAAATGATAAGCAAATGTATGGCATACCGCAAAAAGGATAATACCTGGGACGCTTTATGCACTTTATTGTAACAATTTGTCAAACACACCAGTACATACTTTGTCATTGCCACATTTCGTGATCAATTTAATTTTATGAATTCAATAATGTTGAAAGCGAAGATCGACCATTAAGCGTTGCGGTTGGATTCGAGTGCCATTTTCCGGCAAAGAAAGTGAAAATCCAGGTTTGTTCGTGATCCGAAAGAGCAAAATACGTGATTCACTTAGAAATCGATCAAGGTGACCAACTGATTTACGGTACCTATGCTGTTTCAAATATTGTCTTCAATTATTCCAGACATGAGCGAGATACATCGCGTAGTTGCAAAGGAAAGCGTTTGAAGAATAAGTAATCTTTGTGAGTTAAGAAACCGTCGATGGCTTTATTTGCTTGGAATGATCGAAGGCTGACGTGAAAAGACTTAATTGAATAACGTTGCCGCCGATAGCTCAACAACAGGCTTCGAAATAACATTTCTGAGAGCTGATGCTGTCATCTAGACAATTTATTGCAGATCAGAGCAACAATACCAACATTCAATAAATCAGCGACTGCAATCATCTGGTTCTTAGTATTTGTTTCCTTCTATTTTCGATGCTTGATGAAGCTTAACAACCTCTTTAGCATTGCGGTCGATACGATCTGATTTCATTTGAATATGGTGATTTTGCCGATGAGGTTTTTGTGATAAGAGCTAACACGACTTATTAATCTACTGATTTCCATTTTTATTTCTTTACGATTGTTCATGGAATACAATTATAACGTAAATCGAGAGACGATTGTATATTCGTCGAATAGACCACTAATCTCATTTAAGAACATTTAAGAAATTATCATTTATATGAAAGTCTATATGCCAGCATTTAATGCAAAAATTTACAGAAAAAATGTGTATTAAAAAATGATAAGCTGCTATTTAAAATATACAACAAAGTCCATGTTGTTGTGTAAGAATATTTGATCGGACCGAGACCGGAGCGAGATCGAACCGTTACTGGCACCATAGTGTGGATCAGGCCTTATCCATTGAGCTCGGAGACAGACAGAGACAGAATGAGAACGTAGCGCAGTTCGGGAAACAGAGATAGAGAACTTCCCCGCACACATCGCACGATTGTATAGATCGTTAGCCTAAATTTACCGACTAATAATGATTTCGATTTCAAGTTTGTTATTTGTTTACTTGAAGAAATGACCGAATATTGTGTGCTATCGACAGTGTTTATTTATAATTGACTCTGCATCGGAATTGAAGATTGTCCTTACGCTGATGAAATGAAAACCATTTTGGGTTCTACCTTATATTAGCTTTGTTTTACTATTCCATTATGACTGTCCGTCTTTCAGGCTTTTTATCAGCATCAAAATATATTTGATTCCAGGATAAATTCCCACCCTTATCGAATGATTTATACTATATCATTAAAAAGCTGTCCGATTAAAAATTAATTTAAATCATACTAGTCTAATTTGAGCGTGTGATAAAATATTGAGTTTTGCGATCGGCCCTTCATTTATCATTCTTCGTGTATGAATAATGAACAATTTCGTCTGGAACGCCTATACTGTTATCTGGAATGTAAAATTGAACCCGTCAAGAAGATGATTATGTTGTTGGACAAGGGTATCCAAAAGGATAGAAGCTAGTTATGATACCAAACATTTTTTAGCCTGGCAGTCATAACACAAGCTTAGAATAAAGGCTCATCATCAAAAGCTAATTATTTATTTGGCATCCTGTGGATACAATCAGTATCATTTTCTTTTTGACCCCCGATGCACTCAATCTAGACATGCAGCCCGATGAATGAGCACCGAAATTCGAATGGACGTTTTAATTTAGGGCTATTCGTATTGAAGCGTCCAAGATCTACAATTGTATAGAAGCACTTGGATCTAATGAATAAATATTTGATGATGAGAACTGTGTGGATTCAAATGCGTTGGGTGCTAATGTGTGTGAAAATCACAATGGATGCGAGAAAAACGATATTATGACGATAGCATATGGATTGGAAATTATCATATAAATAGGCGGAAATAAATGGAAAAAAGGGGACTTTTGAATTTTTTTTAGAAATCATGATAAATTAAAGGAACGTACTAACATAGTTACTACACACCTTTAGCTTTTTATTTAGTGAGTTTCCTTCGTTTTACATTTTAAATTTATTCAAGATACTCATTGAATTGTCTTCATCCATATATTGATGTAAGTTAGCTATATTTATCTTTACAGAAGTTTTCCAAAGAAATTTCATATATTCTTTATATTGCTTTAAATCAGCTGGCGACAATTCGTGAGGCACCCAAATATTATTGGAACTAATTTCACTATAAACTATCACTTATTATACCACTATCACAAAATTAATAGCCTAATGTAGATTGAATAACATTTTAAAAAAAACATGTATGATTTTGCACTGACAGGCCAATTTTAATCTCAGATATATAATGTTTTATTTTTAGCAGACGTTATATTGTTATAAAAAAGAATCAACAATACGAAATTAGATCTGAAGTGCTTTACGACTTGCGGAAAGTCGGTAAGGCCACAATTGAACTACCAGCTTTGATATGGAAGTAATTGTATTTTAAGAAGTTGATTCATCTCTGAAATAATTTGAGTTGTCTAATTTTAGCTAAAACAGAGATTTATTAAATCTGCATTTTATATAGCATATTTTAATGAAAAGTCAATCATCATCATATTTTATCGTCGAACTCCTCTTCGATTTACTATGTAATTTATTTTCTGTCACTTCAAACTATCCAATATTAAAATAATTACTTATCAAATATTTTTTGGAAATATCTATGCAATCATGCTACTTATCCACCCCAAATGAGACGGCGAGTTCGGATGAATCATCCCCTTGTCTGACTCCCGTTGGAGTACACTTTATTGATTGATACAGACACACATATCCTCGATAGAATCATCAGCTTATTTTTGAGATTACCATCTCTAATATGATCATCCAGAGCTTTTATCGGTCGGTGCTGTCGTAAGTCCAAGTCAAATATCGTAATAGAAATTTGGACGGCTTGGAACAAAAAATGAGCTTGGGATGGATATCATATCACTCCAAAACATATTTTTATCAATATTTACTAAAATATAAATAGCATAAACTGATGGAGACTATATTCCTCTATAAACTTTTACTTCATTTTTTTCACAAAATCCGCAATATTAGCAGCATCCCCAAATTCCAGGTAGGGTGTTAATGGTTATTTGGTGTAGGTATATTGTGTATTTATGATCTGTTATACAACGTTGGGATCACACAGGTAGATATAACTTTGGGGTGCCTATTATGTTAGACTGGCAAATGGCTCAGGTAAATTCTGGACAGCTTACATTAACATTCCAATGACGGTTCTCAAATTGCCCTCAAAGGAATGGCACCGACAATAAATCGGTACAATTTGTCCGACTAAATGATCATCCCCTCTATATAAAATGGGCATTCGATATTAAACATTATTTTGCATCAATATAGATATAAGATAGCCAGCGAAAAAAAGTGGTTAATTGTACACTTCTTTGAATTCAAACCAAGAATATAAAACTTTGAGAAACTGTGCTTTCCAGGGCTGTTATTTGGAAACGCATAAATAGTGAACAAGAGCTCCCACTGTTGCTGATAACAACGTGAGAGTGCATTTTCCATAATAATGACTTCTTTGTAAAATAGGAGATATCGTATTCCAAGAACTCAGGTATTCAAGAAATATTTTTTAACGCTAATGAAGGTCCTAAAGTTACAGAAAAAAATGTCAACAAAAATATTGAATTACTCATCGGCTTTGGTAGGATATTTTTTTATACACTGTACCAACAAATAGTTAGAGTTTAAACTTTCTTTGAATCCTATGTCGGCTATGCGATGTAATTTTTTTACGACTTTTTGATGTTGGCTGTGAATTTATGAATGGTATTAAGTGTATAAATTTGTCTTATAGAGGATTTTCATCATCCTTCGGAAGGCCACGGCCGAATTCCCAGGGGTCCTTTTATACGGCTTTAAAACGCATTAATAACTGTTTGGTCGTAAAAATTCGGAAACATTTATTATGAAACAGGTCTTAATGTATCTTTTACCAGATGCTTCTAAAACCATTGCTGAATAGATGTCATTTTAAAAAAATGTATCGATTAATTTATTTTTTAATTAATTTCAAGGGCCTTACGCCGTCCATGAAATTAAACTCAACCGATGAAAAAAAGGCCTCTTATAAACCATGGAATATTTTTTTATTGAATTTCTGCTGAAATGGAAAATCATTTTACTGTGCCAATATATTTGAAAAATTTGATTAATTTATTTAGCCGATCGTTAATGTCCAGAAAATCCAGAAAATACTGGAGATAGCGTACAACCAGTCTTTGTTCCTTAATTACATACAAAAATTTGATTTCGGCAAAAACGTTTTAAATATATGATATTTCCGATGCTCTCTATTTAAATATGTTATTGAGGCAAGTTCGATTAAATTATCAAAGAGAAAATAAAGTTTGAAAAATTTATATTGTAGTATTAATATAATTAAGGCTCTTTCGTTTGGTTGCAATTGAAGCATCCGCTTCCGGGCGGCTAGCCCCAGGGGAACCCAAATTCTAGCACATCACTCAATAAGTTCGTACGATGACAAAATAGTCCACAAAATAGTTTTGGTCGATCGTAAATTCAAGTTGCGCGAGATAGCCGACACTTTAACGTAATCAGAAAGTAATGTATTCACTATTTTGCATTTATTCAACATTTACGCATGAGGAAGCTCTGTTCGAAGTGGGTACCGCGTTTGCTCACAACCGATCAAATGTCAGCGCTTAAGGTTTTAGCCTCTGTATTTTGGTGTTGTTATTCATCGATTACCTTATAAAAGGAAGAAACATCAGGAAAAAACGAAAAAAATGTAAAATGAAAAAAGTCCTACGAATTTGTTGAATGGGTGAAATTCTTTAGCGCTGAGATTGTATAATTTTATTGAAATATAAATAAATACAGTTAAAAAAGGGAAGAATAGGAATCATTTTGAGGTTCACTTTTTGAGCATCGCATAAGGTCTCATCGAGAAACACCCTAGCTTTTATCTAAAAAGGAGGGATTGGATTTCATGTACTCTAAAAAACCTTTTTCTAGTAAAATCAATACGGTTGTCTTGAGTAGTTTTAAATTATCTTCCAAAGAAGTGCTACTTCAATATCGAGTGCATGAATGATGTGGATCTTTTCCTATAAATGTAGTCGTGCAGTGATTGTAATTATGAATCAATCCCAAGAATAATTGATTGTTTAAGAAAAATTCATTTTTATAAGGAAGAGTAAAGCTTTTAGATACGTGTGCTAAAAATCGTCTTAAATAGCTACAAACTATATTGAAACAAGTTTATCCCTATGTGTACCCTACAAGACTAATAAAATTAACGAAAAACCACATTTTTATTTACTACTAGCGAATACCCGGTATGCGTTGCAATGCCATAAGCGCTTAATAATTATTTAAAAAGAAACGCAGTACGTGGTTTATTGCTTCAGGTCACGTGTAGCGCGAGCCAAAGAGCTGGGATCCAAAAGCAAGCTTTCGTCTCGAAAGCCGATCCTTTCTCTCCCCGTCCCCGCAGCCCAAACTTCATTTCACCAGACCAATATGCGCCAACATGGTGCATCTATACAATATTTTTACTATGTCTATGTTATCCCCAGAAGTGTAAACAGTAAGTTAATGAAGTTTTATCGCAATCGGATGACCGGTATGGAAGCGCATTAAATACGAACACACAAACATTGATTTTTATATATTAGACTATACTTATGTTGGGTGATTTATATTCATTTAAATATTGTACAATTATTTTCTTTGCTTTGTATACATCTTTAAATGGGTGTACAATGTAATGCAAAACGATTGGGAAACATTGAGCGCAAAGAATCAAGTTAAAATGTGCACTTTAACTGTTACGCATTCTCAGTAAACCACACCCAACATGCATTCTGGACGTTTGACGGTAGCAATTTTAAATATAATATCAATATAATTCCTTTTATAAGATATGTAATAATTGTATGAATATAATATCAACGATATGTTCAATCAATGGGCTTAGAATTATTTTTATATTTATTAAAAACGACTGATATATAAATAAATGCGATTTATTTTTGTCATCTGAATTTTAATGTATTTATTACTGCTTGTAATTTAAGCACAGTGTATTTTTTAAATTGGTTTAGATTTTGGAAAATCGTTAAATCTGCTCGAAGATCTCTGCTCGGTGCGGTTTAAGCGAAGTGATTTAACCAGTGGTGTATTATGATGGTTGACTCGACCTCACCTGAAGAAGTGAAATGGCTCTCAGACTATAAAGACTCTGGCTGTGGTTACATCGGTTTATTTGAATGCCTGCACTCGGGTAGAACGTGGAGATCTCTCATTGCGCGGTTTCACCATACGATCGCGCAAATCAAATTTAAAACATCCTTAATAATTAAAGGACGAATCGACATCAAACAGCGAACATTATTTTGTGAATACGCGTGTTTTAATTATATACATAATTGCGTTGATATAAAAATACAAGTGAAGTGTTCTTGAGAAATGATCATCAAATTTTTGACATCAAACAGTGTGTGTTGACAGTTTTGAAAAATTGGAACTTGGTGGGGACTTGAAAGTGAACGAAAAATTATGCCGTAATATTTGGATTGACATTTGATTCTAAGAACTCATGAAAATGGAAGGATATAAGGTAAGGATACGCGCTTTATAAATGTGCTTATTATTTTTATTTGTAAAAAAATGTTTAGGGCTATAATCATTTATATGTCGTTGTTTTGTGAAATGACTATTAAAAAAATAGCACTGTGGATTTGCTGGTGTATTTTTAAAAACACCATATCATTTCCCACGGATGTCATAAAATAGAACGCCTAAATAAAATCGCAGTTGTTTGAACAATATAAAAACAACTCTCGAATTTAGCATCACAGTTGTGGCTTATTTCATAAATTTATATATCAATATACAATCAAATTTCTTAGATATGTACTTTTTTTTATTCATATGCATATATGTAGCAATATAAGAAATTAATGTTTATATCATGGGATTTAAGGGATGCGATCGATATTGAAGACTTCATTTGGCAAATGTTTTTTATTAGGGTGGGGGCTATAATTTAATTTTTTAGCTTTTAAACCAAATTTAATGCTTACAAAAATGTGAAAAAAATGGCTATTGTTTTGTCAGGTAAATATTAAAATTTCGATTGCTAGAAATTTTTAATTAAGTCCAAATCATCACACGGTGTTTATAGTCGAATTCCATCATCTGTGTCATACATGCATCGAATCGAATTTTATTTGTGAACACTCACCCAACGGGCCACTTGGATGAACGCATCGAAGGGTGCTATGTTAGAATATATTCAAGCGCCAAATTTTGAAAATATGTCTTAAATACATTTGCAAAGTAAAAGCAGTTGATATTTCTTAGGTTTAAACCTAAAGGCGCTGGCGGATATGATTACATTTTAAAATATACTAGCGCTTCATAAAGCCATGTCAAATTAGATATTATTATATTAAATCGCTTTAAACGTTGTGAGAGCATCCGCCCGGATAATATTGCTGGCGGGTTCCTTTATTTTTTGAATCTCAACCAGATCTTTGATCTTCCACACTCGTCTGCGATTGTCACGGTCAATGTTAAATCTACTCCATCGACCATATGATCATCAATGAATTAGACGCTGGTAGAATGCGTTTCTTCACCAAACATCTGTGCAATGTTTGCGTCCCACAAACACATTTCAGCCAAATCTCATAGCAGATAATCGCGCCAGGCAGTCGCACTCAAACGCGACTCGCGTGCCGTTTGTCCAAACGATCTCATTTGCAAAAACCACTGCTCATAAATCATTACATTGACCTTTTGATTGCCGGTCACGTTCAATAGCACGAAAGCCATTGACACATGCGCTCAAAAGGTGAAAATATCTGTCAAAAAAACGACACATTTGACCTATACGCAAAATTTTAGACCAGTCAGAGTGAAAGTTTTCCGAGAAAAGAACGAAAACATACTTCATATCTTCGAGTGTTCCATTAATACACTCATAAATGCTCTTGTTGCCCGAGACGAAATAATCAATTAAAAAGAAACGAATCGGCTACGTTCGAAACGTGTGAGATTCTTGCCTTACTCATGTCATTTTTAAATAAAGCATGAAAATGTGCCAAACGTGCCATTGTCTCATATGTGAGTCGACTGTATAAAAATCTAAAGGCATCCTCATTATCAAATTTGATCCATGACCCATAAATCATTAACCTGAGATAATTATCCATATTAATCGCCTTGCTATACGATCTGCCTTACTCCTAATAATAATATGCCACTCAACGTTTCATTATGTACACTATTTATTATACTTTACTAATATTTATTATTCAAACGAATACTGTCTCATGTCGATTCAATTCAATCTGTTTTATTAAGAAATTTTTTTACTTATCTATGCATTTTATAAAAAATATTATCTCTGTTTTTACAACAATATATCCAATTAGTACTCAAAATAATGTTAACATGGATAGTCGATAAATTCCAGATAAATTAATTGATCGTTAATAGATTATATTATTCGGGGTATATAACTTCAATAACGACTTAAATCTAAAATAAATAAGTAGAACTCAAAATGGTTTTCGTTTTGTTGCTTGACGGTTTTTGGTAATTAGTTGTACTATACTCATCAAGAATAAATTGTGATTTTTAAATTTAAAATTTAACAACTCACTTTACAATGGATCGATTTTCGACAATAAGTAAGACAATTCGATATCCTCCTTATTTTCCAGACATCGCTCCATCTGATTTTCATATTTTTTTTTTAGATATATGCGGATTTTTTTGGATGGGAAAAATTCCAAAACAAACGTTGATAGGTGAAAAAAAATAAATAGAGAGAGTTTATATCTAATGATGGAAAATATATTTTGAAATCATCATCATCATAGCGCAGCCACTAACAGTCCACTACAGAACTATGGGCCTCTTCAATATCCATTCATAGGAAAGGGGTTACATCCATTTCGTCTGTATCATACATTCACCTCCTCATTCGCTCGATATTGAGGTAGCATTACCACCGAGTTTTATTTTGAACGCTCACCCAACGGGTATCCTGAGTGAACGTATTGACGAACACTTTCGCGAACGTCTCGATAAGGAGTTTGGGGGGTTTGTAAAGACTGAGTTTTCATAGGAGATGGTGGAAAACTACTCTAGACGACCTTTTTGACTCTACTGGAAAGGGGCTTTCTGGAGTACAAGGAGTCCAGTCCCCCCTTTCCTCGCTAGGGCGTTGCCGGGTAGGGTGAAGACATACGAGACGCTTAAGTGCATCTCGGATTCGCTCCTACACACAACTGAGGGTTCTCCCCGTCACCGTACAACTTACCCGAGCGAATTCGAAACTGAGTGGTTTCGCCATTTTTTCAGGTTGCCCCTCTCAGTTCGGCGATTACAAAACGATATAGAAGTCAACGGAAGACAATGTTGTTTTTCGTTGCAAAGTAAAGATCATCAAATGCATCTCCTCGAGGCCGTCTTCTTGGTGTTCTTCTTGTTCCTGCTCCGTTCCTAGAGCCTCTCGGATCCGAACCGGTGAGGTTCCTCGAGTTCCATACTGCTAAGTAGGGAAGACCATGCAAGAGACAACGAGCGACATGCAAGTTAAGATTCGTATAAAAAGCAATGAATAGTATATAAACTGGATATCAGCTTGCTGTTAGAAGAGTATTTAAGTATCTACTCTGTAAAAAGGTACTAGTCAAGTGGCCAATAGTTAAAATACATAAAATCGTATAAGTATAATAGTTAGGAGTAGTCAAATGTGGTTAGGCCGCAAAAGTATTAGTCAAATTGTATTAGCAAGGGGTAGTTATGTCGCATCACAGTATTCGAACTTTGACGTTTAGTGTCTACCGGGCACAATCAAATAATATTTAATCGGTCAGACTGGGAGTAACTGGAAACAAATATATAGACATAGCTGAAACGAATAGGTTAAAGTCAGGTATCAAGTAATATCAAATAGTCAGGTCCATATCAAATAGTTTTATAGTCAAGATTGTATTATGGGAGCAGTCGAAAAAGCATTTTGCTCCCAGTGTTCCCGTGTTTATGTGATAGTAGGAGGCGGATGTGTGCGAGTATTTGTTAATTCACTTACCTTGGAAGCTTGGATTATTATGATCTTACTTGCGTTATTATCCTTGTTGTAGTTCCTCTCAAGTGACGCGGTGAAGATGTTCCATTTTTTGTGCAGATGTCGTAAAAACAATGTTTTTCGGCGTCACTCGCGAATTTTATATACAAGTGTAGTCGGCGTTTCGTCAGAGCGTACGAATGAACTTGCGCGGGGGAGAGTGCAGGGGGGGGGTCCCCGGCGTTGAGGGTGCCGACAAGTCACAGAAAGAACTCAACGTATCACAGAAACGAATTATTTTCGCAAAGCGTATCGAGCGCCGAGTCGTTTTACCTCCGACTATCGGGAGAAGACTCATATTTTGAAATAAAATATTAAAAATAAAAAAACATAAATATTTAAATCTTTAATTAAAAAATAGAAAATATTTATGGGTACATCTTATAGTAATGGCAATTAGACAGTGTGATCTCCAGGGAATCCAATCCCGAGCCAAAAACTCGATCCCGGGATTTCGGGACTGCTGAAAATTCACGCTCAGCCTCCACACTAATTACAGATATCGTCATCAGATATTTAAATGCTAGTCTGAGTTGATGACCGCGTTAGCCCCCATTTTCGTATAACACCATCAATCTGACTGATAAAATTCCTATCTGTTGAGACACGGACTAAAACTCGCAAAATTTCCGATTTCCCGACAAATTATTTATTTCTGTCGCTGCAGATGAATACTTATATACTATAATACTTTGAAGTGATTTGTAATTATATTACGGATGAATACAAAAATTCTGAATCCCGTATCTAATATATTTCATATCGATATTCCCATTATTAGAGTCGAGGTGTAGTAAATACATCAGCGGTAGGGAAATGTTAATAATATCAATTTGAAAAACATATATGTACTGTATATATTTATACATAGATTAGATAGTTACTGACCCTTCATTATCGTAATATGACTTCATATCATATTTTAGACTTTTCTATATTATTAATGTTAGTTTAGAGGTAGAAATAAGTACTTGAATCAAAGATTGATCATTGATGAATGTTCTTCATTGCTCTATTCATGGTAAACCATTTTTTATATATCTTTAATATAAAGGTGCTCCTGAACTGTTGATCATGGACAATCGAGCTTAATTGACAATTATCCGATTGGTTGATGATGATCTGATTTTACTAATGACGACAGCACATCATCATCCAATTTATGTGGTCTTTTCGCTTTAAAAGCATCACTGAGATACTTGTTGTCATTATTTTGTAGTTTTAAACCATATATGATACGTATTAAGTTATAAAACATCTTCGTATGCTTTTATTGTCTGATCGAATAAAAACAGTATGTAATATCGTAAATGTTCTTCGTTGATGATTGGCAGTTGTGTGTTTCCTGAACTGTGTCTCGATACAAACTGATAATATAAAGACAAATTTATAAATGTTTATTAACTCCACTCTCTCTAAAATAAAGTATATCGTTTCTACGATATAGAAAAAAGCCGAAGAATATTGAATGTAATACAAATATTAATACACAAAAAAATCCCTACGCCTTTTCATCAATATTAGAATATTTGTACGCCATAATGGGAGCCTTTGTATATTTGTCACGTATTTGGGACTTTCACTAAATTACAATTCATTTCAATTGCATTTCATTTGCATTCCAAGCCAATAATCCATTTTGTTTATACATTGTATAGATTTTTATTGTGATATTTTCACTTTTTTTTCGAAGTTCAACGATCTGACTATACTGATTCATCGCTCTGCGAATTGGGTGAATATTCGCTGAAACTGGTTCGATGTCGGGTCAATCCATGTCAATATCGCTTGGGTTCATTTCTCCCGAACAAGCGTGCACTTCGTGACACGAATGCACCACCGATGCATCTATGAAATGCATGGCAACCGGTTTTTTGACATGCGGGAGAAATGGAGACATTCATAACGAAGATCTTTGTGTGAATCACCGCTGAACTTGCATATTGTGCTCGTTTAATTGAGGCTGTGAATTTTAAGGCTTTGAAATGTAAAATTGTGGATCCGATTGTTCAACATTACACAAAAATGCATTAAATACATTAAAACGTATTTTTAAAAACGGGTTGTTGTATTTTTTTTGCATGGCTAAAATTTTTAGCGTTATGATCCACTTTACGAACGAATTTGGTGCTTTTGCTTAAATTCAATTTTACCGCCCAAATACGCTTAATAATCATATGAATCTCCTCTTTATTAAATATATATATATATATATATATAATTTATTGACCAATACATCGAGTATTGGGATCATTGGGGTAATGGACATCATGTTAAATCCATTAGAATAGTGGTCGGTAACCTTTGACATTAGCCGCGAATGATTTATGATCTCTCATCACAGTAAGATCAAATATTTGAATTGAGTTCATATGAGGGAAGATCAAACAGTTCATCGAATGAATTAGATATAAGAGTATAAAAAATATGGATAAAAAATGTGTTAAAAGCTTTGGGTTCATCATTTGTGTGTGCTTTGGTTTTTTGTATTCAATTATGATTTTGCAGAATCGATTTATTTCGATTCCATATTTTTTTGTTCTACTGGAAAGTGCTATTATTTTAATACCCAACTCTAACAATAACTGTCGAATTGATGGGTGAAGAAAATGACGTATTTTCGAAAATCAACATACCCACAAAATATGATAATAATTTGTGTATTTTATATTGTCAGTCAAAATTTTATACCGAATTTATTTGGCAAATAATAATATTATATAAATCGGGAACGAGGCTTTCTAGTTATGAATTATTCATCAATTGAAATATTGAAATTGAAACATACCAGCGTTAAATTAAAACGTATAAAATTGATTTTTTATCTACAAGTAGTTTACGTTAATTGTTGTTAAATAAAAGTTGTCTACGTTCGATATAAGGTGGCTAGGGTTTCAGTAGACGTGGCTAAAGTTGTAGCGCGGGAACTTGAGATGTGAAGATTGGAAATTATTTTCTCATTTTGAAAAGCAAGATGTTTGTTTTTATACTGATGGAAACTTTTTCGGTTAGATGCCCACTTACAAAACCCCAGGGTGCAGCCAACTCTACGGCCGTGGGCGACGGTTGAACCTCTGGGGTAATGATGTGGAGTAGAGGTGGGCAAAAGTAACCTCGTCGGTTTGCTCATCAAACGCAGCTGGAGTAGCCCAGCTAACATGAGTTGGGTGCGCAGGTCATCCTGTGCTGTGTACCCATAAAAGAGTGTTTGGAACAGCCGATTACAGTAGTTGGTGGAGACTGTGTCAAAGACTCACCACTATCCTTAACAGCCTAGGCCCTAGGCAAACAGGGGAGAACGGTTTTGGGCTGTTCGAACGGCGACTCGTTTCCATGGCTAGGTACTAAGAATGACCGAGCCAATATAAGTACCATGGGGAAGGGTAGCGTCCCTTGCAGTCCGTCATCTGCTGCAACCCCCTTCAAATTGATGTTGAACTCGTGGTAGCAGTTGACACGCGGTAGTATTCCCTTGAAGTTTAGCTTAACCTTTGTCCTTCCTCCTCCATCGCACCTTCGGGTACACGTAGTCTGAAGCTGGTCGCGTTTCTCGTGGAGCTAAAAGATCAGTGGAAGACACTCTCTGTGTGGCTAGTCCGGAGTAACCCGGAATAGACCATACAGAAGCGCAGGAAATAGGGTCAATTTAAATGACCCTCCAATCCAGTCAGTCGCTGTCTGTTGTCTGTCATTGATGGAATCTTTGTCAAAATTTCCCTTGACTATTTGACCTCCAAAGACCAAAACGCTCAACATTTTCAAATTAGAATTATTCTAAAAGAAGACATTCGTTGCTGAGTCTTCGTATGATGGTCGTCTGAAATCGTGATCGCCAATTACATCCTGAGAGTTGAAACAGCAAACATCTGCAGACTGATGTCCCTCTGACCTATTGACCGTGAAAGCATTATTAACTTTTGAAGATCACCGCATCAAAAGTACTTTCTTCGACTTGGTAAATAATACATCTTACCAGACATCTGACATCATGTTTGATACCGCCTTAATGACTCTTTGGACTGATTTTAATAATCACAAACTGGAAAGATTTACCGAGAAAAAGATTTGATTAATGTGCTCAACTATTAAAAACGTCTCTTATCATTCGTTGATAAGTCAAGACTATTTGCCTTATGCAAATACGATTCCATAAAAATGTAATGCTATTTGTCTTGTATTATTTACCTTGTATCTTTTGGCTTTGTAGATTTGTCTTCGTATTTTTCATGCGAAAAAATTCCCTAATAACAAGCGATGTTATTTTCAAACGCAACAATCATAACTGAATGATCATCAACTAATTGGAATTCAAACAATATATTCAATTGACACACTTATGCGGAATAATATTTAACAATGCTTCAACATGGAAGTCGTTAAATTCAAAAATAGTTCATAAAATCAGAAGAAAGATTACAGATTGCCTAATTTTTGTGGGCTATTTTTTCGGTGTAATATTTCCGGATCGAATTAAATAATAGTCTGTAAATTAATTACAGCGTTTAACATTTTTTCTTGCAGATGTAATTGTCCATTGAAGTCGTTCCCCACTGTTGGACCATGAGATTTTTCGGTCGAACGGTGCATATTTAATAGATTCTTCCGTGCTTCAAGATCTACTGTGATACATTAACATCGATATTTTTTGCGGTGTAGATATTTCGGTTTCGTTGTGGGCCATATCGTTCTTTGTATCTAATATGTCGGTGATGGTAGTTGAGGCAATCATTTGGAAAGTAGATGCATTTCAATTATTAACACGCATATTCTTCATTCAATATTTGTAGGAAGAGCTGGCGAAGAATGCGTGCCGTGTCAGTTCGTGATATCTTTAATTTCCTATGGGTTAGGTCATGGTTTTTCATGTTTGTCCAACACGAAAGGTAGTAATTATATCTATGTATTGTCCGAGCAACAGTTCAGTAGGTTTCCATTGTGATATATTTAATTATCTCAAATCATTACTTAGTCGGCTTATTATGTTTATTTATGTACATCGGAAATGCACGTTTGTCTTATATATTACTGTTTCCCTTTTTCTCAGATTTTTATCTTGATCATTAATGATCTTCGTCTAAATATATCATATATTTATGATCTAAAATGACGATGACAGCTATCGAAGCTATCCAGCTATTTTTTTTTTGTATTGAATCCCTATTAATATAAACGTACACTCGGGCCTCGTATAACACGATTATATGATTCCGCAAAAACGCCGTGTTATACAAGGTTAGATTTTGCGTTCCAAAAAATATCGAAGATAGTGTATATAAGTATGTAATCGAAAAAAAATATTAATAACATATAATGTATTATTCATTCATCATCGCTATCGTTAACGAATTTCATTATAATGTTCCAAAATCTGTTGTAATTCTCTCTTGAATTTTAAACTTCTTCGCATTATAGGATCATTTTCTATTTAAAAAATCCAATTTAATAGACAATTCTATGCTTTTATTAATTATTTTTAATGTAAAACACGTAGCTACTTTGATGTAAGTGCTTTCTGAGTCATTAATTGTGGTAAATTCATTTAAAATTTTGACTTCATTCAACGTACGATCCAACCCCATACGAATCGTAGATTTTATTATTTTTATTTTTTCTTATATGATCAACATATCTCGATGTATAAAGTCCATGATTATAGTTAGCTTTAATTTATAACATTCATATCAATTACGATTTTTATTTAGAAACACAAATTTAGTCATACATACAGATGTAATACATTTAACGTACGTAACGTAAAAGCTCTATAAGTAAGAGGTTCTTTTTGAGTTTTTGATACTGCAATGCACAGATTTGATATGTTGATAAAACTGAATTTTGCAGTTTGATACAAAAAATGAACCGAAAACCGGTTAAATCGATATTTTATCAGGAACTAAAACCGTACCCGAACCGATTCGAAAATATCGGTTTTTCTTACTCAATTTGTTGATTTTTGTGTTGACATAGCATACCATGTGACGCTTAATGTATAAAAATGATATTTTTATTTGTCCAAATGATAGCAGATATTTGCTATCAGAGATTTAATTTTACTTTGAAAAATTTATATAATAACTCTCAGCTGTCCGAGTTTAATTTTGTCATTGGTGTTCTTATTATATTTAAATTATGTTTTATACCATACGTTATTTATGAATGAATGTTTGTACGATTTTAGCTTAAACACGGTGTGCTCTTTAAATTATCTATTAATTTTTCGTCTTCATCGGAATGTGTTTTCTAATTAATCGGCATGCATTTTGCTTGATTATGGTAGCAAATTTGATTAGTCCTGGTTCTTTGAATTGCCAGCCTTTACAAACATTCCATATGCCTCTGCAGGATTATTAAGTCGCCTAATTGGAATTCAATTGGAAAGAGAAACTGCCAATTTTAATATTCTTGAACCAATTAAATCATGCAATGTAACATTCAGGTTTAACAATTTCTATATTTTGTTAAATTGTGATGGTTTTTGCAAAGAAAAGACACGAACTAATTGTTGAGCTATAATATGTATTAACGCTTGTTTGCCACCATTTTTAATCGCTTCCATGAATATATGCATATAAAACCGATATTAATTCATGTGGGAATTTTCTGCGTGAATATTTTATTGGTACTATTGTGTTAGCGAATGCTGCTTACCATTCTTCCACGGCTCTAGAAGAAGTCGGATTGAATGGCGTTTATCTTTGTCGTACGATCTACTATTTTATTAGACGCTCATATTTGACTCGATTAACCGGGTTTTCATTGTAATATGAAAGAAAGTCAACATCTTATGCCTATTGTTGATTGTTCCTTGGGCCACTCGGCGAACTGCCATCCCATATAAGCACGCACGTCTTCTGTAGAGCTTCTGCCACAGCGCTTATGAACTTGTTGAGCAATTACAACTGAGATGGTTTTGCAATATGCAATATTGTTACATTCGCAATAAGTAGCAAAAGTCATAGAATTTAACATCCTGAAATTGGAGAATGTCGAGGAAGTTCTCGATCAGGTTCTGTTGGTTTTCACTTTCGGTGACCGGGGACGCATTAGCGTTTCTACTTAATCTTTGCGATTAAACCGGAATTCCTAGTAAGATAGTATTGTAAATGAGTTATTGTATCCCATGATCAATGCATTGATTAAATGATTCGCGTTTTATACATATATCATTTAATAGATTTTTTTCAAGTCCGTGTATTACAATTAATGCAGGAAGCCAACAAAAAGTCATATTAATATGAACTAATATAGGAATATCAAAAAAATATATTGCAAATCATTATAATATTTTATTTTATGAGGAAATATGAAAATATTGAGGTTTTTAATATTTGAATACGAAAACATTTTTTGGCGAAATTGACCTAGATTCTTGATTAATTTTTGCGCTTTTATTAGCGGACTATAAAGTGTTAATATTTAATTCGTAAATATATCGACAAATATTTCATTAGGAATCCATGAGAAAGCTATCGTAAGACTTCAAACGATCACATCAATACCATAGCAAGAAATAATACCAAAAAATCTAGATTGAATTAGCAAAATAAATTATCCACTCTGATTTATTGATATAATATATGGGTTTAGATCGACCAGAACCGGTATGGACATCTCGTAATTATTGGCTCCGTGCGTAACATCATTAATTGATGTTAAAAGCGTCTGGAAACAAAGAAGTAACGTGTCAGTCGATGTTCTCGCAAGAAGTAAAAAACACATAACGGCATCCAGCATTCACCGGAAGGAAAAGATCATCTTCACTTTCACTCGATCGGCATTCAAGATGATGCACTCGCTTGGCAGGTAGATCCTTAAAAATGTGAGCTTTCAAGAACGCAATTAGAATGTTGAACCATCTCAAAAACGGTTCAACATGAAATGCCAAACGAAAAGAAAATGTCCATAAGATGATTCTAATCTCTTCTATCATAACTGCTTTCACTCGTTCACATATCACGATCGTTTTGCAAAAATGAATTATTACGGATAAGCATCAATTGCGGGACAAAAAATCAGAAAGCTCTGGATGAAAGGAATTATTAATTATCTCATAAATTTTTGTTTTCGAAACACGAATTTCGCAAAGTGTTACATCTTCATGACAAATTCCGCGAAGAATTATGCACTTGAACTTCGTCACCTGTTAGTTGAAATTTCGTCACAAGAGTAAAAGTGAATTTTAGTCTATTAGCAGAAGTTTATTTTTAGTATTCAGAGATTTTTTTAGATATTATTTCAAAACGTTATTTCAAACGTTATTCAAGCATAATATAACATTGACAGTTAAATGGAATATTTCATAAACTCTACTAGGAACGAAGAATACAGCCTTTTTACTTTTTCTTGGTTCTATCCCAGAAACGTTGATATTTTATGAAATTTTGTTTAAATTTTCAAGGACTCTTGATTTAATGATTTAAATCAACGCTTGATAATATACCTTGTTAAAATAATAAATTCTATAACATTCGTATTGTTAATTACTATTAACATCTGCAGCTTCACCCTCAAAGACACCCTCAGTTGGTGTAGTAGCGGATCTTTCGAGGAAAACTGCTCAGTCTTTACAAACCCTCCACATTCCCTATCGAGACAGTTGTGAAAGCACTCTTCGATACGTTTATTCAGGTGATTCGCTGAATGAGCGTTCTAAATGAAATTCGAAGATCATACTACCTTCAATATCGAGCGAACGAGGAGATGAGGTGGAGTGGACTTTTTGTGCCTGCACTATGCTGATGATCATAATGATAATATATCCACTCTTCTTTTTGCGCGGTTTTTTTTTCACAGTATTAGAATAAGACATGATCTTATGTGCAGAGTCGTAACGAGGGTATAAAAGCGCCCGTGGCAAGTATCTAACTTACGTTTTTAACTAGCTAAGATAGCAGCATAAATTAGTAAGATAGATAAATATATATTTTTTATTAGTGGGAGGGAAGTCTAAACTCGTTCCTGATTACCGAGTCATCTATTTAAAATAGCCTCTGAGGGGGCTTTCGTGATCGTATAAATCATAGAATTTATTCCCGTAAATGCCACAAAAAGTCCAAAAAGAAGACGGAGTTGCCACAAGGTCTGTGTGTCCAACCAGTCCGCATTTCGGACCACTAACGCCTCGCGGTCGGACGCCATACCCGAACATGTTACGAACGATTGCAAAGTCTCATTACACAACGAAATTGTCCGAAGAAGACTGATCGGATGGGTTGTTTAAATTTTACAATCGGTCAAACATAGTATATATTATAAAAAACGGACAGAATCAATCAGTGTTGATTCATGTAAAGTAGAATGGTTAGTTAAAAGTTCCATATGTATTATACCATTTAGTATTCTTAACAACTATATGCCTATTTTAGGATTATTTTTGTATTCAAAAGAGCCATAAAATATAGATCTTTTTTATATGCTTTATTAAAGAAAATATTCCCAAGATTGTTAAGCTAGCAAATATTAGAGATGCAAGAAAAACGTATAACACAATCATGATTTCGTTGAGGTTTTATTGTAAAAAAATGTCTATATTATTGCTTCTATATCTTCCAATATAGAGACATTATCATGATTATTGATCCATGTTAACCACACGCCATGGTTTGTAGGCGAGTACATCTTAGGGCAAACATTAACAGTTTTACTTTCACACGTTGTCCGTCAATCTTTCGTTGTAGCAGGTCGTGTTCAAAAGCGAAAAAAAGGAACAAATAAAAAGGTAGCAGGCCCATCTTTCACTTTTCAATAGCAAATCACTCACCATACAACCAAATGAAGCGGAGAGAATCTTCTCTACAGTCAGACCTCGCTCACGCCCGCCGAAAGAAACGTGCATTTATTTACAATTATTATTTCTGCCTTTTTTGTCCGGACCGGCAATTTGTCGAATTTCAAGTTCAAAGACGACATAATTCGAGCCACAAACTCTTTCCGGCGAGCACGCACGATCGGATCGACTAAGTGCTCACTGCCGGCCTCGCAAACTGAGAAAATCGATCTTGGACCATGGCTCCGATATCGATGATTATCTTTAATGCGTCTGCTTAGTCATCATCATCAGCTCGATGAATTCCATCGCTTGATGAAGACTTTACCGGCATGATTTAATGAAGAACGCCTCCCAGCATTGACATCGACACATCTTCCAGAAATCATCCACCCAAACGATTACCAGTTTGGCAGTCTTTGGAAATTTAATTACCATTATAGCTTTTATCCATACTCTTCAAATGATCTGCTCACTGTCATTTTTAAATGTTTCAAAGCAGATGAAATGCGCAGTACATTAACAAAATTTAGTTCAATATTGAATCAAGTTCATATCTGCACACTCGATCTGAAATCATAGAGAGAGAAGATCGATTTCCACTAATTTATTGGATCGATGTTGAAATTTTATAAAATCATGCTAGCACAATCCACAAAAATGTAGTTCAATAGCCAACATTGCCTAAATATAAGCGAAGGTCTCGCGTATTACGCATGCAATTTAATGGATAGCATTCATAGATCAATGTATAGATGTGCGATAAATATCTTGAAATTGTGATCCATTTAGGTAATTGCGATAATATATATTTATCTGCAAATATTTATCTATAGTGCATTACTTTATAGATAATATTTTCTAAGATACAAGTTCATTTTGATGGTTTTTTTTTCTTTTAAATCACGATTAGATCTAATTAATTATTATGATAATTATTCATTTATATCGATCATTAATAGCAAAAAATACTTCATCATTAATAATGCAAATGATTCAACCCAAGAGCTTTTTGCTACTGAGCCGAAACTTTTTTACAAATTGGGATCGAAGGACTAATGAAGTGATGGGAAGATGTGTTTAATAATGTAGTAAATGAAATTGTAAATAAAAAATTTTTTGTTAATATACTCGAACTTATTTTTAATTTTTATTAAATACGCGAATATTTTCGGGTCCCCCTGATAATTACGAGTAGTAAATTATTTAAATAAGCTATTAATTTCACCCTAACATTTTCAGATCATCTCGAAGCAGATTTATCCGGATTTCCTAAATATGAATATATAAATACTAAACCGCCTATTTGTAATTTATTTGCAACAATAATTAAAATATTATTAAAAAATAATGATGTTATTGCATCCATTTCTAAACACCTATTCAAACTATATTATTCTTATTTAACCATAAGTAAAAAGCGATAAGAAGCCGTCACATAAATATTTTTATCCCTAGAAAATTATCTTATAGACTTCGTCTACATTTGATAAAAGATTTTGTATCTGACGAAAGAAAAATATGTGATGTCTCAAAATGGAATGCATTAAAAAATCTAAGGTATTTTTTAGGAAATTTAATTGGTGGCTTATTAAATGTGTGTCATCATCTCAGCATCTTTGTCAAAGTCCTGATTTTTGTTACAAGATAGAATTTCATTGCATCAATTCTGTTTTTTCGACAGCAACCATAAGCAATCAAATAGAGGGAATTTCCCTAAAACTTTCTTCTCTTGTCCGCTCTGAAATTGGATGTCAGATTATCGACATGCGTATTCTACCCACCGCAAGATTAAATAGGCAATTTGTCGCATTCAAGAGGAGAAACTATGTGATTCAAATGCCTACATGATGGGTCATGTTCTTCAAATCTTCATTGTGAACCAATCGTCACTCCAAATCGAAGATGATACATTTCAACTCATAATTATGTCGCAGAAAGTAAAACTGAAGCAATCAATAGGCGGTAATGAATACTTACGAAGATGTCTTACTTCGACGATCGATTATGGTGCTAGGACAATGCAGCGTTCTCGTTTATTTCATGAGAAGTAATTAGAAATTTTGCAATTAACCAGAATGAAGTAACCATATGGGATGTAGGAGATCGGATACAAATATGACATCGAACTGTCGGAATTGAATAACGCTGGTATTATCATCACTTCGACAACTGCTAACAATAAATGTAATGTTGCTACATATGGCCTGTAATTATGCTATAATATTTCTCACAAGAGATCTGGATTTCGAAATATATACAAACATTTTGAGATGATAAATGAAAATATTGATAAAATATTTTTCGCCAAAATTGATCAACCCTCAATACCTAAATCTCCACTGTGAACCCTTTTTAATGTTAATCATATCCAGTCCAAAATGTGTAGTCACGTGTTCTTATATTATATAATCGAAGTCACTATTTTATAATGATGTTTAATCCCCTCGCAAAAGGGGTCCCGCTTCTGCTCACCCAGACGGCGCCAAATGACGCCCACGTATTCGATCTGATCACTACAGGATCGAACAATCGGATGCTATCATGATGTACACCGCTTATTTATTCTGGCAATGAAACTAAATAAGATGATATTATTTCAAACGACGGAATTAAACCATCAGATATTGGTTGTTGTTTTTTAGAACAAATATTTTATATATTTTTTTGAATAAATATGTATGAATATTAAAAAAAAAATAGCGAGGATAGGGTTTAAGCATCCAAATCTGGATGTATTCTGGATGCTAACTTTTAATAACGACGAATGAAATATATAACGTCTTCCTAATAGTTAAATGTTCTTTGATTTATTTATTTTAGTTAATTTTTGTAAGTCTGTATGAATTTATGCAAACAATTGGTGAATATAGGTATCGATCGGTTTCTAAAAGTATGCATTTTATTTGGTAAAGAGTGCAATAACGTATGCAGTCAATAATATATGCTAAAAAAGGCAACTTTCAACGTACATCGTATTGAATTCTTTGGAAGAGAACCAAAGTGTGAACTTTTCTATTGTCACAATGGCACAATTACCTAACATTTGGCATGCATAACCTGTAGAAAGTTTATTCTACATGGAAAGCCACTCTGCATTCATAAATTGCATAAGAAATACATACATTGTTCCAACGAGTATTCCATCGTATTTGCATGCGTTTAACACTTAACCCTTAGCATGACACAACCATAATTCCGATCAGAATAGTATTTCGATTGAGTTATGGCTTTTTTAGATGTGATGTTAATCTAGAATGAAGAGAACATGACTCATCAAGATTTATCATTGCCAGATTAAGTTTTTAATAATAGCGCGAAAATCGCAATTAACATAATTTCATAGCGAAGAATTTGACATTGTGGTGCATATATAAATCTGGGGCGCTATCTTCTCATTATGCTATAGATAGCTTAATTGTATTAAAAGTGTCTTATAAGAAAGGCAAGTGTATTGTGGCATCGTGTATTATTAAGGTGTGAACCAGGCATATGCACTATATATTTGTATGTTTGTATATGTGTATTAATATTACGTATTTTTTGCATTTAATACTTGGCGAAAAGACGTGTGAATCGTTACCATTGTGAGTTTTCACGTAGTTGAGGAAGTCTATTCATATGTGTCTCACAGATTCGTGTTAAGTAGGTTTGTCGATAAATCATTGCGCTCACTTTTCCTTTAATGAATCCGAGGTGTGCTGGTTCATATTGTGTTAAGATCGCCAATTCAAAATGCAAAGAAAATTATTTTAATTTTATCAATCACTATTATGATAGGTGCTTGACATTCTTAGCGTCAAATACGCTCCTGAAAATGCATAAAATTAATGTAGATATTCTTTGACATGATTAATGTAATAATAGGCATTGATTTGATATGCACTTAAACAATTTAGCACCAATGACACAAGGACATTCAGTAATTATGCACCGAACTGCATTAAAATTCTCACGTAAAAAATAAATCATTCTGAAAATACAAGAATTCGCTTGTGCAAGTGCTCCATGAAACAATTCGTTGTGCGACAAATGTCAATATTTTTTACAAGACGACTCTTACAAATCAGACATGTGGGAATTTCATTACGAGTCGAAGCCTTCGGGTTCATTGTAAATTTATATTCTAGTTACATAAAACGCGGGGAATAATCAATAAATATTCAGTCTAGTCACAGTTAATTGCAACACCCTCGCTAAAATATTACACGGGTTTAAATTATGAAAGAAAATATGTTTTGAGCTTATGTGGGATAAGCTCATATACACCAAAACGTGTAATTTTAATTGGAAATGATAAATTTGAACAATTAGCTAAATTAATTTATTTTATGCAGCAACTTTAACATTTTGAAGTGAAACTTATATAGGCGTGGTGAGGTAAATTGGATTGAACATCACGAAAACTGAAACTCAAGGCGACAGTTAATCGAAAGGAGAATCGTTTGTAGCGTTTCCATGTCGCATACATCATAAAGACGCTACGCGCATGCGCCGCGCCGTCTTTACTGTGTGTCTGTCTATGAGTGGCATGTAGCAACCACTACACTAGTATCTTCCCTATTTTATTATATATTACACAAATACAGTTTTTTAGCTAACAATTTCCATTTAAAATCAACTTCTCCTAGGAGCTAAGAATTTTCACTTTTACCGCACGAGTAAGGAATCCAATCCCGAGATCCCGGTATCCCGGACAGTTTTAGGTGCTCATGAATCCCGGGGTTAGCAAACTTAATTCCGAAAAATTCGGGATTGAAATTTTTATCTAATAGAAATCGTGCACCTCACCAGCATGATGAAGGCTACTAAATCGAGACATTCCTGCTGAAATCTGGACGCTTTGAAACAGTGGCGTGACTACTAATTGGCGAGGTTAGGCGACGCATAGGAACAGTAACTATCTAATCTATATATACAGTACATATATGTTTTTCAAATTGTTATATTCTTTCCTTACCGGTGATGTATTTACTACACCTCGACTCTAATAATGGAAATATCGATATGAAATATAATAGATACGGGCTTCAAAATTTTTGTATTCCTCCGTAATATAATTACGAATCACATCAACGTATTATAGTATATAAATGTTCGTCTGCAGCGATGGAAATAAATAATTTATCGGGAAATCGGGAATTTTGCGAGTTTTAGTCCGTGTCTCAGCAGAAAGGATTTTTATTAGTCAAATTGATGATGTTATACGAAAATGGAGGCTGACGCGGTCATCAACTCGAACTAGCATTTAAATATCTGATGACGATACCTCCAACGAGTGTGGAGGCTGAGCGTGCATTTTCAGCAGCTAGTTGCCTGGCTTCCAAAATCAGATCCAGACTTAACGACGCTTGAACAAAAGGATCAAAAAGCCTTTTGATTAGGTATTGTTTGAAGATCTTGGCTGGATTTGCAGAAATTCCTTTTAATATAGTTATGGACAAGTGTTCGAACATTTTGGACGTAAATTAACACATACATTGTGCATTGAAAGGATTAATCCCCATATGCTTTCTAGAAGGCTTTCACCAGTTCAAATTCCTTTGTATCAACTATCGGCATTAATTATGTTAGTCATTCTCCATAAGCTCATTATCTATTTAATTATATAAAATCATTCTTTTAAAATACCATTAGAGTATAATTTCTATGTTTAATCGTGTTAAAATTTTTGATGATTAATTTGTTATCCTTATTAGAGACAAAACAAGGTTTGTTACTAAATCATTATTTTAGATGAAAAATCTGTCAAAAAGTATATTTGAGATTTGTTCTTGTCTAGTCTAATCCTTAGATTTGTTCTTCTTCTATAATTGTTCTTAATATTAAGTTTGCACTTAATATGAATGAATTCTAAAAAATTGTAAAATGATTTTTATTTATGCCCATTTTTCTACATGTTTTTGCATCCTTACATACAATTTAATCGCTTATTTTGATATGATATGCTGGTCTTCTCTTATTGTTATGCTCGAGTACTCCATGAATATCAATGCGATAGAAAATTCACTTTTAGGTCGTGAATGTTGTCATTGTAGAAACTTTTAGTGCTTGAATTGCAAATATTGTACTTATTTTTTTAAAAGCGCCTTTTTCTGCAAATTTACCACAGGAGGCATAAAAGAGAAAATTTGCACATGTGTCGCATTCTTATTGCATCCAAAGCTCTGCCAATAATAGCAAGATGTCGCCAGAATAGAAATTGCGTATCTTTCAGCAATTGCGAAGGCGAAGTGCATACCAATTACTCCGCGAAGAGGCAAATCCCTGAATGATGGAATATTACGTCCAAAACCATGCTGGTCATTGTCTTTTGAATGCGCAATTGGGCGATTGTCGTCGATGATGGTGCGGTTCAACTTCTTTCGTGTGTTATGCAACTTGTCGCCGAATGAATAATGCCATTGTATGTAACAATGCAAAAATTGAATATATTTCGTGTGACTCAATAGGATTTCTTTTTTTAAGCATCAATGTTTGTTTATGTTTGTTTGCTCATTCGTTCAAAGTAGTTCTCGTCCCACATAAAGGCATAAATCATTCAAAGTAAAAGTGAAATTCTTGTTTCTTTCTTTACTTGATTGTAAAAACTATTCTAACTACTACTACTTTATGTCACAATATGTAAATGCTACACTTCATTCCCTATCCAGTCGATGATTCAGATCTTTCTAACACACTTTACGACGGTTTTAAATTTCGGCTCACTGTCGCAATTGTGCATTAAATTATTCCTCTAACATAAATTTAACTATTAAATAGGAGTTTCATATAACGTTCCATGAAGTTCTTTTTTTGAGAGTTCGTTCGCGATGGGATTACTAAGGGGCCATCGCGTACACGACGATATATCGGCGTTGAAACTTTTCACAAGTGTTAAAAACGTTGTCTGGCACTAAGAGGGTTAAATACCAATTTAAAAAAATCATCTATCTAAATATCTACTTATTACTATTTTGATAATTTCAATTTGACTTTTATCTACTGCTTTGTGATTTTTGTTAACGATTTTGATCAACAGTCCTTGTTTGCAAGATATTCGACTCAACAAATGATATTCTGTTTTCAAACTAGTTGTCGGGAGACTCGGGAGAAACTGTTGTGCCAATTTCTTCTAATTATTTTTAGTATCAATTACTACTATTGTTATACATTTGAATTTTTAACGAAGATAACAATTCTGACAGTTCGTGCGGCATCCACTTGTCCAGCATTCTTATTTTTCCTATTTTGACATAATTTTTGCCCTTTTCGAATTATTCTTTCACAAATCGACCCTTTTCTGAATGCTCTGTTAATATTTCCACCTGCTTTCACTGCATTGCGCCCCAATTTGATCTCATACAAAAAGCTAGTGGATTTTTTGTTGTTGATACCGTTCTGTTGAAATTCCTAGAAAACAATATAAATAGCAAAAATGATTCAATATTAAAAGGCAATTGAAGAATATATTAACCTTTGTCAATTTAAAATAGTCCAAATTCTACCTTTCTTAATCATGGTCGATCTTTGACTAATTAAAAAATGCGGCAAACTTCTCCTTTGTAAGAAATTAGGCCAAGATTTGGATCGTAGGAAAAGTCCAAAAAACGAGATCGGAAACTCGTTTCTAACGTTTTAACGTGATTAAAAAAACATATATGTATATATATTCAAAACATATTTAAATAATTGATTTTACGAATATTTGGGCCCCTTAGTAATGACGCATTCAATAAATTCAATAATTCATTTGGATCATTAAAATTGTATACTTTCTTCCTCACATTATTGAATATTAGTTGCGCAAGACTAATAATTTCTTTGCATAATCGTGCTAAAATTTGATCTACCCCAATTGGATATGTTTCAACATAAATTCATATAAGAACAAAATCGAAAAAAAATTAAACTTTCCTTTTTGAGGTTGATTTAAAACTAAATCGATTTCAGCAGTCACTAAATTATACCAAATCGAAATAAAAATTTACATATTTTTTTACCCAATAAATACCGCTAAGATTTAGAGAAATTGTATACAAAACTGCATTTTTTAAAATATCATAACTCTTTAGTAAGCCAACGTATAAAAATCAAATTTGGAATGTACTTTTGTATGGTTTATTTTAAAATGGTAAAATTATGGAAAATCAAATTGTGATACACACTAACAATGAAAAGAAAAATAATCATTAATATGATATGGTTCGAGAGAAAAAATAATGCTTGACGAGCTTTTGTACAAAGTTGAAATGATGAAACGCATAAATATGTGCGCGCGGTATTTATAGGGTTAAAAAGGTTGCCAAATTTGGAAAATTATATTAAAATCATTATACACGCAAATTAATGACCCGCTTCAAAGGAACTAAACGTAAACAGTTATTGCCGTGCATCGAGTTTCTGCATCAAACCGAGTGGTGAGCGAGAGTCACCTCTCGAGTTGTGGCATCAAATCATATGGTGAGTGAGAGTCACCTCTCGAGTGCTTTGTTTTTATGGTTTTATAAAATTGAATATGTATACGTTTGTTAATCTCAAAGTTCTTGAAATGCTAGATTATAATTTAATTGAATATAAAGTGGATGAATCATTAAAAATCGTCGGATCTTCCTCGAGGATCTCATGTAGCAGTAGCTTATTTGAGATTGATATATCATTGGGGTAAGTCTTCAAAATTAACAATCATAAAAATCACAATAAATAATTAAAAGCATTCCAATGGGATCACTTCTTTGCTGTTATTTATAAGAATATTTGCAATATTGAGTTAAAGTTTTCGATTTGTATTTTTTCGTTTGGAAGGGCGAAGTCACGTGGACGATTCTAGTTTGTCCTTTAAAGATTAACGTTTATTTTCATACATTTCATTAGTTACAGTATTTAACAAGGCTTTTCGAGGCGATATTCGAGTTCCAATGCAGTTTTTGCCATCGCATCAAAACGGTGCGGTATTTTAAATACAAGTTACAAGTGCTTTCTCTTTTACATCACCGTTCTTTATGTTGCCCTTTTGTTGTGATTTTCACAAAGAGAGCTTTTGGTAATTGAATTTCGGCTCTCATACAGTTTTCGATCACTGATTTAGTGACCCAGCAATCCCAAGCGATAAAAAAGATGATCCATGAAGTCCAATTAGACGGATCGATCTCATTGGAAATGAATGAGCACTCAAGAGTTTTTGCCGTATTTATCAAATGTTGATCGACCACTGTCGTCATTATCATTTATTGGGTTTATATGCCAGGTTCGTAAAAAAATTAATAACACTTTATGGACGTGCATCATAATTGTCGATCATTATGAGTCGACGCATTAATGGTGAAGATGAACTATGGTGAAAGACAGCATGTGAAGATTTTATAATTGAAATGAGGTTTCTCATAGAAAAAGGCATATTCACTTTAAAATATCCCGTCGTTGAAATGCTGAATGGCCGACAAATGACGTGTTTGGTCCACCCTATAATTAAACGCTTTGGATTTGATATATGCTTCCTCTGTTAGCGCGACACTAACAATGAGTTTTTTTAAAATTATGGTTCCTGATATTTAATGTCATAGTTTCTTCTAGCACTAACAAACAAAAATAAAACTGGTGCAATCCGGGGTAACCCGAAACAGACCATACAGCAGCGCAGGAAATGGGTTCGATTATAATGAATCCCCAATTCAGTCAGTCGCTATCTGATGTCTGTCTCTCTGTAAATATTTTTCTTGCCTTATCTGTCATTATTTGTAGGCAATTTTCATATGAAACTTTTTTAGGAAAAGTATTTCTTATGTAAAGGCTTCCCATTGGGCTTCGACATATGGTTAAGTTATAACAAGGCTTTAAATTTATGACAATCCTTATATGAATAAGGATTTTAGATAGGAAATGATCATAAAATGTGGTAGCATAATGAATTTCTGAATACTTGTTTTAATTATTTAAGCTTAAATCCAGTCTCCAGGCTAGACTTTGAGGAATTATTTGTAGGATGCTTTGAGCTTTTTAGGAAGAATGTGTATGTTCAACAAGATAAACGTGAACAGATAAGCTCGAATATTAAGACACGTTTCACTTCCATTCAAAAATTTAAAGGCGTTCTTTAATCGAGCCAGAAATATGAAATAATAACTCTTTACATATTTATATCTATTTAATTGTTCTTTATTACGTAAAAGCGCTTTTTATTTAGAAGGTTAGGGATAGTATACCTTTAGGAATTCATCGGAAGATAATTTATTTATATTTTATCTTTCAATAAATGCTTATAAATTAACATACCTTTTCCAGCTTGGGGTTTCAAAATATCCCCAGTAATCGTATTATCACCATCATTTAAATGACTCCATAGAAGAATATTAAGCCAATTCGCATTTTATTCATTATACACACATAGAGAAAGTATCATGTAAGATGAGGATACAATAAATTTGATTTTCCTTGACTAGAAACTCCTCAACAAAACGTTGTATCTCGGCGCGAATGAAGATATCTTAATATCGTCTCGGAGATATACCACTTTTTATGACATCATAATGAGGAGGTTGTAAACAGATTCTTTGAAAGTGCTTGTAGTCACTACCTGATCGTGACCTCCTCCTTTTTATGTCACTATAAATCTTATGTGCATGAACAAAATGAAGCGGAGTATTGTACGAGGAGTAACATCTAATGTTTGGAGAAAGTGATATTACGTTTTGAGATAACGCCTTGTTTTTCTTCGTTTTTTAATATATTTTGAACAGCACCTTCAAAATGTGGGACACCCGATTAGTACTGGTACTAAAAATGCCACACGCCATTGTTCGCTGTCGTCGACCCAAGAAATACAGGATAAAATGTTAAAAGCCTGCAATGTATATTCATCAAAATGCAAACTGTGAAAACGCCCATGTATTTAATATTGAGCGTATGTCGAGATATAAAAATTCAACGATATTATTGCAATCCCAATGGTTCAATGATTCTCAAACTGGTTCTACCTCGATTAAACGCTCATGGTGCATTCGTTCTGTTAAATGTATAATTGGTCGATTAAATCACATCCATCGATGTATTAATTGGCATATATTTCATTGAAATAATAAAATGCCGAATTATTGATCATTAAGGTTTTTTTTCATGGAGCTTATTCAGTATGAATATTTTTCAAAATCGACAAGTCAGCATATGCTCCAAAAACACGGTTACTCAGTATTTATGTTAAATTTACTCCAATTACAAACGATAATTACTAGAAGTGGTCTGTATTTTCCCATAGTCATGTCGCTTTCGTTTTAAGTCAAGGGTCAAGGTTTACCTGTTGATTTTCTTTGTGCGTATTGTTAAGAATCGCAGGTCTTGATTATTACTTTCGCATTTAAATCTAAAATAAAAACTTTCTTAGTGTTAGTATAATCATTCCGGTCGACAGTTGCGCATGGTTTTTATTTTACTTGACCATTCTACTTTACATGAAATGGAAATAGCGTCCGATCGCGAGGTGTCCATTTGCCATGTCAGCGGTCGGAAAAGGGGACCAGTTGGATAAACAGACCTTTTGGCTACTCCTCCTCTTTTAGGGCGGTATTTTCGGGGATAAATGCATACTCGTGGTCTTCTATGATCTTTACGATCACGGAAGCCAATTGGCTTTAAGTTATAAAATTTAGCTAGTTTCCGCCCCGTGGTTAGAGTGCAACTGGCCACTCGATGTTAGTTGTCTTTGCGGACATGGATATTAAATTCAGGTTTTGTATTTTCATTTGAATACAATCAATTAAATTCTGCAAAAGATTGGTGAAGGTAATATATTATATCAATACAAAAATCAATCAAACTCTCTTTCGCATAATATGTGTACAAAACAGATATTTTTGAATCGGTGTAGCTCCGGTTTTCGTTCTGATAAAATATTAATTTTCGGTTCAGTTCCGGTTTGAAGTACTGATTTTACCCTCCAAATATCAAAACATGTGTTTATAACACATTTATACTTATATAAAAAATATATAAACTCTTATGTGAAAAAATTAAATGTCGAGACATAAATTTGATCTAGCATTGAAATGCTGTGGCTTAATTTTATGATTTATGCTTATTTTTTGTATTCTTATCAAGCTCATATAGTTAAATCAATGTATTAATTTCTATTAATGTATTCATTAAATCTTCTCTTTATAGTATGGTATAATTTATAGACAAGATAAATTCGTTCCACATCTTTGCTCGATGTATACTTTTTTGGTCACTAATGGCAAGATACCACATGTTGCGAATATTTAACTCCATAAAAGTGATACTATATTATATTTTTTAAATCGTTATTTTTTTATTACTTTATTGTTAATTTTTTCCCTACAAATGCATTTCCCAGCATCGAATATCTTTTAATACCTAAACTATAAGAATACGTGTAAAATACTAAATATCTCTAAGTTAAGGTCATTAACCAATGGCTGTTACATAAAATATAATTTATTTCATGATGATAGCTGTAATAAAATATAATCTTTATGGTTTTATTATCGAGATCTTTATCTCGATAATAAAACCTGGCATCTTTATGCCTCGGTATCTTCATCGGTTCATTGAGATACTATTGACCAGGTCAAGATAGATCGGTCAATCATCCCAAACATTTAGCTAGTTACTACTCTAGCTAATATAATGATGGTTTGTATTATTGTAAATTAACGTATGTAGAGGGTCAATTATTGTTTGAGGCCTTCTTCTAGTTGCTTTCGACAAGGACAGTTGCTGCACCCACAAGAACTACTCTTGCTTATCTCGACCTCATACGGTCCACTTTCGTTAGTTTATCTCCGCCATTGTTGTTCACACATTAGCAATAATTTTCGGCTGAGAGTGGTTCTCTTGTTCCCGTCACAATGGGAATAATTTTGAGTTACTTCCAACGGGTAAAGTGAAACTAGCGATGCGATTGTTCCGTGCTCCTAAAACCTAAATTGCGTAAAAACAAAAGTAGGCTTCGACGGATTATTATCCGTTCATGTTATTATTATATAGCAATTACGTATTTTTTGATAAAGTGAAGAATGGTCGCATTTATGGCGATCGTGATTCGCATATTCATGTGCATCGGAATGAATGGCCATTTGGGGAGCAAAAACTCGCCATGGTCTATTAACGACTTGGATAATTCTTCGAGCAGTGACCTGATGGTGAAGAACTATTATTTTCAATTATTATTCTTAAACTGCCATAGCACTTATCAGATGTAGGCGATCTTCATAGTAGACTTTTCTAGGGAGTATGGAAGAATGTATGACCGGAGATAGGCAAGGATGCTGATACAAGACAATCGAACACATAAGAAAAGTTTCCTTCATTCAATAAAATCTACTGTAAGTTAATTGTACTATATCTATATTATTTGAGGACGTACAAACAATATGTTTGCAAAGTTTTATTGCAATCGAATGAACGGTATGGCAGCGCATAAAATACGAACAAACATTTATTTTTTATTTTTGTATATAAGACTAGGCCTATGTTATTTGCGTACTCCTTAACAATAAGTGGACACAGTTTTATTGCAATCGAATAAACGGTATGGGAGCGCATTAAATATGAACAAACAAAAATTAATTTTTATATATTAGAAGATAACAAAAATAAAGCATTTCCATCGTGGTTTAGTATAAGTGCTCTTATAGAGTTTTTTAAACCTGTTTTATAATGTGTTAAAAAGCGATCTTTTAAAAAAAGCGAAAAATTATTCTTCCATTAGCATTTATTATATATTTTTTTAAAAATCATATTATTACTATTATAAAAATACATTTAAAAAATAACATAGGATAATAAATACAGGATATTCTCTTTTATGGAAGAAATTGCGATAAAACAACCCCAAATTAATAAAAAAAAGTTTAAAATGAATCCTACGAACTTATTGAGTGATGTTATATTAGGCTTTGCGTATTCGAACTTTCCCCTATTTAAATTAATCAACAATTTTAATTTTATAATCAAAATTTGGTTGTAATAAAATTACTTTCATTGTAAATTAAAATCATTGATCTATGTCAGATTTATCAGGAATTCATGATTAGTAGATTTACACCACGAAGAAAATGTTAGTCGAATTTTCGAACAGAATGGCATGATCTAAAAACAGGGAGAATATATATTACAATCCAATTAACACATTAACTGCGGAAGAATTTTGCGCGCGTCTGGTGTAAAAACGTTAATCAAAAGATACTCATAAAAATATGTTTCCCGCAATTAATATATTAATTGCACATCTTCAAAGAAGATGACTCAATGAAGCTATTTATTCTTAATAAAATAGTTGAATCGATGAACATTGTTTGAAAGACATTGACTCTGCATGCAAAACATCTTTTGCTAAAACGTGTTTTTACTTTTTCGTATATTATAGCTCTTACGCACGTTTAACAATATTAACATATGTTACATCGTCAAAATACACAGTAAGTGAATAAATTATTTGTTTTTGTCGACGATGTAATCTCAGCAATGAGTCGTTGATTGGCGTCGAATTGAGTTTCAGCAGATTCTAGATGTTTTTTCTGTCTAATTTGCGCCTCATTGTCAGCAGTCAATAAAGAGCTATCTTAGGAAAATATTTTCTTTGCAACAGGATGACGTGAAAATGTAGGCCAGACAGTTTTTTTTGTCAAGAATTGTTGCAGAAAACTGGTTTATGAAGATGAGTCAATATGCTGGATGATGTTATCGGTTGTCAAAGAGTCAAAGAGAACAAGTGTTACGGATGTTGTGTTTGCTTATGATTTAGTGTGCTGGGTGGATGGAAAAGGCAGAAGCCTTCAATCTTCAGCACTGTATTCCAGCTGATATTTTTAGATTTGCCCTTTAGATTAACCCTGCAATCTGTAATTTCATCAAAGCTTTCATAGCTTTTGTGTGGTGGTATTCTTTTTAAATGATTAATAACAATTATAAAGGCGTTTGATTATCCATAACTGATGTAAACAAACATCTGTCAGGTCAGTCCAAAAGTTCGTGCGCATTTTTGGGGATTTTTAAATAGTATAAATAAAACGAACGAACTGACTACCACTATGACTGAAAAAGGGCTAGGTGGATAAGCTCCTGCAACATATTAACTATTATACACATATTAAATAATGTTCTAGCTCTCAAACGTTCAGTATTGTTACAAGCGCAAAATGGATTCACGGTATGCTATATTTTTGAACTCATCAACAATTCTCAAATACTCACGCACCCAACTCACATCCGTAGTTGGACTTTCATTTTAGCAAAATATTTAAGACTTTTCTCACCATTATCTAAGTATCTTATCTACATAGTCTGGCAGCTTACACGTCGAAATGATATATTGACGTCTGGTTTTGGTACGTCCCGCCATTTACAATACCTGGCGTACATCTCCAAAACAAACAGTTTAAATACTCGGATCCCATGATGCGGTATTGTTAATTTACATTTAGAGGTGCACATTATTTTCGATGATAAATGATAATGACCTGGGTACACGCGAGCCTTCTTAGGGTCCCTTGAGTTAACATCTCGTCAGGAGACTCGGTAGAATTGAAAAAATGTGACCCCGTGATTCCGAAAAGGCCGCGGGTGGTTAGGAATTAATTCCATATTAAGCTCGTTCTTCGGCGAAAGAACAAAACAACCTCCAACAGATGAGGTAAAACTCGAACATGGAAATGAAATTCGATATTATGTGCAATTACATCAACGGCCACATTAATCCAAAGAGGCATTGAAGCTTCGTAATGACTGTGCTTTAAATTTATTACGCTCCGAGACAGTTTTGTGATATAAGAACTCGATTAGAATGTATTGGGTGAATGTCGACTTTCTTCCGAAGAAGACGCCTTTCATGAGCGTCTTATTATAGTGTAGGTCATAAACGAATCGAAAAAATTGCATGTTGTATAACAGATTTTATAATTGGCGGTCGAAAGGTTAAATGCCTCCGAAATGGTTTCTTTTCACATGTCCAAAATGTTAATTAGAGAAATGAAATTGCATTTTAAAATCAATTTATTCGAAAAAATATTATGTATAATTGATGTATGCAAGCCTTTATGTCTATTAATTTCTTATTAATCCAATTTATATACAATGGGATCACTTATGCTGTATTATATTATACGAGCAAATTCAAAAGGGTAGAGCAAATTCAAAAGGAAGGAACGCTCACCCAGCGGGTATAATAAAATTTCTTGCCACCTCCAATAAATAATGATAAATGATGAATACAAATTATATTAACGTGACCATTTCCCATGAATGAAAATTGAAGGGATCCTAGGGGACTGTATATGACTGTGGAATAAAATATATATTAATTAAAAGTTTGTGATAATAAAAATGGAAGCTCCGCTTGAGGCATATCCCGAAAGTAAGTGTACTGCGATGATAACGGGTTGTGATTTTTTTTATTTTTTAAGGGTTGGCTATACTAAGTAGTAGAGGGAGATCTCCTGACAAAGAGAGGATAGTAGGAATACGGTAGTACATAAATTCACGTTGTAGTATCCAGATGCCTGAAAGATGTCAGTAGGAAATTCTGCCAAGTGTTAGCGGGTCAATAGCGCCCGCGAGTTTCTTGCGCAACTTAAATTGGAAGGTGAGGATTTTCTGAAAACTATTGTGACTGAAGATAAAAAAGTGGGTGGCCCATTAAACGTCTGAGTCAAAAAGATAGTCATCATAGGGGTATCACACCATTTCCCTATCTGCCAAAAACTTCAAAACCACAATTTCGAACAAAAAAAAAACATGGTTTCAGCGTTTTGGGACCGAAAAGGCATGATTTTGGTCAAATTTCTGCCTCAGGGAGAGACCATCTATCCACAATGATATTGTGAGATCCTAAAAAAAACTCAAAAGAAGCATTCAAAACAAAAGGAGGGGTATTTTGACGAGAGGTGTGTACTTGTTGCATGACAACGCCTGTCCTCACACAGCTTCCCCTGACTCCCCTGTATCCCCCTGGCTTGGTGCCTTCAGATTATCATTTTTTCCCTTCCCTGAAAGAACACACGCTTGGAATTAAATTTTCAATGGTGCAAAAAGAGGTTCTGAAATGGAGGAAGGAACTGGTAGAAGAGTTCTTCAAGGAGGGCGTAAAGAAGCTTGTGCCACGGCTCACCGATGCATTGAACGGGATGGCGATTATGTTTAAAAATAGTCAACAAGTGTATAAACAATATCCTGTATTTTTTTAATATAAACTTTTCTAAAAAATATATTAAAATTTAATACACTTACTTTCGGGATATGTCTCGTAATATGCCGCATAACTAATTAAAAAGGCATTTTCTCTAAAATGTATGTATCTGTTAAACCAAATATTTAAATTTAGTCAGAAGACCATTTTTGGAGCCAAATTTCAGCGCGTATTTATTATTTCGATAAATCGAGTCCTGGATATTTGCTCGTTAAAAAAATAATCTATTCATTTAAAACTGCCTCTAAGCAGCCCATAATATGTGTCGAACCAAATATCAATACGCCGCCTCGAGACTGCTCTGCTACAAGACAACGAAATCGAGATCGGTGTTAAAGCGAGGATGAAATTGAGACTCCTGAATCTGAATGTGAAGAGATTGAGGAATTTTTATACAGTGAAGGATATTTGAAATGTATTTCGTATCAGAAAAAAGGATGCACTTTTGTTCACGAATTTTTATTTTTTCGAACGCAAACGCCAAAGAGATAATTTTATAGAAATCCTTAGATACATACGTTTTCACAAGGAAGCACAACGATCTAAATTCTTATATAAACAAATTTACTCTAATATCAGAAACATGGAGGTAATTTAAGCATACCATACGAAAATATTTCAATTGATGAACGATTAATTGCTTCAAAAGCTTGATGCCAATAACAAAATATATGCCAAATAAGCTACATAAATTTTATTCAACAGTTGTATAAGTTTTTATTAATACATTTGAATTTCTACTTGCCTGAATGATAACTATATCGAGAAGACGATAAACGAGTTCGGTGTTAAAAAATGAACCTATTGTTAAGATCAATCATTTAATATGATCCTAATTTATGCTTTTAATGTTCATGTAATAGACGTACGGATTTTTAAGCAGCTTTAAATTGATTCTATACGAGGAATGTATATTGAAATCGTTGAGTAGTTCGATTGGCAACACATTTGACGGTATTCACATATTCAAATGGTGTTGATTTATGTTATTACGCCAACATGTACAAGAGGAAGCTGAATACGATGAGAATGAATGAACTGTCTTGTGCTCATCATTTTATGGTCTCGTAGTAACCTTGACATTGCACATCAAAATAGGCAAATTAGTCTGCAACAAATGGCAAGAGGCAACGGTGTGGGAAACTTGGGCGCATCATCAGCTCATGAATATGCACGCGCACCCCGCGGCAGCCAAGAGGCGTAATTGTGGCATATTTGTGCCAGTGAAACTTGGTTCGCGATGTGATTTGGACCAGTTTCGCATTGTGATGAGGCACATCTTCGCAGCGACAATAGTCTGCTCCCATGAGCGTGGGTAAGTGGTACAGACCGTGGGAACGGACCCATAATAGCAAGGGGCTCTTGTACTAGGATCGTTGACGTCCCCTGCTCGCACGCGACTCGTCGAGCTGATTAAGGTTTCCACTGGCTAATGACTTCAGCCACATCCCATCTTCAATTTATGACCACTTTGCTCTTTTCATTAATCTCCGAATGTATTTCTTGCATCAGGAATCCAGCAAGATGGACCCACGAGGCTTGTAGACACCCAGGAAATAATTTGTTTCTAGAAAACCATTACCGGAGGATGGATTAAATGAGCTAACGCATGCAATGAACGCTCAGGATTTAACATATAAATGACAATATTTTTTATGGAAATCTGCTTAAAATTGATATCGATGAATGAAAGCTCTCAAGGATGCTATTTAACACTAACTGTACCGGCATTTCACATACACCTAAGCATACCATAAGCGACCGTTTGATCGTTTTAATAAAAATATGACTTTCCGGAATGAATTGTCAATTTAATGTAAGAAATAATGCATAACATCACTTTAGAATAATAATTACATAATCATAAATATAACATAAACAGGAGATCGTTGCAGGAGTGTTTTCTTTATATTTAAATACATCAATCCATGTTTTTCTTTTAATCTTTTAATATTATAATATATTTATTTACAAAAGGAGGTGAATACTTTCCAAATATTTCTTAAGATATTCGTTCAGTGTTAGTATCTTTTTATTAAATTAAAAATCTATTTATTTGAATTGATGATAACAATTAATGCTTTTTGGGTGTTATAGATTATGAAAAAGCATTCGACACAGTGCAATAATGGAAACATTTAATTAAAATATATTAACCTAGATTGTTTTATTGTCTTTTAAATTTATATCCAGAACATATTTTGGAGCAAATTTTAGCAAATAAGACATGTGCTAATAAAATATGTAGATATTATGGCAATAATTACTAGTATCACCGGTCTGAAAACAATTCGCCAGATATAAAGACTATCAGCGAGAAAAACAAGCCATAATTTTGATACTGAATTCGATATATTAATGAATAGTTAATATGCTGCATAATATATGGAAATGTATGTTGTGCGAAAGTAGTATCTTCCAAATAATACTTTGTGCACAAAATGATATTTCAAGGAAGACTTGTTGCAATTCATTTCATTCTCGATATAGCATTTAAAAGAGTCGTTTAACAAGAGATGAATCCTGCATTGTTATATAAAAATATATTTAAAAAATGTAATGTTAGAATGGTTGAAAATTGATACGTTTGAACATCCGTTTCAAACGTGTTTGTATTAGCTTAGAAGATGACCCGTAGATGATGACCTAAAAGTGTCACGACACTAAAAATCATTAATAAAGTGCACCATATTATTTCAGAACATCCAATTAATAATATGTAAAATTTCTATTTCTGTTTATAACAAGGTGAGTACCGTATTTAACAGTCGCAATGGATTGCAGATTTTTTTAAACAGTGGATTTTTAGACCACTGATTTTATTTGCAAATTTAAAATCACTGATGATTAAATCCATTGATATATATCAGGCGAAAAAAATTAAAACATAATAATTCATCACTGAAAAAGCTTGAGCTAATTTTGTCTGCAAAAACGTTTACTGCTTTAGGTTTTTTGGAATTCAAAAGCCAAATTGCTCATATTAATGAGCATTTTTTTAAAAGCGAATCATATATTATAATGGGCTTAACAACAAGTTATGTGCTTTATGTTAATCCTTTGGGTTATCTGAATAAAAACATGAAAAATACAAGATTGAAAAAACTAAATATTATTTGCCATTTGGCTTATTCATCTGTTATTAGTAACAGGAAATGTTCCAATAATATTTTAAATGTATGTGGCAGCCCTAAAGTTGATCACATCAGCTATACCTGCTTTGTAATTAATTATGGTATCTTTACTCCAACACAATTGAGTATGTAAACTGTGAAAATGCATATGTAAAAAAGAGAGTTTTTTTTTTACACACTATTGTGTTGTACTGACAATAATGATCGACATGAACAGCGTAATGCTATATTTTTTTATGTAATTCAACCATCTTCTTCGATACATTTTCCGCTCGGTTATTAATGAATTGTATCACTTTGCGAATACAATGTGAGCAAATTGATTCATGGGATTGTACTAATTTTAAATTGGGACAAATCATGTTTTTTAAAAATATTATTTGTAAATTTATAGCAATTTTTTTATAATGAAATCGAAAAGTATACCATTTTTTGAGAGCACCTTTCTGATCAGTTAGTATTGAGGCATAGTCAAAAAAATTACCGTGCCAAAAAATTTGGGCGATTGAAAGTATTAATATTTCTGATCGATCGTCTCAATCCAGGTTCACTTTCATTTTCTGGATCTAAAAAATGTTAGTATTGAGGACGATTGATAAAGTTGCGCAAAATGTAAATGCCTGGATTTGCTGACTCTTTCTAGAAAAGTGAACGGGTATAGAATCCTAGTAAAAATGTCGTTATTAAAACTACTAGCACCCGACAGATATCAAATCTGGTTCAGATAAATAATCGAAATGAGATGAATGCAACCAGATTGAAAAGAGCTACAAATTCAATTTTTTTAAAGCAAATCCATCACAAGTTTTAAATCATCGCAGAATTGATATGGAAGCAATTTTTTCCTGTGGGAGGAGAATCTTCCTTAAAACACCCTGGGTTTGATCCCAGGGTAATGTCAGATTCTTATTGTCTTTCTCTGTCCCCCTGGTATTGTTTATCATATTGCTTTATAGGGGACAGATAGTCTGGCCTTTGATATAGCCCTATTCTAGTGACATGACAGTGCTGGCATGCCGTGAATGTCTTCTTGCAAATTCTTTGCTTCAAGTACGCCCCAAAGCAGCCATGGCTCGTCAGTACTTGGGTTAAGCGGAAGGTCGTCTCTCCTTGTTTTCGGGTCTTCCACCGGCTTATGACCGGTATAAGTCGGTGGGTCCACCTTCCTTTACTGGACTGATCCCATCTCTGTTGCCAGGCTTTCCTCAGTTTCTGCTCTTACTCTGCACGTTTTTCGGGATCTGCAAAGTCCAAGGCCATTTTCTTTGCCTGAAGGTCTATCGGAGGGATTCCAGCAATCCTAGAAACAGTATAGATTCATTTAACACTTATTTGCAAGACAAATACCGCTTAACATTGCCATATTGATAATGCTTTACAGAATCGAACGCTCTTTCGATGCCAAAGATTTACAAACTAATAACTTATTTGTATTAAATTACCTCCTAAATGGTTTTATATATTTTTTTCGATTATGGGATTAATTACATTTGTTACATGAATATGCAAAATTGACGAAAGCAATATTTTTTTAAGGCAAACTCAGAATTATCTTACGATCGGATTCTGAGCACTCTAACAAAAAATGCAAATTGAAAGTCATCTGCTATATTCGATATAGATGTTCACATCAGTTATAATAAAAACAATCTTATGAAGACGGCCATTTCTCTTTAACTGATGGCAATTGAGTCCAGCACTCGTAGAATACGCGATTATAACATGACATTCAACTGCCACGGGCGAACATCTTTTTAACGTCGATTTATCTTAACGTCGTATTACTTTTCTCGGGACTTGGGATCGACCCTGCGACATTTCAGCGAGGAAGCTCCAACCCAATAATTAACCCACTCTCTCCTTCTAATTGAAGATGTGAGTTATGCATGTGAATCGTATCCGAAACTTTAAAAATAATATATTGACTGCGGAAATGGAAGCTGACATGCTTGTAATTTTGTAATTATGCGCGGTCCATCTTGTTTATGCACACTTGATGATTTATATTCGGAAGTAAATCTTTCGTCTAATTGGCCTGTATTATATCGATTGAAATTCCCACAGCGTCGATTTTGATCTATGCGTATATAGGTATTATTTAATACATTTTGATTGCTAATATTCAATCAAAAATTGTTAAAAATGCACTTGAATGCATTATTCGACGGAATTTGATTGGTATCTATTGAAACCACAACAATGCTACTGAGCATATTTGTATGGTGAAGTAACGGCTTATTTTAATAAATCGACATGATTCAACAATTTCGCTAGTAATTGATTTTTTTAATACAAATTCATATTTTAAAAAGCTTAAATACTCACACGAAAACTTTCGCTGTCATTTTTGTATATCCCTCTACTTTCCCTTTTGTGATAAATAGTCCATATTACATGTAATGCTTTTATCATTTGTTACGACTCAAAAATTATGACAGCACTACTGAAAAAATCATAATAATCTAATGAATTCAATTTCTACATAATAGATGCTCATTTATTTTCAAAAATTTTACTCATACAAATTCAAACTAATCTATCATAATCGATATATATTTCATAATCTAAGGAAAATCATAGCAATTTATTATTAGACATTCATTCTGATGGCAACCTTCTAATTTTTGATACAATATAAGTTTATACATCTGATTTTAACATTATTTCCATCTTGTATGTTGTATCTATATTGATCGATTTTGACTACTGTGAATCTAATTTGTGAATATCCACCCTATTAAAAAACAAATTATCTGTAAAGCGCCATATATGGAACGTTTGACTTAATTGAAGGATCAAATGTTTGTATAGTGAGTCTGATCTTAAACTCCTATTATAAAGATCCGGGTTCAAATCTACGCTGTGAAAAAATCAGGATACTGCTGTAAATGGAGAAATGGCATCCTTGCGCGAATTCACTGTTTATTAGTCCAGATACAATTCGCCAGAGCAACGGCGATACCTTTTGTTTTCTGTTATCCCACTTCTGACACCAATGTTACGCCCTGAGTGGGGACACCTATGAAAGCAAAGCCTCCAAGCTGCGTTTAGCTTCACATGTGCGCAGTGGAACGTACGTATATTCGTTCTGTATTGAAGAAGCCAAGCAAGGATGGAGGTGATCAGTAGGAGGTGTAACATGATATACATTAAAATAATTCAAACACATATGAGGTGATTTTGGACAATTAGGACAATATGTTGAGACCCTTTTTACATTTTTTTTTCGCTTCCTGTCAATCGAGAATTTGTCTCATATTTTTGTAACAAAGAGTACAATTCCTTCTAATAGATTTGCCCTGTGGATTTTTATGAATTTCTAAACCATGAAACGCTTTTTTCGTTTTATTCTTTTCATTATCGGGCCTAGCGTTTTTCGACCACAACTATTCTCTTACTAGTAGCTCCCGGAATTTTCTGATTTGAGTATAAAAGAAATACTGATATATTTGCAGAAAAAGTATGCAATCGAATGAAGTTTCTGGGGTAATTGCAGTGAAATCTTAAATAATTTCCGAAAAGTGAATCCAGCGTCTGATTAAGGCTGGGCGACGAGAGTGTTAACAGAGATTTCGAGCAAATCTGCCATTTTGCCCACGCAACAGTAAAAAACTTGGGAGATCGATCGATAATTTTTAATCGATTATCTCGCAGCAGATAACTCCCGATTTTCTATTTCTTAAAATGCAAATATTAAGTGATAAAATCGCGCATGGCCGCCTATTTGTAAATAATTTACAGCAATAATTAATGAATAATTGAAAAATAATGATCAATCAAATACAATATATCCATAATTTTTGAATGTTCATCATTACATTTGCATTTAAATAACTTTGTTCGTAAGCTGAGATTTTATTTACTAAACGAATCAAGAGTGATTTGATTGAATAACAGAAACTTTGATAAATTTGCAGATTTTTGAGTATTTGAGTTGTTCAGATTTTGATACAATTTAAAATTGTCACAAACCATATATAAATTTATGGAGGTCATAGAATCCATTTAAAACCAATGGGTGCCATAGATCTCGAAATCGATTCTCTTATGATCGGCAATTTTCACAAAACTAAAGTAAATAATGGTTTTGCGGTGTCCAAGCGTTTTTACAGCCGAAACCTTTCTAGTGCGAAATTATTCAGTAATTGTCAAAATGTGGGTCGGGACATGAACCCAAATCGTTTGCCGAATTTCACACGGAACAAAGCGAATTATACACACGTTCTTGCGTGTATGCTTCGATGTTGTTATTTTTTTTCCCTAACACTTTCTCCAAAGGTTAAATAGTGTTTGCCGAAAGCGAATTGGGGATCTTCAGTCTGGAGATAAAATCTGGTTTGTGCGCTTATGGACTACTTTGGTCATCGGCGTTATTAAATAATTATTTTCGATGTACTTTTATTGTACAGGGCAATGTTAAAAGTATTTTAATTCGTATGATGTCTCCATCATTATCATCACCATCAGCGGTTTCCGTTCGTCCAATCTTTACTCTGTTGTGCGTGATCAAGCAATATACAATAGATTTCACATTTTTTGCACGAGCGTAAAATATTGTGACTGTAATTAAAATATTTAAAAAACTAGCCCCCGGCACATTCTTAACACCTGAATAGACCATTAAGTAAACTTTAAGCTTGGTTATTATAAAGTACGATAATAAAAATGATGCAAATCAGCAGCGTTCATCAAAGAACGTGCAACAAATTCATGTCGGCGTATAAGTATTTTAATAAGCTGTCTATTCATATCAAAGGCAGTGTGCTTTTATTGCATTTCAGTCGGCTATTGAATTTTTTCCATTAAAATACACGTACGTTCCAAAGAAAATTGAAAACGAGTGTGAAAACAGTTTTTGTTTACGCAAAAAGAGAGCTTCGCACGTAACTCACTTTGTACGCACGATTTCTCGCGGCAAACAAATAAATCACTTTTTACGGTGTGTTTTTAGGCGACCTTGCTCGATTTTACAGTAAACGTTCATAAATATAATTTTATTTAAAAAACAGCGATTTAGAATTTAACAGGTGGTAAGAAATCAAATTTCGCTCAGTTCGTATATTCTTATCATGGTGATATATCCATAATTGGATATAGGCGATCTCCAAATTATAGTTTTCTAAAGAGTTTTATTTCATTCAAGTGTGATTTAGGTCATGATCTATGCGGTACAAATCCCTGCTTATGTTTTGATGAAAAAAATCATGATAACACATTCCCGTCGGGTTACGCATATGTGCACTCTTTCGAGTGCTATCGGTAGACCCAGGAGACGCATCTGTATGTCTTCAGTCTTTATACACTACTTAACCCTTTCAAATCGAAAAACATACACGCTATGCTCAAATGTATATTCACTTTTCTGTCAGTCCCGCCGCAGCGTGTTACAAATTGATAATGAACCAGGCTCAATAAATGAACCTTAACACTGTTGATAGCACACAATATTCAATTGCATGGTATCTGCTTTCTGTTGTTCAGCTATTTATATTTAGGGTACCATGTCCATTGTCAGATTAGGTGATTTTTTTTTAAGGATAAAGGATTATTATGTGGTATTTTTACCATTGATTTCCGCACATGGTTAAGCTAGAATAACATTTTATAAAACTTTAATAGTACTGTTCTTTTTTTCCTATGGGAGGGGAATCTTCCATAAGACACCCTGTGTTTGAACCCAGGATAATGTCAGATTCTTACTGACTAAAAGTCTCACATTGCTTCAGGAGGGCAGGCAGTCTGGCCTTAAGTAGCTGGTCCTATTCTAGTGTTGGAGAGCCGCTCTGCGTCTCTCATTCTCACTACCTTCTTTGGCGCTCATGATTTCTTCAACGAAATCCCGCCAAAGGTCCCAGTTTTTCTTGCTCATCATCATGCTGTGGACCATGTTCTCAGCGTTGATTTGACTACTCCGAGTGCTTGTTTCAGCGTGTTTCTCTGGGGTGTCCAAGTCTCACAATCATTGATGATGTTTTCGGCATCATCAACCTCCGCTTGACAGTGATGGCACGCCGCGGACGTTTCTTTACCGATACGCTTCGGGTACGCATCAAAACATCCATGTCCAGTGAGGACCTGGGTCAAGCGGTAGGTCGTTTCTCCCTGTTTTCGGGCCCTCCACCGGCTTACGACAGGGATAAGTCGGTGGAGGGTTCATCTTCCCTTGCTGGACTGATCCCATCTCTGCTGCCAGGCTTCCTTTAGTTTCTGTTCATGCTCGTTGTGGTTTATGGGATCTTCAATGTCCAAGGCCCTTTTCTTTACTTGGGGGTCCAGCAGGGGGATTCCAGCGATCACGAGCACCGCTTCTTCAGATACTGTTCGGAATTCTGTGGTGACTCGGAGCGCTCCCTGCCCTTGGATCCTTGCCAGCTTCTTTCTGTGGCTCTCATGTCTGAGCTACTTCTGGCGAGGGCTTTAAAGTACTATTCTAGATCCATGTAATCGGACCAAACCTGGATCAAGATGATCGATCTGAAATATTAATACCTCTAATCTCCCAAATTTTTACCATCAACTAGTTTCGAAACCGAGTCTTTATATAATATTAAAAGGACAGGATTTATCCCATTATACAAACATTTCTTCTCTTCTAGATATAATAGTAATAAAAACCAATATCATTTTAATCAACAATGTATTCTACAACTAAATCTAATACAGTCTACACTCAACCAATAATTTTAAATTAAAAAAATCTTAAAAATAGTTTTGCAGTGAAATTATATTTATAATATAAATACTCCAGTAAGACTAAAAATAATCTGAAGGATGAATATGTGGATAAATTAGAAGATGCAGCAATAGTCTTCATCCAAATTCAGAATTAACTTTATAATCTTGCATTTTTATGGTATAAAATTACCCCGTGTCTTAGAAATTACACCAATCCTTGAAAATACACGAATTTCACCTTTAATCTTATCAGTTTTTGACAGGAGATATCTGAAATGATCGATTTATTATTTGGGAGTAAATTATAGATACCTTGAAAATTTCACTTCATATTTTTGAATATAATTTTTGTGCTGTAATTCTTATCTCGCTTCAATAATGTGACTTTTATTGCTGCTGTAGATGATGCATTTGAAAAAAATATACATTTTATTTGTTACATCAGATCTGAAAAATAAGTGTTGACAAACTACTGTCGATTTGCAGACGATAGCTTATGTGACACCCAAATATGAATACTAAATTAAAATACGGCCCGCGGGCCAGATACGCCCCCCCCCCGAATTTCATGCATATTATCCAATTTGTTTTGGTTCTTGTTTTCTTGTTGGTATTTTCTTATGAATAAATTCACAATGTTTTAATTTATTTTCTTATTTTTGTTACAGAACATCGGCGTATTACTGGTTTACTGCTTAATAATCGCCGAGTGCTCAAAGCCAGATCCGCCATCACCACAGAAAACACAATCTAGGATTGATTCATATGATAACATTCTGAGACCACCCCCTCCGCCACCTCATTTAGGAAATATAAGAAATCAATATGCAGCACCAGGCCAACGATTTCAAAGACAAAATAACAATTTTCGACAGCCGTATATGTTGCGTCCGCCAATATATGGACCACCGTATGAAAGATTTCCTCCAGTACCTCAACGACCAACGGAATCACCTACATTTTTCCAAAAAGTCTCAAGTTGGCTTTTTACATCGAATAATAACAAAGTACCATCGACATATGGCCCTCCACCCGCGTATGGACCTCCCCAATCTCAATCTCCTATTCAATCACACCCACCAAATCCACCTCCCACATATGGTGCCCCTCCACCGACATATGGTGCACCTTCTTCCACCTATGGTGCACCCTCACCTAGACTTCCCCCGAAGAAACAACAACAACAACAAGGACAACCAAAGAAAAAAGATTGCAATACCTGTAATTATTTCCCATGGATACCCGTGATACGATACCAATCTCCTTCATTAGATCCACCAAATGTGAACAAAAACGTAGAACCTATTAAATTCTCATCGTCTTCAACTGATCAAAGCAAGGCATATTTACCATCGAAACAAAATTTCATAGAACATCACAGCAATGATTTATCTGGGCCGTTAACAACAGCTGCTGGAAAACCATTCAGCTCATTGAGCGCAATTCCAGTAACACCAGGACCAATTCTTCATAAGCCAACCAATTCATACGGAACTCCCATCTCATTGAGCACTTATGGACCACCTTTGCCAATAACGAATGATGGTGGAGAATCTCCCATCTTGATTCCAAATCGAAAGCCGATATCCCCAAATTATGATATCGGAGACTTTGACGACGGAGATAAATTTTATAATAACAAAGATACCATAGAAAATTTGGAGTCAAATAATGTACCACTTTTATCTAAACCGCAATACAATGGTCCATTAAAACCGGTTGAAGACAATTTTAAACCTCCCGAAGAAAATAACGATGAACCGATCGTTCATACAGGCCCATCTTCAAATGGTTTTGATCAAGGAAGAGGAGTTCATATATTGCAACCCATACCGTTCCCTAATTTGAGTTCACTCCCAATTCCACCAATATTCAATGCAAGACCATTCAAAACGAAGCATTATAACGGTAACAAAAATAATTATTCACCAAATAATGAAATAAGACAATCTACCAGTACACATTTCCCAATTCCAATTTCAACGAATGCATTCAACGAGCATAGTTCATCTGCTAATAGCATAGTAAATAATATTATTTCACCGAATGATTCCCAAACTAATGTACAGTTAATACCGAGCATCCCATTGGCTGAGTTCACATCATCCATTGATTATCCCATTAATATTATACAATCTCCCCTTCTTGAAATAGATACTACTATCAAAGATGTCAATAATAACAAAAATAATAATAAATATTTTCAACCAGTGAAAAATAATCATGGTGAAAATGGAATAAATTTGAGTATAAATCCAATTGTGGTTCAAAATGAAAGCTATGCATATGATTCATATTCAGCAGCATCAGAAGGAAATGATTTTAGTGCAAATCATGGATCTGCTCATTCAGAAATAAAAGATAGTCTCAAAAGTGAAAGTCAATTTTTACCAACTCCTGTTTCATTGGATACAAATTCAAATAACAACAATAAACATTTGTTTCCTCCCATATCATATTCTTTTATAGATCAAACATTCTCTAATAGTAGACCTTCTACTGCATCAAACTTTTTTTCTGAACCAAGTACAAACTTTTTGGAGAACACCCCACAAAGTATTAATATTTTCAAATCAGAAGTAACAAATTCTTTTCAACCATTGGATTCTCCATTGCTCTATTTAAAACCTAGTGTTCCTCATAAGGATTCAAAGATGTTTAGAGATGAAAAAAATGTCCTGTTAAATAACAACAACAACAATATATCAAATAACGATAGAGGTAAAATAGAACAAAATGCTTTTATTGCTTCAACGCGAGCACCTTTTACCACAACTACTGTCACTTCAACAAATGGATTTAGATATTTAGACAGTGGATTTGCTAGTGGCAGATGGCCACCACCAATTCAAGATACAGAAAAACCTGAAACCTCCACCAAAAAACCAAAGAGAATTCAAATTATAATACCTTATACGTCAAAAAATCAACCTAGTCCATTTAAATTTTCAAGTAATGATATTGCATCACCTTCTGGCTGGGTTCCAGTTATAAGGGATATTGAAAGAAGTTATGGAAGAAAAATACCACCAGCCGCAAATAAAAATAATCTACATACCACTAGCTCGTTAGTAGACTTCCATGAAAGTTCTGAATCTAAAATTATAGCCTCGTCGGCACCATCAATAAATTTAACCACTGAAAAATATGCTGAATTTGCAACATATAAACAAGCGAAAAAGCAAAAGCTTGTGGACCCTCTTGAACATGTTAGCAATAATCAAATTTCTATAGATATGAAAAAATTACAAAACAATATCGATGACTGGACTGCTCAAGAATATTCAAAAATTTTCAAAAGACAACAAAAAGCAAGCACAATATCACATTTAAAGCGATCCAAAAAGATTCCTGACGAATATTTGACTACAACACCATCACATAAAAAATCTTCTAAGAGTGTAGCATCTCTGATCAATGATTTCAATGGGTCCCTCCTCGATAATGAGGCATCGGGTAGTATTCAACATACATTTGAAACTAACTTGCAAAATGAAACTTCAATTCCAGCCGTAAATAATAGCTTATATCAAATAACTACATCATATGATACAACAATATCACATACCACATGGAAAACACCAAAGAGCACAAAGAAACTAGAAATAACCACCTTGAGTCCCAAAACAACCACAAGGCATTCATGGGAAAAAATACAAACATCAATATCGCCACTGACTAAAGAAAAAATATATGTTGTTACTCCTCAACCTTGGTACATAGTAAATGCTTCTTACTCTGTTGGTAATAAAAGTAAATCTGAATTGGTAACCAGCGGCAGTTTTATTAGAGATTCTAAAGAGTTGGCTTTCAAATCTCCACGGTTTGTAGTCAGACCAACTCCAGGACCGACCGGTAGCCAAAGAGAATTGTTAAATTCAGATAATGGAAATAATTGGAAGACCAGTTTCAATTGGTTGCAATCAAGTTAGTATTTATGAATTAAGTTTTAGATATTTATTAAAAATCTATATTATATCTTTTATTGATATTATAATACATATACTATTTCAGTTAATAATTTAGAAGAAAGGACAACGGAACCACATGTAAATAATGGTTATTTTGGCTTTTCAACGGTAACGGCTTATACTCCACCTGAAGGATCATCCGTTAAAACGTATTCTGGTCATTCTAAGGTACAATTTTTTGAGTTAAAGTGCCAATTATTAAATAATAGGATATTCTAATTGTATTATTTGAAAAATCATTGAAATTATTTTCTCATAAGTATTCTTTATTTTTAGGTAGCGACTGCCGTGACGCCTGCAAGTATAACAAATCCTCAAGTCAATAAGAAATAGTCACGCGCAGGAAAAATATTTTAATGTAGTTAAGTGATGTTAAAAACTTGTAAATAGAAGGAATAATTTAAACAAATAGGACATTCAGAAATAATGCCATAAGACAGTAAATAAGATAATAAATTATGTGCGCGTTAAAAGTAGATAATGTGAAAAAAGTGTCATCAAAAGTGCTGATTGCATGTTTTTCAAGCTTGTGTGATGATTGCAATTATATATAAAAAAAATAAATTGCTATACAAATTTGGAATTGGTTTAATACGGAGGATTGTATAGATTATAACGTGTGTTAGACTTTGATTTGAATGTGTATATTACACTGTAGGTTAATAATATCCTATTTTAAATACATTTTTTCTTAATATGTATATTTCTATTGGTTTATTTTTTTAAATTGTACGCAAATGCGAAGACTATCAATGTAAATATATAATTTAGTAGTATTACTTTATACAAAGAATATATTATTCAACTGCAATTTTATCATGGGATATGAATTATTTTAAAGAGTATTTTTTGTCGTCTTTATGATGAATTATTAAAATATTAAATGAGGACAATGATTAAAATATAAAGTAAGATTGCGCTGCGGTACTTTTTTATATATAAATAAAAATATCATAGTAATTATATTGTATTACGTTTATTTCTGTTTGCATGTAATTGTATTTAGCAAATATGAGCACAGCAAAAATAAGCCTTATTTAATAAATTAAAGTTTTGAAGATATAATCTCCTCCTAGGCGCCATGAATATATATATTTTTGCTTTTAAATTTTGTTGAAAGTCAAAAGATTTGATTACGATTACTTGTATATACAGCATATTTAATAGAAAAATATTTGAAATTAATTGTACATACATTTTTGATATTTAGAATAAGTTTTATGTTATTTGACATTATTTAATCAAAACTGAATATGTAACTTGCATTGATAAAAAATGTGAATATTTTATGTACATATATATCATACATTTTTGTCAAAATAAGACCAAATATTATAAAAACATTAGGAGTATTTGCTCGTAATTATTTTGCATGAAACTTGGTTTCATTTCCGTATTGTGCGCTTGAAATTTATAAAATATTTTGGAACATTTTTGTCAAATTTTCGGCTAAATGATAAGGAAGTGAAACTGATATTGATTAGTTTTAAAACTAAGATTTGTCTTTTTAATTAAAGTATTACTACATTATTTGTTTTTTTTTATTTCATAAATGTGCAACTATTTTTCATAAGAATTTCATAAATAAGTTTGTGTTAATGCATGTAAATTCTATAAAATAGTTTCAAAAATATAAATACAAGCAAAATTAAAAAAGTTTATTTTAAATGAGTAAGATCCAATACTTACAATTTAAAACTGTCTAAATACAATTTAAAACTGAAACTAAATATTTAAATCCAAATAATAAAAACAACCCCTTTTCATATATTTGCTTAATTTATATATCGCTGAGTAACGCTATTTAGCAAAATAAAGTTTCCAAAGTTTTGTGTAAATGTTTATTTTATTAAATTTTAAATATTCTTAGTCATTTTTCTATTAAATCATTATAAAATTATATTGCTTATAATGGGTAGCATATAAGTCAATGATAGTTTTATGAAGTAATATAAAAAAAGAAGGAAGAGTGAGCTTCTTGTTATACGATCTAGCCAAAACATTCTGAAAATAGAACATAAGTATAAAAAATATTTTTGTTTTATGTTTATGTTTATATGCATACAATACTTTATACCTTATGAGTTGTCGTTTAGCAGAAGACACCGATGACTCGCAGAGATCATCTTTAAATATGTACTTTTTAAGAGCAAGAGCTCCAAGTTTAACACCGTCTGATTCAGAAATATCATCCGTAATACATTTGAATGTTTTTTTGTCATCATTTATTAAAAAATCCCCCAGTGAATCATAATTGTGAGTTAATATCTTCCATTCGTTACATGTGAAATAAGCGAGTGCACTGTTAGCGATATAAACTTTTCTATAGATTTTCATTAATCTGAAATAAAAATTTACATCCATTACATTTGATAAAATTACATATTTTTAACACACAATATATAGTTAAAGCATTTGCAAATCTTTACCTTAAATCGACATTTTTCATATGTAATATGAAATCTATGAGAAGACCTGGTAGAATGTGTGTGAATAAATACATTAGGTTGTATATATATATATTTTTTGTCATAAGAAAAGAAGGATACCAAAGTAAACGACTTGGTGGCATTTCAATCAAAGCTTCATCTTTGAATTTTGATAGAAAATTAATCGATGTTTTCAATTTGTTTCCATTAGCTGCGTTAATAACATGGCTAAAAAGTTAATATAATTTTAATTCTATTATTCACTCACTATTCCTTTTAAAATATATAAAGCTTTCATAACTTTTGTGAGATAACTGTAAATAAAAATATATGAAGAAATACATTGATTAAAAGAAAGATTAATACCATTCTTTGGATTCAGTATTACTTTTATACCATGCTGATAAAATAATTCCATTAATTGCTCGATCGCATGGAATAAAATCTGGCAAACTATTTTCATCCCCTCTTACAACATGAAGTATTCCCGAAGATACTCCCGCACATAGACCTATTGGGCCGTTCAAATTATCCACCCATCCAGGATAAGGCTCAGCAACACAATAAGAAACTACAACAAAAATAATTATGTTAAACTTATCAAATCTTTGTTATAAATAGGATATTTTTATAATTTGCCAACGCACCAATAGAAGGTCGAAAGATAATAGATGGTATGGTACTAGAGTAATCTTTGACAATATTTTCTGCAAGAAATTTGGTGAAGGTATATGTATTTGGCCTTGGTGCTATGATTCTAAAATAAATATGAATATATAACATAGTAATTAAAATAGTTTTCATTTTATATTAAAATGTTTGTACTTCGGTTGAATGATATTCAATGAGTGTTCATCAGCTGTTTCCGCTACTCTGATCATCATCTTCCAGTCAATGTCAGATGAATATACTTGTTCATCTATGATAATTTTATCACAATTACAGTATGACGTTGACACATAAACTAATGCCTTAAAAAAATATAATATATTTGTATGCAAATTATGAACTTTTAATAATAACAGTTAAGGATGTATAATTTAAAATAAGGACCTTTAAATTTTTCATCTTTCTGGCTAAATTCATAACATCTCTGGTACCACGAACGTTTATAAGCACTGCCTTTTTTAACGGATCATCAAATCTGACCGAAGATGCAGCATGGAATACAATTGACACGGACGATTCCAATAGTTTTCTGTCTTCGTCACTAATACCAAGATTTTCTTCAATTATATCTCCAAAAATAGGAATGATATTATTGAATTTTTTTGGTTTTTTCTCCCTCAGTCTATCAAAAACCTATAAAATAAACAATTTCCTCTTTTTATATCCAAATATGGTAACTATAATTATTCCCAATTTGAATTTACAACAGTTTACGACTAATGTAAACTTTAAAGATTATCATTAAACTCACAATATTAATATACGTTATATTATAATACATTTTATTTCATTACACAATCATTAAATAGAATTTATTATTGTGAAAACAGATGATTTAATAACGTTTTTACATATATTACTTACAGGTGATTCCAAAAGATTTTGAACCCGTTCATGTGGGTTTAGCCCTTTTTTGTTTCTTATTAAAAGATATAAATTACCAATGCCTTCACAAGACCAAAGTAATTTCTCCACTAAAACTTTTCCCATGAAGCCCGTAGCACCAGTGATTAAAATGTTCCGACCTTTATAACACTCCGCTACACCTGTTTTCGTTAATGGATCAGAAATTTTTAACCCTCCCATAATGTTTGAAATTATGGTATTGCTTTTGGTATATTATCTTCCCTTTAGGATTGTGAATTGAATGACAATACCAAATTTAATCCAGTCTTTTTGTAAATACAGAATGAAAATATACAGTGGAATAATTTACACCATTGTATGCTAATAAATAATATTTTGGGATTTATATTAGGAAGGTGAAGTACTTTAAAAAATAGATATATAGGAATTGTAGAGGGAAGTGGAATTTGGTGAACTTTTTGTTTATGTATGAACACTATTCAGGGATATTCAAATTATGATATGCTTACAAATGGAATGATTTATATTTTATTAAAAATATACATCATTTTGATAGAAATATAATTTCTTAGATATTTTCAATGATTTAAGTAGACGTTGAGTTTTGGAGTTAAGGTAACACTTTCTTTTCAAATTTATTGTCACAGTAAAATATTTAAACCGTTAAAGATTGAGATTATAACGAGATTATTATACAGGATAAATAGCATTGAATTGATTTTTATCTTAGAGTATATATATAGAAGTTTCCATAAATTTGTAGTGGAATATATGCTACATAATAAGATTATATTAAATGATTTATATCAAAATTTAAATTAAATAAAAATAAAATCAATTGGTATATTAATGTTTATTATTATATATAAAGTGCAATATCATAATACTAGTTAATTGCTAAAATAGCATCAGTTAATAAAGGCAAAAGATATTTTTTAATGAGTTTCAGCAAGAACCACGAAGAAATAAACAGTAGAAAGATTTTTGTCATGAGATGCAACCAATACAACCTGGTTTAGTATATTTAAAGGGACTTTCAAAGCAAAATTTTAATGGAGCTCATAGAATTTTAAATATTTTTAACTAGCAGTTTTAAAATTCTCGAATAATTAATGTTAATCTGGGAATTTAAATAAGGGGGTAAGGTTCTCTTTATTTTTTTTGGTAGATATCTCAACCTCCAAAATACTTGAATTTTGTGACAAAATCAACGAAATTTAGATTTGTTCAATTATCATTTTCATTTTCAAGAGCGAGTTGTGATGGTCAATGCGGCCTAATTCAGATGAAGTTCATTATTTCTTATACAATCAGTGAAACTATTAATCAGAGTACTTTTAGAAATTCAACGCTTTGGATCAAATTTCAACCAATTCGAGTAATTTCAAAATATTCTGAGAGTTGCTGTTTTATTGCCATTACCATCGAAAAGATTAATAGTGCTAACATAAAAGTTTTGTCCAACTTATATTTGCACTATTAATCACTTGCATACAATAGGCAGATAAAAAATAAGCTAGCTAACTATTAATATAAGATAGTTACAATATCATATTTGATTTTTTCCATCTTGAACAACTTTAACTGGACTCTATTTTATTTTATATAAATATTGCAACAACAGGTTAATATTAAGAATGATTATAATGATACCTTAAGTTTTGCTTTTTGGCAGCTTTTATAGATTCTTCACTCATGTCGTCTTTAAAAATAAATTTCTTAAGCCCAGTAAAACTAATCATAAGAGCTTCTCTTTATCTATTAAGAATGCTGGTAAAAGATGTGTAAATATTAACATGAAATAGTAAAGATATTTGTTCGTTGTCATAATATACGTAGGATACCATAAAGCTTGACTTGGCCTTACAATTTCCATCGCCGTACATACAATGGAGGATTCCCGAAGCGAATCCAGCAACAAGACCCGTTGGACCATTAAGCGTATCCACCCATCCAGGAGTGGGCTCTTGGATGCAATTACTAACTGAAAATTAAATGCCAACTATAATTTACAAGCGCTGTATTTCCAAATGCAAATTGTTCATTCAAAAAAGCCAATGTTAGTCGATTGGACTAGCATGACACGAAAGTCTTTTTAGAATATATTAGGCTTCTATTTGGGGTCAACTCAACCACTATTGTGATCATACACATTGTAAGATGGCATATCCGTTATAGGATTTGCATGTGTTGCATTTCACATATGGTTTAACTAGGTTAAAGTTTTTTGAATAGGATATGATTTTATTCGTGTCTGAAAATGATAGGAATAAATTCCTACACATAATTTATGGATGAACTAGTATTAGAACATGATGAGGATAATGAACTGAGACAGTAAATTCATCAATAAAAAGACTGCTGAAGAATTAATTTTTTATTGCCTTCCATCCACACTGTCTATCGGAATCTGCTATCTTCCATATCGAATGCATGAGAAGGTGAATGTTTGATGGAGACGATATGAAAGTGGTCCAGCAAAAATATTAATATAGAACATCGAGATTAAATTTATCATTGTGACATATGCATGTATTATTTTTCTAAATCGATGACCAATACCCATAATTGAATCCAAATATGTCACTATATCGACATGCAAACCTTATAAATTCCCATTGTCGTTAATTTCATGCTAAATTATGCCATAATTTCATAAACTGTGTTTGTGAGTCATTCATGATTGATGAATAAAACTTCATTTCCAATGAGTAGATTTTGTATAGAAATAAAACATATACATCTAAAAAAAATATTTCGAATGCGATCAATATACCATAACTAAACAATGCATCATTCAATATGTTTGACTTTAAACATTTTTCTTCTTCATTTGGGGTTGTTTTTTCGCAACTTCGTCAAAAAAATCCTATATACTTATTGAATGATATGTTATATCCAAGACTATTTATGTGGTCCAATTTTTGCTAATTTGATAGATTCAACTATTTGTAATAGAAAATTTAAATAGACTCACGGGAAGAATGGTAAAGGAACTCCCTATTAAATGATTTAAGTTCTCGGTACAAACATTCAACGGGGTACTAAAAATGGGCTATTTCCCCCCGCACTTGGAAAGTGGCTAAGATTATTCTAGTCCCCAAGCCCGGCAAGGATATACATGACGTGAAATCATACAGACCCATCAGCTTATTTGGATTTCGTCAACAACATGCGACTGTGGAACAAATACAGAGGATCTTTAATATGGAATACACAAGGACTAACTCAGGCTTTTGACAAAGTGTGGCATCCGGGCTTGCTAAATAAAATTGGAAACAACTGCCCACAAATTACTTCTTCATATTCAAATCATACCTGACCAACAGAATATTCTACGTCAAATACGAAGACGAAGCCACCACACTCCATGATATAAAATCCGGCGTCCTACAAGGTAGCGTACTTGGTCCAGTTTTATACCTTTTATATACACCGACATTCCGACAACAGACACCACGACAACGGCCATCTTCGCGGACGACACAGTTTTTCTAACCTCGCACAACAACCCCGCAATAGCATCTCAACTACTCCAACATGAACTCAATAACATACAAAAATGGATCAAGGAATGGCGCATAAAGGCTAATGAAAGTAAATCTACGTATGTCACTTTCACTAATAGACGAGAGACATGTCCTCCTGTCTCACTGAATCTTTGCACACTGCTACAGGCAGACGTAGTTAAATATCTCGGCATGCACCTGGACAGACGTTTAAGTGGAAGAAGCACATAAGCAAAAAAATAAAGCAACTGGAAATCAAAATGAGAATGCTGTATTGGTTAATGGGCCGAAAATCGGAACTGTACCTAGTAAATAAAACACTTTTATACAAAAGTATATTAAAACCAATCTGGACATATGGAATACAGCTCTGGAATACCGCATCAAACTCCAATATTGACATTTTCCAACATACAAGAAAGCCAAAAATACAAGAAAATATTGAACACACACCCCAACCGCCTTGTTGAAGAGCTATTCAGCCAAGCCTCCGGGTCGCGTAGGCTGAAAAGATGTATGGTTCATGAGCTGGACAAAAGATTGGAATGAATGAACATCAGGTCCTCATTAATTAATGGGGACCTACACGAGCCAGCAACGCCATAAGATCTGAATGTCCATCAACGGATAGATTGTTTAAAAAAGGGGAAAAAAGTTGCTTTAGATATATTATGGTATTGTTTTCTGGGGATCCTGTATTGCATAGGCAATTCAAGGTTTCTGTATTTATGCTTCCTGTACATTTTATGGACATTGGACAATAATTTACGAAACATAATTATGCATTGGATGTTTTGTTTTGAATGAAATTCATATTCATGATGGCCAGATTTATATTCAAATAAGTGGAATGTTTCTATAATGAGAATCAATCCTTATTCACACTTTATTATCCAAGTTGTTCAGGCATTTAATTCCCAATAAAATCTGTTTCGATGCCAAAGTAGTTGTAAGTAGTCTGAGGTTACATCTATCACACAATGTCTCCATTAATTTATAATCCAGGTTTAGTATAGAGAATTTGATCTTGTTTGAATGTGAAGATGTTCATAAATTCTTCGACGAGGTCTATATCTTATTATTCAGGTATTTAAAGTGTTTCATTCTTTTGGTTCCGTCTTTTGACAATTTTATGCTCATCAAACTCATGGAAAGATTATTGATCGTTTTTTTGTATCAATTTCAAGTTTTTTTTTAACTAATAAATTGTGTGAGTATTTTAAAAAATGTGGTTTCATTGTAAAGATCGTAGATAGTAGAAGACGGAACATCATGTAAACATCCATATTCCATCAATATTTGTAATTGTTGCCTAGCTCTAATATGGATTTAGAAACGATTGCCTAATCCATTGAAAAAACGACTAATGTAGGTAATTCTAATCGAAAATCACCCTCAGGATACCCTGTCTGACGTTTTAGACTTACTCAAGTTTTGTTTTAGAATCATTTATATGAAATTTATGTCTAATGTTTTAGTTTATATCTAAGAATCGTGGACTGTAAGTGATACATCTGTTGCTATATCCTAAAACAGGCTAATTTGATTTATAGATGTCATGCATCTTGTCGGGAATTTGTAGTTGTAATTTGCATATTTTGAATATAGTTTATAAAATTCATGTAAGGATTTCTTGTTTGCCCATCTTTTAAAATCAGAAAATTTTTCAGTTGTGATAGAAATTGGTATTTTGTCTTTAGTAGCCATTCTATCTGATTTGGCTATATTGGAAAATAGATAACAGTTGGTAAGGTAACTTCAATGTTATGGGAATATAACACTAATGGTGGATGTACAAATACAGGAAGATCTGTAGGAAGACTAAAATTAAAATTCGTAGACATTTGTAAGAAGGCCCCACAGATTTACAAAATTTCCTTGTAATTCTTTGTTGTTCAGGAAAAAAACTCAATCTATACATTTTAAACGAGTTTATGAATAGTTATTACCGTGACCTTTAGTATACAATGTTTGTTGAAATTTGGAAACAGACTAACAATCATTATGTAATCAAAGGTAAGGAACGTTAATTAAATTCCTTTTGAAATGAATACCGTTTTTTTACTCCAAGTTAAAACTTCTTCAAGGGGGAAAAGATTGAAAGGTTAACATGAAATTAAAAAGGTTGGACTCGAAGTAAAAAAAACTGTATATGTATTTATGTTATAAGTTTAAGAATTAACCCATAAACTTCCCAACAAATTTTGATTTCGGTAGATGGGATGGAGTTTCATCATGTTCAAATGTTTACATTTATGATCCAAACACAAATCTTTAATATATAATTATATAATTATAATCTTTAATATTTAATATATAAGATTTTCTTAACAGACACTTAAGAGAACAATTCAAATATCTAAAATAATTGGTGTTGTTAGAAATCAAACTAAATATCTTCATATTTAAATCAAGTTTCATCAGTATTGGTCGATTTAATTATATGGATGTGAGATTTAAAAACTTCATTCTTAATTCACTTTTTTGTCTTTTGACACAGGTATGTTTTTCAGCTCATGATTATTCTTATGCAGAATTAAGAAAGAAATATATGGTTACAATAACTGATATAATGGATCGTATGATCTTTATTTTAAAAAATAATATGAATATGATCGAATGTATTTGTATATAAACCACAAACAGACGCATAATAAAGTCCCCTTTGTAATACGATCCAACCAAAACAATCTAAAAATGAAAAAAAAACCGTACATTAATACTATGGTGTGGTATATACTTTATGGCTATTTAGAATGACAAATACCTATTAAATTGTCGCTTGGCGGACGCAATCGAAGATTGGCTGAAATCATCTTTAAATACGTACTTTTTCATACCAAATATAGATTCGACAACACTTTTACCTTTATCTATATCATTTATAGTGTATTTGAAGACAGTTCTGTCTTCGTTTAGCACATATTTATCTAATCGATCGTAGTTTTCGGTCAAAATCATCCACTCGTTGCAAGTGAAATATGCAAGCGCGTTGTTCGCTATATAAATTTTCCTGTAGAGTTTCATCAGACTGAAATAAAATCAAAATTATATTCAATTGAAATATGGCAATGGCAGTATTCAAACCAAATATTTAGAAGCAAAATACTACCTAAATTTTTCTTGCTTTATGGCCAATATGCAATCGAAGAAGAGTGCTGGTAAAATATGCGTAAGCACAACCATCAAATGGTAAATAAATTTATTTTTTGTCATAATAAATGTAGGATACCAAAGCATGCGGTTCAATGGCATTATATCTAATGCTTTAACAGCCCATTCGCCTATAAAATTTCCATTTAACTTCTTCTTGCCGCCATTAGCAGCATTGATGACTTGGCTTTTACATAAATATATATACAATTCACACTGAGAATTGAAGAAAAACAATTTCAATATGCTATTGCACTAATTCTCAGTGAATATCTTAATTTAAGACAATTTTATAAACATCACCGGATCAAGTATTACCAAGTGTTTAAAGCGTCATAGTTGCTTTATTTTTCAATAATTTCCAAATTTGGCCGGGATTAAGCTCGTTGAAGATCTATCTAACATAAGCTTTTGAACACGCTAAATAGAAAAGCTTACGGATTTCAAATTTGGTAAATTTAAACTATGCGTTGATATAATGAATTAGTTAATGATTTTTGATTATAGAAAATTAGGTTCAAATCCAGATATTGGAAGGAAAAAAAAATCAATGTGCCCAAATCAATCCAATTGATCAATGTAATTTCTTAACCTATTGAAAATTCCGATCCCGGGATCCCGGGACTGATCCCGGGATCGTTTAAAGCAATCCCAAAATCCCGGGGTTGAAATTTTGGCTCGGGATTGGATTCCCTACTGGTTACATACGAGGAGCGTATTTTAATGAATTACATATACTATATTTTGGTTCATTTCAACTTAAATGTTATTACGCGATTTTTTTCTACATTAGTTGGCGTATTTATAGACAATATTTTTGCAAAATTGAATGTAAATAAGTAAACACCTTTTATTTGCATCTCAAATCTTCATATGTGAATCATCAACATGTATTTATCAACTTCATTTATTATATTGTGTATAATACGTATTTGTAAGTGTTAGACGTAATTTGAAATCAGTATAATAATTTTTAAAACGTTTTGATCTTGAAAAAAATATTTTCATCTTTTCTTTATGCACATATCTAAACTGATAAACAACAATCTTAAGTCGATTTAAGATATATTTATCAATAATTCATAACAAGATAACATAATGATAACGCACAAGCAGTATCACCGTAAAAATGGAAGAGAAAACGCATAGGTTAAAAAGGAATTTTAATGAATCGAATAGTGATCAAAATAAAATTGCAAAGATCCAAGCAAGTGATTTTAATAGTTCAAACGAATTTGCGTGTGCAGAAATCCCTATTAATGCTAACACAGATGGCAGGCTTTATACAGCCAGTGAAAATGAGTGCATGATAATCGATGACGATATTATAAACAACGCCTTTAAATTATCGTCTCTGAATGATCATCCGGAATGGTTCGAAGTGGATTCCAAATTCACGACTAAAGAAGAATATTTCATCAACAAGGCGCAAGCTAGGATGAAAGGATGTTTCATGAAAATGAAAATGAATATCTCAAAATTACCCATATATTCAAACACAAGGAGAATGAAACAAAAAAATAAATACGATGAATTCTTTAAACACATTGAAAAACTTCTTCAAATGAATGCATACCACGAGTATTACTTCGATAGAAAATCTCTAATTGTAGACAAATTCTGCGATGAAAACGGATTATTTATTTGTGAAGGAGAGTGGAATAAACAACAATGTGACAAAGGTCACATTATAAATCCCTATGCAGATATGGAGATTAAAAAAAAGTTCTCTACGTGGAGTTTTGACTACAAGATTGAACTGAGCAAAGATGTTTTGCCGAGTATTATCAAAGCTGCGGATGCTGAAGTACCGTGTGCAATATGCCATATGCAAAATCCAAACAATAGCCATATCTCAGTATCGCATTACTACAATCTAATATTTACTCGACAAAATATAAAACTGGTTGAACCTACTTGCCATGTGCGTACGGCGCGCGATCCTTTCCAAGATGTTTATGTTTTGTGTGATGATTGCTACAAGACTCAAATTGAGAATTTGGGATTATCAGAATAGGCTTTATATATAGAAAATCGTAATAGTACGAGAGGCAGCGTTCTTAATTTTGTACCAATTTCTAAGTGGCTAATTTTTGTTTCAGTCAATGTAATTCAGGAAAGTTACAATCTACCAAGCTTTCAACGTTGCGGATATTAATAACAATGTATGAAAATTTGAATAATCGTACATACGAGCATTAAGTTAAAATCTATAAAGCTATTTTTTTTAATCTACAAGTAGTTAAACGTCGTCTACTTTCGATAGTAAGTGACTAGGGTTTCAGCAGATATGGCTAAAGTTGTAGCGCGGGAACTTGATTGAATTAATGCAACTTTCAAAGCATTGAAATATTAAGTACATATAATATTTATGATAAGCAGCTACAATATACTTTAAGTCTACTACATTTATATAATATTTATTTACAGGTCTCAGAAATTGTTATAAATGTCGACAACAGCATCATCGCAGTAGACTGCCGATTTGTTTTCTTACAATATCAAAACAACAAAATGAGTCTGAATAATGTCGCTGCCTCTCTGTACTATAATATTGTATTAACAGACTGTTTTAATGACACATGAAATATCAATTATAATTACTATTATTGATATTTATACTAATATTAAATTCATGCAATAATAAATGTCTAGATTAAAATATTTATGAGCTGTGAATCACTCAATCCTTAATTCGTAGTTAATGAAGGGCAACTATTACCAAAAGAGCAGCTAGCAGATTTAAAACAATATTAATTACAAATAAACTCCAATTTAAATTACAAACAAATATTAATTTAAGTAGAAATTATGTAATAAAAGCTTTTAGATAAATATGTAAATAAGTTTAGTTATGGGATGTTACATCTACTTTATTTTACTAAATTTAATGATTTGTTTTTAATACTCTGATACATTTATTCAATAAAATAAATATGTTTTCGTTTCCACCTAAAACGCTGTTTTATTTGCATTTTCTCAAAATTTTCATCATGGACTACACAAAATCTAATAATGCATAAACCTAAACTATCCAGATTAATCAAATAGTCCATTTTAATGTAAACTTTTATACACAGAACTGACACGGAGTGTTTTTTATTAGAATTCCAAAAATATAATAAAAACATGTATATATTAGATTTTCCAGTTAGGAATGCCGTTTTTATCATACTTACTTTTTGATTAGTGTTGTTAATTTTTGATTGAGTTGTATCTAAGCCATCCTTTTAACAACACATATTGTATGTTTTATTAGTCGACTGACAACTGAAGAATTTTATTTTCTATAATTATTTTTAAATCGCGTTTCACGATATTGGATTTTGTACGGCACAAACATTTACGCGAAATTGCACGCTGTACGAATATCTTCAAAAAAAATAATGCAAAAATTTCAACTAAAGAGATTTGTGATACGCTCAACGCTTAACTATTTGACAATGCCAGAGATGGTTTAAACAATTTAAAAGTGAATGTTTTAGTTTAGAAAATAAGGTCCGAAGTGAGAGAAAGGTTAAAGTGGATGACGATATCCTGCGTGCTGAAATTGAATCAAATCTAATACAGACTATACGAGAATTAACAGACAATCTTGAATAAGAATGTAATGTAAATATAATATTTGCATGAATAGTAGCAAATATATCAAAACTTTGATTGGCAATTTAACTCTAGTTGCAATCCAAGAAAAAAATTATATCTAGTTAGAGCAATTTTGTTTAAATAAAATCCCTACATTTCTAAGTACAATCCTTCAAAACACGATTTTTGCATGCGGAATAAAATTATATAAGTATTTTTACCATTGCGCCGATTGCTGAGTTCCATAGTACCATGCAGAAATAATAAGGCCATTTATTAATCGATCACAAGGAATTAAATCTGGGATGCCATCCAAGTTTCCATAAATGGCATGAAGGACTCCCGAAGAGTAACCAGCGGCAAACCCCATTATACCATTAAGATTTTCAATCCATCCAACGACGGGTTCGTTATTGCAACTAGTTACTATAAAATAAAATAAAAATATTGAAATAAAAGTTATTTAAAATTAAATCATACAATATATATACTGACCAATTGACGGCCGAAATATGATACAGGGTAAATTGGCAGAATAATCCTTCACGATATTTTCAGCAAGAAACTTTGTAAACGTGTAAGTATTGGGCTTATTCAAGAGAATTCTGAAAATGCAAATATTTTTTAATTTGATATATATATAAGTAGTGTTTATTTTGATTATTTAAGTTTTTATTTACTTTGGTTCCAATATTTTTAACGCGTGTTCGTCGACGGTTTCTGCTATTTTGATCATTACATCCCAACCAATATCCGATGGGTACACTTGCTCATCAATTACTTTTCTATCACAAATACAATAGGATGTCGAGACATAGACACAGATCTAAAAGAGACGTACATTATGTTTAATAAGTTATTTAATCCAGATTTTTATTGCTAACATGCTTTACATTTACAGACCTCTAATTTCGGCATATTTTTTACTAAATCCATAATGTCTCTGGTACCCCGAACGTTTATAAATACGGATTTCTTTAAAGTGTCGTCGAATCTCACTGATGACGCAGCATGGAATACAATTGACACGGAAGATTCCAACAATTTTCTGTCTTCATCGTTGATTCCAAGATTTTCCTCCTTGACATCCCCCAGAATTGGTACAAGCTTCTCGAAACATTTTGGATTTCGTTTTCTCAATCTATCGAATACCTGTGCAAAAATTGTTTGTAGCTATTTAAAAAAGATACTTGACTTAAATATATTTCTTATGCTATTGAAGCATAAGATAACTTATATCAAATTAAGTATGTGTTTTAGGGTGGTCCTTATTTTTCGACTTTCAAAACATTGGGTGGTCACCACGTCCTTATGATTTTCTGTTTTTTTATTAAAAAAAAAAGATTTTAGAGGTCACTACCATAAGTCAAAGTTTCAGACGTTTTCAAAAACGTTGTATGGCCACTAAATTATTAATCTGACTTATTGATTCTTGTATGTTTATTAGTTTACTTTGAAGTAGAATAGCACGCAGAAAGATTCACTACTTCACTACAGTCAACCCTCCTCCCCTTCCCCCGTTCATAATTCTTTCCTGCGGGTACGTATTGAGATTGAGCGCTGCCCTGCTCCTCACTTCAAATTCAGTCATTAGCGAGAACATGCGCTTTTTGTTTTCCCAATTATACGTACTTATTTCAACGTATCATGGCATCCATAAGCAGTGACGAGAGTTTATTAATTAAAAATAAAACCAAAATTTAGCTTATAGATCAATCAACACCAAATCTGCATCAGTCAAAGTTACAATCTATTGGTGAAGTATTACGTTTATGTTTTAGCCCTACAGCTGTAAACACCGGCTTGATAAATGGAGTTTGCGTTCTTCTGGAGCAGAAAATGGGAAAAGATATGATTTGCCTAGTTTATCGTCATCGTAAAATGGTAATTATATTACAAACTGTAGTGAATTAATCGCTCGGTCCGTTTAGTGTTCCTGATATCCAATTATTTAAAAGGTTTAAGAAGAACTGGGACAAAATTGATCAAAGTGATTATAAAACAGTAATTTATGATACTATGTCCTCAAAAATCATAGAAAATGTTACTGCAGACAGGATATCAAAAACAACTTCAAGTGTATCAACCTCGAGATGACTATAAAGAGTTATTGAATCTTTCCATAATTTACTTGTAAGGGATTCCTGAAAAGGGAGTTTCATTTAGGAGGTCTGCTGGTCTTCACCGTGCTAAATGGATGGCTAAAGCTATGTGTTACTTAATTTTTTTTTTCAATTTAAACCGACGAAAAAGGAAATGAAAACAGTGAACGATATTTGTCTTTTTACAGTCGTAATATATATAAAATACTGGTTTCAAACCCTGTCGGATATTCAGTATCAAGAAACGACTTACAATTATTAAAATACCTGGTATCTTTGAACCAAACAATGGCCAAAGTTTCCATGAAAAAAATATTGGGTCATGTACGGTACTTGTCGAAAGAGTTGGTGTCTTTTGCATTTTTTGACGATAAACTTTCAGTTAAAAATAAGTAAAATATGGTAGATGAATATGGTAAGAGTCGAAGGTGTAGAAGATTCCCCGAAAAGAAAAGCATTGATTTCGAATACATCACCGAAAAAAGCATAGAAGACTTTGTGACTAGCAACTCTTTACAATTTTTCCAGATACTAATTCTCTCACATTTCATCACAGTTTTTGAATAAAGATTTGTAAACTTGGTAGGTTGACTCTGATTTTAAGACTGCAAATAAAATTGTCCATTTTATGCGGGTAGTGAATTATATAGCTGAGGGTGGTGTTGCCTTAATGAAGGAATATAATAAATTGATGACAATCGACGAAGAGCAAAAGCAATATTTGCTTTTGTTAGTAAAAGCTTACAGAAAGAAATATTCTAATACATAAAAATCAACGCTATATAAATATTTTTTTAGGGTGGAAAAACAAATAAGAGATTGACCGGTCGAATATTCGAATTTTTTTTTTTTGCCAAATAAAGACCTCCCTAATGTGTATATACTCACCGGCAATGATATTATATCTTCCAGTCTCTGCTTTTGATGTAATCCATTTTTGGATCTTATTAAGATGAAAATTTTATCAATATTTTCACAAGCCCACAGCAATTTTTCTATCAGGACTTTTCCCAAAAACCCAGTAGCGCCCGTAACGAAAACACATTTTCCCTCAAAAAAATTCGCTATAGAAACCATAGCAATCGACTTGGGTATATTAAAAATTTCCTCTATATTTTATAAAGACTTTTTTAAACCAACACATCCCTTTTAGACCACTGACGAAGAGGGAGTGAGCACTTATTATCCTAATTCAAATATAAGTATTTCACGGTCTGGAGTTTCCCAACCTATGTTTCGCGGAGTCAATAAGTGCTCCTTGCACACTTGGAATGGCCTACACTCTACAGAGAAATTATAAAATAACCAAACTTAATGATATTCCCAGCACGAAAGAGATATCACATATTTCGTTCATCCAATCCCGACCCTCAGCATTAATCAATTCTGGATGAAACAAAGTTGCGTAAATATTACATGTTCCACAAGAAGTGACTCTATGCTGTTATAATTTAATTGAACTTAAATTGAAACTATTCGTGTATTATTCACATGGTATTAGTTCCATATATTTTTGGAGATATTTTTTTAAAACTGCGTTTGGATATAATTGTATGCCGAAATAGAATTTAAGTTTTCCTTATTTTGTTCTTAAGGGGTAGATTTTGCAAAGCGGTATTCCAGAACAGTACACGAGGTGTCATAAAATTGCTAGTCAAGGTTTAAAAACAAAATATAAAAATAAGAATTTTTTTTGAGGTGACTTTTAGCGATTTTTTTATGGGACCATTGCTAACCATTTTGGTTATTTGGTTATGGTTTTTCATGGCGTATATATGTTTTTAAAAATGTGGTCGCCAACCACATCTATTATAGGGCTCGAACCCAAGATGATTGAGTTACGAGTCCAATCGCTTAACCGCAGGATTGCCTAAACGTATAAGAGTGTTTCTTGTACCTTAATTCATTAGCTATTTATTTTATTTTATTAATTACTAAATAAATAATCAATGTTTTTTTCTCATTTTATTACCTATTCTAGAAAACAAACAAGGTACTTGTATTTCGTAGCAGGAAAAGTTTGAGAAATCCTGCCATAATCAATGTTAATTTAAGCAATGTATTTATAGATAAAGGGTTTTTATATGCAAATATATGGATTAAATTATATATTTATAACACCACAAATTTATTTATTTTTCAACAATGGGAATCGAATATCCATGAATTTTATTCAAATGCAATACTTTAATATCTTAAACCCAAGCTTCCGACCTATTCTGCAAAAAACGAAAGCAATTAAACACGTTAACCCTTTCAATGCGCGACGCATATCGGGATGAACGTGCATTCCGAATATCCGAACACATTTGCTCTATTGTTTGTCTTATGTTTATAACTAGCTTAAAATTACTCGTTTGATCAGAAATAATTTTAAAAAGTATGTTCTTTCACGTTAAGAATCGTGTTAAAAATACTCGCGCGCTACTATGATATGTATTTGGTACACCATATGAAACTCTGAAGCCCGTGTATATTATATTTCATATTGATATACCCATTATTAGAGTCGAGTTGTAGTAAATACATCATCTTTCATTCTTGGTCCTTTTATTCCACAAATCCCATAAATCAGTAGTTAAACATCATTACATGGTTCAAATTGTACATTTATGCATGAACATTGATAAAACATATCAATTTATTACTGTATCAGTGTTGATTAGCACAAATCGTCATTAAGCCCTGCCCTCCTAGGCTTGTTTGCGATCTCATTTGGTGCAAGCCACCTATGTACGTTGGGGAGTTTTCGTAATCGTACAGATTATAGAAAATGCCGCAAAAAGCCCTAAAAGAGAACAGAGTGGTCACAAGGTCTGTGTGTCCAATCGGTCCGCTTTTCGGACCGCTGATATAACGAATGAGCGCCACGCGATTGGACTTCACACTTGAATATATCTACAGAAAGATTACTAACTCTCACTACAAAACTTAGTTGTCCAAATAAGACTGATCGGATGGGTTGTTTAAATTTTACAATCGGTCGAAAATATTGTTGTCTTTATTTTATTGCAGGCTTATGCTGGCTAGATCGACCCATTGTTTCAGCGATAACGCAGAAAAGAAGGATAAGATAACTTAGTACATATTATAAAAACGGACAAAGTCAATCAAGTGTTGATTCATGTAAAGTAGAATAGTCAAATAAAATAAAAACCATGTGCGACTCTCGACCGGGTCGGTATTTTGCGTTTTGCGTCCCGAGACCAGTTAAGCCTGTGGCAAAATCATCTAAATATGCCAATAATTCATTGATCGTTAGATCATTATATAATATGTAAATGCATTTGCATTTACATATTAAATGTGCTGTTGAAATTTTAATATTAGTATTTTTTACACACATCATCACCAGAACAAATGTTACTAATATTTCAATATTGTGGCGGTAAAATCAATGATAATAAAGCATTCTTTTTTATTAAGCGCCTATTATTAGACACATTTCAATTGATTGTTTTAATTATGAGCAAATATTTGAAATGTTGTGTATCTTATAATGAATAGAAATGCGCTTATCCAAGTGAAGCTCTCCCTACGATTTTAATATCAGATGAGTTTTTTCAAATACAAAAAGATCGTGTTTGTTTGAAGGTAAAGTTTACTTGGAGCAATGAATGACCATGAGAAAGTAAGGATCTGTTCAGGTCGTAATTTAGATAGAAGTGCTGAAAAGGACTCTCCGTTAATCTTTTATTGGCATACTTCATTAAAAACTGTTTAAGATTTGAAATATTATACTCTAATTGGTAACACATGTTCTGGCACACTTTATGATATATTATCTAAATGCATCATAAACATTCTTAAAACATTTTCACAAATTTATCATGGGTTTTTTTTCCATCTATTCCCCAAGCTTATTTAATTTCCCATAAAGGTGAGGTATCAGCTTATTATTATTTTTTTAAAATAAATGTAATCTTGTCATGTTAATTAAATTATTAAATTAATTTGTTGTAGTTTTCCTTAAAAGTACCATATGATAGATATTTAATTAGTTCAGTTGTTATATACGTTTCTATTTTTAATTGAAAAAAGGATATAAGGAAACACTGGATGAAAGTCCATTTTTTTGCTAAATTAAAAATGTTCTTATAAAAAAAATATTCTGCAAAAATATAGCAAAAAATTTAAAAAAATATCTGCTTATGTTGAAAATTAAACATTTTATTTAGGTTACGAATTACATCCTAATAACATAATATAATATAGGAACCATTCCTTAAATATTATAAATAAAATTCCAACACAAATATGCAATGATGCATTGTACTTGAATAATTCAGATTTGTGGATCCACGCTTCTTTCACAAAAACACCATTTTCTTGCTAGAGCATTGGTATATAATATTGGTATTGTGTTCATTTTTCTTCTTCTATTGTAAAAGCATTATAAAACTCCAATTATTTTTATTGAGCATAGTTCATTTTATACATTAAATAAAAAATAACTAGCAATAAATATTGCATATTAAACTTGCACAAAAACCATCCTAGTGATAATAGTAGAAGACATTTTAATGTTCGATCAACCCAAAACATTCTGTAATTTAGAAATAATTTTATAGAAATTTAAAATAGGAAGTAATTTCAAGCAGCAGGAATATAAATCGTACCTATTAAAATTTTTCTTTGCTCTTTTTAACGCATTTTCACTTAAATCATCCTTGAAAATATATTTCTTATAGCCAATTGCTCCGATCCATATTCCTTCGTATTCATTTAAATCGTCTAAGTTACATTTGAAATTATTTTGATCACTTCTCGTCATAAAACTACTCATTAGTTGAAAATTTGTGGTTAAAATCTTCCAATCGTTAGTCAAAAAATATGATAAAGCATTACTAGCCACATAAATTTTTCTGTAGAGTGTCATTAAGCTAAAAGTAAATAGATCAATTATTAATATTAATTAATAATAAGTTAGCTTGGTGTATATTCGAAATTATTAACATGCATAGTTTGTATATTAAGGAGTATAAATGCAAAATTAACAATAGTTTGTACAGATATTATTAAGAACTCATATAGAAAATACCTAAATTTAATCCCTTTGAGACGAAGAAATATGTCTACGATAGTTCCTGGTATAATATGTGTGAACAATACCATCAGGAAATAAACAAATTTGTTAGTTGTTATTATATATGAAGGATACCATAGAAATCGATTCGGTGGAATTTCACTTAACGCTTTAAAAGCAATTGTGGATAAAAAGTTGATGGAAGTATTTTTATCACCTCCAGATGCACCATTAATGACAAGACTGAAAAAGACAGAAAAAATCATTTATGTTTCAAAAGTATAATCATTAAGCAAAAGTGTATAAAGTTAATACCAAGTGTTTGATTTGTTTACACCTCGATACCATGCAGATACAACAAGTCCATTGATTGCACGGTCACATGGCATATAATCAGGAAGACAATTAGTATCCCCTAGCAATACATGAAGAATTCCAGTGACGATACCAATTCCTAATGCAACAGGACCATTAAGATTGTCTACCCATCCAGGAATTGGTTCTTTCATGCAATGAATAACTAAAAAAATAGGATTTATGTAAAGAAAAATATATTACTAGATCAAAATATTGTGATAAAGCTCCTCGGACGGCATTAGATGTTTTTTATAGAATATATTTAAAAACTAATAAGCCTTTTTAAATATGATTGACTGACGACTCACCAATTGAAGGTCTAAATATTATAGAAGGTATTTCAGCAGCAAAATCGTTTATGATATTTTCTGCCAAGAACTTTGTAAACGTATAAGTATTTGGCTTGCCATGAATGATTCTAAGAAAATAAAAACGTTTATCCAAGTTTTAATCAAAATATATGCACATACAGATAGCTGTCTTACTTTGGTTCGATTATTTTTAAAGTATTTTCATTGATTGTTTCCGCCACTTTGATCATCATATTCCAATCAATGTTAGAAGGATAAACTCTTTCTTCAATAACTTTTTGATCGCAGTTACAATAAGACGTCGACACATACACTAATGCCTATATCATGTCACACATGCAAAATATATTTGTTTGAATTTGTAAAAATATGTGGATGCAATATATATTTCTACTGTTTTTATAAAAATAACAAACCGTTAATTTTTTCATATTTCTAGCTAGCATTACAACTTCTCTAGTTCCACGGACATTCATGAGTATTGCTCTTTTTAAAGGGTCATCGAAACGAACAGATGCTGCGACGTGAAATACAACAGTTATGGATGACTCCAGAAGCGATCTGTCCTGGTCATTTATACCAAGACCATTTTCCATGACATCCCCAACGATAGGAATAATTTTTGAAAAGCGTTTTGGTTCCTTTTCTCGCAGTCTATCAAAAACCTGAAGAAAAATTATGTTTAGTGTATTTAAAATATGTTATTGATATTGTTAGAATGTAAATCTAGTATAAATTACTCACAGGCAATTTAAGTAAATCCTCTATTCTTTTGCTGGGAACGTGACCTTTTTTGGGTCTTATTAAAATATATAAATTTCCTATATCTTCACATGCCCATAGCAATTTTTCCATTAAAACTTTTCCCATAAAACCAGTTGCACCCGTAATAAACACATTTTTTCCTTTAAAAAAATCTGCAACGGTCGTAACAGCGGTCGGTGCTGGGATACTCGTCCCATTGAAAATATCTTTCACAGTCATCATCGTTATTCCTATGACAAACCTGATCTAACAGCTAAATGGCGGTGAAATGCATGTTCTTTAAAGTACACACTATTAAACATTAAATAGATTATTAAAATGAATATGCATTCTCTGGCTCTTTGTGTGTTAATAAGTTAAATAATTAATACTTATAAGTACACACAGCAGAAACAACATTTTTGACCCATGAACGATATAATCATTTACTAGTTTATCTATGTGTGTGAAAATTAGCATACTATGAAATATACATATTGCTTGAACTAGGGCAAGATATCATCCGATCACTATTTATGAATTTGAAATGTTCATATTACCTTCGATGAAAAGCTAATGATATTTAGTATTCTCTACTTTCTACTACGTTTCTGTTTATATAAAATATGGGAAAAAATTGTATATTTATAGTATAAATTTGGGTTAACGATCTATACAATCGTACGATGTACACAAGATACACTATCCGTCTTTGTCTCCCATTCGAATCTCCGGCCTGCAAGATAATCTCTTCGTTTCTCTCCAAACTCAATGTACGAGACATTCCGGTTCTGTCCGTCTCCGAGCTCAACGTGTAAGAATACTCTTAATGAGTCATTGGAATTCGGACACAACATTGTGTCTTACCACTTTAAGGGGTTAATAAGTTTTCACTTGAATTGGAAAGTTTTTTTTTTAATATATAAAAAATAAACTAATTTCCATCTCTACATCTAAAGGTTTAGTAGATGTAAACAACCATTTTTTTAAGTTATCGACATGAACAAACGTTACAACATTAATAAGCGTTTCAATTAATAAAAAGTATTTAAAATCATAATGATTTTGATTATTTATTATATTGAAATTTATTTTATTTTACTGTACAAAAAAATAATTTCAATCAAAAAATTCAAAAAATCTGCCGAACAAAATATAATTTTATGGGTTTTCAAAACCTCAGTCTCTTATTAGTGAAAGAAATAATTAAGATTGAAACTAAATAAATACCATGCCATTATAATAAAACCAGCGATTTTCAACGTGCGGTCTATCCAATACAACCTAAAACGAAGCACAATATTCATATAAATCACAATACAGTAAATCATATAATAATGTGTTTATTTTATTATACTTACCTATTTAAATATATTTTATCAGCTTTGATAGCAGCGTCACCAACATCTTCTTTAAAAATATATTTTTTACAACCGTACATACCAAGTTTTAAGGCATCGACCTCGTTTATGTCGTCAATATTATATTTGAAAGTTTCTTGATCATCTTTTGTCATGTAGTTTTTCATAGATTCGTAATTATTGGTTAAAATTTGCCAATCGTTACAGATAAAATAGGCTATTGCGTTATTTGCTATGAATATTTTTCTGTACATCTGCATTAAACTACAAATACAAAATCAACATATACTTATTTATGGTTCTATTTTAACAAATTTTAACAAAGAAAAACATACCCACCCCCTTGAAGCAATGCGAAAGCGGATTCCAAGGGGGTCAGTGGGGGTTTTAGTGGGTAGGAATCCCAAACTACCATGGTTTTTAACCAAACTAAACTACCATGGTTTCAAAAAACAAATATATTCCATATTTTGTAATTTATTTAATATAAATAATGTTAAATCTATTTGAGGGTGAGTTAATTATTAATGTTTGAAAAATACCTTAGTTTCATTCCTTTCAGACGGAAGATAAAATCAAGTAACATCGCTGGTAAAATATGTGTGAATAAAATCATCAAGTGGTAAATTGTCTTATTTTTAGTCACTAAAAATGAAGGATACCACAATATTCTACTTAATGGCATTGTTCTTATAGTTTCATCTGCAAACTGAGTTATGAAGTTAGTCGATGTTTTCTTTTTGTCTCCAGATGCACCGTTGATGACTTGACTACAAATTCAACAATTGACAAATGACTGACTGCATATTTTTATTTAAGGCTTTCATGTTTATTCTATTTAGGCCATACCATTTGTTTGATTTGCTCACGCCTCTTAGCCATGCAGAAATTATAAGTCCATTTATTGCGCGGTCGCATGGCATGTAATCAGGTATACAACTTGCATCTCCATACAAAACTCTAAGAACGCCTGATGCAACTCCAACACCCAAGCCTATTGGACCATTTAGATTATCAACCCAGCCTGGAATTGGCTCTTCGATACAAAACGTGACTGTAAATCATATAAATGTACAAATTATATACATTTTTTCATAATTTAGATATAGTAAATATTCAAATTTAGGATTAAATGTATGAAATGGTAAGAACATTAGATAAGATAAAAGTAACAGGATGAATTTAAATGGGGTGATTAAATTGAAATTTTGATAATATCTGACTCACCAATAGAAGGTCTAAATATAACAGATGGTATTTCAGCAGCATAATCATTAATAATATTTTCCGCCATGAACTTTGTAAAGGTATAAGTGTTTGGTCTTTTCATAAGTATTCTAAAATCATTTTTAAATTATATATATGGCAGACGTGTGTGTTGATTTGAAATGACTGGATTAATACTTTGGCTGAATGATATTCAAGATGCTCTCGTTGTTTGATTCTGCTAGTTTAATCAACATTTTCCAATCGACATCTGAAGGATATACTCGTTCTTCTATTATTTGTTTATCACAATTGCAATATGAAGTTGATACATAAACTAAAACCTATTTGATTTGAAGTCAATAATTAAAGATACAAACAAATTGTAACATTAGTGTACTATTTATATTACAATATAATACTAATGCTTAAGATATATGCTTGCTTTAATTGCAATTATATTTAAGGGGGGCAAACCCTTAACAACGTTCAAAAAATCTATCAGGGATAAATTACTTCAAAGGTGCTTGGATGGCCATACCCAAAATGCTAATGAATTTTTTAAATCGACGGTTTGGCTACTGGCTCCAAAGCCTTCTGGTGTAAAAATCATTTAAAAATCAACTTACATTGCTGCTGAGATATTTAATAACAATTACAACTTTATTTTGAAGATGATGAATATATTAAATATAATTATTGGCACCTACTGTAGAGTCTTTGCTGAAAATACCGATGAAGCGCGGGTAGTGAGGCAGAACCATAAGAGTCTTTCTGAGACAAAAGCAGCTCGCATAGGCCGAAAACAATAGCTACTCGAAGATAATCAACTTTTTAAGAAAGCTGAAGATCTATTATATGCTCCTGTAGTCACTGATTGATCGATAAGTCACTATAATTGATAGTTTTATCGTATCGAAACTTTAAACGAGATTATCTCGAAACTACATTTTCAAAATGTTCGCCAGTTTCAGCTTAAAAATTTGTTGATCGATCTGGCTGAAATTTTGGGATGTTTCTCACTATAATATTATCTAGTCAACCAAGCTAAGTTTTAAGGTTTTCGCGTAAATAAATGATTTTTTGGGGTAAAAATTATCAAGAAAATGGTAAAAAACATGAAAGTTTAATTAAGAAGCCTACTATATTTTTAATTTTATATATTTTTTTAATTTGTATAGCTTATTTAACTGCCTACACATATTAAAAATCAAAAAATATTTCTAAATTTGGTTTCAGTTTAACAGGAAATTTTCCATAAGTGGCGAGTCATTTGATATCACGAGAAAAGGTGCCTAATGGAATACGTTATAATACTGCCATTTTGTTTTTAAAAAAATAAATTAGCACTTTAAGGTTGTAATAAAATAATGTCAAAAATTTAAAATGAAACGATTATTTTATCACCATTATAAAAATCATGAAAAACGACTTATTTTCGAGCATCTAAAGGATAAAATTAATTCTATGTAGGCATTAGAAATGTAAACCCTTAGATTTATTATTCAACTTTTAATTGAGATAAAGACGTTTTCATTTCGTTGAGATAATGCGTATAAAAATGTTCAAACCTCTAAATTTTCCATTTTTTTTGATAGCTCTAAAACATCCCTTGTCCCACGGACATTCAGCAGAATTGCTTTTTTCAAAGGATCGTCAAACCGAACAGATGATGCAACATGAAATACTATGGATACAGTTGATTGCAAAAGTTGCTTGTCCTCCTCAAAAATTCCAAGATCTTGTTCCATAACATCTCCAACAATTGGGATAAGCTTCGAGAAACATTTTGGATTTTTCTCTTTCAATCTATCAAATACCTAAGTTTAAATGATGAATTAGTTAAATGTTTAATACCTTGATTTAAAAGAAACTATATTTAAAAACATCATAAGATGCTTTTCATTTAAGATATTTTTCTCATAGATCCATTTAATATCATTTAATATATTTTTGAAGCCAAATCAAAGTTACTGATAATGCAATAATTTTATAAATATTTAAAAAATATGTTTTCCAATTTATCATAATAATTTTATTAAATCTGGCGTTAAAGTTTGCTTTTTTGATCATTAAATGCTGAAATTTTGAACAACGTTTTATTAAAATTTTGTTCAAATGCATTTAAAAACTTATGCACTGATACACTGTGTATATTATTACTTACAGGCAATTTGAGTAGATCTTCAATTCTTTTACTCGGAAGACAACCTTTCTTGGGCCTAATCAATAGATAAATATTACCTATATCTTCACAAGTCCAGAGTAACTTTTCCACCAAAACTTTTCCCATAAAACCAGTTGCTCCCGTAATAAACACATTTTTTCCTTTAAAAAACTGTGCCACTGTCTTCAATTTAGAAGCTTTTGGGATAAACAGTTCATCAAAACTATTCTCGTTCATAGCGATTACCTTCCTAGACAATCCGTGAATTAAAATAATCGCCAACTGAACGTAATGGTTATTATACTCCAATTAAGTGCCAATTTACATGAAACACTTTGTATGCTAATATAAGTCTTATAAAACATTTTTGATTTTTGAAATAAATAATATTATTGACCCAAAGAGTTAATATATTTCAGGTTGATTACTTTGTAGTATGCATTTGATACAGTATGTGTTCATAGAAAACAAGGTTATACAGTTTTGTTGTATCGATACTTATCAAATTATACAAGAGAGCCTCACGTAATTAGATCATACATTAATATTTTGCATCTATGCATTTCAATTAATCATGCAAATGACATTTATTATTTGAAAAAGTGATGACATGGCAAAATAAGAAAAATATATACTTTTTTGTAATAAATTTAAACGATGCAAAATAGCCTAATCTTTTAATTTAAATGAATATATCTTTGTTTATTAACGTTTATTTAAGATGTTAGGATTAAACAATACATTTATACCGAAAGCTGGATGCATAAATGGAGGGTCATTTAACATATGTGAATAATTTAATAGTTGTGTTTTGGCGTGTTTCTGGACTATCATTATGACAGTCTGGCGACTGAGTGCCGTTGGGCCAACTTTTTGTTGTGGTTGACTTCAGCAAGTTTGAACCAGTCTGGTACTATTTTAACAAGCAGCAAATAGCTTAATTATGTTGAATTTTCACTAGATTTCAAACCCCTCCCTTCCCAAACCCAACAGCAATCAGTCGCCAGACTGTCATAATGATAGTCCAGAAACACGCCAGAACGCAACTATTAAATTATTCATATATGTTAGATGACCCTCAATTTATGCTGCCAGCTCTCAGTCTAATATATCTAATTCATTAACAAATTAATAATAATCTTAATACTAAGTTATAGATTCATATTCTTATCTGAAAAAGTGTATTTGTATACAAAAAAATGCCAATATCAGACAATACCATTTTTTTTAAATTACAATAGGTATGCGATCATAACAGGAACAATATATTTAAAAGTGGTTTTCATCAAAATCCATAATACTAATGAAATGAAACAAAATTTAGTTATTCGATGTATCCAGAACATCCTGAAAAGTAAAGATTTTTGGAATTAATCATAATTATTTGTAAGTATAATTTTCTTTGAAATGATCCCAAGAAAATTAAAAGTATATTTTTTCTACTACAGTTTAATTTTATATATCAGAATAAAAAACCTTTTAAATTTCATTTTGGCAGTTTTTATTGCCGCTTCACTAGTATCATCTTTGAAAATGTATTTTTTCAAGCCAATTGAACCGATGCGTATAATCTCAATGTTGTTTCCATCTTCTAATATGTATGGAAATGTGTTTTTGTCCTCAGGCGTTAAAATGTTGATCATTGATTTGTAGTTTTCAATTGATATGTCCCATTGATTGCAAAGAAAATGATATAAAGCATCATTTGCTACAAAAAGCTGCCGGTACAAACGCATTAGGCTAGAATCAAAACAAATAATATCAAGTTATAAAAAAATATATAATAACTTCTAGAATTCAAATCACGATTGTACAGTAACAAAATAAATATCGTACTCTTCGGATCATAGAACAACATGGGAAAATCGTTTTACGTGACGCATGATCCAAAATTAACATTATAATATGAACATATAATGTAAGACTTATATATAATATAAGCATATTTTGAGTTATTGATATGAGATAAGATGATGTTCTTAAATAAGAACATTTAGCAAAAATGATGCAATGGTACATTGATATTAAGGTTCAGATTTAAAATAATAAAAGCTATTTTACCTAAAATTGATTCCTCGAAGACGAAATATTATATCAAAAAATATTCCAGGTAATAGTTGTGTAAATATCAATATAAAGTAATATATGAATTTATATTTTGTGGTTGTAAAGGTGGGAAACCATAGCATTCGATTTAAGGGCTCAATGTTTGGTGAATTTTCAACACATTCCATCAAGAATTCAAATGAATAATCTTTACTATGTCCAGCACCGTTCATAATAAGACTGTAATACATATTATCTATTAGTCGATTATAGATTAAAAGTGTGTTATTTTATAATGGAAAATATTAGATGTTCCCATAAGTCATGTCGTTTTTTTTTTTCGATGTACCCTCTTCAAAATAGTCTCCTTCGGTCTGTTAACTAGGGACGTGTTTTGAAACGTCAACATTGTCGTCGACTTGAGACAAAAATGTGTTTAACTCTTTTAGGATAATTGGATATTTTTTCAATACTCAGAGGATCCTAAAGAAGTTGGACAAGATAAAAAATAAGATGTTTGGATCCTATACCCAATGATCGACCGCAACTTGATCTAACGGCTTAATATCAACAGATTATTGGAAAAAAAGAACTATTAAGCCCATTTCTTCGTGATTTAGTAAGTGGTGATGAGATATTGGGTTTCTGTTCAAATGTGAAGGGGAAAAAACAATGGTTAGAGCGTGGAAAAAAGATTATTTCAACCCCTAAACAGTTAATGCTTTTAGAAAAGTACTATTATGTGCATGGTAAGAATCTAAAGGAATAATTTGGTTAAAAGTATTGTCACAAGATCAGATAGTTTTGGCTGAGGTGTACTATCAATAGCTGGATAAATTCAATGCAGTTATACATCAAAAGAGGTCAGCTTTGGTGAATAAACTCAGACCCGTAACAAGGGAGTAGCAAAGTAGGCGCCCGCCACGGGCGCAATTGGGCTTGGGGCAAGAATTGGGCAAGAATCCAGTCGAGAGTTGCACATGATTTTTTTTTTTACTTGACTGTCCATTTTTATAATAGATACTAAGTTGTTTAATATCTTTTCTTTGTTATCACTTAAACATTGGACCGACCCAGTTAGCATAAGCCCGCAATAAATAAAAACAACAAATTTAAACAACCCATCCGATCAGTCTTCTTCAAACAACTTGGTTTTGTAATGAGAGTTCGTAATCGTTCTGAAGATACAATTCAATCGCGAGGCACTCGTTAGTAATGTCAGCGGTCCGAAAAGCGAACCGTTTGGACACACAGACCTTGTAACCACTCCGTCATCTTTTAGGGATTTTTGAAGATAAATGCGTAACCGGGGCTTTCTTTGATCTGTACGATCATGGAAATCCCCTCAGCTAATGTACATTAGCTGAGGGGGTTTCCGAGGGTGTCAGAAGAATTTTGTAAAATTAGATCAAGCTTATGGGAACATCTAATAAAATTAATTGAAACTAATAAAATAATACCAATCTTTTGTATTAGTAATACCCCTGTACCAGGCAGCAAGAATAATTCCATTAATTGAGTAGTCACAAGGAACATAATTTGGCAGGCATTTAGTATCTCCATATATGACATGAAGGACTCCAGAATATATTGCCGCCGCTAAGCCAGCAGGTCCATTTAAGCTATCCATCCATCCAGGAATCGGTTCTTTTATACAATATGCAACTAAACGTATTGGAATGAAATTTATTGATTCATTAAAAAAAATATATAAATATGAAATCATCGAAGAAATCTTACCAATGGAAGGCCGCAAGATGATTGTTGGTAAAGTTGCAGCATTATCATATATAGCATTTTCTGCTAAAAATTTTGTCAAAATGTATGTGTTGGGCTTCTTTTCGAGCAATCTTAAATTAAATATAAACTATACTGTTTTAAATAAAAATCTTTTGCCATTTTCATAGCAATATAATAAATTTTTATGTAAAAAAAAAACATTTTGGCAAATATGAAAAAAAAATATTGTAAAATATATGGTGAGAATTTGAATTTTAACAAAAGGAATTGAATATTTTTTAAAGATTAATTCTACTTTATATCTTACTTTGGAGTGAGTATATTAAGCGTATGCTCATCACATGTTTCTGCAATATTAATTATATTTTTCCAGTTCATCCCAGACGGAAATATTTTTTCTTCTATGTTCGTTCTTTCACAATTAGAATATGTTGTAGACACGTAGATTAAAACCTAAGTATGTATTTTTTTTAAATATGGAATTTAAAATAAATATATAAGATTTGATAAAAGTTATATTATCCCACAACGATTTAAATATATGAACAAGCAAGACGAGATGAATAATTTAGAGAGATCTTTATTGCAAAAGAGATGATCGTGATTAGGAAATCCAATCCCGAGCAAAAATTTCAATCCCGGGGTTTCGGGATTGCATTAAACCATCCCGAGATCTAAAAAATTCAAATATTATTTTGAAAATAAGCCCCAAGTAACATTAAACATCGAGTTTTTCGTCATTTAGTCTGGATCTGATTTTCGTAGCCAGGCAACTTGCTGCTGAAAATGCACCCTCAGCCTCCACACTCGTTGGAGGTATCATCATCAGATATTTAAATGCTAGTTTGAGTTGATGACCGCGTGAATCCCCATTTTCGTATAACACCATCAATGTGACTGATAAAATTCCTATCTGCTGAGACACGGACTAAAACTCGCAAAATTCCCGATTTCCCGACAAATTATTTATTTCCGTAGCTGCAGATGAATACTTATATACTATAATACTTCGATGTGATTCGTAATTATATTACGGAGGAATACAAAAATTTTGAAGCCCGTATCTATTATATTTCATATCGATATTCCCATTATTAGAATCGAGGTGTAGTAAATACATCACCGGTAGGGAAAGGTTAATATAACAATTTGAAAAACATATATGTACGTGTGATTAGACAGTTACTGGCCATAGGCGTCGCCTAAGTTCGCCAATTAGTAGTTACGCTACTGTTTCCAAGCGTCCAGATTTCGGTGAGAATTTAGTAACCTTCAACGTGCTGCTAAGATGTACGATTTCTATTAGATAAAAATTTCAATCCCGAATTTTTCGGGATTACGTTTATTAATCCCGGGATTCATGAACACCTAAAACTGTTCGAAATTGGATTCCCTAATCGTGATGATATAAATATTGAGTGTAAATATTCACCTTCAATTTTTTCATATTTTTTGCAAGATTTATAATATCTTCTGTTCCTCGTACGTTTAATAAAACTGCTTTTTTAATAGGATCCTTAAATCTTACTGATGACGCCACATGAAATATTATAGATACCGATGATTCTAATTCTTCTCTATCTTTCAAGCTGATTCCAAGATTTTTCACTGACATATCTGCCGATATAGGTTTAAGCTTACTTAAGCATTTTGGATTTCGTTTTTTCAGCCTTTCGAATATCTAAAAAATGGTATAATTTTAATAACATGATCATTATATTAAAGCATGATATCAAAAAGGATAATTTATACAGAATTAATAGTGACTAATATTCATCGCATAGTAAATAATGAATCTTAAAAGATTACGCAAATTTTAAAGTATGTAAATTTCAAATTATCTAATAAAATAATTTACTATTTCAAACAACTTACAGGGAGTGAAATCAATTCCAGAAGTCTCTCGTTCGGATGGTAATCCTTTTTGGGTCTCATTAATAAGTAAATGTTTCCAATATCCTCACAAGCCCATAAAAGTTTCTCTATCAACACTTTTCCCATGAAACCAGTTGCGCCCGTAACTAAAATATTTTTTCCTTTATAAAAATCTGCCACCGGTGTCGGATTTGCCGGCAATGGAAATTGATAGCCATTTAAATTTTTGTCCAAAGACATTTTAAAATGATTAGAAATGATTTTGCTTCTTTAGTACCCAATGGCAGAATGAAGACAAATCAAGCGTCAATAAAATTCATTACATTTTGGGAGTCAACGACCACTTTGACCTTTTTTGTTTTAGGAGTTAATATTTAAATTACAAGAATTTATATTATTTATAAGTTTTACATATAACGTCACATTCATAAGGATACTTAATTTTATATTTATATCATTTTGTTGTTTTAGGTATGTTTTAATTTTATAATTTCATGTTCCAAAGTGAAATTTTGCAATCATATTGTTTTCTTTTTAAGTAATTTTTAAAAAACCGAATTGAATATCTTATTAAGTGTATGAGTAATATTAGGAATGTTTTTAATTTTATTATTTGCAAATTTTAGTATAAACAGCTATATTAGGGCTTGCATTACCGATTTATGGGTTTATCGGTTTATCGGCAAATTCCTCAAAAAGTACCATTGGTAATTATCAGTAAATTGGAAAAAATACCAATAATTACCGAAAATTATCTTATCACGGATCAAGTATAGATACATTTTTAATAAAGTTTATTGTCAAATCCACTTTGGCAATATTGAATCACAGATTGTTACTGTGAATTTGCATGCCAAAAGCAAATATTGGAATCTTGGACTTGTTTGAATCAATGGATCAATATCGGAAAAAATATCATACTCAAAAAAACATTTTTTTTAATAAATAAAGGATTAGTTATTAGAGTCTATTTTCATTTTAATCCAAATGCTATATTTTTATTTTGAATTATGTATTTATTTTCTTATAAACACTTGTACATGTTTTTATTATAATTTATATCTTTTTTTTGCGAAGGGGGGAATCTTCAAAAGACACCACCATTCTGGTGGTAGTGTGAGATTTTTACCCACTAAATTCCCCTCCTCTTCGCCTGCCACCCGGCTACTGATTAAGTATTGCATAAGAGTGGAAGCGATGTGTCCCTCACGAGATTTCCATTTGTCATTCAACATCCTCCTTCCGCCGCTTAGCAAACGTCGTGTATTTGCAGCACGCATTCCATGTCCTAGTATCCGTTAGAATCGAAGGTGCCGTGTTGCTAGGTGAGAGCGAGCTGATTCCCAGTTCCTCCCGTAGGATGTCCCTTTCAGTGCTCCATGCTGGGCAGACAAATGTCGTATGTGCATCGTCGTACTCTGCTTTGTAGTAGTGGCACTCTGGGCCGATCTCTTTGCCTATTTTGTGTAGGTAGCTACTAAAACAGCCGTGCCCGGTGAGAACCTGGGTCAAGTGGTAGCACAGTTGACCGTGCTTTCTGTCTACCCAGGTTCTCAGGTTCCACGCTAGGAGCGGTGCAGAGAGTAGTAGACATAATCCGAAAGGCGTGGATCGGCACGGTCAAAAGGAGCAGAGACGTCGTGATGATCACGCTGGACATAAAAAATGCGTTTAACACTGCCAGCTGGGAACTAATCGCTGATGCGCTCAGAAGAAACTTCGAAGTTCCTGAGTACGCCGAGGAGCTCGTCAGCGACTATCTCAGAAACCGACGTGTTCATCACGATGAAACCGACACAGAAAGGAAACTGGAGATGGGTGTTCCACAGGGGTCCGTCCTGGGACCCACCCTGTGGAATGTCCTGTACAATAGCCTACTAGAGGTCAAGATGCCAGTAGGAGCACAACTCATTGCCTTCGCAGACGACGTCGCGCTGCTGGTGACAGCCCAACATCCGTGGGACATGGAAGCGAAGGGCAACGAAGCCCTCGCCAGGATAAACGCGTGGATGCGTGAGAATCGCCTACAGCTAGCGGTGGAGAAAACGGAGGCAATGATATGCAGCAGGAGAAGGAGACCGAGGGTCAAAAAGCTTGTTGTGAACGGTCACGAGGTGGAATACAGCAAATCGCTGAGATACCTCGGGATCCTCTTGGACAACAAGCTGACCTTCAGAAGACACATAGAAGCAACTGCGCAGAAGGCGCAGAAGGTGGTCAGTGAGCTCGGACGGCTCATGCCCAATGTCGGAGGGCCAAAGCCGTGCAGAAGGAAAATCATAAATGAGGTTATCCATTCAATACTTCTGTACGGTGCCCCGATATGGTACGAATCACTCCGTCACGAGAGCTATAGGAAAAAACTGGCTGGGGTCCAGCGACAGGGAACGCTCCGAGTCACCACAGCATATAGAACAGTATCAGAAGATGCGGTGCTCGTGATTGCAGGAATCCCGCCGCTGGACCTCCTAGCAAAAAAGAGGGCCTTGGACTATGAAGATCCCAAAAACCGCAACAAACATGAACAGAAACTGAAGGAAGCCTGGCAACAGAGATGGGATCAGTCCACAAAAGGAAGATGGACCCATCGACTTATACCGGTCGTAAGTCGGTGGAGGGCCAGAAAATACGGCGAAACAACCTACCGCTTAACTCAGGCGCTCACCGGACATGGATGTTTCGGAGCGTACCTAAAGCGGATTGGCAAGGAAACATCTGCCAATTGCCACCACTGCCAAGCGGAGGTCGATGATGCAGAGCACACCATCATTAGCTGTGAGGCTTGGGCACCCCAGAGGAAATTGCTGAAACAAGCACTCGGGGTAGCCGAGCTCAACGCCAACAACATGATCCACAGCATGATGGAGAGCAAGAAGAACTGGGACCTTTGGAGCGAATACGTGGAAGAGATTCTGAGCGCCAAAGAGGGCAGTGAAAGAGAGAGACGCAGAGCGCAACAGCCTCTCCAACAATAGAATAGGGCCAATCACCTAAGGCCAGACTACCTGTCCTCCCGAAGCAATGTGGAAAACAATACCAGGAGGACAGAGAAGGACAAGGGCGGGTTTAGTGGGCAGGCACGACCGAACAATCGTGAATCCTACACTGCCCAGCTTCACTGGGCGTCTTGCGAAGATTTTCTCGCCCACAGAAAAAAAAAAAAAAAAAAAAAAAAAGGTTCTCAGGTTCGGTATTAGCTCATGCGTCAACCGACCTTTAGCGGAGTTGTCTCATCGGGACTGCCACGCCGCCATGATCCTTTGCTTAGTGATTTTCCTTTTTTCACCTTTCTGTATTGCCTGTCTCTCGTAGGCGAGAAGGTCGATTGGCGGTATGGCAGTCAGTGCCAGGACGGCGTCTTCCGACACTGTGCGTTACGCAGCAGCCACTCTGATTGCACTCCTTCTCTGGACTCTGGCCATGTTAAGCCTGGCCCTTTCAATTTGTAGTGCCTCAGCTCATATCGGCGCGTCGTACAACAGTATCGAGTACACTACCTCGTTGTAGAGTCGCCTCCTGCTTGTTTTTGGGCCATCAATGTTGGGCATCAACCTGGTCAGATTCTCCGCAATGCTGACCGCCTTCGCTGTCGCCTTCTCCGTGTGGGTGACGAATCGGAGCTTGTCATCAATCTCCACCCCCAAATACCGAATGGACGCAAGCTTCCTGCGTCTTGTGAAAGAGGGTCTCCGTTTTTTGTGCAACGAGCTCCAGACCAGCTACTGTCAGCCACTTCTTGGCCTTCCTCAGCGCGTCCTCGCAGGCCGTTCGCAGGATCTCCGTGGATTTGGTAATGACTAGGATGGCAACGTCATCAACGAATGCGACCATTTTGGCTCTGTCCATTAGTGGCGTACTCAGCAATCCATCGTATATTATGTTCCACAGGGCGGGTCCAAGCGTCAACTCCTGTGGAACGCCTGCCGTCACTGGTTTTTCTCTTCTCTCCCCGTCGGCGTCTTCGTAGATAAGGATTTTCTCATGCAGATAGTTCTCTACCATTTTGATGAGGTATGGTGGGGTGTTAATTTTCTTCAAGGCCCTGAGGATCAGGGACCATCTCGCCCAGTTGAAGGCATTCTTGACGTCTATCGCAATCATTATCGTATGTCTACTTGCTTTTATGTTGCCACCATGCCTGTTTCATCGTGTCTACAACTTGGGTGATGACGTCGATTGTGGAGCGGCCTACACGAAAACCGTACTACTGTGGGGGAGTCCCGTTTCAATGTGCTGCTGAAGTTGCTGGAGGATAAGTCTCTCCAACAGCTTCCCCAACCCATCCAGCATGCACAGCAGTCTGCTCGTCGACGGACCCGGAGGTGCTTTCCCTTTTGGAATGAGAACCAGCTTCTGCCTTTTCCATGTTATTATAATTTATATCTAAATTCCTTTATCTGTGCTAAAGCTGAATAGTCTGAGAGCTGGCAGCATAAATTGAGGGCCATCTAACATATATGGAACATTTAATAGTTGTGTTCTGGCGTGTTTCTGGACTATCATTATGACAGTCTGGCGACAGATTGCTGTTGGGTTTGGGAGGGGAGGGGTTTGAAATCTAGTGAAAATTCAACATAAATAAGTTATTCTATTCAAGTAGTTTTTTAAATTTTCTATAAATTAGTAAAATAAACAATTATTTATAAGTGTTGCCAGACTATTTACTACTTGTTAAAATAGTACCAGACTGGTTCAAACTTGCTGAAACCAACCAGAAAATTATGTAATTTTTTAAAGTTGGAATACATTTTTTTGAATACCTTATAATAAATAGTTTACAGTGTTTATATATTTGACTACAGTTTTCAATCTCTTGTTTCACTCTAAATATGTTTAGTTCCCTGTGTATAGTGTCGTTCGACACATACCATGGAGCATTGCCTATGTTATGCAGCACTTTGGACTGAAAGCATTGGAGAATGTTAATATTGGAGGTCGATGCGGTACCCCAGAGCTGTATTCCGTACGTCCAAATAGGTTTTAGTATGGTTTTGTATGTAAGTGTTTTATTTTCTAGGGACAGTTCAAAAGTTGTTGAATGAAAATGAAACAATTAAGACACTCACTGAGAACAAATTCAATAATATTTCAAAATTTCATATCAAATTTATACATATTTTAAGAAATAAAATAAGGTATTTCTTATACACCTTTGTATTAAACTAGCTCATATTCTATAACTTATTATTTTGAACTATCTTACAATATTTAATATGTTTTGATATGTATATCTCATCTTCTTGATTTGATACAAATACTTTGTGAATTTGTATAATAAATTAACAAGCTGATTATTGATAAATTATATAAGCTGAAAACTCTTTCATTTTCATGTGTTTCTCTAAATTATACTATCATGTTGATTTTAAAGATCTAATATAACTATTATATATACTAAATTTAAAAAAATATCCCGATGAATCTGTATTCAGGTAAAACCGGTAAAAGTAGACAATCAACATAGAAATATGTTTTGTGATTGTTTTATAAATAATATTAGCTTTCAACCAGATTCTTTGGCGCTTATATTTAATTATCTTATATTGGACTGATTAAATTTTAACAAGAAGATAATGAAAAAACTATATTTTATATATATATTAAGTCCTTAATAAAATATATTTTGATTTTCAAGTATCTGATAACCCTGTTGATAAATATATGGAAATTAAAAAGAATTGTTTCAAAAGTTCACTCATTATAATGCCAAAAATACAGTTCATTGTCTTATGTTGCATAGGTATTGTATTATAAAATATGTACATACGTATTTTATAAATGAATCATCGTGCAATATACATGATTTATGTGAATGAAAAAGATGATGAAATACGTTTTTCGTGTGAAAAGTCACATAATTGCGTTCAATGGTTTTGATAAATCGATTCTATCAATATTGAAGAGTTTGTAGAGAAATAATATTTTTAGTGATGAATAACAATTTTATTTTTTCAAGCTACGAATATTATAAAACTGATTATCATATTCACATTTGGGTTATATTATTACAAAATATTACATTATTAACGTTATAGATCATTGCAATTAGTCCATATTGATTGTTTAAATTGTAGTCATTTTTCTAAAAATATTACATGGTTTTCAAATTTAAATTTTAGATGTAATTATAAATTTAAATCTGTAATCGCTGATAAAATATATCTCTGTGCAAATTTTTTTAATATCCAAAACGCTGCCATGATGAGAAAAATCTTTGATACTTGTTTCAGCCAGAACATCCTGTAATTTAATCCAAAGTTAATTTACTTGAAATATTATACGTTAATAAAAGAAGCATAAATACACCTTCTGTAATTGGTTTTAGCGGCTTTCAGAGCTGATTCACTTATATCGTCTTTATAAATATATTTCTTTAATCCAATAGCTCCAATTCTTAAAATATCGCTTTCATTTGTGGGTTCAAATATATAAGGAAATGTGCTTTTATCATCATCCGTCAAGAAATATTTCATTGAAGCAAAATTATTTGTCACAATATCCCATTGGTTGCAAATGAAATGAGATAATGCTTCATTTGCAATAAAAAGCTGTCTATATAGCCGCATTAACCTATATTAAAATTATTAAAGAATATTAATAAAAAGTATTTTGTAAATAGATTTAATTACCGACAATTTATTTACCTAAATTTAATTCCTTTTGTATATAATATAAAGTCTATAAATATCGCCGGCAGTATGTGTGTAAATATAAGTAATAAGTAATATACGAATTTGCTCTTTGTTGTTGTAAATGAAGGATGCCATAAAATTCTAGAAGGTGGTATGACGGTTGTTATATCTATTGTATACTTCATCAGAGAGTTCATTGTGAATTTACTTTTTTCTGTGGAGGCACCGTTCATAACAAGACTGCAATAAGTTCAATGATCAGAGTAATGTAGTTGATAATTCATATCAAATTAATATATATATTAATATACCACTCTTTGGTTTCTATGATACCCCTGTACCAAGTGGCAAGGATAATCCCGTTAATGGAATAATCACACGGTATATAATTTGGTAAACAATCAGTATCTCCGTATAAAACATGAAGAACGCCTGAATATATTCCTGCGGCTAATCCTGATGGACCATTTAATGTATCTACCCATCCAGGAGTTGGTTCATTAACACAATACGTAACTGAAATCATAAATACAGCTTTAGTAGCATATATCAACATATTAATGGGACAGTACTTAAATTACATATGTTAGATTATGCTTAAAAATCAATTAAATAATATAATGTCAATGATAAAGGAAACAAACCAATAGAAGGTCGAAAAATAATCGATGGTATAACTGCAGCAAAATCGTTTATTATATTTTCCGCTAAAAATTTTGTAAACAGATACGTGTTGGGCTTTGTATCCAGCAATCTTAAAGAAATTAATACACATTTGTACACTTATGAAACACTTCGAAATACACAGGATGGAGGAAGATGATCCTTACTTTGGATGAAGTATATCCAAGATATATTCATCATTTTTTTCCGCAATTTCAATCGCCGTTCTCCAATCGAAGTCAGATAAGATTATTTTTTCCTCAATTACATTTTTGTCACAGTTACAATAGATTGTCGACACGTATATTAAAACCTGAATTGAGCAAATACATCAAGGTAATAATAAAATATGCTAGCCTACGTTCGAGTAAAAAATATACTATACCTTTAAATTGACCATATTTCTTCCGAGTTCCACAATGTTTCTTGTTCCTCGAACATTTAACAAAATGGCTTTCTTCAATGGATCTTTAAATCTCACTGATGATGCAACATGAAATATTACAGATACTGACGATTCTAACAACTTTCTATCCTCTTTACTAATGTCAAGATCTTCCGCTGCTACATCTCCCATTATTAGTTTAAGCTTAGTCAAACATTTTGGATCTCGTTCCTTCAGTCTTTCAAATATCTAAATCAGTCATAATTTGATAAAATTATCATCTATTATTATTTTAACTAAATATTTAAAGCAATTTCATGTACATATTAAAACTAAATATTTCCTCTTTAATTATCAGCGTCGGTGTACAGATTCTACATAGACAATAAATAATTTGTATTGTAAGCGTTAAGAAACTTATGTTGTTTTTATAATAGTAAAAAGAAGCAAATACAATATACAATATAAATTAGTAGAGCAGGCTTACTAATTTATATAAATTTATACACTTACAGGTAAAGAAATTAATGCTTGAAGTCTCTCTTTTGGACGTATACCTTTTTTGGGCCTCATCAAAAGATAAAGATTTCCTATATCTTTACACGACCAAAGAAGTTTTTCTAGTAGCACTTTTCCCATAAAACCGGTAGCCCCAGTTATAAAAATATTCTTCCCTTGGAAAAACTCTGGTACCGGCATTTGATATTTAGGCCTTGGAAAATTACTTTCATTAAAAACGTCTTCAAAATTCATTTTATGACTACTATTAGAAACGATTTTATTCCTTAAAGAATCAGAAATAGAATGAAAATAAAGTTCAGTATGTTGCCTATTTAAATAATGACGTGGTGTAGTACTTTTTTCTATTGAGTGACTTATTTGACCTGTTTTGTTTTCAAGAAAATAACGATAGTTATAATCAAAATCTAGACTTAATTAACAATATATATAGAACACAATCATGAACACTTCATTTAGCATGCAGGAATGATCCATTCTAATTTATAATAAAGCATCGCTCCTTAATTTATGATTACTTAATTTTGAAATATATGTTTTTAATGTTTTTGTGAATTTCCTGTTTGTCTTTAATTTAATTCAATACTTGTCTTTAAATGACCTGTCTGTAAATATCATCATAATCCAAAAGGGCTATAAATGATGGAGATGATCGACATAAGGAACATAGTAATAGATTGTCCCGTTAGGAATGTAGATGTGTCTCAGCCATCCCTTTGATAACACATATTGCATATTTTGTTAGTCGACTAACATCTGGAGAAGGTTATTTTCTATAAAATATTTTTTTAGAACAAACAATCCATTTGTGATATACTTTACACAATTTAAAAGTGCCAATTTTAGTTTAGAAAATAGTCTCCGAAGTGAGATTATTATACAGAGAAAATTAACGAAGAGGTAAAAAAAGTAATTTAAACATATTTCATATCAAAACCCGTTAAATTTTATTCCTCCAAAATAAAAAAAATATTCAATAGATGGGAAAAAGGTTGCATTTACTGAAGGAAGAATACGTTGTATCGATGAAATTATTTAATACATTTTTTGTTTGAATTTAATGATATTCCTATCGGGACAATCTAATATGAGATATGTCCAATGTTTTTTTATTATGAGAGTACTACAACTGTTAGATATATCTGATATTTATACTTTAAGAATTAGATTAAGGAAATGTGTTCAAGCATTCAACTTAAATACATATATATTTGTCAGGAACAATGGGATATATTTGTCGAGAAAAAAAAACTAATTGGAAAATTCATATCAGTATTTAATTTTTTGCTGTATATCTTACATAAATATATTCTAAAGACCACAAAATGATCGTTATAAATGTTAAAACATTAATTACTATAATTGAGATCTTATATGATTCAGTTGCATCCCTTAAGTGACCTGAAAAATCAACATAAAAAAATATATGATGCGATCTTTATTTAAAAATACGTTATTTGTATTTTGACTTCTTTGTAATTTTAACTAACAGGTTCTAATTCTAACAGTCGAAAAACTCAAAATAAAGATTTAATGATATTTTACCTAAGATTGTTCCAATGATGATTAATATAATACCATTGATGACTATTTGTATGTTAGACGCCGCTTTACTTTTTTCTAAACTTACATAATTCGGTATGATTATGTCGATATAAGCTGATCTCACCCCTTTAGCAATTCCGAGACCAACTGCTATGAAAAGCATTACTTCATACGAAGATGCAAAATAGAAAGCTGAAATTAATATGAAATTAGAAAATAGCTCCAATTCAAACAATGCATATGATACAAAATTCATGATTTATATTACGTAGAATAAAACATTTCGTACTTGTTCTAGTAAAAATGAGCATACAGAGACTCATTAGGTACATGACTCGGGCTGATTTACGGCACCATTCCCCAATGAATGGTGAAATAAATCTAAATATGAAATCCGAAAATGCTGTTATAGATAATATTATGGCGATATGTTCTATTGTAAAATTTAAATCGCTTAACATAAACGGCATCAAGAGATTAAAATTCATATCAGCACTCGACGCCAAGGATATTCCAAATATTATGCTCAAAAATTGTGGATCTTTCATGAAATCCTCTTTGAGCGCATTCCTCACTTCGTGCTCAATTGACCTCTTTTTAATTTTTTCTGTTCTATTATTTTCATGAATTATTTCAGCTTCTTTATGATTTTTATTCACATTTACACTTTCATCATGGGTCAAAATTTTTGTTACGTTTGAATGGGATTGTTTTTTTTCACTATCATTGAATATGTCAACTGAACTACTGAGATTCACAACCGTGGAGTTGGACTTCCACCAAGGATACTTTATTTTCTGCAGAGGTTCACTATCATTTGATTTGTTGGCTAACGTAATGGAATGTTCTTCATTGACGTTTTCAACTTCTATTTTAGTTAGCAGTGAGCCGCTAAAACACTGGTTTTCTTCATCGGAGCAATCTAGTTCACTATCAGTAAAATACTCATTCTCTCTACCCAAATCTTTCATTTCCACTGAAATTAAAACAAAATATCACATATTTACATATTGAACTCAAATTTATCAATGCGGAAATGTTATCCTAAAATCACTGTTTGTTTTATTATATATCAATACTTGGATAAGATCTTGACGGCAATAGATCTCATAACACTAAATGCTTTATATGTTTGACGAAATTATAAAAAAAAAATACTTACATTCCTTTGATTCATTTTCCTTTACTTGTATTGTTTCATGATCATTTTTAAATATCAAAGATGGTTTATTATACCACTTTATTGGCCTAAGTAATAAAGCAGCAACGAAGGAGTGCATAGACAATGCTCCAAGTATTGCTATGGTCCATTTAGGTCCATAATTTGTCATCATTAAACTTACTATAAATGGTATGAAAATCGGTCCTAATCCAGCAAACAATACTCCAACGGTCAATACAGTTTCCAGATATACATTGAAATAACTAGATATGGCCAGAGAAAACGATTCCACAGATAAAGCCACACCAACAGCTGAAAAAGTATCAAAAAATTCCAATATTGAGACCCAGTAATAATTTTAATTTACAAATATAATTAGAATGTTCATATTTTTAAACATATATAACATGGTTTTAAAATAATGGTATCAACGTAAAAAAAAAATAGAATAGATCTACATTAACCATTACAATTCCTATGGCCATTACGTGTGGATATTTTTTCTACTCGGGCAGTTTTTATGAACTTCAAATAGGATTTTGGTATTTTTTAAATGTAAGAATCAAGTGAATACTCTAGAAATGCTGTGTTATTTTTTGATCATTAATTTGTCATCTGGAATGTGGAAAAAAAATTGTTTCAAAGGAATTGACTACGCCGCTTGTGATGGGTGCAGGTAGAGAGCATAAAGCAATAGTCTGCGTCGAGTTGTGGTACAGTGAACATCTTGAAAATTATTTGTGTCCAGTAATTCAATATTATTTTGATAGTATTTTATCCATTTTTCGTTCTATGCCTTTTTAATAATCAACAACAGGCGAACTTAGATATAAAAGGCTATTATATATTTACGGATAGGTTTTACACCAATCCAACTCTTGCTGGAGAACTCTTGAAAAGGAAATGTTTTCTCACTGGCACGATAATGACCTATAGAAAGGGTTTACCTAATCATATAAAAAAAACCAAGATTAGCTGTGGGACGAAAGATAGCATACAGAAAACAAGATACTTTAGTATTGGCTTGTTGAGACAAAGTAATTCTCAAAGTAGTTACAATGCTCAATACAAAGCATACTGTCAACTTTCCAATCAATGTGAAGAGCAAGAACTATCCCATACAAATCTAATCAAGATGAGCTAATAAACAAGCCAGTGGTCATTTTAGATTACATTATAAATATGGGTGGGGTGGACACGGCAGATTCATACACAATATCATATTGTTTCATGCGAAAGACTTTGAAATGGTGGAAAAAGTTATTTTTTTGGGGTTTTGAAATAATGATTGTAAACTCTTATATTTTGTACAAGGAATGTGAAATCAAAGAAAATAGAAATCCAATTAATCATAAATTTTTTTGCTGACAATGGTCGATGCAACTTATTGGTAACATTCGCGCTTCTACGAAGTCCAGATTGGGACGATTGTCGTCAACTGATCACGATCAACGATTAGATGGAAGTCCTCATTTCATTTATAGTAGATCAGGAAGGAATTTTAGAGACTGTATGGTGTGTTCAGGACGTGAAACTGAAAAAAGGAAGAAAGCGAACGCTATTTTATTGCGACACTTGCGAAAGGAAACCAGCGCTTCATCCTAAAGATTGCTTCAAAAATACCACACATTACACGATTATAAAAATGAATAAATCAAATAAAATACCTAATATATTGGTAAACATCCTGCATAATTAAATACATAAACATCTAATTTTTTTATTTTATTCCATACAAACATCCTAATATACGGATAGTCTGTTCAAAATAAGTTTTCAGTTAGATATATTAAATAAGCCGTTATATATATTAAATATTTCGTTAGTTACACACTTAAAAATGTTTCAAAAGGATTAAATCATTCTAAATAATAAATTTCTGTACTTATTTCTATATTTACTGAAACTTATTTTATATGCATAAATATAATCTTATTTCGTCTTACCTACAATCAGTCCATATGTAACGATATAATAAAATGTATTTGTGGCATTGCTTGTCAATATAACTCCTGTAAATATTAAAAGGGCTCCGACTGTGGCCATTTTCCTATATCCATACTTTTTCATATAATAACGACTGTAAATAGCGAAAATCATGGTAACTGCTTGATTTAGGTTCAAGATAAAAGAGCCGCTCATTGCTGAAATTTCATATTTTGTGAACGTGTATTGGAATATTAATCCAAAGCAGGAAATTAAAGGAAGATTGATCACCTAGAATTTAAATACAAAAAAGATCATTACAATTTGTCGAGTGAATAAAAAACATGAATTTGTCGAATTCGTATAAGAATTATTTGCAATTAAAGTGTGAATTTAAAATGTGTAGAATTTAAAAAAATCATAAATCTGAAAATTTTATAATTTCCTGAATATATTACATAATTAATATTAAAAAGTGTGACTTCCACGAGTATTTTAATATAATTGGAATTGCTAATTTTATTCAGGTGAAGTTCATGACAATGGACTCATCATCACAATAAGCATTTAGATTGTCATTTAAACAATAGTGCATGTTCATAAATGCATAGAATTTTACTATTTAAAAAATAACATCGAACAAAGTATTATATTTTAAAGTGGATTTATTCAATTTACTATTTCCTTGAAAACATTGTAGGGGCTCCATACATTTTAGTCCACAGAGCGTGATACATTTTATAATAAAATTCATGAAGTTTGTATATTGCATATTTGTCCAATATCTTACGTCCATCTTTATAAAGTATTTTCATGATCCTATGCAAAACCCTTCGCTCAATGATATTTATTCCTTTGTGATTGGCATTTTTTTAGGATTTCATCATTGTTGCTTGTATTCATTAGTTAAAATACACAATTAAATCCAATAAATGATGAATTTATTAATTTGTCATGGATTTAAATGCCATATTATCTGGTTTTGTAGAAAAAACTATTGGATATTGAACATGAAGATGAATCACTTTATTCAATAGCTTCTTATCGACTAATTTTGATGAGATATATTTCAATAGTGTATTTTAAATATTCTTAAAAAGCCATCGCTATGAAAAGAAAATAAATTGCTATTGTGCAAATATTTAGTTACGCAATTATACGTTATATGCAATAATTCATCCAGTTTGTAAATAAGAAATAGAAAATTTAACTAGGGATTACGTGTTATATTTTAATGTCATGAATAAAGATACGACCCTTCTAATATAAATTCTCATTGTCTGTTAATGTCGACGAATATATGACACATGCGGTGCATTGCATTTAAATATTTAACGTGAGTGATTGCATTTCCAATTGCAGATTTACATTTCCAAGCACATTTGCATATGAGAATTGTGTCGATTATAATAAAATATATGTTGAATTTATTTGATTATGATATGAGCGTTCCGTTGGAAGCATAACGGGTAGGTATTAGGCGTGGGACGACAAACAGAAGATGATGCACTTTGGCTTTTATATATATTTTCATAATTTTAATCTCCATTAGACGACGCATAACATAAAGTATCATTTGAACTTTTTGATGAATTATGATGATGAAATCTGATTAGAATAATTCATGGCGACCTAGCCAATTGAAAAATCACCGTTTGACCTCAATGTAGTCAATCATCAATTGGGCCACAAAAATCAAAGATGATTAAAAATTAAATGCTTTTATTATATTATGTACATATGTAATTATTAATATTAAAAAATAATAAAATATGTTTTTAGACATTTTAGACTTCTAAACCAAAATTTAGTTGGATATGATGGCTTTGACCTTTGTCTTTATAGAGAAATTTTATCTCAATGTCCATGATATTATTCATTATTAAAATAAACGAACTTCGAACCACGTTTTATATCATTCAAATACAAAATATCGTCTATTCACAATTGGATGAATTTAATCATGATGATAATGTTCAATAGCATTAGCTTAATGACTGTTTAGAAACTAAAATATAGTAGAAGTCTGCTCTTTATTTACAAATTTAACATATTGATACCTCCCAGCAATGACAAGGTCTTTCGATCGACCTTCTAACAACAGGTTTTATCAAAATCTTTGCTCATTTAAGGTGTAAGAATTTAATTAAATTGGTCGAGAACTCGTCAGCATGTTACCACTTCACGCTGCTAATAGATTCAAATTTTGCGAAATCACGAATGCGAAAAGTTCATAGATCCAAAAGGTTATGGCTTGTTTATGCTATTTAAATGTTTGACATACATATGTTTATCTTTGGTCTTGTATTATCTGGTCATATTTCAATTTGAATATGTCGACGACTATGCATTTGACATGATATTGAACAATCATGATCGAAGAACCGCGATAGAATGAATCTCTCGAGCTACTTGATGCAAGCCATTCGGTCTTAACAACCCAATCGCTATCGTATAAATATAAATGGAGTAGTGCAATGATTTTGGATTTCGTTTAGATACTATAATTTTAAAGGAATGCTTACATTGTTGAGAGCAAACGCGAAGCAAATCATCCAACTCCAGCCTTCGTCAGGCGGGATCAGGTTTCGATCCAATAAATTGGAATCGCGTCTCATTTTTATAACTATGTTTAATGGACAAAGACTATAATTTCACTGGTCTTCGGCAAATTTCATATTCGGTCTTCTAACACTTTAGCTTTACAGACTCACTGTTGTTCACGAAAGTCCATGACTATATGGAGCTCAGCACGAGATCTCATAAATCTTCCGTTTTGTAATAATTTTTTGCGCCATTGAGTGTTTGAAAATGATGCACTTTCATCGGGCTAAGGTTTCGACATGTGAAAGAGCAACTTTTTCCCATTGGCATGACTCCACGAGCTGTTCAATTGGATGGACGCTGACTGCCGAAATTCGTCTCCGTCTTAGAACAGTCGGACAACTAATGACGACTACAGATTCGACAACTGCTTTATCAATCCGAATGTTGATAATGTGGAGCAATCGTTCATTTTTTGCGTACCAGTGCTGATAATGACTTTGGCTACTATTTTACGTGAAGTTGTTTACATACGTTAAAATTATTCCGAGAGGTCTGCAATTTGCTCACGTGAGTAAACTACTGCTCCATTATTCAAACATTTGCTTATGAACTCGTAATTGCTAAAATAATTTGGTCTTATCGATGATAACAAGGTCATATTTGGTTAGACAAAGAACTTTCTTCATTATAAATATCTTTCTGTATTTCAAAACAATAATGACTAACGTTCCGTCAATGACTACCATATTAGCCAATTTATTTTTTTTGGAGTTAGGGTTTTTTTTGTTACGTTTAACACATAGGCCCTATGTCCCATGTATCAGGGTTGTCTTGTGTGTTGTAAATATTTTTTTCAACATTTTGAACAAATACCCAAAATTCCACCTTTAAATCATCATAACTTTTTAATCTGTGGTCGTAATATAACGAAATAATTGTTTTTGTATTTTGGAATGTATTTTTAATCTAAAATAAACGTTTTTTTTTATGCAATTGTTTTAAAGATAATTACTTTTGAGCCTTTAAAGTCACATAAAACATGCAAACGAATGAGGATCGTCAATTTCCAAGTTCTCTAAACGAAAAACTAACAACTATTTTGAACTAAGTTTTAAAAAGTTTTCTAGTTTTCCAACGATATGCTACATGTCATATAAATCATTCAATAAGTTATTGATATTGAACCAAGCTCAATAAATGAACATTAACACTGTTGAAAGCACACAATATTCCTTCATTTCTTCGGAATATTTCTTATTGTTAAACTTTCATAGCATCCTCTTTTTGTTGTTGAGCTATTTTTGCCTATTAATGTGTGGCGAAAATAAAAATACTGAAGGAGTAAACTTTGCAAAGGAGTAGGGATACTCAGCTAATGACGCCACTCCATAACAATCAAGGGGGAATAACAAAATTGGTCAGCGATAAGAATTATGCGAGTGGCTTAATTGTCAAAACAAACGCCTGCTCTCAAGACAACACGAACGAAAGTCGTCTTTGTTGAAAGAGCTTAATAGCTTATCCGACGATAATGATTTCACTTAATTATACCTAAATTTTATGACGGTTAAAAGATTCTTTAGAATACGATTTTTTGTTAAAATTATATTTATTTACAAAATTTGTTCAAATTGGCCACCTCTGCTTCGTATGCACGCATTACAATTTGTTCTTATTTCAACTGTAGTTGACTGAAGCAGCACTTCTTCTTCGCTAGAAAAGCATGCTTTTCTCCACAATTTTTGTTTGTATTTCATCTTTCATAATAATGAAAATGGGTCCCAATTATTTTATTTTATATTAAGCCTTTCGTTAACTCTCCGACGTTGTTCAGGCACCCCTAAATTAATTAAAATTTGCCATAGATCACCTCAACGGTCACAAGAACCAGTTTGGGAACCCATATTTTAGAAGATAAATATGAAAGAAAAATATATACGAGGCATGTTCAGAATGTAAATACATATACTTTGACCAAAGCCGGCTATTGTTTTTTGAAAGTTGGAAAGGAGCTGGCGGGAAAGTTCTTCGAGGAAGGCATAAAGAAGCTTGTGTCACGACTAGGAAATCCAATCCTTTAGTCTGGATCTAATTTAGGAAGCCAGGCAACCTGCTGTTGAAAATGCACGATCAGCCTCCACACTCCTCGGAGGTATCGTCATCAGATATTTAAATGCTAGTTCGAGTTGATGACCGCGTGAGCCCCCATTTTCGTATAACACCATCTATGTGACTGATAAAATTCCTGATTTCCCGACAAATTATTTATTTCCGTCTCTGCAGAAGAATACTAATATAATATAATACTTTTATGTAATTCGTAATTATATTACGGAGAAATACAAAAAATCTGAGCCTCGTATCTATTATATTTCATATCGATATTCCCATTATTAGAGTCGAGGTGTAGTAAATACATCACCGGTAGGGAAAGGTTATATAACAATTTGAAAAACATATATGTATGTATATATGTATACACAGATTAGACAGTTACTGCCCATAGGCGTCGCCTAAGTTTGCCAATTAGTAGTTACGTCACTGTTCCCAAGCGTGCTGGTGAGGTGTACGATTTCTGTTAGACGAAGGTTTCAATCCCGAATTTTTCGGGATCACGTTTACTAATCCCGGGATTCATGAGCACCTAAAACTGTCCGGGATTGGGTTCCCTGGCCACGAATCACCACATGCATTAAACGAGATGGCTAATATGTGAAAACAATAGTCAACAAATGTATCAATAATATCCTGTAATATTTTTTCAAATACACTTTTTCTAAAAAAATACATAAAAATCTAGTACACTTACTTTCCGAATATGCCTCGTATTATAAACATTGCAATGGCAATAATTAAGACAACATTGTTGGAACAATGTCTTGCAAATAAATAAGCGTCTAAATTGCGCTATTCTTTTATTATGCTTCTATTTGAAAAGTATTGTTATAATGACATTGAAATTCAGGTGTTTAAATGATAATTAATGAATCAACCAATCTTGAATGATTTATATATCGATTGTTATAAATCTGGTTTGATACAGTCCGAAGCTAAAAAGAATGCTGCAAAAATAACATACAATTTACGCGATCGAAACCATGTAGCTAATCAAAGCGAAATCAAAGCCATGTAGCTTCTTAAACATAATGCAATATATTTTTTTTTTAAAAACACGCATTAACCGAAACTTAATACTAATATAAAAACGATTGACACATTAGAATATTTTATTTCTTTAGCTAACTGAAGATAATTTACATTATTTACATTGATAGATTGACTTTAGATTTACGGATTTTTGGAGGAAAAAATTATCATTTGAGAAAATGAGGATGTCATTGATGCAAGCAACCAAGCGCTCTCAAACAAAATTGACTTCGTTTCATTCAACAATTGCCACAATCAGTTGATTATGAACCAACGAGAGTCGTTATAATTGAAAGCATACCAGATGTCGAATTTCAAAGGCTTGTAGGATGTCTTTATATTATTATACAAGAGCGGGCATTCAAAGCATTAATAACACGTGTAAAAATATATGCGATAATTGAATACATTTTGGAACTATTTTAACACTTTGAAGACCGATCCCACGCAAATGCGGGCTTACATTTCGTGTTACTCTCGGTAAAACTAAAATAAAATGCGACTTGCAAATTCTGTTGATAGCACACAATATTCCTTCAGTTATTCGGAATATTTCTTAATGTTCCACTTGCATGACATCTGCTTTCTGTTGTTCAACTATTTTTGCCTATTAATATGTTGCGAAAATAAAAGGACAGAGTTACCATGCATACCTCTCAGCTTACTTCTGAAGGAGTAGATTTTTTAGACAAACTTTTAATTAATTTTAAACTTGATTAAATAATTAGCACTTGGTTGGGTAAATTCTATATGAATAGAGTTATCAATAAGTTTGTTTTTAATTAAAGCGTAGTGAAAACAATACCGATAGGAATACGAATTTTTGTAATTAAAATACATGACTCGATGAATCCCAAACATGATGATCTTAAAAATAATGATTGATTATATCACCATTTTTTTTTCACAACGGGTGTATAACAATATGTAGCTGTTTTTAATTATAGTTATTCAATTGCCTATGACATCATACTTTTTACTTAAATAGTGCCCAAGAACTTAATTGCAATTATTTTATCGGACAATTATTCTTTTTGCGATAGCCCTATCTTAAGTGACATTTAAAACCTACAATCAGATTTGAGGTCTTGTATCCATTTATAGATTTATCATTTCAATAAAAGATTGTGATTTTTGATTTTTTTTTGTAAAATCACCCTGATAAGAATTCACAACAAACATTGTTAAAATAAATCGATAAAATCACTATGTAATTAAAAATCACGTATAGTGCTAAATCTATCAGCAAGGTTGATTGAATGATCACGTGAATGGACTTGAATCGTCGTTAATCTTAAAATTCATTCTTTAATTCTTTAAATCCTTATCATAACAGGTATAAATGGATTCATTGATTGCAAATCAAAATTTGACCGATTGAGAACTGTAGGACAAAGACCTATCCATTTTGCGTATAAATAATGTCTAGGTAAGTCTGAACCAACGCTTTCTTAAAGATTTTAAATTTTATTAAGCTTCATTCGTCGATGAATTCATTCAGCTCCTTGCATAAATTGATTTTTAATTCAATGCTTATTAGATAAGTCTTTGGAGTATGAAATCCAATATGACTATCCTGACGTGGTAAATTAAGATTTTACGTATGTATGTACATTTATGAAGAAATACAATTTACTCTGCTCCAATCAATTTGTCGTTATTCTGGATTATAAAAAACATCCCAAAATTACGCATATGAACAGTCCACTCAACATGGAAATGGAAACGGAAATCAATTGATGACAATCATATCAGTGACGATATTATTAGAATAGTCGTTGAATGATAACATCCAAAAATATTTTGTATGATTACGCCATATTAGTATAATAGATCATTTAAATAAATATAATTGATAAATGCAAAGAAATGGATTTTATAAGATAAGCCATTATAGCGCATTTAACGACATCTATCAATATAAATAATAATTTAAATTTATTTTAAATCTATTTGGTTTAAAAATATAATAAAAATATTTAATGACATCTATTGATAATTCAAAGTAACAATTAAAATATTTAAGGAAAAAAAATATTAATAGTAAATATTTACATCCATAGATGACTCTATAAACTCTTTCGATATAAATTTTAACAATATTTATAAATATTTGATTTTTATGTATTTAAACATTTAATATAATCAATAAAAAGATAATTGCTTATTTTATAAATAAATTATATTTAAAGGACATTTATTTAATTTGAATAATTTAATCCGGGTTCAGATAAAATTTATCACTCTGGCGGCTGAATCCGTAACTAAATTTCTTTGTGTTAATTCGAATCCCATTTTTTTAATGGTATTTATTTATAAATTAATGTGACTAAGAACGATTAGGTAGACGTGTCCGAAAATAAAATTGCTGCGGAAACACGCTTGGCTTCTAATGAAGACGTCCACAGCAGACTTTTTTTTTGAATTGGAATTTCCAATCTTTCCATGGTTACAGAGCGCATCAGATGCAAAGTCAGCAAAGATTCGTGCAGTGGTGCTATTTGTGAAAGGTTGGAAAGAGATAGATATCACAACAATGAACAGCTGAGGGAGATATTCAGGGGTTCAGAACATTTAAGATCGACTGTTATATTGCTATATTTTCTATCATCATCCCTATACAAAAATATATTTTATTTAATAATTATGTGAAATCAGATATTGCAACGTGTAGTCTATTAACCCTAAAAAGCGAATGTTAGTCGATTCGACTAATATAATACGCATTTGTGTTGTTTGTTATTAAAGTCGCGATTATAACATTCGATAAATTCAATTTTAATTCAGATTTTATTGAAGTATCGAAAAGCAATCATCAACAATTAAAGAACTGTCGGATTATTCCGAATCAGATGTTGAAGATTCAGTTAAAACTGATTTGATATCTTATATTCTCTAAAATGTTGCGATTCTCTGATGATGAGTTCTTTGCAGGGCCGTAACTAGAGGGTGAAAAAACAGGCCCTGCCAAACGCAGAATACCGACTCAGTCGAAAGTTGCACATGGTTTTTATTTTACTTGACCATTCTACTTTGCATGAATCAACACTGGTTGAGTCTGACCGATTTTATAATACTAAGTTGTCTAATCACTTTTTTTTCGTTATAGCATAAATAAAGACAATAAAATAAATACAAAAATATTTTCACGAATTATAAAATTTAAACAACCTACCCGATCAATCTTTTTCGGACAACTTCGTTTTGTAATGAGAGTTCGTAATCGTTCTGTAGACATGTTCAGGTATGGCGTCCGATAGCAAGGCGCTCATTCGTTACACCAACGGTCCGAAAAGCGGACCGATTGGACACACAAACCTTGTGGCTACTCCGTTTTCTTATATGACTTTTTGCAACATTTTCTATGATCTGTATGATCACAGAAGCTCCCTCAGGGGCTAATTTACATAGGTGGCTCGCACCAAATGAGGACACGAACGAACTTTTGTGAAGTAAATTTAGACGAAAAAATTTAGATGTACTTTTGTTTAAATGTACTTTTATGAAGAGGATAGACCTTTTTTTAATCAACATTTGTATTATAGTATCATGACCAAGTGCTGAATTTGCGCTTTAGACCAAACATAGTACTGCGTTATATATTTCGATCCTCAACATATCTATTGATGGTGAAAAGTGGATTCTGTATGATAACAGAAAAATATTTAGATACTGATTAAAATCGTTACACAAAAAACGTATGGTTACTACGACGAATTAATGAATAACCTATTATTCTATTTTAAAATCAGGCTTAACAATTACGGCTGATTCACATTGTTATGAAATTGACAATAGGAATGAAATGTAAATAAAGGACAGTCATTCCTAATCAATAGATATGGGCCAATATTATTGCAAGACAATGCTCGATCGCATATATCTCAAATCATAATTTCCTGATTAAATTCATTTCATTGTGGAATTTTATCACATCGCCCTTATTCATCATATCATAACTATCTTAGTGCAGGAGGGTGGAAAAAAATAAGAATTTGGGTGACCTGGTTGAATGGATATATTAAGTTGAGTCATAAATAGTTGCCGGTAAAAAGAAGCCGTTATAATTATTCGGTTTTACCCTTGATGAATCATCCGTAATGGTGAGTATAGGATTTCATTAGATAGGTATGAGTCTTATCAGTCTTTCGACAACAGTTAACCTTGTCACATCTTATATTATAGTATTTTTTTAATCCGTAAAGTTGAAAATATGCGATATATACGGTGAAGGAGCTATGAGTAAACGGACAGTAAAAAATCCACTCGGGAGATGAGATCCCGAAAGATGAACCAAGGGCGAGTCATCCTTCCGACTTTTATGAAGACATTTTAAAGGTGCTATTGGAGCAAAGTCCACGTCAATTAACAAGGTCACGTCACAATAAACCATTTGCTGGCACTTGGAAAAATTGGGGAAGCAAATTGAGTGTGTGGGTACTATATAATCTTAGTGAAGGCAATAAAGAAAATCACCTCTCACGCAAAAAATTGAGGCATTTTTAAATAGAATAATTACTAGAGATGAAAAATGATCAACCCCCTTTATCGGATCCGAAACCCAATATACATGCCAAAGTTGACGCAGTAAAAAAATCTGGAACTTAGGTGGTCTGTCTTACCACATTTCTTATACTTCCCGAAACTTGCCTCAACCGATTACCACATATTCTGTTCTTTGCAGAATATCTTAAATGGAAAAAAAATAAAAAAAACGATGTTAAAGTGAATCACGCTATTAAAAATTTCTTTTCATCTAAATTTGCTAAATTTTTTGAAGAGCGTATTGATAATCACTAATAATCACTAATAATGGTGAATATGTAATAGAATAATATTGTTTCGTTATTTTGTTAAGGCTAAATAAATATTTGAAAAAAAATCGGCAATTATTTATGACTCGACCTTATATGTTTTATAATAATAATAGTTTGTAAACAAAATAATACCGTAATAATGATGTTATAACTAACATTTAGTTGTGTCAAATTATTCCATTTCAATATTAATTTTGTAATAAATTCTATATTACACGTTCGATATTACAACTATGACCTAACAATAATTATTTTTACTTGCAAATACGGTTTACATATGTTTTAAATTTGAAAAATTAATGTTTTGAATTTTGACAAAGAGAGCAATAAATGTTACATATTTTTAAAAAAACGATTTGTAGATAGCCCTGCCCTCGAGCAGATAATCATGTATTAAAAAAATACTCCTTGTAGCTAATTCGCATCCTGGGTTTTTATTATCATATTTTAGAATTTAGTTATAGTTTTCAGGTCCTTTTAAGATTTAAATGCACATGTGGTTTTTATCCAGGATCAACGAAAGGATAGAAAGGTTTACGTTTACTGGTTGGTAAAATGTAATGGCCGTTCCTAGCTCACAGTTCTGGTGGATACAGCCCGTGGGATAGTACGCTCAGATATGGCTCTGGTGGAGGATCGACTCACCGGAGCTCCTTTGAATCGGCCAGGAAACATCATAAAGCCAGTGTCCTTCGAAGCCTCCATTCCCAAATCTATGGGAAATGTCGATAATATAGGGACTACATTTCTGTTTTCAATTCCTCGGTCGCAGTTGGGACGTTGCCGCCATTATCGATCGTAGTGAAGTTGGCGTAAGTGACTCATAAAGCAGCCCAAACACGCAGGTATTTATATCATTATTTTATTTATTAACTATATTATTTTTAGTGCAATATTTTTCCTCTAATCATCTATGTATCATTACTCCCATAATAATATATTTTTAAATAAATATAACACTAAAATTTTTTGAGCTTAAAATCTATATTTATTCTTCTAAACATATGTTATTAGTCATGAATGAAAATTATAATCAATCGCGAAAATGAATTTAAAAAAGTATCCAGAATTGCATCGCCTCAAATGCTAACACGCTTCTCGAATATTCCTGCGGGTTGCATGTTATGCAATTAATGCACATTATAAATTCTTGTGATATTTTCTATTTAAACTTGTTTTTATTCATCTCCACCCTAAAATATCATCAGTGGCACCCTGTTTTAAGCACATTCATCTTGGCAATATAATACTCGGGCAGTCGAAGGCAAACCCCAGTTTAATCCTTTGTTTGATCTCATTGAATATACATCCAGACATGCCAGCGGGCCATCCAAGTGAGCATATCGAAAAATGTTTTTTTCCATATAGAATTTGGATACTTTGAAACTTTCTTTGAATAATAATGAAAAATTATGCAATAGTTTTAAATGTGTTTCTGTTTATTTATAATTCTTTTTGGACTTGATTCTTATAATCCAATAACTTTTAACAGTTTTTTCAGGATATATTCTCATTTTGCAATTTTAGACAGTTTTAATGTGTTTCAAACTGTAGTATTTTTTAAATATCCTTTTATCGAATGTAGATGAACTCCATAAAATACTTTTCAAGAGATATAATTTTGCATGTAGTTATTTAAAGGATAGAATAGATTTCAGGGAGGTGGTAATATATGCCTGAATTACGAAATTATCATTATTAAACAATTTTTTTTAAATACTGCATGACTTTGTTAATCACCACAATTTTTAATTTTTCACATCCAGAAAATCAGGTTTAACCTGGATTGAGACGATCGATTGTAAATATTACTGATCTTCTAAATTTGTTCGTGTGGCGATTTTTTTACGAATTGAATTTGAACCCGAACCTTTATAATAAGAATTCAGGATCTAATTCACTATAGCGATATTTGTTGAGTCGTAATCATGAACATGATTTTCTGAATGATCAGAACTGGAAATATGTATTTAATTCGTGTGAATGTCTGCATACTTACGGCCATTTTGACTCCGATTGTCAGGAAGAGCAAGGTGATTTAAAAGGATTTGGATGTTATGATTGTTTTTGGTATAATCAAATCCTGGTTACCATACGATTAAACTATATATCGTTTATCATATAAGCGTACTTTCTAGATCTCATAACTATATATGTACTCTTATAGATATCGATCGTGTAGCGCCTTAATGATAAGCAGCTTTAGACTTCAGTTTGCATCTCCTAGTCAGTATTGCGGGTCGACTGATCGACTTAATGTCAATCTCTTTGTTGCAGTTTGTCAACTTTTGTGGGGTGAATTAAGTTCAACTCTTAGCATTAAATAGTCAGAAAAAGAGGTAAGCGTCATTGTTTTTGGCAAATTACATTATATTGATGGTGTGTGGGCCGAATCATAGATTGCGTGCAAAAAATAACGGAATCAGCTACTTGTTGCTAACAATATTCGTTATAATGTTTATCTGTAACTCTTATAATTTTACTATTTGCCATTATCAAAGTGCTTCAGCGATATGGATGAAACGTTTGAAGTATAGATTGACGCAAAAATTATATATACATATTTATTCAGCTTATCTATCCACGATATATTTTATCGTGCTTACGCCCCTTTCTTTATTCGACGATGTGTTATTCGTATATCGGATGTATAGGTTTGAAAAGATTGATAAAATAGTCTTATTGACTGAGTTTTACTTATTTTTTTCATTAGAAAAAAGCATAGATATCTCATTAGTAAAATAAAATAATAGTTTATTCCTTTAAACTAATTTAATTAAGCTTGAATGCACTAAATTCATTTCACAAAAATTATGGGACAAAAAGATAAAACGGAGGAATTTGCGTTAATATTTGCACTGTGTATGTATTAAGACTTTTGTCATTAGACGTTAGAAAATTCATCAGCTTTTATATTTGAGCATCAAAAAAAATAATTTAGGACAAAGTGTAATAAATAATTGGATCTGAGTGATCGTTTTAAATATTATCAAGATAACGATCCAAAGCTTAAATTTCGCTTGGGTTATTACATAATTGCTGAAAAGTAATTGAACCTCCACTTCAGTCTTTCGTTCTGAACCCTATTGAACATATCTGGTATATTATTGATCAAATATTTCCGAAAATCTGTAATAAATTCAAAGGAAGGACTGAAATAAATATTAGCAGACAAATGGGCCAATATTTGAGGTAATTTCGAATTCAGTCAAATCAATACGAATAAGAAGAAACAAAGTTTTGGAAGCAAAGAGAAGTCCCCATTAAATATTAATGTAGTAATAAAAAGTTGTATATTAAATTTCCAATAGTAATTCGGATTCTACAACTACAAATGTACATATTTTTTTCTGTGACTATCGGGAGCTGAATTTGATGCCTTTCTATATTTAAGGCTTAATTAATTATCGATACACCAATAAAATTGAACAAATAATTATTTTATTCAAGCAATCATATATTTATGTTTATTTCTATTATAAAAAAATAAAACCCAGGCAATAATAGCATTTCGTTGATATTTTATGATTCAAAATTTGTACAATAAAATGGCGATTTCTTTATTTGCTCGGGAATAAATGCATGTTAAAATTGCCGGGCGCATCGGCCGAGCAGTCACAGATTCATACATCATATCTGCAGTATCACTAATTATACTGGTGCGATTTTAAATGGCGAAAATGTCGGTTATACATATTTTTCGAATAAATTTGTTACATAAAGCTATCTTTTTTATTATGTTTTTTTTTTCTCAACTTTTTCATACCTGGAAATATAATCTGACTCAATAAAAAGTTTTAGTAATTTCTGAATTAAATTCAAGCCGATATCATCAAGAATTCAAGAAAAATCCATAAAATTTTCACGTAATATGGATTGCTAAAACATTTTAATATTCATTATCTATGTAAAATTTGGGTTTTATCAGTCAAAATGCTGCAAAATTGTTTGAAGAACAGACAGACATGCATATTATAACTGGTTAATAATCGCTTCGATTTATATGAAAGGTTTTTGGCAAATTGTTTTATGTCGCTATCTAAAAACTTTGTTTCGTTTTGATCTCATTCGCCGAGAAAGGTTGATCCCTTTTCCAATATCGAAAAGAAAGGAAGGAAGAAATAATTTAAGGATGTCTTGCATCATTGGTAAAATATTAAAGATGTCTGCCATCTCTAATGCCAGAAATCTACTAGAGAAGTAATAATTATCTTAAATTACAAACTATCATCCCTATATGAAAACCTCAATGTCATCATTGTTTTGTGTTGATTTTCTCTTTCTAACAATGTAGTTCTTAATTAGTAAAAATGTCGCTATATTCCCTACATCAAAAAAAAATATATATATATATTATATTTTCATAAAATGGCGACCTCATTTTTTCACAGTTTTAATTTGATTTGAAATAGTTAAAAATAAAATTTTAACATGAATCTGGTATGAACAATAGAAGATTATATAGTAAAAGTTTTTACTTAATTTGAAGTAAATCAATCAATTATAACTTAAGATATCACGTCAACCGTGTTGAAAAAAGTACTTCGAAATCGCACAAAAAGGGGTTTGAGTGTACTGGTTTTTGAATCTAATTAGTTATTCACTTGATGATCTAAATGACTTAACGTGAAAAATCCGCATACGGATAATCGAGAGTTTACTATAATATTATAGTATTTTAAACTATAGTGCAACATTACCTTGAAACAAAGTCGTTGCTCTCCCATGGAAACCTTTCCCGAGTCATAGAACTTTTTAGGCAAGCTTCCAGAATTCGGAGACGACTTCGTAAATTGTTCAGTACCTAGGGGAATTTCGGGCGTCCAATTTTATGTTTACAGACGTGAATCAATATTTTCAGTCTAGTTTCATGAACTTTAAGAGCATATGCTATTTTATAGATATTTTTCTAGGAGCAATGAGTTGATGTAGCTTTTTATCCCTTTATATTTGAAATATTTTCGAGAGGTTGCTAAAACTCACAGATTTAATTGCATGCATACTCCGATACTAATATTTCTTGTTGGATCTAAAATTAAAAGTGAACTTAAAGCTATGAGTCTAAATTTTGGTAATATTATTAAGACTTAATTGAACAAATTTAAATACGAAATCAAAAAATTACATTCATATCGCCCCCATGAAACATTCACCTTCTTGCTCGGTATTGATTTGTAAACGCTCATTCAGTGGGTCGTCTGGATGATCGTATCGTAGCTTGTTTTTGTAGCCATCTAGATCAGAGTTTCGCAAATTTTTTGGAGAGGGTCAAAACGTAAAAAAATTAGACTTAGCAGATCAGATAGCGAAATCGAAGATATTTAAATGGGCTCATGGGGCAGAATGTGATATTTCAGAATAATTCATCTTCTGCCTGAAGAATACTTCTTCTACTTTTTAGTTATAACATCATGCCATAGACGTATCATTTTTGTACCATATAATCAAATCTTTTAATACGGCTTGACCCGATACATCAACAAAATATATATTATGTTCTGCGTCCTGAATAATTGACTCACACATAGTCATATCACTGCTTTTGCCATGGTAATCCGTCGTCTAATATCCTATTCAATTCCACTGCTAATGTCAATGAATGAGCTCACATGATCAATGCTGATAAAAACTTTCATGTCGTTCAATGTGCTGTCGTTTCGCAACTGCTGAAAGCGATCAATTACCATTACATTCGCTTTGGATTTTCGGTCATTTGATAGCACCCGGCTGTTGTAATTAGAGCACTTCAGCGTTTTATTTTTTTCGGTGGGATGTTTGTATAAGTTTATGATTTAATCAATATCAATTTTCTATTCAATTGACCATAATATCGAATTATTGCGAAGCAACGTCAGGTCTTTGCTATTTTTCACAAACTATTTAATAGCTTATTGTTTAAGCTATCAGAATGATTGCCTTGGAATAATATAAAGATAGTCTTGACTGATTGAGATTTATTAAATGTTAATTATTAAATCGCTTGGTTTATATTTCTTCCAATCATTTTTACTATATTATTATATAGTACGGGCGTGGTTGATTTAATTTCTTAGAAAGTGCCAAGATCTCAACAATTTATTGGATATGTCTTAAACCACAGTCGTAATTGTTTCCTTGGATTTAGCTCGTTACGAATGTAGAAATTTAATACAATTTCTAGGAAGCAGATTCGTTAAATTCTCCATTCTTTCGCATTATAACGCCAAGAATCTTATGATTTATTCAAGTCGTGGAGCTACTTTCTAAGCTGTTGGTTTCAATTATGGGGACGACCTCTACATTTGCACTTTAATAAGATCGAAGTTTGTATTGAAATTTTCCTTGGACGACAGAGAAAAACCTTCGACTTCTTTTATAGAGCTTTCTTTGTGTTGAATTTGCATATAAAGCGATTTTATAAAATCTCAATATCTTTCATTGGCATGGACGATATATTTAGATGTGGTTGATGCATTTTAGAGAGACGAAATCCTTGGCGAAATGCGTTGGCGTCGATGATTGAATCTCTTTGTTCTTCATTGCTTACAATCGCACAACATTTGAGCATTTTCAAATAAATTACAAGAACATATGGACCATTTCGAACACAATTTTGTACTATTACGAGTACCATTTCAAAGAGAGAATTATTTCATTGACTTCTGTTACATCCCCGTTTATTCCCGGATACATTTTCTCCCGTAAAAAAAATAATCGGAATCTTGATTTCTTGGATCATGTCTCGATACAAACTTATTGTAAATGAGTCTATACATTTTGCCATATGGTTTGTATTGGTTCATCCTGTTTCTTCATAAATGAAAGATTGGTATTCCATTTAATCGAGGATTTCGATAGATAATTGAGAAGATGAAAACTAACTGCAAACTGTACATTTATTAAATAGCCTAATTTATCATTTATATATATAATTTATTATTTATATAATGGCCATCGAGTACCATATAATGAAAACGCCATTGGTTACAGAAGCAAACGAATTACCGTTAATGAAATATAGAACACTGAATCGATTAGACCCGTCGCCATTGACCTTAAACTTGACGATAGCTCTTGTGCTAATAAATATGCACTTGTACAATGGCTGAAATTGGAACCCTAAAATGTATTTGTTGTCTTTCTTTTATCCATGATGAATATATAGCATGCGGGGGTGAAAATAAAGGGGTACTTACGCTTTTATGCCCCTTCAAAAGCAAAGGCTATCATATTCATTTTGTCATAAAATTACGTACTGAGTGGCTACGTTTTGCTGTTATTATAATGCAGTTAGAAGCAATAAAACCTCACTATCGTGTTGGTAAGATTATGTACTGATCTGAAAGTACTAATTGAATTTCTTCTAATCAAAATGAAAACCGCATTAAACTTCAAGTCCTAATTTCTTTATAATTATAGCCGTAAAGGTATTTTGCACAATTTCACGATTTAAATTACTTATCGCCTAACGGAATTACGTATGCTGAAGTAAGTTATTTAATAAATAATATTACCTTATGTGTAATCGTCGCAATATTTAAGTATCAGATGGTTGGTTTCTTTTGTGATTTTTCTAATATGGTTCGAAAATCGGATGATCTGCGTGGTTAGATCGGCTATAGGACCGGAGGTGGATTCCAAAGGTAGATGATGATAGTCAGGAAAAAATGTATTAGATAGCTTATCTGTCCAAGATATTTAAAGTCATCAAACACAAAGAAAATCCAGTTGTGAGACTTTCCAATAACGAGGAGTCCCTTATATAATTACGGCTAAGGTGAACTCAAAGATGCTGGACAAAACATGTCTTCTTTTAATCAATGCTATCGACCAATTCCTGTTTTTGAAGGCGTTGATTCTCATCACCCCTCTCTCCCCAAGACTTTTATCCTGTCAGAAAGAAAGACTGCAATCTCGACTGTGCAAATTTAAATCCAATTTACTTAACGATGGTATCTTGATCTTTAATAAAGAATTGATATCAAAGCTGGTTCCGAAATTCAAATTACTTCCGTGGACTATAGTACCCAGTAAATATTTATTGGCAAGGTGAATAGAATATGTGTTTGGACACCAAATGAATTATTCATGATTAACAAAGAACAACGGATGAATACTTGCAATTCCTTTTTTTATCAAGATAGAAATTTCATTCATTTTTTATCAGATTGTAGTGGAAGGACAAATATTGGATAGTTCATGATAATTGTACACGCAAAAAATATTGAATATCTCGAAATATTACGTTAATTTTGACCATTAAACCTTGCGTAATCCTGAGAGAAGGTTCTTGAAGGTTATGCAGGTCTTCATCCTAACTCATGCGATAAAGAATGACTGAACTCTGTGTACTCTAAAAATCCTTTTTTAAATAGTAAAATCACCATGTTTGTTTCGAATAGTTCCAAATTGCTTTCCAATTAAAGCTTTTCAGTCTTGAATCATTCAAACCTGTACATTGAAAGATTAATATTTTTAACTGTTGAATTTTTATAGCGATTATAAATAGTAATTTTAAAGCTGTTATAGCTTTAAAATTACACAAAATTCACAAGAATTCTTTCATAACGTAGTTATTTTTAGTTTTTCGAGCGTTCCCACAAAAACATAAACGACTTACAGATAACTTGGGATTTTCATCCTTCATGCTGTGACTGTATATCTATTATATTCTTATTTTTCTCATATTGTAATATTATAATGCTTTCGTTATAAGCATAGTTGAAATATAATATCCGACAGTGAAATTATGTGTATCCATTACAATAATTGAAATTATGCTTTTCTGCAACAATTGTTTGTATTATGGTTCTTTATTCAGCTGACTCTTGTGTTAATAATTTTGTACTATCTAGTTTGAAATATAACAACGTTGCCCTTTATATTATGTGTTATTCAGGCATGTGTTTGGCTGATGGGATCATGTTTCAAGGATTTCTCTGTAAGTCAGGGTTTCAATTTTGGGATATGAACTTTGATACGAGGAAGTGGTATTCGTAGTGCTTCTTTAAAATATCAGGTGATTTCATTTAATATTTCATCGAATGGGAATCGTTCCAAATGTTCATTGTTTTCTTATCTATTTTAAACGGCATCTATTAATTCTTAGAAATGTTGCTAGTCATTGCTCGGATGAAATTGGTCAATAAATTAGGCTTGGCGATTAACTCTTGCACACGACTGGCTCGTGATTTTGACTAGACGCAGAGTCAGCGGTTTTTTGCGATACTTTTGGCTCGCAAGAAGTGGTCTAAGAAAACTGGTTTGACCAATTTCAACGGAGACCTGCTCTAAAGTCAGCAGCTTGCCACGTGCGAATTATCCGCCTGTTGCTAAGTCGACTTGCTATTTTGCCATGCTTGAAGCCTCCTCATTTAATAGCGAAGGCCTCAAAACATGCTAATTTTATTACAAGCGAACAATGCTGGTGTTTTGATTTTGGCTGCACGAGACAGTGACGATTATGTGCAATCGATGATCAAATAATCACCAGGCAATACATTTGATATTTTGATTACTTCCACCAACTTTACAGTGTTAATTTTGAATAAATACGAGAATAAGGCCTGGCCTTAACAACGACCATCTTAGGAGAGAAGTTCACTCGTTTATATTTTTACGTGACCTAACAACTTTTTAGCATTGGTCTTATGTAGGTCAAAACTTAACAGTTTTAGAATGAAAAAAGTACTGATCTAATGCCGACTCCTCAGGGTCTTTGCACTATATGACGCAACGATGTATACAACTCCACATTGATATATTTAATGCTGGCTATTTTCGCATCCAATTCAGCAATTTAAATACTGAAATGAGGAGCCGAAATGAAGAAAACATTATTTTTATATCCTTACTAAAAACCAAGATATCGTATTTTTGAAATTTAAATTAATCCAGTATAAAAATTTGACCGAATTTCATAATTTATTTGGAATTATTATGGTTTTACTCATGCAGTCCTACCAATATTACCTTTTTCAATAGTACCATAACAAAGAAATAAATATTGTGCATGCACGATGAAAATATTGAATAATACTTTTTCTTTTTAATCTTTTTTTAAACATGATTTTTTGGATGTATGAAGAAGTGATTACAATAGGTTTATATTCATGTTTTGCTCAAATTTTGATTAGCAACAATACAACGTCTTAGACTGTATAGAGAACAGACAGACACACATTTAATTTATTTAACATTTATAGACTAAAAATGATATTACTTCTTATTATTCATGATGTTTTATTTTAAGTACGATTTTTCATGTCTGTACACATTTACATGAAATATTCAACATTTAAGGTTTCAATTATAAATATTTTTTGTTATACAATGGATAATAATTTTTTTGAACCTCTGGATGATACTTCAGGCTCCGAAGACACAAGGTCCAATCGAGAGGTCATGGACATGTACGGTTAAGCGTCAATTACCAGATTCGTCTTTCACTGCCGTCTACATTGGGCAAATCATGAAGTGCGATTGCCTACTTACAGTCTTTCGTATCTTATTAGATTCGGGACCGGGTGGCAGTAGACTCATCGAAATATTTCGTCTACGATGGGATAGACAGTTAGACAAAGACATCTTATGTCTGGGCATGGGCGATTAGAAAGAAAGTGGTCTAGGACAGGCTGAAATAGCAAATTGTCGGTGGCTAGAGCACTCGTATAGGGCTATGTGAGCTATATAAAGTTAAAGAAAGCCGGATTGGCTATGCTTGAAAAAGTGGTTCGTTATTGGAGTCTCGCAGCTTGGTTTCATTCCTTAAACAATTGCGAATAAACATCCTGAACCTAAATTGTTGTTTTTATTTTGGATCAACTTCAAGTACTCAACTTCATCGACGTTTCTTCTCTAGTTCAATTCTTGATTGACATAATTTCCAGTCAACAGATTTAGCTACAATTATTGGTGTTACTGTTTACGGAAAACATGACGTAGGGAAATCAAAGAATAATTTGTTTTGTAGATGATGGTAAATTTTCCGTGGAACGGAAACGTAATTGATTGGCTTTCAATAATAGATTATTGGAAATCGCGTAAACATATTTTGAACAGTTCATTTAATTTGTGTTAGCGTAATAATCAATTTAGCACAATATAAAAGCTTTAAATATTGGTTTTTCGCACTTTATCAACGCTCGTGCAATGTGCTAAATTTTGCGCCAATAATATGTTTTGCTCTCTCCATGGATTTTAAATTGCTGGATAAGTCATCCAGAATAATCTTCCATTAGATGGCCATCGAAGCACGCATCAGATACGTGACGTCAGTTGTTTTACTTTTATTACATCCGTTGTCCACATTATGCTATTTTGCATTTTCCCGTTGTCTGGCAATTATTATGCACATAATCTACGCGATTCTGAGAGCAATGTACACAACCTACTTTTTGTTCATTTATTATATGGCATTCGTGATGAAAATGGTCCAAAACATTTCACATCTAATATTAGATGCGAATACTGTTGCGTTTCCGTTGGTCGAGTACAAAAGTAGATTTCTGTCGCACCAAAATAGAGCAGAACTTGGGATTTGATGCTTGACTACTTCAAAATCAATTAGCCATAAAAATTATCACTGGAAATTAAGTAGATAATATATACTTCTAAGACAATAATAAATCAATGTCGAGGCATAGATAATTAAAAATATCAACAAAAAAAAAAAAAAAACATTGAACGAAGTCTTAAGTTCTAAACAGATGATTTGCAGCAAAATAATTAAACAAATTTTTGCTTTGAATAATATTGTGTATAACTTAAACTATAATTAAGAAGAAATATAGGAAAATAAAAAAAAATAAGAGAGATCGAAGATAAGTGGGTGTGTTTTTATCGACATTTTTTGTAGTTTTTTGTTCATCAAATAAAAACGTTTAAATATTTTTAGATAATTATAGGTCAAACGATGAAGACGTATATTGTGCATGTGCCTGCCAAATTTCATAAAGAATGCTCATCTAGGGCGTGTGGGAGCACTTCCGTGAGCTTGGAAAAAGATGTGTTTAAAGTTTCTCCTCTCCTCTGCTTCGCACAGCGCAGCTTTTCCTCGCCGGCTTATAAATCTGCGAATTTCGTTTATATTGACTTGAATATAAATAAAAACATGTGCCATCCTTCCATCCAGGATATATGCATGAAACTGTAGTAGAAGTGAAACTTCTCAGCTCCCCAGGAAAATTTGATTTTGTGCAAAGTTTTTTTGTTATTTGTCAATGGAAATTTTTACCTTAAAAGATGAAGCTGTGTTTGTATAATATACAATAAAATAGGCGCCCTAATGATCTAGTTGTTTCTTTATGTTACGTGTGGGCACACATACAGTAGAGGCGATGCGGCGCATGCGCGTAGCGTCTAATGGTGTATGCGACGGAGACAGAGAGACTACAAACGATTCTCCCTTTCTTTTCGAGCAATTGTTACTTGGAGTCTCACTTTTCGTGACTTTCAAACAAAGTAGTCCTATAACGTCTTAAGGAATTTCACTTCAAAAAATCAATGTAGATTTTTTAAGGATGTTCTGTCATCTGTTTTAACACAATGGCTTTGATGATGATAGAATTTATTACTCCTTTAATCGACGATATCCGTCGTGACTTTTTTTCCCTCCACTAGTCACCAGGCTTTCGAAGAATTGCAAAACACACCAGGCATGCATTTTAGATCGCTATTCTAAGAATTGATACATGTCTTGCTTATCAAAAACAGTTTGTATCTGAAAATTTGTTATTTCTTGCTAAGTTGTAGTGACAAGACAAAAAGGTGACGCATAAAATAAGCACAGACCATGAGGGTATAGGCGTCATAAGTGGGTGGAATATTTTAATCGATGACGATAAGGGAAATATTTCCGATAGGTTTAGTAACAACAAAACCGGCTTAATCGCAAAAAATGGTATTTTTGTTGATATTTTAATATTAACACATCTAATATTTCAATTGACATTTGTGGTGACACAATTTAAGATTTTGTGTTTTTCAAAATATATTTTAGAATTTACCCATATTAAATATTCAAATTTGCACTTTATGTATCTATCCTTGAATTAAACAGCACAAATTTATACTTGTACTGTTTTACTATGAGAAATATGTGATTTATAAAAAAAATCATATGTAGGTCAAACGACTTTCATAATCAATGACACTATTTTGATTTATCGATCATATAATGAATGTTAATCGACCGTCCAAAATATTATTTTTTCCTGATTTATTTATTCTAATTTATAGGGAAGTTATCTAAAGCAGTCGCTTAAAAAATACGAATGACACATAATATCCGGAATTTTAAGTATTTGCTAAAATGATAATATTATATCATCAATATTTATCCAAATGTAAATTTACATGACAATATTAATGTTTACTCATTATTGAATCAAAAATATGCAAATATTTTTAACTCGTTTACATTCATTCAATAATTCTAGACGATTGGCGTATAAGTCAATAAAGTACGGCCAGTCACTTGGCAAATATATTACACTTGTCATATTTTGAAAAAAATCCTTTGCCATATACTTTAATGAATAATTTTTTCTAAATTGTAAATAAAACACACTTTTTTGAAATTTGTCGTCGCTTGACCAATATATTAGCACCTCACCAGCATGATGAAGGCTACTAAATCGAAATCTGGACGCTTGAAAACAGTGGCATAACTACTAATTGGCGAACATAGGCGACGCCTATGGGCAGTAACTGTCTAATCTGTGTATAGATATATACAGTACATATATGTTTATCAAATTGTTATATGAACCTTTCCCTACCGGTGATGTATTTGCTACACCTCGACTCTAATAATGGGAATATCGATATGAAATATAATAGATACGGGGTTCAAATTTTTGTATTCCTCCGTAATATAATTGCAAATCACATCGAAGTATTATAGTATATAAGTATTCATCTGCAGCGACGGAAATAAATAATTTGTCGGGAAATCGGGAATTTTGCGAGTTTTAGTCCGTGTCTCAGCAGAAAGGAATTTTATCAGTCAAATTGATGGGATGAAAATGAAGGCTCACACGGTCATTAACTCGAACGACGATATCTCCAGACGTTCACGACGAATTAACGAACACGGTCGTCTCGAGAAGTTTTTCGTAGTCTTTCAAGGAAAACTGTCTAGTTAATGATGCCTAATAGACATGACCGCAAAAGCGCTCTTCCACACGTTCACCCAGGTGACCCGCTGGGTGAGTATTTACATATGATAGTTGGAGGCTATACACCTTTAATATTTATCGCACGAGAAGGTGAATGTATGCTATAGACGAGCTGGATGCAATTCTTTCCTATGTATGGACATTAAAGAGGTTCTAGTCCTGCATGTTTTTAAAAAAATATTTTATTGACAAAAACTGTCCTTAAAAAATAAGACTGTGAATAAAATAAAACATATCACGTACCACGCATCGTGGCGCGCGTTCGCGAGTCGTAAATGGAGTAAACCACTGTTGTAAACGGAGTTTTATTCGCGACCGTCCACGATTTGTTCAACCTGGCATGATATTGTTGTTATGTGTTATCACCAATTAGGAATGTGCGTGAGTCGACTTCTTTAAAGTTGTTTTTCATGCAAATCGTCACATGTGTCAACAAAGAGCCTTGTTATTGTGCCAGATGTTCTTTTGAAAGCCGAAGAACCGAATTTCCAAATGTCTTATTTGAATGGATGTTTGAGAGAACAGTGTGGTTCAAAATACCACGCTGAGGCAACTCTGCTTCCTGAATAATGAGTTGATGCTAACCAAACAATTATTAAAAAAAACATGGGACATCCGGATTGGTTTTTTAATGTTTCTTAGTCAGGCGATGGGGTGGCCAAAATGTATTTTGAAGACACTGAAATCTTCAATAGTGCCTTAATTGTGATAATGGTTACAAGCCATTACGCACGATTAGTAGAGACATTGAGGAGGAAAGTAGTTTCGATATTGAGGACGAAATCATTAAAGGTAGCAACTTGAATATATCTTATAAAGATATCCAATGACCACAACACAACAATATTGAGTTTTTTAATGCTTTATTTTTTCAATTAAAAACCACAAGAGATTTGTATATACAGGTTTTACACAATTTTAATAAAAAAAAATTCAATATTTTGAAAAAATATCCAATATTCCACCTCTAAATCGTCATTATTTTTTAACCTGTGGTCGTAATAGCACGAAATAACTGTTTTGTTTTTTTTGCGATGCACATATTTTTAATCTAAATAATTCTTTTATGCAATTGGTTTAAAGAAAATGACTTCTGAGCTTCCAAAGTTACATAAAATGTGCAAACGAATGAGAAATGTCAACTATTTTGAACTTGAAAAGGTACCAGTTTGCCAGGGTCAGGGTTAAAAATACTCTTTATGCTTAAGATGTTTTTATTAAATTTATTTACAAAATTTGTTCAAAATGGTTACCTCTACTTCGTATGCACGAACTACACCTTTTTCTTATTTCAACTGTAGTTGTTGAAGTAGTATTTCTTCTTTCATTTTTGCAAAGACGGCGTTTATTCCTTCAATTAGGATTCCTTTTGTGGGCACTCCTGTCATGTAAATTAATTATTTTGGCGGCCCTATTTTGGAGCTTGCACGGTCTCCAGATCTGACACCACTGGATTTCAATGTCTGGGGTCGTGCTCTATTCCGTAGGTCGCACGGCTTCCAGAGCCGACACCACTGGATCTCTTTGTCTGGGAACAAGCCTATTTTTTCTCATTTTCCATGATGAATATCGACTTTTCGACATATTTGATACATTCGCTTTGGACTGTAGTTAATTTGCTGTTATTTTTATTTAATAAAAATACTTCGAGGATCCACTCTACGCTCAATGCCAATTGATTTTTTAATAAGTTGATAGTATTCCAAGAAGTTCGATTTGGGTTAATCAGAATTTATATCGAATCTTTTAATAGAAGATTATCCCAACAGCGTCTATAACGACCTTTGATATCCGATTTGATTTTGAGCCAAAATTTTGTATCGATAATAAAACGATGTTTTCCTTGATTTCATTGAAATCTCTTTAGAAACATCGAGACTTTCAAAACAACCATTATTTCTCAGCATCGCAAGCATAAATGAGATATTTGTGATTTAAATCTTTGCTTATATTTATGATCAGTCACACGTTCGCCTCGAAATAGTTCTCCGGAAGTCCCGTCGAAGGCTGAAATTAAATTATCGGCGTCACCCAAAGGTTAAAGACCCATCTTCAGACCTCATTTTGACGATGGGTCATTGACGACAAATGGGTCATGGTGGTTTGGCTTTCATGATATTCGCACATCAACAAAGGAATTAGTAAATGACATTGAATTTTGCGTCAAGTGACCCTCGATCACACGGGAAGTGTATGAAAATCGCATGCTGTGCATGTGAGTCACGTATTGCTTTTGATGTTAAGCGTCGTCGCGTTTCCTAGCGGTGCGAAATTCGTCGGTTTTAAGTTCAAAAATATATTTAGAAAGGTTAAGTGCTTGATATTTATTGGATTTCGAAATGTTTCTGAAAGACATCGAGTCTATATTGGAACCAGTCTTTGGTACTTTGAACCATCGCGGAGTACTTTATCGCGCGCAGGCTTATTGCTATTTATAAAAGCGCGCATTTCTTGTAACATTTGGTTTCCAGATTGGTTTTTCTCAGACTAAACAAATATTGGATGAAACTTATATGAAAAATTGCCATAATCCCACAATCTTTGCTTTATATTTTTGCACGTAAAAGACGACTTTCTGTTTTAATATTGAATTACTTAAGTAGCTTAAATTCTTTGAGTTTTCCCGGAAATATGATTCACATGTACAGGCTAATTTTATTTCACAATAAATCACTAAGGCTTAATGCGACTTATATATGTATCATAGAGGGGTATATTTATCATGCTCCTTGTACTTTTAGCCATTTAATTCTATTATTTTGTATACATCACCCCTTTGCTACATTCAATCCTTACTTGATTTCTTGGTTCTTAAAACGTAAACACTGAGACGATTAATGAAGTAGGGCAGGGTCACCCATGAGTAATTGATTTGTATTTATTTTAATTTAATATGTATATATTTAATATAGGTTTCCCTATATATAGGGGGATATACAATGGGTCACCTCAAGGAGAATCGAAATAATCGACTTTTTAATTGACAATTTTCGATTTATCACGGGACTACTTATAAGTTGGAGTCTTGTAAATATTTTAAGTAAACGAACACGAAACATCTTTTTGAATTTTCTAAAAAATATATCATAGGTAATGGTAAGAAGTTACTATAGCATCGATATGTAAAATTATAATCCTGGTTTAACACTTCCAGAAGACAATAGCTATAACAGCCAATTTAAAATAGTTTGAAAGATTTCGCCAATTTATATTACCAGAAAAAATAATCTTAAATATTAAAGGTGTTGATGGGAAAAATGAACGATATTTGACCAGGAAAAAGAACAAGTGATATATAAATGCTATATTTGGTTTAAATCAGCCAAAAGTTATAAGATTGAAATGAAAACAGACAGACATACATTTGATACATACAGTTATGAAAAAAACATTTATTTAAAAAAAAACTTAAAAACTACTCTATAAACTAATGTCCATCGTTTTCTAACACCTTTTTCCATCTTTCAGGTAATTTATCTATTCCTGTTTTGTAAAAGTCTTTGGGTTTTTCTTTAAAGAACTTTTCCATATGATTTTTTATCTCATTCACATTAGTAAATTTTTTTTCACGAAGAGAATGTTCTAGGGCACGAAACAAATAATAATCCGATGGAGCGATGTCTGGAGAATATGGTGGATGTGGTAGAAGTTCATAGCCAAGTTCAATATTTTTTTGCTGCGTAACTTTTGCCGCATGAGGTCGTGCGTTGTCTTGTTGAAGAATTCGCTTATTATTGTTCACTAAAAATGGCCGATTTTTTTTAAATTCTTGTGTCATTCTTTCTAATTGTTCACAATACATGTTTGCTGTTATTGTTTCACCGGGTTTAAGTAATTCAAAATAAAAAACACCAAGGCTATCCCACCAAATACATAACAGCACCTTATTTACAGTTAAGCTCGGCTTTGCCGTAGGTAAAGCTAATTGACCGGGTGAAAGTCATTGTTTTTTTCGCGTGGTATTGTTATAGAGGACCCATTTTTCGTCACAGGTAACAATTCGCCTTAAAAAGGGTTCTAAATCGTGCCTAGATAAAAGAGAAGTGCAGATAGTACGTCGCTGCTCTAGTGCAGTTTGTGATAAATCGTGAGGGACCCAAACTCCTTGCCTGGAACACTTTCCAATGCGGTGAAGGTGATTTTGTACATTTTTCCATGGGCATCCAAGTTTATTTGATATTTCTCTGATTGATTGACGAGGATCAGACTCTACTAAATTTAACAGGACATCATCATCGATTTTTAGCGGTCTTCCCGATTTAGGCGCATCTGTAAGATTTCTGTCACCAGTTTGGAATTTTTTCAACCACCTATGACATTTACTTAGTGTCAATATATCACCATATGTTTCATTGATTTTCTGTGTCACTTCTTTAGTTTTCATTTTTTGATCAAATAAAAATAGCATACAATGACGCAAATTTTCTTCACTAATTGTTGGTCTGGACATTTTTATTTAAATCACGGTTAATTTTTTTTTTGTTAAAAATAGTAAATTGACAATAGTCTTAATTTACAAGCACTAAAAAATAAGTGTTTACTGCACCGCGTCACAATATAAACTGACCCTAAAGCCAGGTATAAAAAAATTTCTATTTCTTTTCGATACCCCTAATACAAATATATTTTTTATGGATCTTTTTGTTTGAGAACTCAGTGCATGTGTTGCGCACGTAAACATAAGACCCTATAAGCGAACACAGTAAATAATATAAATCGTTTGAACATGTAATATTTTTATAATTTTTATTTCATAACATTTTTACTTTTATATAGTAAAATTGTACGAATCCAATATTAATGATCACTGCACGCATTTGGATGGCTTCAGTATTTTAATGAAACACGCCTGTATAATATTCATAATGAACGCTTTCATTTTGTCTGAAATATTTGCGTCGATGTGTAATTTTAGACATGATGTTTACTTGCTGTAAAAAATTGTAAATCAATCGAGTAATTTATAGGTTTATTGATAGTATATCGTGAATTTTATATAACTTCTTCGAGTGACTATTAATTTTATAACAGTTTATTGACGCAAAACAACGCGATTATGCCAAAGATCAATCTGTCATAGATAACCTAATTTTAGATATAGATTTAACATTTATATGTCAGTCTAAGGGGTTAACTATACAAAAAAATGATTGTCTCTAGACTTACTCTTTAAGGCTATGCACTTTTCACCGTTAAATGACTATTTGAGAATTTGGTGCTAATGGAGCACAACTACAAAATATTTCACAAATCGGATTAATATTTAAATATTATGATACAGTGAACTCTCGTATAACACTGATGTTGATCTCTTAAATATTTCATGTAATACGAAATAGAAATAGTACAAAAACTACAATATTGATGTTTTTTTATTAGTATGAGATTCTCACTTTTTGAGCTTTCTTTGGGAATACATAAAGGTTTATGCGACTATTTTTGAAAATATCTATTATTTTCGATTGTTTGCTTTTAGCTGAAAGATTTTTATAAATTTCATTGTATGGAGATAAATACTTTTGAAGCTTCCTTCGCTCCGTTCTGTCAAATTTAAACCTATTTTGTGCTTTTTTTAATGGCAAAGTGCTGGAGAACTTCATTGTTTCCAAATGTATTTTTCTGAATCACTGGAATTAGTTCGCAAATAGGCGACTGCACCGCCATACGGGTTAAAGCGAAAAAAAAATCATTTTTAAAATATTAATTTCTGAAGATATAAATATATTTATTTAATAATTATCAATAGTCAAAACTTCAATACTAAGTTTGATTCATCTTCATACGATGTTTTCGTCTTAAACCTAAAGAAGACTTTTAAGACTTAAGACTGAAATCTGTTAAATATAAAACAACGATGACAATTTTTTGACCAACATGTGTAAAAAAAAATATTTCATGACCTGTTTTTAATGCCATTTGAGTTCGTTGTTCATCCAGAATTGCCAACAAATCGCAGAACGCTCCCGCAGTTTACGCTCTCTTTGTTCCTAATATTCTTTTTACATATTTCATTCATTGGGGTTCAATCAACCCATCTCCGTTACGATATATCCCATAGCGAAAATGGTCATAAGTAGGATGAGTTTTTCTGTTAAATACAAATAAGGAAGATGTCGTATCTAAACCTGTCCATCAGCCATCTTCATCTCTGTTTGACTCATTGCAGTTTGACACAAAGCCTACTCATATTTGCCAATTTAATAACCATGAAGAGGCTCTACAAATAGTATAGTTATTATATGAAACAATTTAATATCCAGTCTATGGGGCCAGTATGTCTAGCAAGACCTTGTGTTGTGGTCATTGTATTGCGTAACATAACTGGTTATACACTCGCATGAAGCCCATAAAATTCATTGCAGACTTAGCATTGTCATATGTCTAAGAAACTCAAACATAACAATAGGAAAAAAATAGTTCTGTTTGTATTTTTAAAAAAATCATAAACAATCCATACATTTCTTTGAGACACTATATAGCCAGAATTCATTTTGGGTCAAGGCCTGAAGAACTGCCTATTAAATTTCTTGTTAATTTGCTAGGTCTAACAGCTTCTTATCTGGTCCACTTCTCTAGAAATCTTTTTAGTCTTTGTCAATATTTTTTTAAATACTTCGAAGAAGATTTTAACTGTGTCATTTTTGTTTGCAGGTTCTGCATATTTTAAGAAGACCTCCGCCAGTTATTTTACAGTCGGACATCAATATAGGGGTATGTTGCAAATATATAAATTTTATTCTAGTGTAAAAATATGGTACTCTCGTACCTGTGTAACATGAACATTAAATATGTTGAAATTGATTTTTTTGTTGCGGACTTCTTAAATATACCCAATCTGTAGACCCCTAACATCATTCTCATTTAATAGCTTTGTATTTATGTGATTTATTTTTATATTTAATTATAACGAATTAGTGATATAGATCCTGTTCAATAACATTTGTGGAAAATACCATACGGAAAGCAGAGTTGATAAAAATACAATTGTTTAATAAAAAAAATCCTATACAAGGTAAATATTATCATTTAAAAATCGTAAAAAATATGAAACACTTACGAAAGGATGTCCGGGATCAATCCGTGGGAACGCGGTTGTTTTACTTTTAAAAATGAAAGTATGCCTTAACCCTTTGAGTAGTGAGCTAATATAAAATCTTCATAGTCTCAGCTGCTATATTTGCTTGTCCGCCGCTTATCATCCGTAAAAATTCACTTATCTGTCATAACCGCAGCAGCACGTATAAAGCTTATATTTAACACTCTCGTCGCCCAACGTGAATCGGTGTTGTTTCTCACGGAATAGCGATGCGATATTATAACGCACGGGATAAACACGGACGACATGTGGCGCATCTTCTCCCAGGTGTTGTTTTATCTTAGATCGATAAGCTTGACTCTGTCATTAGTCAAATTATCAAAAACAAAGCCGTCTTTCAAAGACAGCTTTCGTCTGGAGGACATAAAAGAAAGACGTTCGTAGTGTTAACATTTGCAAGTCGTTATAGAAATCCGTAACAATGAGACGCTGGACACTTGAAATCGATTCATTATATCATTTGCGCATCATTATTAGTCGATGAATTTGGGTTAACCATCTATACAATCATGCGTGTGCGCAGGAAGCTCTCCGTCTCTGTCTCTCTCCGAGATCAACGTACAAGTGTGCTCTTTCTGAATATGATCATTAGAATTCGCTCGCAAATACGCGATCATCCTACCATACAAGTTAAACGATCAAAATTATAATTTATGATTATTTTTATAGCATTATATGTATGCATTATTTATCTATTGGTATTTGGAGACCTGAAAAAAATTGTTATTATGATAATACAAATTAGATAAATTTGAATCAAAATAAGATAGCAGTATCGTAAAAGAGATAATTTTTGAATTCCGAGAATCGTTTTTTGAATGTCGTTGTTTTTGGCAGAGCTAGGATTTCTTTAGTAGTGTCACCGTAGATGTCATTGTATCTAAGGTAGGATGACTTTTAACCCTTTGCAATCTCCAGCTTGCCAGCTCCAAGCCTTTTTCAGGGAATTTATTAAAAAATATGTATTTAGTACGAATGGTGTTTATTGATATATTTAATACTAATTTACAAAAAACATTCTAAAATTACACAAGCGTGGATATTTTTAAAACGCACTTATCGCAATATAACGATGTTCGTCTTCTTTTTCCTGGAATATTATGATGTGCACATACCATGCGATATTTGTACTTTGTAGAATCATATAAATAATGGGGATTTTCATTCAACTGTTCTTCATTATTGGTCGTTGATCGACGCCTGGTATCTGTCTTTTTGGCTGCACGAAAATTCCTGATGAAGTGCATCATCAACATTTGGCGAAATTTTATGACTCGGAGGCTTTCTTCTTTTCATTTTTCTCACATTCTTTATATATAATGTATGGATTCACAATTAAGGTTTCTAACCCCAAAAAAAAAAAAACCTCCTGCTCACGGTGACATAATTCGCCAAAGACTATTGTTTAAAATTGTGATACACCTGCAGCGGACAAAACTACCTCATCCCAAACGACTCAAGAGGAAGTCCGCGAAAGAAATTTTGCTCAAGAAGGGTGGGTCCGTGGACTACATGAGTTTAAGAAGCGCTGTTCTAGAACACTTGCTTCATTCCACAGTTGAAAAAAATACTAAAATCGTCAAAGAGTATATTTTAAATTAACTGACAAGACAAGACACTGGATCTGCTAGTAAAAAAAATGAAGTCCAATGCGTGTGGATACTGGACCGCAAAGGATTGAGTATATTTTTTTGGAAAGAATTCACAAAATTTAGCGTAGCACTTAAATAATTAAAATCTATACTAAATATAAACATATCAACTCATACTTAACATTCGATATCTCAAACGTGTGAGATATGGGAACGGAAAGAGTTAAATATTACTCCCGCATTACTTTGCATGTAACAATGCTAGTAAACCGTAGTCTGAGTGCAGTTTTAAAGAGAGTTCAGATCCTGAGGAGATTGGCCTCTGAACGAGATGACGATTGTTATCTCGGATCCTGAGAGTCGCCAAGTCTGCAGTGTGATGCATGTACGTTGCATAACGACCAGCTGTGACCGTGACTCGTGACGGTGCATTGACGTAAGGCTGACGTCAGCGCCGCCAGCTGGGAAACAGCTGATCGCGCCAAGAGCGAGGGTATGGGCGGTGGGAGCTTGGGTGCTTTTATCGATCTACCCTTTCATTCAACTCGGTGTAGGTGCGACGTTCGTGTCCAAAATTTCTCCAGTGCCAGTTCGAAAACGTTCGACTATAATTAAACCAACTACGTACTCTTCATCTCGACCACGATTTGCAGAGGTGCCTCAACACGCGAGGTAATGATACCTGTGACATTGAACTTCGTATATATTTTATACGGTCGAGTTCAACTCCGCCTGTTGATCCCTATACAATAATGTATGAAAATATTGTTTAGATCAACTCTAATTTCAAGTGACTCATGTAACATGCTCATATTTACAATACACACATGTGATTCACCGATAAATATTAATTTTGCATTATGATATTTAAACAATAATATATACACAAATTAATATATATCAGTTTATTTTTAACGTTGATTTTGCTTTAAAAATTGTTATATTAGGGATACCTGAAAGTATTATCGTTTTTTTGGTGAACCGGTTAAGTAATCAATTACAAATACAGTGCAGACGTGTATTTTATTATGACAGGACTTTTTCTCTTGTATTGCTTTAAAAAAATCATCTCGTTTATGACGTTTCGTTTAAAAATATATGTTTTTTTGAAGAACATTTATGGAGTCAAACGCTGTGATAATTTCGTGTGAACTGTTTATAATGACACAAAGGACACTAGAAAGTAACAGAGGTAACTTAATAAAAATAAATCTGGAAACATTGAATTAAAACGATCTTCGAAGTGGAAGTCTCAATTTGATTGATTTGGATCTGTCATTATTAAAAGCAGAATATAATCCAAGGATTATCCAGGAATGTCGGATTTTATTGATCAAACGCGCAAAGATTTTTGGAGAAACTACTAGAAAAAGTTCGGGAAAAGTTTGGGGAGTAGGAGCTATGGCTCCATATGACTTAATCAAAGCAATAGCACCAAAATAAGATAACTTTCATACACTAACCGGCTGTTCCAATAAAAGGAAAGGAAAATGCGATTTATATGAACAAGAAAAATAAATATTTATAACTCAAAATTGAAATAAGTAACAAATTTTAACAATTTACATAGTAAAATATGGCTTGGTAAATCATATAAATTAAAGCTTACATACAAATACTATGCAAATATATGGACATATTAGTTTCGGCTATAAATTAAAAAAAAAACGGTTAAAATTGGTGAAGATAAGGGCAATCTCTTTACCTAAATCCTTCATTTGAATCATAGAATTTTTAAAGTCGATCGAATTAAATCGATTAAATATTTTAAATAAGAACTCACCTAAGATAACATAAAACGTATACATTCTGATATTCTAAAATCCATTCCATGACTTATCAATTGCATAAACATGTTTCAAGAATTTTCAGCATGAAGAATTTCGATATTTTTCGATATCAAGAAAGCCTTCGATTTTAACTGGTACAATGCTTTAACTTATAAGATGATAAATTTCTCTGAGTTGCTTTAAATTAGTTATTTTTTCATCCATCCAACGGGACTTTAGTAGATAGATTTCATCCCCATATGAACATCATCTTGATTAAATATTCTTGGGCGATTTGTAAGATGTCATACGTAAAAAGCATAGTATCTTGTTGAAATGCTCAAGGTCTGCAATTAAATTGTTTATGTGCCCATGGTAAGACCACAGATTTTTATGTATGTTTATGATATATTCGCGTATGTAATTCGCGCAAATCATGACCAACATTGATATTTTTTTCTTCATGACTACCGGCTGTTCTAAATTACCAACCGAAAGAGTCGAACAGCAGAACATTAAGTAGTATTCTTTTTTGTTCTTTGTTGATTCTTGTTATCATTGCATTTTGCAATATTTCCAGTATCATCGAAATGATTATTCGTAAAATATTAAAATAATTTGTTAGTACTATTCAACAGTCGTAGGGAATCCAATCTCGGGATCCCGGACAGTTTTAGATGCTCATGAATCCCGGGATTCGTAAACGTAATATATGTATACTTATATACAGTACATATACGCTTATCAAATTGTTATATTAAACTCTCCCTACCGGTGATGTATTTACTACACCTCGACTCTAATAATGGGAATATCGATATGAAATATTATAGATACGGGGTTCAAAATTTTTGTATTTCTTCGTAATATAATTACGAATCACATCGAAGTATTATAGTGTGTAAGTATTCATCTGCAGCTACGGAAATAAATAATTTGTCGGGAAATCGGGAATTTTGCGAGTTTTAGTCCGTGTCTCAGCAGTAAGGAATTTTATCAGTAAAATTACGCGGTTATCAACTTGAACTAGCATTTAAATGTCTGATGATGAGTGTGGAGGCTGAGCGTGCATTTTCAGCAGCAAGTTGCCTGGCTTCAAAAATCAGATCCAGACTAAATGACGAAACACTCGATGCTTTAATGTTACTTCGAGCATATTTTCCAAATAATATTTGGATGTTTTATTTATCTTTTTCCTTCTTCCGTTTCTTAAATAAATAAAATTCTTTTGCTTCAAGCTATTTTTTATTAGTAATTTTTGATCTAATTTATCAATGTAATTTCTTAAACTATTGAAAATCCCGATCCCGGGATGGTCTTATGTAATCCCGGGGTCAAAATTTTGGCTCGGGATCGAATTCCCTAAACAGTAGCAAGAAGGTTGATTGGAGTAAATCAGGCATCAGATTTTGAATTCTTCCAGAGAATTGGGTCAGCTGACATGGATATCGACCCATTTGTAGCGTTCGCGCCCTGACCCATTTTCAGCATTTTCTTCTGTTTAGTTTTCAGAAGGCTCCACTGTATTTTTGCCATCCTAACGTTATGATCTTTTTTATTGAAAAATTATTCCAAGCTGACATCTTTATTGCTTCGTATTAGTTCGGTTTTCACGTGGATTTGTCAACTGTGTGAACTCGCAGTCCACTTGATTTATTATCGCAATCGCTCTAATAAATTTGAACGGACGTTTGGATTGCCAATCATATTTTTTTCCCACTTAATCTATGATTGGGGTGATAAGGTCTTTATTGTCAGCTTTGCTTTGTGTCCTAACCCGTTTGTGCCTTTTTATTTTGACACTGCATCGGCGATTGTACTTTGGAAACTCATCGGACCACATGTATTCTATTCTATCTATTGTAATCGGTTTTTAAAACGATTTGGGACATTGCTTACAATGTAAAGAATTTCACATACGTTTACCACATAGCAAACATGGATTGAAATCTATATTTCATGCTGTAGCTGAAAATTGTAACTCAAAATGTGCTCTCCATTATGTATCATATGCGATGGGAATAAATATGTCAAACAATAAATGTGATGTCTTATCTTATGTAGTACCTCTTTGAGTAGTGAGCTAATTGAAAATCTTCATAGTCTTAGATGCTATATTTACTTGCCCGTCACTTATCATCCGTACAAATCTACTTATCTGTTAGGATCGCAGCAGCGCGTATGAAGCTAAGTTAACACTTGTAAGTCGTTATAGAAATACGTAATAATGAGACACTGGATTTGCTGTTATGGAAACTCTGATTTCGGAGACGTACATATCTGGTGGACGCATCGATGAACAAGCTAAATAAATAAACACTGTCAATAGCACAAAATATTCGGTAATTTCTTTAAGTAAACAAAATAAATACACTTGAAATTGATTCAATATATCATTCACACATCATTATTTAATGATAAATTTGGGTTAACGATCTATACAATCGTACGATGTACGCAGGAAGATCTCCGTCTCTGTCTCTCATGCACAGTTACCGAGCTGCGCTACGTTTTATCCGTCTCTGTCTCTCTCTGAATTCGCTCGCAAATATGCGATCATCCTACCGTGCAGGTTAACAACCACGACAGCTATTTTTATAATTTATATAATTCTGCTTGTTTAGGTTTCAATGTCTTTTGTAATTCGCAGTTTTAGTTTATTTTTTGGTAACGTTTGATCAAGCAGGTAACGTAATGTGATTGCTGGATCGATAGCAACCCCCGAGACGCGGATAAAGTATGGCTCGGCTACATAGTCGTAAAATATAGCGTCAGCGGTCCTTCTTCGGATGAAGAAACCCTGCAGAGGAAGACAGGATTTATCAGAGGGTATGAGGGGCTGCTCTAGGCCTCGCATCCCTAACTTGTTTAATTTGCTAATGTAAAAAAGTAAAAAGCTTCTGTTAAATAATTTAAAGTAATAATTTTAAAAAATTAAATACCATTGATTTTATTTTCTTGTCCAAAATTTTATTTTAAAATTTGAAGGACATGTAAACATTAGTATGTTTGGGTTTCACATTTTTTCTAAAAGACCCCGGAAGAAGATTTTAGATCCAAGGACTTGAGGAGTGGGAGAGATATTTTCTCACCGTCGTCTTTAGAGAAACCTTAGATACATTTTAGAAAAGGATGCAACGTCTTTGAGGTCTCGCAAGTGGGCTTCTCTGTATGAAACCTTAAAACTAAAATATCGTTTTCATCAAAGCAGTTCTTCGTTTGATATTTTCCTTGTATGTTTCAGCCATTTTTTTGATCTTTATCAAGAAGCAATATTCAAGTCGGATTTCAGTCAGAAGAGGGCGGTCACCCATACCCGATATTTGTCAGCAAAATGATTCATAGAAATCCGGCAAAGCATGCTCTAATTGGCATTGTAAATACAATCTCTTTATGCAACTGTTTGAATTCTTCATGTGATTAAATATCAATAAAGCAATTATCGTTGATTCAAAACCTATTTGAATATTTAATATTTTTCAATAGAGAAAATACATCTTCTTGTTTATTTCAACTAGATAGAGACGTGGAATTTGATAATCCAAATTTTCTGTGGAAAGTCGAAATAGCTTAAAAAATAGAAATGCAGTTTCCTTCTCCAAAACCCAAACAATTCGAAGCATGCTAAGATGTATTTGGACGTTTTCCAAAGATTGAAGTTCACAAGTCGACCATGAATTGAGGAAAGAATACGCTCTTGGAACTTCAACATTTATTATTAGACATTTTAAATCACCATGTGGACAAAATGGAGACCCATGTGGACAGCATGAAGTCATGGCTATAAATACAAAATTGTAGAATGTAGATTTTTTTTAGCAATCTTATTGAAAAATAATTTAAGCAAATGGATTTTTAATACGTATACAATTATACGAAAAAACACCATCTGTGATCGACGTTTTACCAAAAATGCTTGAATGTCTTTAGGATCGTGTATCGTCTCTTTTGGTCAACAGTCAAGGTTACTGTGTGTTTAACATAGTTTTTGTTCTCTCAAAATCTTCAGGAGAAGGAAACCACATTTAAAACACAATTATTCGTATAATTTGCGCTGATGAATGTAATGTTTACCTGTAGAATATTTACATTGTCTGTACAGCAATCAAAGGCCAGCATACAAATTCACCGCACTTGAGTTGCCATGCGTGCGCAGTATTTTTAATGTGCATATAGCGCTAATCTAGATTTTCGCATATTTGCCACGCATTTTGCACATAAAAATATAAAATATGTGTAATTTTTGTTTATTGCATCGTTTCCGGTATGTTCGTTGGATGATTTTACTCTGATGTTGAAGCAAGTTTTCTATCGGTTGGTCCATAAATACGTTCCGGTTTCAGCTGCCCATTGGATGCAGTGCAAATAAATCATTGATATTTCCTCCACATAATGTATATATAATATAGAAGAATTTATATTAGCGCGAAACTGAGGAGAGTAAAAACTTAAAACGCGTTTTTCTCGAAACTTTTTCCAAACTCACGGAATTGTTCTCACATGGCCTAGAAGAGAATTCTTTATGAAATTTAGCAGGCATATGTACAATAAACGTCTTCATCGTTTGACCTATAATTATCTAAAAATATTCAAAAGTTTTTATTTAATAAATAAAAAACTACAAAAAATGTCGATAAAAACCCACAATTTTCTTCGATAGCTCACCATTTTTTTTTATTTTCCAATATTTCTTCTTAATTATAGTTTAAACTATACACAATATTATTCAAAGTAAAAATATGCTTAATTTTTTTGCTGCAAATCATCTGTCCAGAACTTAAGACTTCCGTGGTGAAGAATGTCATCGTTCGCGCACCAACTTGCATGATTACCCCACTCCCACTACAATACTTTGTCAAACTGTGAAAAATATTTGTATGTTCAATAAATATCGCTTAGTCAAAGTAATTATAAAAACCCATTTTATCTTTGATTATTGAGGGCTTTGTTAATTGAGAAAGAAACGAGATTTAGCTCTATTCCATGTAAGGAAATGATGAATTAGACTTCACATACTATAGATTGTCCTTTTCAGAATATATGAAATGGATTGCGTTTCGTTTCTCATTATGCTTAATAATTATATATTTTGAGCGTTCCCACGGGAACTCAAACGACAGGTATATTAAAAATAGAGGATATTTTTAGCCTTTCATTCTTATTATACTTTTATTATCTTAGGATGCCATATCCGTCGGTGGATGAAGACTTTTCGTTCAATTTCACTCAGTCAATTTATATAAATTATTATATACCCTTAGCCCTCAACAAGGTACATCTATAAAACGGTTTTATAAAGAACATCAAACCAAAATATTACGTGTAAGATTCAAACCTTTGGATCGGAAATTTTTATATGTTTAAAAAAGTCGAGAGACCGCCATAAGAAACAAAAATTTGGATGACACAAAAAATGAATATAAAACAAGATCCACAATCTTGGCAAGATCATCTATCAGTGCTAAATATATTACTCGTATACTCCAAATAATAATAAATTTACAAAAAATTGAGAAGTTCTCATGATCTGATCATAATAGTTGATTGCTATGACAAAAGCATATTTTTAGACAGAGATGATTAAAAAACTATGAATTTTTAAAAAGTGTCGATCAATTATCATCTTGTTTAATTAGGAATAATAGAAATAAGATCTACTTAGAGTTAATTGTACTATACCCATATTATTTGAGAAAGTGCAAACAATAAGTTGGAAAAGTTTTATTGTAATCGAATGAACGGTATAGCAGCGTATAAAAAACGAACAAACAAATTTTTATTTTTTAATATTAAACTATACCTATATTACTCGCGCAATCCTTAGCAATAAGTGAACGAAGTTTTTTTGCAATTCTATGAACGATATGGCAGCGCATTACATACGAACAAACAATAATTAATTTTTATATATAAAGAAGAAGATACGCAAGGCCGAGGAGAAATTATCAAGGAGACCTGGAAATATTCGCGTATCTTTAGAAGTTATGTGAAACTGGGAGAAAATATAATATTATATAACTGCACAGGTTTATTATTGACAATCAAAAGCTTTGCATCAAAAATTAAAAGCAAAATCAGCAAGTTTTTAAATGCTAGTGATTGATGTTATCAAGGATTTTTAGCAAATTTACTTACTTACTTAATCTTAATTTTGCATGAAATTCAAACTTCATATTAAAATGATTTACATTGAATGATGTTTTCGTTGAACAATATAGCCGTGTTATACGAGGGCATGGCGTATTAAAAATTAAATTTATGTTTAATTAATGTGTTATTCGCCGGATATTTTTGTATTTAGAGTATTTATATGATTTCATAGACCCCCCCCCCCCAGACAGCTGTAATACCAAGTTGAATAGATAAAGTCAGATTTGTTCCTATTTTGGCGCACAAGATAACATGCGTATGACATGATTTTTAAAAAAAAATAATTACTCACACTCAACAAAATGTGTATTTCATAGTTCGCATAATAATCCATGTCGATAATCTAGAATTTAACATAGATTATACAATGTTGAGTTGATAGCAACAGCCTTGCAACATAAGAAGCGTTTCCGTGCTCTAACATAACTGTTAAAATCACTATGTGATCATGCCTCGACAACATGTTGTTGACTCAAACAACAAAGTAAACAAACAATAACATTTGCGTCAATCCAATAAAAATAAGCCGATGTTTTGGCGTTTTTTTTTATTAATGGTTCCCTCAATTTTTTCACATAACGTTTAGCCAGAATCTATCTTCCAAGAAGAATGATACATTTAATTACTGGTTTATTGCTTCTCTCAGCAAAAAATACTTGTTCTCAGCAAAAAATCTTCTTCTATTTATGCAAAACAGATTTTTCAAATATGTATATATTATTTCGTTTACATCTTGCCATTTTCCTAATCGCAAAGATTTTCATCTAAAGATGATTTTTCTGATTGCAAAAGAGTTGAATCTTTTTATCTCATTTGAAGTTATGCGTAAACTTAAAGCAAATACAAGAGTTGTTTTAAATGTGTAATACAATTTTATATTGTTGGGATTTATAGAGAGCTGAGCATATCGCTGTCGACAAATCTTGGATGAAAAAAAAATAGTATTTGTTTACTACTTCATAACTTCCTAATTCCCTATTAGGAAGCCAGGTTATTGTGAAAACGTACGCAGTATTTAATCTCAGAATCGCTTCTACATTCGCAATGATGCATCCTCGATTTTAAATACAATGAGCAGGCTTTCTCTTTCGAAATCCTGCTTTCCAGTTCGATGAAATCGGTATAATAAAGAAAGTATCGAATCACAAATTTTTATGACTGTGAAATTCCTTAAGTGCTGCCTTTTTTGTCTGTGATCTGTTCATCCATGAATTCGTGGATTCTATAATATTCTTATATTGGTATCCCAAGGTTGGAAGATTTAAAAAAAATCCTAAATGGTTCCAAAGGATCACACGATTACAACTGAAAAGAAAAATCGCCTTCATATGAAACTAGTCATTGTGTTTTTGATTGGCATTTACTTACACTTTTTTTATCCGGGATTAGGACTGGGAGTATTTCAGGTAACCTCGTATTCCAGGCAAAGTTAATATTGAAATTTCAGGATTTTCACTTTTGGAATTATAGCCTATAACCTCGTGGTTCAAGATAAAAAGCTAAATTGACAATGGGATAAGATCATGAGCTTGATTTTCGTTTGTTTGCGTACATTTCTAAGCATATATTTTGATATATTCTTATCTATATTTGCTACTAGAGGAGGTAGAAGGTAAATTATCGTTTGTTATTGTACTAAATTAAATGGTATGAAAATTTTGATAGATATTCTGATAATGTATAATAATCTTGTTTTGTCAATTTTGGCAGTTAAAATGCTTTTTTGGGATTATGCAAATATTTATGGATAATTATTTTTCATGTTTTCGAACAATTCTATGATCGTTTTCTTATCGAGTTAATTCGCCATCTAGACCTTTATTGATACTACATTTTTGCGTGAAAATCATAGATAAAGTTATGAAATAGATTGATCAATTGCAAAGAAGAGTTATCAAATCTTCTGATTAGAGATGATTATGATGCCTTGACCCAGTTAATTGGCATTCGCAAAAAGCGACTGAATTTTGACCCGAATTAAATATTTATGATAATTCATGGACACATGTAATACTGTTGTTGTAAAAACATATGTCAAAGTCTTTGGGGCTTACTTATGCTAATTACTAAACTATAATATATCACTGATGATGGATGGTCGTCTATTATTTGTGATGCCCTGTACCAATCTACTTTGAGTACGTCCATTTTTGAGTTCTTTAGAGATAGTCATCTAGCACGCTAATAAATTTGTTGTGTGCGTCATATGAGTTGTATTTCTGTATGAACGTCTGGAAAACGAGGTAATTCTAATCTGATTTAACTGATTCCACGAAAATAGTATAATGATCCGTTTCTTTAATCCTTTTTTCAGCTGAAACATTCACTTATTGAGTTCAACAGACTAAGTTAATGCGAATGAACTCGAATAAATTTATTGGATTGGTTATTTTTATTAATCGTGGAATTTTTTTAATAACTGATTACTGATTACATGCAACCTAAAATCATAGCTACATTCTAAACAAAGAATCTATTCTGTTGAAAACATATAATAGTAGAAATTTATTTAACTATAGGACAGGAAGACTTTAATCATATGAATATTGAGGGTCCAACTGCGAGACTCTAATGGCGAGAGGCCCTACAGCCACGGCTTATACCCCAAACATAAACAATAGGTTTTTTCATCCACCAGAAAGAGTTGCGACTCCAAAGCATGATTTATTCATGACAGAAGTGAAAATTATAATAAATCATGTGATTCATTTACTATTTTATAATTATTTGTGTATGGTTCAACTTTTTGTAATATATCTTGTATTGCACTTTTTGAAACAGCAAGTCTGCAAGACTATTTTATAATAGTTTAAAATCATGATGAATCGTTGGTCTTTAAAATAATATCTAGTACATCAGAAAATATTGAGAATTCCTTTGAGAAATTTGGATACTTTTTAATACTCCAAAGTCGAGATAGCGCACGCAATTTTGTATACTAAAGTAAAAACCACATGTAAAATATTTTTGCTGCTGAAATAAAGCACGATTTCTCAAGAATTGTTTACTTACTATCTATGTACAAAATTGCTTAAATATGTCTCAAAATCGTAGCAAATTTTGGCATTTTGTAAGGAATTTCGGAATTTTGGAGAAAATCCATCTTTATAAAAAAATACTGAGATATTTAACGGATTGAAGGATGAAAATTGTTCTTGTGGCGCAGAAACTTTTTATTCACCTGTCATCCAAATAATTGAATAAAAAGATACACTATACTAAAACATGTTCGAATTTTCTAACAATGTAACCGACCGGTTTATATGAACACGTTTTTTGATTATTCATAGATTCGTTGAGCTATTTTTAAAAGGGGTAAATTATCGATAGGTTGATTGTAAAAAGCAGCATGATTTTCATGATCATTGTTTATCAATAAGGCGTTTATAATATTAGAAGATGAGCTAGCGAATTTTGGTAGTCCCTAATACCTGACGATATATCTTTGTTCTTTATTTTTATTTAATGGTGTTGCAAATTCTGTAAATCAGGAAGGATGTGACAATCAACTCAAAATGTCAAAAATAAAGTAGTTTTCTAATGATTTACAAAAAAAAAATCGGAAGAAAATCGTATGACTGATATCGTAGAAACTATGAAACAACCAGTGAAAAAAAAGTGTAGTTATATTCGAATGGCGCTTATTCTAGTCTTACACTAAGATCGTCCATATAGACCAGTGTTTGTCAACCGGTGCACCGCGGTGCACTGGTGCACCGCGAGCTTATTACAAGTGCACCGCGAAAAAAATGGTAAAAACATCATCAACATAATCATCATCATCATCATCAGCCTGTGTTCGTCCACCGTTGAACGCATGAGTCTTCAACCCTCTCGATCCTCCGCTTTCCGCATCCAGCTTCATCCTGCTATTCTTTCGATGTCGTCAGTCCTACAGGGGTCTCCACTCCAACACTTTTCTTCCCCATCGACCGTCGTTTCTTCTACACATTTGTCTCCCCCATTACCACTTAAGTGTGTCAATTCTTTTAGTAGCGTCTTCTACTCGAGTTCTTCTTCGGATATCCTCGTTTCTGATTCTATATTATAAAGACACTCCGAGCATAGATCTCTCTATGGCACGCTGGGAAAACTATTCTGTGTAAAATGCCTGATATTAGATTCCACGTCTTCGTGGGTTAACACCGGGATGATGCATTGGTTAAATGCTGCCATCCCAGTGGTATTCGTCTGTGAATTTCTGTTGAGAAATTCTGTCGTCCTAGTTGTATTACTTGTCCCAGAAAAATGTATTCATTTTCAACCTCAATTTGTGTTCCCCCAATGGATATCGCCCCGAAGGTCTGAGAGTTGTGACTATTTATCATGGCTTCGATTTTATCCATGTTCATTTTCAGACAAATTTTACTTGACACTTCGTTTAGGTCTTGGAGCATGTCTTGAAGCTTTTCAGACGATTCGGCTATAAATACAATGTCACAATTTCTCCACTTGTGTGTTGTCAATACTGTGTCGGCACTTTTTCCAAGATAGCAGTTTAAACACATCTTCCAAAGCGTTTATGATAAGCTTGGGAGATAGTTTATATTACAGCGTTGTAGTGAGTTTAAAACTGCCCAAGAAAGACAGTGGCTGATTATATTTTTCGGTTTTCTGGATGATTTGTCTTAGTATGTGGATATGCTCGATGATACTAAAGCCTGGACAACGGAAAAAAACACCCCCTCCCCCAATCTAGATTTACCACTTAAAGAGAGCAAATATTTTTAATAAAACGCGTTTTATTAAAAATATTTTCTAGGGAAAAATTAACTAACTAAATATATTTTCAATGTTAAACATTTTTTATATAATTTGACATAAAAAGAAAATATGTAAAAAATGGTATGTAAATATTATTTTTTTAAATATGTAATAAAAATGATGTCTATGTATACAAATTTTTTCGACTTTTTAATTCTGGTGCACCGCCACTTTTTCCCATGGTCAAAAGTGCACCGTGACTTCAAAATGGTTGAGAATCACTGATATAGACGTCCAACAGATTGGAAAATATAGCTTCTGAGTTTTTTAAAAATATATACACATGGTTTGGAGTAAGTTTTATTCCACCGGATCATGCTTTCTTGTCAGTCATGCTGAATACAATTGATGGTGATTTGAATCGTACACAGCATGGAAATGATTCAGAGGGTCAAGCGGAAGGCAAAATGTAAAACAAAGCGCAAATTAGTGATTCATTTCTCTAGGAAAATGCCAAGTGTTGATCAATTTCATTTGCGATATTAACTCCAGGAAAACTTCACGGACAAGCAGAAAAAAATACGATCTGAAACTGCTAAAGCTTATTTGCAAACGGATCTGTTCAATATACCCTGGATATAAAGATATAAACAGTTTGTAATCAACGGCAGAACATCATTAATAATTTGGAACAGTGATTAGTCATGATATAACGAGAAGCGGCTCGGGTCAATATTTAGGTCAAAAAGACTGCTAAAGATTAAGCGGTCTCCATATTCATCAATTTAAAGGATAGTTCTCAATGAGTTTATATTTATAAGATATATTTTTTGAAAGATCTAGAGCTGTTCTAATTGATAACACTTGGCTTGAGAAACTCATAATAAAAAAAATGGAAGCTGCAGACTCTTCCAAACAACTTTCAATTGGTCGAATTTTGAACCACTGTTTTTGCTATTCATCAATGATGTTCAATTGGTATTTATTTTTAATTTTAACGATGATGTTAATTTTCAAGGCAAGAATTCAATCGATTGAAGATTGTCTACTTGTCATCATAAAATAAATGCACTTCTATTGATTTTTTTTGAGCAAACAAAAATAATAGATTAACTCTAAAAGCTCTAGTAGCTTATTTCTACAAAATCGATAAATTCATTTCACAATAGTGTATAGAAGTATCGTTTTTTAAGAAAATTGGATTACCCGCGGAGAATACATTAAATGCAGCGACTAAAAAATCGTTACTACTGCTTACATTTTCTACATCGTATGATCCACTTTTTTCGATACCCTAGGAACAATATGAATTTATGTCGAAGAAAGCTTAATTACATTAATGAATTATAAAATTTTACGTTGTCTGATATTATAGATTTTGAACGAGTTAAAAACGATTATGAATAGGTTTAAATTAGGGGATGCTAGATTTAAAAAAATATCATGAATAAAAGATATTAAAATATTTAATTGCCATTGCTGTTCATTAATTACTTCACAATTTTATTTCGCTCTTATTATTTACTTGCTTCTTTGAAGCTCAAATCCGTTTTCTTAGTACAATTCTACCTTGGCATTTCAAAGCTTGTCCATGTTTGGATTTTTCAAAAATATATATAATATATAATATTGTCTTTCTTGATAATATAATAAAATTCGACTCATATGTTATGCATAGACAGTCGATGTGAAGTTTTAATACCCATGTGATTTAGATGATTCACAGTGGATGATTAGTTCATCTGCATTGTGATTTCCCTGATGCAATCTTCAGAAGCAATCCAATTTAGAAACGCAGTGAAGATGATTAGACACTGCATTCATTTTGAAATATAAAAATTATATAATTTAAAGTCAATATAGTAATCTTGCCGAAATACGTAGGCTATCTTTGATAGTTTTATGCACTAGCGGACCTTCTTTTAAGACATTTCCGAGAGAAACCCTCAAAGGCTAACAAAGCATTCAGGTAAAATTGCTCACTTCTTAGTAATCTTCCTAAGTCTTATCATACTTGACCGTCGAAGTTTTGCATTGAATATTACATTATAATAAAAATAGAAAGAATTTTGGCATTAGTTTTTTTTTTTTCGATAAAGTAGTTTATTAGTGACTTTTTGCTTACTGTATTTCTAATTATTGTTTAAATTTAATGACGTTACATCAGTTAGATCAAGTGTCATTAATTTAAAATGACATGGCTTTGACAATGTTTATTTTTCAAATAAATTTGTTATTCGATATAATCGTCTTTGACCTGGATGTAGGCGTTGAATCTGGCTATGAATGCTAGACAAACATGTCCTGTATATGAGCGCTTGTTTCACTATCATTTTATGATATATTTTTTAAATTTGTAATTCCCTGATTAAAAAATACAAGTAGAGAGTAACTATCTTTTATGATTACTGTGTTCCCAGTTTAAGATCTGGGCAAATTCGCGCCTTATTATGTCCACTCGCTGTTTCAAATTATTGGTGTATTTTTTGAGCTCTTCTTCGGATTTGATTGAACTGTTTATAACTTAATATGTTTATATATACATACGTTTATGGATGATTTTTTTTCCGAATGAAAACCAAAACTGAACTGAAAATATCCTTTTATTCGTTCAATATGACCTTCATTATGTATGCTTCACCATGCAGATTTTTATGATTGCATTCATCTGATAAACTGTAATCTTTACTCTATGTTCACCCTGTTAAATCAATACTTCAGATAATATTTTTATCAACCCAAATTCCAGCTTATAATTTTAATTCATTTTTATGTATTATACCCAGGGCTGGAACATTCAGATGGCAATTTATACTCCAAACTGAGACTCATCATCGATAATTAAATATGGTAAATTTGACAATAATATTCACGTAGAATGCTTATTACAAATAAGGAATAAAGTAGGAGCTTAAGCTGCAAAAGTGTGACTCTGGACCGCTTAAATCGTAATGAATATTTTTGTAAGTTGACAAGTAAGAGGCAAACTTTCAAGAAAGCTATACAATCAGTGGTAGTGGAAGCTTTGTGTATGTGATTTCTTTAGGAAAGAAACAAACATACACATATTTCTATATTGGCCATGAAAGCAAAGTTGTTTCACAAGGAGATAACAAAAAAGAAGACTTTGTAGCTAGCATGAGATAGTTAAAACGCGTTGATTCTATAATAATTACAAGTACTCCGTTAAAAAAAAATCCGGATTACAAGGGGTCGGGGGTAGTACTATAGTCCGACAATGCGTTGGAAAACGTTTGTCGGATTACCGTAGGTCTGCTGTGTATCTTGTGTTATTCTATATTTAGCATCCAATATCTTTATTTTTTCCAAAAATTGATCAAGTTGTTAACTTCCTCGGGAAAAGTTTTTCAGAAGATTTTGACGATAAAGACATTTCGTTGATGATATTCGTGTAACACCTAGGCCCATTGGCTGAATCACAGATATCACATTAGGGAGTATAAATTTTGCAATCACAAGTTAATCGTTTGTTTTCTGTATGCTTCCCCCATGTATGAACCCATATCCTTTTGAATCAATTTAAACAAATATCTATCTATGCTTCTTTCTGGCTATAATAATCGACAGGATTTTTTTTTCATTTCATGCGTTTATGCAAACATTTATCATAGACAGTTATCCTTTCTTTGGACGATGTATGTCCTGGAGCGGATTTTTTCCTTTTATTGAATTATAATTAATTAATTGATATTTTTCAAACATGGATAATCCGCAAACCAGATAATCCGCACTTGGACAATCGAGAGTACACTGTATTTGTTTTTAAATTGTGTAAATGTTTGTAGATTTGGAATGATTGAAATGATCTAATAATGTTAGTAAAGAGCGACCTTAGATTGTGCTTCAAATTATGAACCGAGCTTGTCCTCACAAACTCATGATCAGTCTTTGCTCCAAATTATGGTGGATTGTTTTTTTGAACAAATACGGTTATTTTGTATATCGATAAACTGCTACCAGTGTCTTTGAAAATCTATTTTTATTTATAAGTTGGAACAGGTTGCTTTCCATTGCTTTTAAATAATATGATAAGCTGATATTTAGCTAAAAATGAGAATTTAAAAAATATGTGTAAATCTATGCATCAGTTTTGATTGTACTTTGTTTCGCATATCCAGTGGGTTTTACGTACGATTTTCGATATTTTTCATAATTTATTTATGTCTCTAGTTCAGATGAATTTGACCAGCCCTGATTTGTAGTTCCACTCGGCTTCTGAATTAGTCGGCGAATGAGTCAACTTGTGACATTCGCGCGCTCGGACTTTGCACTAGCGCAGTCTGTGAAAGTACGTCGAGCAGTCGGTGTCGTGCGGCCCGTCGGATAAGCAATCGTTCATGCGGGCGTCGGGTTTGTTGAGATTCGATAAGCGCGTAGGAAGCGAAAGTATTTGGATAGCGTTTCGATTCGTCGCCCCAGGAATTACCGGTTTCGCGAAGACGATTCGAAGAAATTCTCGCAATCCAGTGAATGCCTTGTAGAAGTAGTGCTTTCTCGAAAATATTCTGCAAGGCGCTGACTGAGAGTTTCTGCCAAATTTCAGTTCAATCCGATACTTCTGTGTAGTCTTCCCTCCAAAATACTAGCGATTCGCGAAAGAAGACTTCATATGTACCTGCTCGACTTTCATTCAGGTAAATACAATGAAAATATACACAAATTTAAGACACATCTTACCAATAATCTGTATTACCATACCATGATATGTAACGGCAAACTTTTCATTCAAAAATGTATTATGGTATCAACATAATAAGCGCTCGAATTGTTTGAGATTTGAGACATTTTGCAATGACAGTGGACAGGTCATGTGGCAAGGTGTATGGATGAAAGGCAGATGAATCGCCCATTAACCCTCTTAGTGCCGAACGTCGATATATTTTCATTTTCAACACTTGCAAAAAGTGTCAGCGTCGATATATCGTTGGGTACGCGATAGTGTCTTATTTTTATTATCATTTTTATACACTCTCCCTCAAACTCCCTATTTAATTTTTAACATTAAAATTACATAAAATCTACATTTAATGATACCATGCAAAGAAAGACTTGTTGATGAAAATCATAAACAAACATCACAAAGCAGTGGCTAAAAATCGAATTAATCCAAAATTTCGATTTTAAGATAATAATGGCTAGACATTGTAAAAGATCTATATTATTTGCTACTGTATCGTTGTTTGTACGAGTAGAAATTCGTATTTAACGTCATTATATCGGTTTTAACATTTTAATGAAAAATTGCGACATTTAAGTAATATCCCACGATCGAAAAAATTGAATTACTATCTTCGACTGAATAGCGAATGAATTATAGTAAAAAAGGGTCAAATGCAATAAATATTAAAAAAATATTAGTTTGAGTCATAAATAATTGCCGATTTTTTTTCCAAACATTTATTTACCTCTAACAAAATAACAAAGCAATTCTCTATATTCTCCATTATTAGTGGTATCACTTATCAACAGCCATTTTATAAAATTTAGCATGTTTAGATGAAAAAAAAAAAAACAATAGCGTGATTTACTTCCTCATCATTTTTGATTTTTTTCCATTTAAGAAATTCTGCAAATAACAGAATATGTGGTAGTCTATTGGGGCAAGGTATGGGCAATGTGGTAAGATAGGTCACCCAATTTTCAGAATTTATTGGTGTATCATTTTTGCTGTATGCGGTTATGCATTATCGTGTAACGCCATGACATTTTTCCGATTGACATTTATAAGCTCGTGGTGGATTATGCTTTACTGTGAGAGGAGACTTGTGGCAATAGACATGCGATTTTCTTTATTGCCTTCACTAAGATTATGTAATACCCACTCAATTTGCTAACCTTCCACAATTTTTCCAATTGCCAGCAAATGGTTGATTGTGATGTATTTAGCTTCTTTGACAATTCCCTTATTGATTGACGTGGATTTTGGTCCAATTGCACCTTTAAAATGTCTTCATCAAAGTCGGAAGGACGACTCACCCTTGGTTCATCTTTCGGGATCTCATCTCCCGAGTGGATTTTCAAAAACACTTTCTTACTGTCCGTTTATTCATAGCTCCTTCACCGTATATATCGCATATTTTCAACTTTACAGGTTAAAAAAATACTATAATATAAGATGTGACACGGTTAACTGTTGTCGAAAGACTGATAGGACCCATACCTATCTAATAATACCGTATATTCATCAATACGGATGACTCATCAAAGGTAAAACAAAATAATTATAAAGTCTTCTTTTTGCCGGCAAATATTTATAACTCAACCTAATAATATCTCGATTTTAAATTAATTTACGAGGATGGACAAAAATAAAGATTTGCGGAACTTGAATGAATGAATATGATTAGGATGATAATAATAGTTAGTTATAAATATAATAATAATATATATATAATAAAAAAACATTGTTAAATTACATTAAATTGATTTGGCATTTTTCGTGTAAATATAGTTTTTTCGTTCGGCATTAAAAGGGTTAACATCTGAAAGGCATGATGTGACGGAATGAAAGATTTTTATCATGTTTTCAATACTGAAGCTTGTGATCTATTTGCTCGATCCACTTCTAGATGGACTCTTCAAATGATATCCTGCCATTTGTGTCGTGGCTATATCTAGGGCCTAATGAATCTATTGTTTTTCTTAAATCTTAATACGTCGTCTTGGCCTGCTTTTCTTCAAGTTTGCGTGTTTCAAGATTGCTGTTGATACACCATTGAGTGATCACGCCACCTCTTGAAGTTGCTTTTAATCTTCCAGGTATTTGTTTCACAATTGAAGATTTGGCTCTTCTAAATCGTTTCATATTTTATTCCTTCTTCACAATCTTAATTTGCTGAAATATTGAAATCAAGATGGCTTGTTTTTTGAACGTTTGGATACATGATATCTCAGAATATATGGATGCAAGTTGCAGCAATTTCATATTATGTAATAACATCAAGCTTTACACAATTGACAACTTCTCATTTATAAATAACAATAAGTAAAGTCATACGACTCCAGCTGGCATTGTTCAGTGAAAAAAAGTGCATGTTCATTGATGATTTTGCATAAAAACAATTTGATATGGCAATTTTATCAAATAAAAATCTGAATAGATGAGCAGTAGAGACAGAATTTATCCGACAGATGTATGTATATATCATCATTATCTTTATGGCTTATTATTAAAGTTGAACGATTTAAGAATTGTAAATTTGAAAACATGATATTTATTTACCAGTATTTTATTAGCATGCCAATAATTTTGATAGGCGATATCCTTTGTTAACTTTTCCTTTACCGTGCTAAAAACACCCGCGCGCTACTATGATATGTATTTGGTACACTGTATGAAATTCTGAACCTCGTATCTATTATATTTCATATCAATATTCCCATTATTAGAGTCGAGTTATAAGGAATACATCATGGCTAAGGAATGGTTATCATAGATGGTGTAAATTAAGGAAAATTTAGGTTGTTCATTCTATAAATATCTGCCGAATTGTGCCAAAAATATATGTAGTCGTCTTGGATAGAGTCAAAATTGATATTGTTGGGTTTTAATTGTCAAATAAAATTATCAGTGCTGTTATTAGATTTGTTATTGTCAAATCTTTTCGCGGTGTCAACGTTTGCTATGAAGGATTGGGTGCGATAAGAAAAAAAAATAATGGTAACCAGAACCTTGAAAAGAAGAACCTTATCGCTTTAGCTATTGCAAATATGAACACGATCATCTAACAATGTTAGTATTGCGGAACAATAGATAAGATTGGTTGTTTATGATTTTATTTAGGATGCAAAGTTTAAAGAAACGAATTTGGATGGCAGTAACGTCTTGAAGTAATGAACGAGGGACAGAATTTATCCGACATCCTAATTATTAGGCGCTGGACATAACTGGCTTGCAACAATTAAGTAGATTTAATATTTGTTTTGTTCTCTACCGGATGTTCTGGATGGGATTGCATGGAACAAACAGATACGTCATCTTTAATGACATAAACCATTGTGGTTCCACAAGCGAAGCGTCATATCCTTAAGAATTTTCTTTTTATTTTACCAACTTAACCTTTTCGTTAGTGAGCAAATTTAAAATCGATGAAGTCGTTGATGTCATAATCGCTTTACGCCGATTACTTTCTGCCAGCTCCTAATCAGCGTAAGACAATCTTCAATTCGAGGCAGAGTCAATTCTAAATGAACACTTGATAGTGAATACAAGACCACATTATTTCTTTACATAAACAATGCACAAAAAATCGATTCATTTGCTCCTCCTTTAGAAGGAAATGATAATTGAACAAAGACTCATTCAACACGCAGAGAAGAACGGCAAGCAGTTAAAAATAAACAAACACTCTCGATAAGACACGATAAGACACAATATTCGGTCATTTCTTTGCGTAAACAAATAACACACTTGAAATCGAAATCATTATAAGTCGATAAATTTGGGCTTAACGATCTATACAATCATGCGAGGAACTATCCGTCTCAGTCTCCCGAACTGCGCTAAGTTCTCTCTGTCTCTATCCGCCTGGGAGCTTCAATGCACAAGAGTGCTCTTTCTGAATAGTGAAGGTCAAAACGGATATTTCCGTGAGTACTCATGAAACGGTTAAACATCAATTGAATTAAATACTTACATGCGGTGATTAACAATACTATTTACTCGTATAAGTTTTCTGGAAGTTTTGGATCTTATTATGTCAGTCGAGAAAGAAAGAGTAATCCAGCTGCGAGACTTTAACGACGAGTCTCTTCCTTGAGCATGAAACACTCAATCTCGAGACGGACCTTTCATTTTTTTTTTTAAACCAGAAGCTTAATTAGGGAAATTTTCAACAAAAAATATATCTTGGTACTATTTTATCAATCTCTATTTGACGCATATTGCGGTGTTTGAAAGACGTTGAATTGATATGTGTATCTCTGTGTTAAAAATATTTTAAGGCTTGTGACGAAATTTGTGACGATCGAAAGAAAACAAGGATCTATTACGTAACTGGGTTTTTTATTTGTGATATGATCTCATCTTTACTGCACCAACATCATATGATTAGTTACATTTTATGGTTTATGTCAATATTGACGGTAAATTTTATACTTATCAAGTGGAATAGGCAGAAGAGCAGATAAATATAATATTATTCGACCAGATAAACGTTCGATACAGAATTGATTTGCAATATCATCGTCGTTAAGTGATAAACAAGGTTAAACAATCAGTTCTATTGGAAGCTCTGTAAACTGATCATTTGAAGCTGGCAATGCAATTGATGAGTGATCTTTAGAAGGTTCTGCAATATTAAAGAACTATATATGGTATATACATAATTACGAAGGTGATTAAATATATATTATGATAAACTATTGGAATTTAAGAAGAAAAAAAACGTATTTAACGTCATAATGGATGATGACACAACATCTGTGCCATGCTTTTGCCAATGGTTACTATCCGATGACACAGACCCTGTGTCAAATTTTCGTCTTTGGTTTTCATAAATTCTCATATTCTCTTTAGGTGCCTCGCAATTTGCTGTGGGGGGGTCTTATTGCAATGGTTCATTAAGTTTATATATCCATACATTCACACATAACAATTAATTACTTATCATTTATGAGCAAATTGCTTCATCCCTCAAACGTCATTCCACATTTTCTGTCTGATATTAAAACCTGAACGATGATATTTTTGTGTATTCACATGTCGTTGTTAGTAAAAGTTAATTATTCAATAAATCGCCAATTACGGAATCGCTAATTTAATCCCGCCCGGAGAAAGTGGGTCAAATTTGACGTCAAAAAATGTTTTTAAGATAAAATTTTAATTGAATTTTGTACATACAAAGAAATATTATGACACGTTTTCAGGGTTACATAGTAATCGGCAAAGCAAAAATATACATATGAAGAGCGTGTCAAGGTCATTCGTTTTAGCAATGTGATATTTCCTCGTTAATTATCATCCTTTGTTAAATTTCCAACAATAAAATTTTTCAGACTGTTTTCGTTATTAAGCCAAATTGGTAATATGGAGACTCAAATGTCTTTTGTTGGTATTTAAAACAATTGTAATGTAACATTTGCGCTAATAATAGCCAATTCTATTAAAATATTGCATTATTAGAATAAGGGATGGGGTTGATGTGGCTATGTGCAGTTCATGCTGAGAGGCGATCGGACGAAAGGTGTAGAGATGTTTATGGGGATTATATCAGAGATGTTAGCTCTTTTTCTTTAAAATATTTAGAAATACTAATGATCATCACACAAAAAGAAAGCAATTAGTTACTTGTGATAAAATGTTCTTTTCCAAGATTTCTTGGTACAGATTTTGCTTCATTGTTCTTTCCAAAAAGACTTTTAAATACCATTGATTTTTTTTTAAAGTCTTGTCAAAGTCTAGTCTAAAGTCAAATTGGAGTTTCATATTATCAATATACCAACGCATTTTAAAGCAAAAAACTACATATTATACAATATTTGCTCTCAGTGAATACCATAATCTTTGCTCGTATATTTTTAAAACTAAAAACTGAAAACTTTGGTTATATCACATAACATGATGCTAAAGTTTTTCAGCTGATTGCTCAAATTTATTGTTACTCATTTTTCTATTACGTATACATTTTTCTATTCTGCTTTATGTTTATTGTTTTTAAAAATGAAAAATTTTATTCACTCAACAGTTTTCTGTGGTATTTCAATATGCTATCGATTTTCTGCTATGCATAATATTTTTTATTAAGGCATCAAGTCAACAACTCTAAAGAGTGATTGAATCATGCTAAAAGAGATAGATATAATATAAAAAATAGACTTTCGTCTATTTTGGCCAGCGACTCAAAATACTACTAATAATTAGACTTATTAGAGTTGTGTATGAAATCACTAAGCAAAACATATGTTAAACTAGTCGTTATTCCTAAAAGTAAATATTGAGTTATTCATATTTGCCATTCCTTTACAACGAATATACTGCTTCTTTATATAGTATAAATATACATCAATGTTCGCTACAACATATATAAAAGCTGTCCAACAGTCGATTACAATAATAGTTTATTGCATTGTTTACAGATCAACTTCTGTTTACATTGATAATCAAATAAATATTCGCAATGGAGTTATGAATGTAATACATTATATTTGACTGACAAATTCCAAACGACCATTGATCATGAATAAACTTTTGAATTTGAAAAAAATGTTTGATATCATACCATTGATTATTTCAAACATACAACATTCCTACAAAAAGTCCGACATTTTAAGGTGGCATTCATTCATAATTTAGATCAGCGAGTAGGCGCCATAACACGCGGGATTTTCTCAGGTCATAATTTGACTATCAAGAATCATTGTCTGGGTGTATTTTTTTTACTAGGATGTGAAAATGAACACATAAATATACCTCATAAGAGATTTTGTTTAATTTCGATACAAAAGTGATTTCCTTATTCAGACCTGATTCCCAATGTAGACTTCTCAATTTAGAATAATTTGTAGGTCAGGGTGCTCACTGCACGATAGCAGAGTGTGAACTGTTTGAAGGTGAGTTTTCAATGAGATTGTTAGTTTTTTAAAATAATAAAATAGATTTCATTAAATATTGTCTACAAATTGACAAAAGTATGGCATTTTAAATTTGGCAAAAAAGCTACAATCTTAGTGCACGATAGATCTCACTTAGATCTTCGATTAAAAATTAGGGTCGCAATCCTGTCATCCGATTTGTAGACTCGCCTCATCATACGCTCGATATTAACCCTTTGAGTAGTGAGCTAATTTATAATCTTCATAGTCTTAGATGCTATATTTGCTTGTTCGCCACTTATCATCCGTACAAATTCGCTTATCTGTCAGGACCGCAACAGCGCGTATGAAGCTTATATTTAACACTTTTGTCGCCTAACGTGAATCGGTGTTATTTTTCACGGGGCCCAAATTCGATAGTCGGAGCCTAAACAGAAGAAATAGTGATGTGATATTATAACGCATGGGATAAACACAGACATGTGGAATATCTTCTCTCAGGTCAAATCAACAAAAACAAAGCGAAGATAAGCAACAAGTGCGAACAGAAAAGGGTAGGAATGCGAGTTTCGAGGTCGATCTTGAAAGATATTCAGACAGCTTTCGCCTGGAGGACATTATAGAAACACGTTCGTAGTGTTAACATTTGTAAGTCGTTATAGAAATACGTAACAATGAGATGCCGGACACTTGAAATCGATTCATTATATCATTTCCCCATCATTATTAGTCGATGAATTTGGGTTAACCATCTATACAATCGTACGATGTACGCAGGAAGCTCTCCATCTCTGTCTCTCATGCACAGTTACCCAACTGCGCTACGTTTTATCCGTCTCTGTCTCTCTCCGAGCTCACGTTCAACGATCAACGTGCTCTTTCTGAATCACTGGAATTCGCTCGCAAATACGCGACCATCCTACCATACAGGTTAAAGGGTTTGACCTGGATATTTAATTAATGAATGCTAACTCTACAGGCCTTCAGAATGAACACTTTCAGAGACACGCAATTTATTCAAAAGCGTTATTTTGAAGAATTGCGAAAATATATTCAAAATGAAGTTTCAAATTAATTTTCCATATTATCAAAATGTCGATTATTTTTCGCCAAGTTATCGCACATTTTTGTATTAATCTTATCGATTTATCTTAAATAATAGCATTTTCTTTGGTATTCTTATGAATGCGATTTTTCCAATCTTTTCATTTATGGATTCCTTAACAATACGAACGTTCATGCTCATACAAACAGATCATGCTATTTACTCTTGAAGGCATCGTCTTGGAGTTGATTCTAGCAATTAGGAAGTTCGACGTCATAATCAGGTTAGAGTCGTATAATTGTGCACTCGTGGTGCGAATTTTACATCAAATGAAATAATTATTAATAGTATTTGCGAAAATTATATTAATTTACTTTGGAAAATAGCTCAATGTACTATTTTATCAACCGGCTCTATCGAGCCGGCGCTAACTAGTAATGCTGCGTCATTAGCAATATGAAAACAATGTCAATAACTTATTGATGATTGGTATAATCCATTTCGATATGGTGATCTTTAAGATATGTTTTCAAATTTGTAATAAAAACGCAAGAACTACCAATTAAACCATGTGCATCTGAAGAACTCTGAATAAGTGCATAGATTAATTGCAGTATCATTGGTTGCAATCACGCTGTCGATTATCAATTGTCTCGATAATTATCGAGGAATTCTATTTATTTTTATGGCACCATGTGATCACTCATCATGTTCACGTGATTTTCCCAATTGATCTTGTGATTTGACCTATTTAAGCCTTGGCGAAGACAAAAATCCTTCATTCGCTACTCCTGAAATGGGCTCCATTAAAATTAATGTTGTGTAAGAAGGACGATGTGAATATATTGTGTATTTAATTTGTAGAAGCCATATTAGTCCAAATGGGACGAAAAACAGTAATAGTGACGACATTGTGATTGAAAAAGTATAGGCTGCTACATCCACAATGCCAAAGTATGTTATCTAGAGACACTTCATGTATTATAGAGAAAAAATATATGGACTGGATAGTTAATAATGATTTATGGCTATATGAAAATCTTTATTGCTATACCATCTTCAAAGATAATTTTTAACTTTAATGATAAAGAATTCTGTATTTTGACCTTTGTGTGGTCGCTAAAATCATTTTTATAACTGGCTTACCACATTTTTTATAAAAAGAACGTATAATTTGTTGTATCATAAGAGTCGAAAACCACAAAACTTGATTTTATCAATAAATATTGTATTTACTGTGAGCATATTTACATATGTAATTCTCTACTGTGTATAGTATTCAAACATTAAAAAATATTTATTCCTAAGAATTATCTGAATCATTGAAAATTATAGCAATAAGACTTGTTAATCTTTCATAACAAATCGATATATAAATCTGAAAACAACGCCGTTGCAATGCAATGTATTTGAACGAATATATTAGGGTGACTCTAAAATATTCGCGTATTTTGAAACTTTATGCTTGAGCTCAATTTATGTTTAGACATATGAAAAACGAGAATTTTAAATTCGAATTGCTTTCGAAATTTGATAACGATGCACTAAGATCCTTAACACTTTCGTGGCCGGTAGATGCATAATCCCGGGATCCCGGACAGTTTTAGGTGCTCATGAATCCCGGGATTAGTAAACGTAATCCCGAAAAAATCGGGATTGAAATTTTTATATAACAGAAATCGTACACCTCATAAGCACGATGGAGGCTACTAAATCGAGACATTTCCGTCGAAATCTGGACGCTTGGAAACAGTGGCGTAACTACTAATTGACGAACTTAGGCGACGCATAAGAGCAGTAACTGTCTAATCTATGTATACATATATACAGTACATATATGTTTTTCAAATTGTTATATTAGCCTTTCCCTACCGGTGATGTATTTACTACACCTCGACTCTAATAATGGGAATATCGATATGAAATATAATAGGTACGGGGTTCAAAATTTTTGTACTCCTCCGTAATATAATTACGAATCACATCGAAGTATTATAGTATATAAGTATTCATCTGCATCGACGGAAATAAATAATTTGTCGGGAAATTGGGAATTTTGCTAGTTTTAGTCTGTGTCTCAGCAGAAAGGAATTTTATCAGTAAAATTACGCGGTTATCAACTCGAACTAGCATTTAAATATCTGATGACGATACCTTCAACGAGTGTGGAGGCTGAGCGTGCATTTTCAGCAGCAAGTTGCCTGACTTCCAAAATCAGATCCAGACTAAATGACGAAACACTCGATGCTTTAATGTTACTTCGGGCATATTTTCAAAATAATGTTTGATTTTTTTAGTATTTTATTTATCTATTTTTGAATTGTACTTTTCTTTTATTAAATAAATAAAATTCTTTTGCCTTCAAGCTATTTTTTTTATTAAACAATTGGACTTTTTTTTTAACTAAATACGCGAATATTTTCGAGTCTCCCTAATATCTGTCTTATCCTCAATCTCTTGATTGTATTATTTGGATCTGATTTACTTATTGGGATTAAGATATTAATAAACTCTTATAATTTCCACTATAAGATATCATATCTATTAGTTCATCAGAATGATCAATCGATGCCAAAATAATAATTTAACCGATACTTTCTATAAAATATAAATAAATTTGATTTTTTATATTTTGCTTATTGATATTTAAATTTATATGAAAACCTTTGCATTAATAAATGTAAAAATATGTGGAACAATATATAAGATGTTACTGTTATCATTAGCGTTTGATTGAATGTGATTGATTATTAATAGTATTTATTTTTTGCTTCTTTCAGACTGGGAGTGCGTTCAAATGAATGTGCTCAGGTGAGGGTAGGAGACCTGCAACTATCCAATTCAGCCAGGGATAGTTTAAAAGGATCATCATGAAGGCTCCAGCCACTAAACAAGTCGCCCCCGATGGAGGGTGGGCCTGGATGGTCTGCCTGGGAGTATCAATGGTCAATGTTAGTATTATTTTATATTTTTATATTATAGAATGAATTAAACTTTGTTGCTACTGTAAAAAAATATTTTGATCAACCTTCATTATGTAATAAATAAATTATTGCATCTGATATAAATTATCAAAATATCTTGAGATGTTATGATAATAGTAATTGCATCAATCAGTTGATAAACCAAAATAAAACGATTATCTTGTACATTGCAACATATCATGTTTTTAAAAATGTATTAGCTAATCTTCAAAATGGTACATTTTTTATATCAATATTATATTTTCCTAATAAATCTTTAAGTGTTATTCAACCAAATAGTCTTAGGATGTTAAAAGTTTCATACATAAGAAAAAAACGTTTTTAACTATCAATATTTGCAATAAATTACATATAAATAGTTTCAGGTTCAAGTTCAGATTAATATGTATTTTTAAACCTTAATGAAATAAAGGTCATCAATCAGTAAATTGTTTTAAATCATCAACAAATCGAATTATTGATTATTTATTCAGAATAATAGCCTCATATTCAAGTTCACAGTTTCATCCGAGGATAAACTTTATGGAATCACGCTGTCATTGCATGATTAATTAGGCATTCAAATGGCATAAGCAATTTCCTCGGTGGTCTCTGTGTAACCATTTCTGATTAACCGCTTAATGTTATAATTGATAAGTGTCATACCAATTTGTAGTTCTCTACATGAGCTCTTTGTCCGCATGCATTTCTATTAAACACGGTTTAGAATATCAACACTAATGTTTTGAATTTTGAGGTCAAATGGTTGTTACTTTAATGTACAAAATGCTGAAATTACACAGCGATATAAATGTGTTTAGGTGTATGATTATATTTTGAAAATGATTCTAAATCGTATAGAGATTTAAAGAGACGTTAATAATTGGAGCGCTTATTAATGCTAAAGAAGTCTTATTCTTAATTATCCAAGGTGTGGAAAAACAGAGTGATTCAACAAGATGTTATTCTATGTCTTAATTGAAAATAAATCTGAAAGAATAATGTCAGTTTTTTTTTTCAGAATTTAGATAGTAAAAGTTTGCAAGATAATCCTGATCAATTGGCTGAAGCCAAATCAATTGCACTAGTAAATAAGATTTAATGTGTTGCTTAACAGCTCAACAAATAATCTGTATTTAAAAAAATACTAAATATACATAGGATTGTAAATACCAATAAGCTGTTAGATTGTATGATATTATAAAAAATTATAAGACTTAGCATTTGTGTTTGAACATTGAATGTATGTATTTCAACCTTTATTGTTTTATTGACGTGAGATATTGTACAAAAAAAATATTTATGAGTGCTAATTTATGGCTTTATCATAGAAATCAATTCTAGGTCAATATTTATAAGGTACCAATTAAACATATAAATGACTTGAATTCAATAGAAATAATAAACGATGAAATTTGTATATAAAGAAGTAAAGAATGACTTGAAAATATCTATATATATATATTTTTTGAATTTTCAGTTTTCCACTCGATCTCTTGAGCCATCGTTTGGGTTGCTGTTCGGAGATCTGCTCAAATCGCTGGGCGTTGAAACAACTGGAGCGGCTGTCATCATGAGTACACTCGATTGCATGGTCAACTTTTCTGGCTTCTTTGTAGGCCCGGTTATTAAGACATTTTCATACAGAAAAGTATGCATCTTCGGTTCATTTATTACGGCAATTGCATTATTATGCACCGCACCAGCTGCTAGTATGGCTCATATATTAGCAACATACAGTATACTTGGAGGTAAATATTGACTAATTAACTCATTACCCTATATATATAATGTAGATGCTCTTTTTCTATTTATAATAAATTAATTTTTATAGGCTTTGGCGTAGGCTTTGCCTCATCGTCATCATTCGTATCACTCAATCATTTCTTTTTGAAAAAGCGTGGCCAAGCTGTTGGATTATCCATGGCTGGCACAGGACTCGGGCTTATGGTGATGCCACAATTAGTACATTTGTTATTGTCAGAATATGGTTTTCGCGGAGCCGTGCTTATTTTAGGTGCTATAGCATTTCATGCAGTAGTTGGTTCTTGCTTATTGCAACCTATCAAAAGACATCTTGTTGAAGTTCCAATTGATGAAGAAGAGCAAGCAATGAAGGTATTGTAGAAATTTATATGCAATAAATAAACATATTGTTTCAAATATAAATCCTTTTATGTGAATATTTGTAATTAATATTTTTAGGAAATGGATAGAATTGAAGAAACGGAGGAAGAAGAAGATAAATATGAAAGTAATGCTTTAACAGCTATAGTCACAAAACCAAAGACGTTTGTAGGAATGCATCGGGCAGCTACCTGTGATAAAACTTTGCGTGATATGGAACGAGCACCGGGATTAGGTTTACCTAAGCGTCCGACGATGCCTACTATGCCAAGAATAATGTCATCAGCTAGCGTCAGTCAAACTTTAAGAAAGCGGAAAGAATCTGTAATTTCTAGTATTTCCAATATGGATTTCACTGGAAGTCATTTACATTTATATTTAGACGTAAGTAATGGTAAAAATAGACAGTCTAAGAACGGATTTAATAAATGTATTCAAAATTTTAATGTTTTTTGTTTGTTGTAGGCAGTCGATGATGATCAAGGCATAAACATGAAATCCAGTAAGAAATCTTTACAAACGAGCAAGTCAGAAAAACCTGTGCTCAATAATAATGTGGATAAACAACCAGAACAAAATAGTTTTTTCAAACGATTTGTGGGCTTGATGGACCTCGATTTGTTAAAAGACCTATCTTATTTAAATTTATTGTTTGGATTGTCTATTTTTTGGGTTGGTGAACTCAATTTTAGAATGATAACGCCGTTCTTTATAAGCAACATGGGATATTCAAAAACAGAGACTGCGTTCTGTTTGTCCGTCACTGCCATTACTGATATTTTAGTTCGTCTCATATTACCTCCAATTTTCGATCGTAAGAATGTGTCGAAGAAGCTTGTTTTCTTTTTTGCAGCTATATTTGTGGCTATATCTAGAACAAGTAAGTTGATGCACAATATTTATGTTTTGTTCTTTGAATAGTGTAATAAAATATAATATAATAAAGTCATAATATTAACATATTATTTATAAATCAATTTTAATATTTACAGTTCTTACTCAGCAGACTGAATGGATTCCTCTCATGGTGTGGTTGTCAATCTGTGGATTCTTTCGTGGCTGTTGCTTAAGTAATTTTACTCTAACAATATCAGAGTGTTGTACGCTGGAGAAATTACCGGCTGCTTTCGGATTACACATGGTTGCCAAGGGAATTTTTGTTTTAGTCTTAGGTCCTGTTGTTGGTAAGCATAAATACTTAATTATACCCCTTAATTGATGAAACTCGTTAAAAACTTTTTCTTGTTAAGAAATTCATTAAATTGTATATTAATTTATTTTTTGTTTTAATTTTGCAGGTGCTATAAGAGATTACACGGATAGCTATGTTATTTGTATTCTCTTCCAAAACTTCTTGATCATGCTGTGTGCTTTAGCATGGGGTATTGAATACGCCATTGGATTCTTCCGCAAAAGAAAAGTCATTGAGATCAAGTGATGTAGGAGATTGACTACTTGGTTAACTCTTCTTAGTTGAATATGTTCGCCTTAGTCGAACAAATTAATTGAAACGTGCATTTTCTTAGTTGATTTTACGATACTTAAGTGTGATTTTATGTGCAAACAGTAAATTTCATTGATGAGAGTGCGTGAAAACAAGTCTAATCTACGAAATTACCAGTGAATTATATGCGTATATCAATACTTAAACATTTCATATCAATTGAATTTTTATGTAAAATATGATCAGAAGCATTTTTAAAATGGAAAAATGTGCTATTTTACAAATCAAAGGGATGTTTAAAATGTGTTTCATTGCCAATTCTTAACGAGAGCTTATATTTTATCAATTAAAAAATAAATATTTGCTTAGATTAAATTGATTTATTTTTCTTTAATATTAAATTAAATTCGGATAGCTCTTATTTCGTTGATGCTGTTTGTAGAAACTTCATTTTTAGTCATTGTTCTTTATTTATTAGTATTTTCGAATGAATAAGTATAAGATGACAAAGTTAAAAGTATTACTAACTTATAAAAATATATGTTTGTAACTGTATGTTTAATTATATTGTCTGTGATTAGAAACAGTAGTAAGGAAGACTTAGTAATGTACAACACTGACTATGAATCTGTTGCCTTAAGTGTGATGAAGCAAGTTTATTTAATTATGAGAGTATAAAATTGATCAAATATTTTTTGAAAAAAGTTTCCCATTGATAAAAATCTTTTTTTAAGTATTGATAAATGAAGAATGTCGTTTCATGGAGATATTTTCATCGACGAGTTTACGTATTTTTCTTACAGTATTACTATTAAAATAATTAAATCAGTCAATTTAAACCGATTTTTTGTATTTGTTCCACAATTATTTTTGTATTTGTTATACTAAGCATTTAAATTTCAGAGGCCAAATCTTAATTTATTTATGACGAACTTAATATCTGTAACAATACTACATAATACTAAAGCATACATGATAAATATTGTACATTACTTGACTTAATTATAAGATAATTCATATATACTTTACCGGCCATGTGTTTTAGATAAAGAAATTTTGATATAATTTGTACTAAATTTGATTCAGCCCAAGCTGATAATTTAACGGTGTTCTTTGGACTAAATCATATTTTCATTGTTCTAATAAAAAAAACTAGAAATCAATAACAATTTAGCATGATATATGTGTTTACTGAATGACTATTTGATGAATTTAATGTATGATTTTGCTTGGTCTAAAATATTTGGCCAGTAGCGTAGGTTAGCTGTTGACTGATCAATGTCTAAATATATATATTTTTAATTCATCGATAATATACATTCTAAAAATGAAAATCATGTACTTCATATCTATTTAATATTAGATACAGCAGTTCAATTTTATTCATATTACCTCGTTGAACAATGTAAAGAATGCTTTAAATATGTACTTATATAGAAACTACTTATTAGCCGTATTTCATTTTGTTGTGAAATACCTCCATTTAACTCTCATTGTTTCTATTAATTTATCATTGGGGCTTTGTAGCATTAATACTTTCCATTTCAATCAATGTTCATTATTTTTAACTAGAAGGCTTTTTGAATATTTTACTTCTTTACTGCCATTTATAATTTTTGTGTACGTGCGTTAACATTTTAATTACTTAACTAGTGAAATAAGCATTGTATTGATTTTTTCTATGTAATAGTGCATCGGATTATAGCGCTACCTCGAAATGATTAGTTAATTATTAGTGCGAAATGTATGTAAAAAGCGATTTTATATTTGTATTAAATTATACAAAAGTGATGTGTATTTTATAATGTTTTAAACCGCATGTAAAGGTTTGTATGAAAATTTTACAAAAATTTTGATATATGAAAGTATGCCAAAATATCAAACATTGTGATTCAAAATGTAACTTATGACGTTTATGTGAAAATAAATTGATTTTTCATTTGTAAAAAAACATGTTTCTATTATATTTAAGTACCCACCTTTCGATATCTGTATATATCGAAGGGCAACAGCACTAAGTAGTCCGACAAGTTAAATATCTCGGACACTTTATCGATGATGATCTCTGAGACGACGTTGACATCAGAAATCAGAGAAGAATCATCTGCATTCGGGGTAATATGTTGGCGCAGCACTTCCACAAATGTAGCGATAACATGAAGCGCCAGCTTTATACACGGTGGAGTTGTGGACGAACTTCAGCTCCAGATGCAATATAGTAATTTTTATAGAGCACTGTTTAGGTAGTGCATCTGGAATGTTTCTTCACGAACACATTTCCCGGCTTGAGATGCTACTCTATAGAATTTCCCCCGCTATGAAGTGCCGCATCTTCTCATCCGAGAATGCACTTGTTACAACCATTTCAAATAATCACGATGTGATTCATGTGGAACTCTATAATATACCCGAAATTTAAGTAATTTGTGTATTAGACAAAATATTAGATTGTTGCGTTTGATTCCTCGCCGTCTCCAGTGGCCCCCAATCTTCATCGCGGCTGCCTCAAGCAGTCCACCACGAGAGGCGTCTCGAGTCATGAGTGCTGGATGTACCCTTGTGCCTCTCATTTTAGTCTGACGAGGACGGGGACGTTCGTATTTTACTCTTTATCTCTGACCACTCATCCGACGACACCGAAAAGGAGGAATCCTCAAAATGAGAGGGAAACAATTAAAACATTTTGAACTTTTAATACTCAAATTTATTTACCATTTGTGATACGGTGACGATCACGAGGCAGAGGTTTCCAGATGATGCGAATGTAGCACATGGCAGAAAATGAAGTTTGCACGCCCACAATTAACACGATCAGTCCGCAAGGTTCCCCAGAAAAAATGGAATGACCGTTCGTCTTGCAACTCTCAGGATCTACCCCATTAAAAACGGCTCGCTTCAACGACTAAAAATTGATAATCGACAGCAGAAATTATTATTTTAATTAATTTAATTACTTTTACATTATTATAATTATTCAAAAATAGTTGCGAATTATTCCCAAGCTACAATTAATTAAGTATTTAATATGTGATTAATTACTAAATATTGACAAAAGCTTTGGTTGTCGATGGACATAAAAATGAAAATGAATGATTTGTATTAACACTATTGATAAAATATTGAAGCATTTTTAGCAGGATTATAAACTAGCGAATTAATGAAAAACATGAAAGAAACTGATCTAGGATCAAATTTATTGTTTCTTTACTAACAAACCTATGAAAATATAGCAGATTAATAATAAGATGAAGATGATTTGTGTATAGTTTTAAAGAGCATGTAATGATTAAATATGTTGACAGTCTTACATAATTAAAATGACCTCGGGAATCCTATCATTATGTGCAGCGAAGATCACTAATGACGTAACTGTTTGAACATTTACGCTAAGCATTTCTAGACAAATGTTAGTAACCTACAGCTTTCCGAGAAGGCAAATAAACATTCGTTATAATAAAAAAAGAAAAACAACGTTTATATTAGGTTTCATGAGTAAATGATACGTTAATCACTCTACCGGTTATATTATGTTTATATTATAAAACCTGATAATGAAATGTTGTTATTTAATATGAATGCTTACAATTAAAACTGATTGCACATGCAGTACAAGCTTATCAGTATGAATATTCATATGTGCAATTTACTTTATAATCGAGTGTATTTAATGAAATTTATGCTTTGGATATATTTCAGATTTTTTAAACATTCTAGGTAGTTATGATTTTTTCAGAAATAGTTTCCTATGTCGTTGAACTATTAAAAATTATATTACATATGTAGGTAATGTTTAATTCAATAAGAATATATTTACAAGAACAATATATTATATATTTATAGGAACTAAAGTATTTGAAATTCTTAATAATATGCATTATGTATGTTTTTGAAAGACAATTTCTTTTCAATCTTACTAATTCAATTCAAATATTTCATTTTTGAATCAAATTTGCACTCAAATAACATATATGTATGTGTTTTTAATACCATCATTGAAGATCTGATTACGGCACAAATTTATAAAGATATAATATAATTGAATTTAAATAGATAAAATTCGACAGTGTAAAAAGTATTGATATTTAAATCAATTTTGCTTTCACCATAATATAAAGAAGTCTTCTGCAATGGATTGATTATGCTTATTTGTGCCAGTCTATTTTATGAAATAATTATTACAAATCTATTAGCTTACATAATTTGATATTAAAGATTTCACTTTCATAATGATCAATAATACCAGTTTATCATTATAAGAAGATATTTATAAAATATCATTTTTGTATATAAAATGAAAAACACAATTAAAAAGAAATCTATAAGATATAAAAAGTTGTGAAATTTTTAAATAAATCAAGAACAAAGTTGACACTGAAAGATCACTCACTGATTAGTGTAATTAATACACTATACACCTTTCATATAATATGTTCATTTGGTATATATGTACATATATATTTTACATGTAGATGTAAGTTGTTTAATAAAAGAAAATATTAAAGCATAAAAATTATTTGCTGAATGGTTGCAATCATATAAAAATAAGAAAAACTTGATAGGGAATTTCTTTTATTTAAATAGCATATATATATTTCATCACGGCAGATTAAATGACTTGTGCAATTATATTATTTGAAAAATAAGAAGCAAATAAGAAGTAGACAGTCGACATCATAGAAAATATATTGCATAATTTGAATTTTTACGAGTAAATATTTTTGTTATGTTATGTCTAATGGTAAATTAATTGTTGGAGTGTTGTATTAATTTTTTGCACACAAGATTGAAGACAATTTTTTGACTTACTATTATGCTAATAATCAATAAATATCCTAAAAAAAGTATAATTTGTCGAATTAATCATAATGTTGATAAATTGCTGGAAGTCTTTTATGCAATCATCAAATTATTGGTAGACATTATTGAAGGTAAAAATTGTTAAACAACTCCTCTAAATAAGTCATTTTTAAGTGATTTTGTATAATTGGTTAGTTAAGTTAAGAGAAAAAAGATTTTGGTATTCCATGTAAATATTATTTTTCTTAAAACATATTAATTTTTCATTTTATTTATTGCTGCTGAAATGCAAGAACTGCTGAAATAAAAGTTGTATTAAAATATAAAAAAATATGAGAGTTGTTTATTGATTTGATGAATATAATAATTATCTATAAAAAAAAACAATATATAGAGTCTGAAGAAACAGATGTAGAGAGATTACATGTAATGATCCAAATCAAGACATTCAAGAACAATACATGCAAAATCTATAATTTTGGCTGGTAAAATGGTACGTAACCCTTTGGACATTGCCATCAGTTTGCCTCGGTTTGTATCGAGTGAATACGTTAAGGTTGGTGTAATTTTGAAGCTCTGTTGTTTGTATTACTTTTTCAAATATTTTTTTAGCCATAGCGAAAATGTCCAAGCCAGAAATCGATGAGACCCATTTTCGATCTTGTTTACTGTTTTTATTCGATGAAGGATTAAAAGCAAAAAAAGCTACCCAGAGCATCTGTGATACATATGGCAACATATTGAATATTCAAAAATGCCATAGATGGTTCAAAAAATTCAAAAGTGGCGACAGAGATTTGAAAAATAAACCAAAATCAGAACGATTTCCAATAATCGATGATGACGCATTAAATTCTCTAGTAGAATCTGATCTTCGAAAAACAATAAAGGAATTATCGCTAGACATCGGCTGTCCCTGGTCGACAGTAAAAGACCATTTGAAAACATTCGGGAATAAACATAAAACAGGGAATTTGGACACCGCACGAGCTGTCATTAACGGTCTTGGAACAACGGATAATCATTTGTTCAACGCTATTTATCCAGGTATGAAACCGATCCATTTTTAAAAAGGATCGTTACTGGGGATGAGAAGTGGGTCCTCTACAATAGTCCGGGAAGGAAAAACAGTGGCTTTCTTGAAATCAAGTACCTGTTTCTACCCCTCAATCGTCATTATCCTTGAAAAAGGTCCTCCTTTATGTTTGGTGGAATTTGTTTGGCGTAATTCACTACGAATTATTAAAACCTGGCCAAACTGTCACAGCAGAGCTATACTGTGCACAATTAGATAGGTTAAAAGCGGAAATAATCAAAAAGCGATTAGTGCTAGTTAACAACCAAAGATGAATATTACAGCATGATAATGCAAGACCACACGCAGCAAGGATTACGCAGAACAAAATAAGGGAGCTGGATTTGGAAGTGCTGCAACATTCACCATATTCTCCTGACATTGCATCTTCAGACTATCATCTTTTCAAGTCATTAGAACATTCGCTTCGCGATAAAAAAATCACTTCTGTGGGACAAGTGAAAAATTATTTGGATTCTTACTTTAGTGGAAAACCGGCCGAATTTTACGAAAGAGGCATTAAAAAGCTACCTAATCAGAATGTGTTAGGATAGATAATTCAACGATTTTTTTATCAGATTGTAAGTGGGGATGATAAGATAGGTTTGAATCTACAATTTATATATACATTTTAACCCCTTAGTTCAAGTTAATCCCGATAAAGGTGCATCAGTGTAATTGGTGGGAAGTGCAAAGGAATCATCCACTTTGAGTTATATGAATTACATTCGAATTAGTAATTTCAGAAACTTATTGAAATCATTTAGAAACTCATTGAAACTATTGAATATTAAAGAATTTATAACCTACTCTTAGATTAATTTAGATTTAGTTGGTGAAGATGGAATCTGCAATGGAATTAATGCGGCTGCACTATGATGATGATGATTTGATCCACACATTTTTAAATTGTCGATATCACTTTTATAGTCACTTTGATTAACTGTAAGTGTCACATTTGCTTCTTCGAATATTGGTAAAAATATGTTCTCGTATTGTAAAATTCTTAAGAAAGCTCACACGACGAGCTTGCTTGCACAACTAGCGAAACGACTCCCGCGCAAAACATTTGAGAATAACAGGTTCCAGCTTCTGCCTAAGATTTTTATACGAGTTGAACATTGGATTTGTCAATAGTTCGGCTGGTCGCAAAAAAATGAAATATGCTAATTAATATATGAAATTTTAATGTGTATATTCACTGAGACCCCATCTCAATGCGTTTCATTCATCTCGGAGACCAATCCGCGACGATGTCCGATTGTCTTCTGGAAGCAATCTTGGCTGCTTCATAAATTGAAACCAGTTATCGAGTGCTGATCGTAGTCTTCAGATACGCAAAGTACACTTAATCATATCGATATAGATCGGCGGAAGACGGTGAGTGTGGCGAGCAATTTGTGAGTGCTGAAAATCGTTTGCGATCCGATAATCTAGAGTCGCCAATTTTGGCCTTTGACTTTTATAAAAAAGTGTCAAACGTGCCGAAAATTTGGCACACCTGAAGAAGAAAATACGTTCACGGCTATGTGTGAAATTTGTGTATAGTGAAACATGACTTTCGAGTGACAAACAAGATTCATTAAATCAATAAGCTGCTAACCGTGTCTTAGATGTGTTCGATTGTGGTTATAAAATATTATAACTAAAAATTGTATAATATCAGTTGAATTTCATAATGCAATATAATAATATATTTCGTTCGGCTTATTAGCCGAACGAAATCAGCGAATTTATACGATAAAACCTAATTCTTATGCATATATTAAGAAGACGCGTCTCGCATAAATTATTTGCCAACAATATACCGAAATTTCGATTATAATGTTTTTCAAAGTATACAAAATATGTAAAATATTTTGCATCGAGCTTAACATTTTACTATCCAAGTGTCCTACATAGGAACCCATTCAAAAAAATATTTTTAATGTTTTATTCAATATTAGTATATCTAATTTTGGCATTTGGCTTTGGCAGAAAAATACTGAAGGAAAACTATAGGCATAACATTAATTTATTACAATCATTGTTATTATTGCATTTCAATAATTAAATCTTCAAATTTACATGTGGATTGCCAGATCAAATGTTACATATTTAAAAATCATAGCAATTAAATTTAAAGCATTCTTCATATTCACAGACTTATTTGAATGTGCAAGATCCGAATCTAATTTTTTTATATATACGTCAATGGCTTAATCGCATCATATGTGTATTAATTTTCATATTCTAGTCCATAAACTTGGAAAACAAATTAAGACTCAAGCGTGTCCTTGTATTTTCATGACCACTCACCGTTTCAAAATATTAATGCATTTTAAATGTGAAAACAGTTTGTTGATAAATTAACATTTAATTATACGTTAATCCCATTGATACGTTTTTAATTCTGACGAATATTTGTTCTTATTATTGTATAAATGTGGTAACATTTAGTTTGGTGGATGATTAATTCTTCCTCAATTCCAAATATGCTTTATTTCTAAGATTCTGCGGAGAGATTATTAATTTAAATTCAATACATTATTAACGTATTTATATAACTTACATCTTTCATCCGGTCACATTGCCACATATTCTGCCTGTATATTTTACCGCTTTCTTCACAAAGAGCTACGAATTTTGTTGTATAATTGCCAAAAATATTATCCACAAAGAATTTCAAACTTCCACTGACACTTGGATGAAATTTTGGTATGTTCAGGGGTGTGCCAAAATTCGAAAAAAATCAATATTTTTAATTACAGGTTTATTGCATCTCATGCATCTAATGTCATTTTCCGCTTGTTTATTAAATTTGAGAAACACTGCTTTACAAAAATAAATAAAGCGTGTTCATTATAAAAACGTCAAAATAATGGAATTTGATACTTTTTCGTGTGTTTCTTGTGCTCTATTGTCATATATAGCAAGGTATGATTCGATGTTAACGCATCATAATCTGATGATAGCTCGATGTTTCGACACACTTTTAACGCAAATAAACAGCTTGAACTTTACATTTGTTACCTTGTCCGTTGACTGTGAAGATATTGAATTTTAATGTCAAGAATTTTCATTTATTGCGACAAGGAATACAAAATTCGGCAAGGCTTCCAAGAGGGAATCTCAGCCCGGACTGGTATTCATTTCGCGATTGTGTCTTATCTATTTTTTATTTGTCCTCTGAATTGACTTTTTTAATGCTCCATATTGATAGTGATTGTTAAAAATTATAATGATTCGTGTTATCATTTTAGGAGAGAACAGCAGGTGAAGATGTTGTCACTATGTAAACGTCTCGCGCAGCAAGCGTCAATAAGATTAAAACCCAAATTAACGCAGAGGTAATGACCGTTTAAAATGCACGCACGTTACGAAATGCAGTCATAGATTAAAAGTAGTGTACATCAAACAGTAGTCTTTAATTAAACACAGAGTAGTATTTAGAAAAATATGAAAAACATGTATGAGATAAAAGAACGTGCGTTTTTCCATACCGTTTCAATCTCAACAGGGCTGTTGTGCGCTTCAGCCTGTTCTCGCGGATCCTAAGGGCAATTGAGAAGTTCGTCTATTATCTTAAACGTTTTATTTTATAGTACAGTTGAAGTGATGATGGATGAAGAATGCAGCGACAAGCAGAGTATCGACGATGAATCTACGGAGTCCGTTGAAATCGAATGGGCGGCCCCAGAGGGAGGATGGGGTTACATGGTCGGCTTGGGATTTTCGCTCATGTTTGTAAGTACTGTTTGTTTATTTTTTCCTTATCAAACCATACTTATTTATTAAACCCAAATAAAAAATCATATTTTTATCGATCGTCACGACGCAAAAAAAATCTATAAAAAGTTCATAAATATACAATCCTTGACGTATAACGATGTATTTTCTTCGTCAGCAACCAAATGCCATACAATTGTTCATTTCTTCCAATAAATAACATTTTTAAATTTACAATTTTTATTGTTATATTTTATAAATTATCTCAATTTATCTGATAAAATAAAATATTCTAGTTTCTATAAGTCTATCAACTCTAATGAACCAAAATGTTCATGTAATAATTTTTTTTTAGTATTATTTTTGCAGTCCCTTCTATGGGTCTATTAGGGGTATCGAAAAGAAATAGAAATTTTCATACAGTTATGAAAAAAACATTTATTTAAAAAAAACTTAAAAAGTACTCTATAAAATAATGTCAATCGTTTTCTAACACCTTTTTTCCATCTTTCAGGTAATTTATCTATTCCTGTTTTGTAAAAGTATTTGGGTTTTTCTTTAAAGAACTTTTCCATATGATTTTTTATCTCATTCACATTAGTAATTTTTTTTTCACGAAGAGAATGTTCTAGGGCACGAAACAAATAATAATCCGATGGAGCGATGTCTGGAGAATATGGTGGATGTGGTAGAAGTTCATAGCCAAGTTCAATAATTTTTTGCTACGTAACTTTTGCCGTATGAGGTCGTGCGTTGTCTTGTTGGAGAATTTGCTATTATTGTTCACTAAAAATGGCCGATTTTTTTTTTATTCTTGTGTCATTCTTTCTAATTGTTCACAATACATGTTTGCTGTTATTGTTTCACCGGGTTTGAGTAATTCAAAATAAATAACACCAAGGCTATCCCACCAAATACATAACAGCACCTTATTTACAGTTAAGCTCGGCTTTGCCGTAGGTAAAGCTAATTGACCGGGTGAAAGCCATTATTTTTTTCGCATGGTATTGTTATAGAGGACCCATTTTTCGTCACAGGTAACAATTCGCCTTAAAAAGGGTTCTAAATCGTGCCTAGATAAAAAAGAAGTGCAGATAGTACGTCGCTGCTCCAGTGCAGTTTGTGATAAATCGTGAGGGACCCAAACTCCTTGCCTGGAACACTTTCCAATGCGGTGAAGGTGATTTTGTGCAGTTGTCCATGGGCATCCAAGTTTATTTGATATTTCTCTGATTGATTGACGAGGATCAGACTCTACTAAATTTAACAGGACATCATCATCGATTTTTAGCGGTCTTCCCGATTTAGGCGCATCTGTAAGATTTCTGTCACCAGTTTGGAATTTTTTCAACTACCTATGACATTTACTTAGTGTCAATATATCACCAAATGTTTCATTGATTTTCTGCGTCACTTCTTTAGTTTTCATTTTTTGATCAAATAAAAATAGCATACAATGACGCAAATGTTCTTCACTAATTATTGGTCTGGACATTTTTATTTAAATCACGGTTAATTATTTTTTGTTAAAAATAGTAAATTGACAATAGTCTTAATTTACAAGCACCAAAAAATAAGTGTTTACTGCACCGCGTCACAATATAAACTGACCCTAAAGCCAGGTATAAAAAAATTTCTATTTCTTTTCGATACCCCTAATATATTCGTTTATGACTTGGTTTCATATTTTTTAAATTGTTAACACTAACCACACTTTCTATAGATATTAACTCAAAATGGATGTATGATGTTTTAAATTGGTAACACATGTATTGGAGAACTTGTATAATCTATAATTGCCTAAATTTATTTATTTTCTTTGTTGAGAAAACTTTTCCGAGAAAAAAATTAACGTGTACCCCAGCTGTCAAAATTATTCAGTGACTCATGAACCTTGATAAAATATTGAAATATGAACTCTTCTTTTGGAAGCCGGAGGTACACTTATTAAGATAACTTTACCTTATTTTCATTGGAAACGATTATCTGGAGTACATGGAGTTCAGCACCTCTTTTTCTCGCATTACAGAGCGGCCAATTTTTTTTTTAAGCATTTGATCAAATTGCGGGATAATGAGGCGTGTGTGATAGTGACCCTTTTATCCAACAGGCGAAGAAATCTTTATGTGAGGGAGTGGAGGGAATTAAACAATAGCAACGAAATAAACTGCAAAAAGACATCTTCTTTGAGCTGGTAATATTATATTCATGCTTCTGATCATAATTCATCAGTTTTCAGCGTCTCTTCTTCGGTTAAATAATCGAATGAACTCCTTGGAGGGCGATTGATCTTAAGTTCTTCGCCCAGTAAAAGAAGACATATGATTCTATTGAAAATTTGTCAAGAAAATCCATTTTTTTAAAAGTTAAATAATACAATTATAAATGCAATATCTACCTCAGTAATGGTGAATAAATTTCACAAAACGATATTGGATGACCATCGACTGTAAGTGCGCAAGCTAGCAGGCATGATAAGCTTCTCAAAAAATGCTGTACATCGCATATTGACTGAAAATTTGGACATGAGAAAGCTGTGCGCAAGATGGTTACTGCGTTTGCTCGCAATGAAACAAAAACAGCGTCGTGATGATGTTTCAATCGAGTGTTTGGCGATGTTTCACAGCAATAAGGCCGAGTTTTTGCATCAATTCAGAATGAAACATGAGTCCATAACTTCACATCTGAGACAAAGGAACATGGGAACCCCCAACTGACTTGAGCTGTTGGTTGGTCCCACTATTCGGGATCATGCCAATCCGCTCAACAAAAGTGCACAGCAAGGTGCAAAACTTGAATTTAATACCCATGTCTGATTAACTCCGTCCAAAATGGACTTAGTTAATCAGTGTTGATTCATGTAAAGTAGAATGATCAAGTAAAATAAAAACCATGTGCAAGTCTCGATAAGGTCGGTCTTCTGCGTTTTGCGCCCGTAGCGGGCACCTGCTTTGCTACCTCCTTGTTACGGTCTTGAATTTGGCATATGCATGAAAGACGATAAATATTATATAAAAATAGCACATTGCTAGAGGATTTGATAGATAAAATTATCTTCTCGATCGAACTTTCTTATTTTGAGTGTTTTTTAGTTAAAAAAATAAATTATAAAACTGTTAAGCAATATGCCAACAGCTTAATGGCTTTGATTGAATACACAAAGACAAACCACTTCCATGCTCATCTAAATCATTGTATCAATACAAATTTGAATGTGTTAATCGTGCTTAGATCGCAGTTGGGCTGTTTTATAATAGATGTTGTCTTATTGTCGTTTGATAATTATTTTAATCTATTGGTTTACAATAAAAACTTGTTTTGAGCTCTAAAATATTCAATTGACCAAATAAAAAAATGCGGAATGGGTCGCATGTGTCTTTGCTTCGGTACGCGAAGGTTAAAAACGATCAAAGTATTTGTGTCATTTCTTACCACAATAAATTCGTGTCTCAAAGCGATAATTGAAAACAATATTAGTGTTTCCATTATAAAAATAAACAGAGTTGTCTGGCCTCTCGTTGGAGTAAATTGGGTTGAGTTTGAGTAAATGAAGCTAGTAGTAACGATGGTGTACTAACTTCTTATGACAATACTTGTCATTTCTTCCGCGAGGCTTCTCTATCAAATATAAGGCTCTACCCAAAACAAATAGTATTTATAAACAATCTTCGTTAGAACAAAGGTCATAAGAGTGCCAATGAGTATATTTTTAAGATTAGTTTATGTTATGGCCAAAAAATTCGATTTAATTGCCCGAATGACCTTATTATCAGCTATAAATACAGTATTTTTTATATTTATATCTTTTAACAATTTGTCATTTTCAAACATTAATTAGATCGCGTAATATTGATTTATGATTACTTTTCATTCCCATAGATCGTCGCCGTTGGTCCAATATCATCATATGGGGTGATATTCAAAGAATTCTTCGAAGGAACCGGAGACGGGACAAGTGGGTTAACTTTAGTAAACGGGGTCAACAATGCCGTCGTCTCATTCACAGGTACGAAAACAAATATTTATATTAATTCATATAAATTGTTATTAATTATTAATGAGATGTCTAAATGACGCATATTAAAAAGCATCAACGTCAATGTGTCTAATATTTTATTCTGAAAAAATGCTTTGTTGCGTTGAAAAATTATTCATCAATAATCTATGGGACAAAATTATAATTGATTGACACAACTGTAAGTGTACTTTTATATCGGGTAGTATTGAATCAAAAATTGAATTTGGTTTTCGCATTAATTCAGCTAGGATGCATCGTCATCGTTTGAATTCTCTATTCAGAGCAGTTCATTAACTGCTATGATTCAGCGTTGAATCAAGTGTTCGTGATTGGATTCAGGTTCCTGTTTTTAAAAAAATAGATAATGGGGGATTTATAAACATCCGGCAGGGCTTACTGTATGTTATTGATTTGCAATAACATTTAAAATAATATTGAGTTGATGCAAAAGTCTTTTAACAAAATATATTTATTTGCTTCAAAGCTTATATTATATCTTTATTAGCATTGTTAGCTTTAACAGTTTCCTATATTTCCATAAGCTTATTTATTCTATTGGTATAAAAATCACGAGGTTTCGATGCAAAAAACCTATCCAGGGATGTTTTGACTTCTGCATTTGAAGTAATTTAGGACAATCTCTTTGATGTTTTGATGTGGATCAGAATCAATTATAACCTTAGATTTGCCATCATCATCTTTCGAACGCCGCCTTGGTTTATCGATCAATGAAAAATCACCAGTACGAAACCTCAAAAACCAAATTTGAGTCAATCGAATTTTATTTGCAACATTGTCGTATATGAGGAATATCCCGAAAGTAAGTGTACTGTGACAATAATGGGCTGTGATTTTTTGAGGGTTTGCAACACTGAGTGGTAGAAGAATATCTTCTGGCAGAGTGAGCATCGCAGGATCGCGATAGTACATAAACTTGCATTTTAGTGTCCAATTGCGCGAAAGTTGTCGGTAAGGTTTTTCGCGAATTAGAACAGAAAGCGAAACAGAACGACAAATGTTCATAATGAACGGAGTAGTGGAAGACTTTTCATTTTGATTGATGAGTTTGTGCAAAAAATAGAGGAAGCAGTTCGTGAAGACCGCCGATTCACAGTTGATGAAATTTCTGCGATGCTTCCACAACTTTTCAGAACGTTCTTACACAAGACTTTCACAGAAATGCTGGGATACAGAAAACTGTGCACAAGATGGGTCCCAAATCAGCTGATAGAGCTGGAGATGAAACGTGGGTAGCTCATTACACAAATGAGTCAAAAAGACAGTCGTCACAGGCATTACACCAATTCCCCCATCTGCCAAAAAATTCAAAACCACAATTTCGACCAAAAAATCGAATTTCTGAATCATGGAGAGACCATCAATGCACAACGATATTGTGAGACCCTAAAAAACTCAAAAGAAGTATTCAAAACAAAAGGAGGGGTATGCTGACGAGTGGAGTGTGTTTGTTGCACGATAACGTTCGTCCTCACAGTCATAGCCACCAAGGCGCTCTTGGATTTATTTGTTTGGAATGTTTTGAACCACTTCTCGTATTCCACTGACTTGACGCATTCAGATAATCATATTTTCCTCTCTCTGAAAAAACACATGGGTGGAATTAAGTTTTCAATCGGGTGCGGAAAGAGGTTTTGAAGTGGGGAAGGAACCGGCGGGAGAGTTTTTCGAGGAGGGCATAAAGAAGCTTGTCCCAGGGCTCATCAGATGCATTGAAAAATAGTTAACAATTGTATCAATAATATCCTCCAAATACACTAAAAAATATAAAAATTTAGTACACTTACTTTCGGGATATGCCTCGGAGTTCACAAATATTTTTGGTTGCTATAATCGCATTATTGCCTTTATGAAATTTATAAAAAAAGCAATAACGTAAATGCATTTTATCCACAGACATTTAAAAAAAAATAAGGCTCTTCACGACTCGTTGGTCAAGCCATAAATCACTAAAAAGCAGATACATAGCATATTTTACAAAAAATACAATAGTTTGGGAAAATATATTAATTCATCAATTCGGAGATTTTTTTTTCTCAGGTTCTTTTAACAAAAATACGCAAAAACTTTTGCATCAACCCAATATATTCACACTTACTTAAAATAAATTATTCTAATGAACCTTATCATGAATTAATCACGCACGAAGAGCAATGGGAAACTGTCATATAAAAACCATCCATCATCGGGAAAATCTCATATGGAGATTATCTTCGATAGCGGATATGACACCCCAATAAGAATTAATTATCATTATATTAACATAAATAACATTTTGTATAAATAAGAACTAGTGAATTAGACACATCGAACACATACAAGTTCTTTGTTAATTTTTATTACATTATGTATTTTTCGATTTAAATTTTTATCCGATTCGTATAACAAATTATGATGATGTTCGATGCGCTCATCTCGGTGATCCGCAGATGAGCGTTTGCACAGACCAAAATACTTTTAATATCATGTGTGTCGGCGATAACCGGTTGACGCACACGTCTGGAATAACGATTATCGCAGTTTATGAACGCAAATTTGGAGGTTAACTATCGCTAAAACACACAATTATTATTGTTTTGAATCAATGACATCGATTGTTTTTGAGCTGCTTAACTTTGTTTTTCGTTTTGATGAGTTTCGTCGATGTGAGATAAGATTTGAAGTGTCCACGAAGACGGTATGCATAGCGCAAAAATCAAGTATTATCTGCTGACGCATGACGGAATTTGACGGCTGTAAACAAAGCATAGCAACCGTCGATTTGTTGTGTACTTGTCAAGCGTTCGGTCTTCGGTGGACTATGCCTTGAGGTGAATTGATACAAATGTCATCATTTCAATTCATACATGGATCAATTCGTTTGGCGATAACAGCAAAACATCGGAAACGTATTAGGGTCACTTTTAAATTCTATGTTTGTCCTCCGTCTCATCGTTTATAATTGTGTGAAAAATAAGCCGTGTGAAGAATAATTAATGTATCTTTTTAAATATATTATTTTATTTGGGTACTTGCTAGTATTTAAATAAAAATATTCATGCTTTGATGATGTCTTAGGATTTTTCACAACGAGTGCCCTTAAGAAGTACTCTTTGCGGCAAGTCGGGCTATTTGGGGCATTTACATTCGTCTTAGGCTCATTCTTGACGATATTCACGAATTCGGTGCCGTATTTGGTGTTTACATGCGGATTTTTACAAGGTATTGGTATATTTGAATTTAACTCATTGAGATCTGTTTTTGCTATCGACAATGTATCGTTTTGAAAAAAATGAATTTGCATGCGTTCATTTTTTGCCAGAATGATTTAAATTGTAGGATTATCCCGACTATTGCGGTTGATTCGAACACATTCCGTATATGTTCGACATAAATACTTATATCTATTGCTTTTTGCTTCAAAACATCACAACTGTTATATTTTTTTGGTCGAATATCCATCTTCAACTTCTTAATGTTCGAATTATGCAATCGAATTTTTAAGCGCAATAATCGAAACTGCAATATTCGAGGCATTCCTGTATATGTTATTGATGCAAAATTTTGCACGATCACTTTTATGCTATTTAACATTGATATTTTAGCATTGTTAATAATACATTGGATAGCAAATAACTGACAAACATGATGTTATTTTAAAGGGATTGGATTCGGCGTAATGATTCCGATTTGCTTGACAAGCTTGAATAACTATTTCGTGAAAAGGAGGGTTGCTGTCATGGGAGGGACTTCAGTTTTCGTGGGAATTGGATTTATGTTCTTCCCAGCTGGAATAAAATATTTCATGGAAGAATATGGCTTTCGCGGTACTCTGGCTTTGATATGCGCAATAAGTTTGCATGCAATCTTGGCAATGGTTATATTGCAGCCAATTGAATGGCATCTGGTGCCGAAGATTAAAGAATCCAAGGAAAATATGCCAGGTATTAAGTTTTGGATGTATAACGATTATTGTTAATAGGGTCATTAATATTCATTTACGCGTTAGAACATTAAATTGATGGTTTAATTATTTTCAAACTAACAGTATCAGCAAAAGAGGTTTAACAAATAATTTGGGATTTTTTCAGTGTCCAATAAATTCTATAGTGATATATCTCTGACGATGGAAAAGGTTCCAAACGAAAAATCGATCGAAATGCATTGTCTTAAAAGTATCAGCGAAAAATCAAAAGAAGCTGAAGCAATGGAAAATAAAGAGCCTCTCCTGATCCAGAGCGTCGTCAAAAAAATTCATCATCTGAAGCCAACCATTTCCATGTTGAGCATCGTCGAAAAACCACCACCAGCAAATTTTAATGTAATTTTCAGTGACCATCGTGAGTTTGATGAGAATTACAGCTCAAACTTGGCAAAGGCTTCATCCCTTGCAAGCTTAGGAAATTGGACAAGTGTTGCTCTTGCAAGCGAGGCTATACCAGTCAAAGATGGAAAATGGTAAGGTTAATATTTTATATCATATATGTCTAAAATTTAATCAAATTATTCATAATGTCTTGGCGAAAATATTTTTTGCAGTTTGGATTTTGATTCAAATTTTTAGTCACTTGATTTTATGCATTAAAAGTATTTGTTTCGCATTTAACATCATCACAAATTGAATTATTTGATTGAAAAGCCAACAAAGGGATGAAAGCATGATATTAACAGAACATAATAATATTGATATACAATACCTAGATTGGCAGATGAAACCTGATCCAGGAAGAGATTATTTTTTCAAATCGTTCTTATTTATTGAATTAATTACATTATATAAAAGTAAATTACCACAATGTCTTGGTCATCAATGACTGATGACCATGATAGCAGTATTTCTTTGTGATTGATATTCAAGGTCCGTCTGAGAGCAAATATTATAAAGCTTGATTGATAACCTGTAGCCATTGATGGATTATAAAATTCTGTATATGATTAAATTATTATTTAATGGACTTAATCAATGTAATATTTTAAACTTAATTATATATTATTACTATTGTCGGTAGGCAAACGTTTGTGAACAGCTTCGATTTCAGCCTCTTGAAGGAACCAGTGTATGCCAACATGTGCCTTGGCATGACTTTCTCGTTTTTTTCTGAAATGACGTTCTTCCTCATGGAACCGCTAATTTTATATCATTATGAATTTACACAAGTAAGTAATCCTTAAAATTCTGTTTTTAACCCTCTCCTTGCCGGACAGCGATATATCGTTATTGCCAAAACGTGTGTAAATTTCCAACGACGATATATTATTGTGTATGCGATGGCACTCTGATATTTGCATCGTAAGAGAACTCTGTTTCAAAACAGCTTTGTAGAACGTTGTATAACACTGTGGTTTAATAGATAAGTATAATTTAAAGGAGTAATAAATGCAAAATCGTCTAAGTGCCATCGCAAAAAGCGCATTCAAAGGATTGTAACTAGCATCATCAACTGAATAAGAAATGAAGTATAACAAAAAAAAAAAAAAAAACCGTTACCTTCACCATGATATATTTACTACAATTCGACTCTAATAATGGAAATATCGATATGAAATATAATAGATACAGGGTTCGGAATTTTTCAGAATTTCATATGGTGTACCAAATACATATCATGGTAGCGTGCGGGTGTTTTTTTTACCACGGCAAAGGAAAGGTTAAAGACAATAAATCTGTCAGTGATTTGATGACACTTTTTGCATTTACTAAAAAATATATATCGATTTGACATTAATATATCAGATGAAGCTTCAAGAGATTATCATTCAGTTTTGTCATTTTTTTTAAAGTTATTCGAAATGCTTATAACTGCATGTTCTATACCAAACTATGACCAAACGATCATTCTTTTTAATTGCAAACACGGTTTAAAAAATATTTAACTCTTTTTTAAAAAGACGAATCATATATGAAACTAAATGAATTTTAAATAAATAATAAAAAAGTCTCGAGACATTAAAAAATGTGCAAATTCTCAATAATAACGTTCTTCATCATAACATAGAATGCAAGCACGTGCTATTAAGTACATTTATATTGCAAGCACGTTCATCTGCTGCATTATGCATGTTATATCATTACGCCATTTGCCATCATTCGTTGCTATGTTTATAAATGTACATAAATATTTTTCGCATTTTTAGTCTGAGGTGCTACTCTGCATCACTGCTGGAGCAACTGCTGACTTGATATTTAGAATACTATTGGCGATATACACCTTCTACTTCAGCGTAAATAGCAGATTGGTGTTTTATTTTGGAACGTTGTCTATTGTCATTCTGAGAACGGGTAAGTATTTTCACACAAATACATACTATCGTAAACGTCTAAGCCTACAGCGACATGCGCGCCATTTACCATTGTCACAAATTTGTACAGTTTATTAGAAATTGCTATATTGATCAATTTTTAATCGGAATTTTAAATTTAAAAAAGGATCTTTTTATGGCTACAAATCCAGTAATTCATAAGTAACTCTATCATACTTTATTAATTGCCTAGAACTCGTTTTCTCGTCAGTTTTAATTAGAAATATTAATTCTTTCGATCTTCTCAAATTTGTATAATAAAAGTCCAAGATTAAACTCGTTATATCAATACTTGATATATTTTTACTGTAGTTGCTCATTTATTATATAATATAAATGGCTTAACAAATTCGTTAATTTATACGGAAATAACATTTTACATTTCTTCGACATATCTAGCAAGATGTCATGCCCATGGTCACGGAATAAATACCCCCACCGTCTCTTATTTCAATAATTTGTTCAGTATTATCAGTATTAAACAGATAATGTGTTGTGATATTATCTGCATGTGTTCTTAACCCCTTAAGTGGCTATGACGTATATATCCGTCAAGACCAAAGTCCATGCAAGTGGGTATGACGGATATATCCGCATTGTGAAAGTTAAGCAAACCTCAATGGAAATGAAGGATATGTCCGATTTGCACAGATCAACAACCGTTGGGTAGACAAATATATCCGAAAAATCAAAAAGTGTCAAATCGTATTTTTGATATAAAAATTAAATAAAGAGACAAATATTATATTTTATTAATTTTAACTAATAATTTTATCCTAATTAATAAATAGCTTAATTTTAGGAACCTAAAATACTTTAACAAATTGCTGGTAATAATTCGTTCCTATCGTTTCGTATAGCATATTAACCATTTTGCACATTTTTGTGTGGATTACGCCACTTTTCCACTGATTGTCTCTCAAAATTTGAGCAAACATTTTTTTCTTATCTGACAATATAAGACTGAATTTCGTAACGAGCGTGCACTTCCTAAAAATATGGGACGTATTGCGTAAAATTTAATTTAAGTGTTTTTCGAAATACAAACACAGTACAATGGAAAATTTCTTCCAATTATATTTACGACAAAAAAGCGATAGTTTTTTTCTGAATATCCTCCGATTCAATTACTTTTGTACAAAAACTAATGCGAATTTTTATTACAGTTTTTATGCAATTCCAAGACTTCTATAACCTATTAATATTGACTGCCTGTCTTGGATCGTTCAGGAGTTGGATTCATGTATTTCTACCTTTGGTTTTTGCCGAACATCTATCAAACGAGAGCTTTCCTTCTGGTTATGGTCTTTTTATGATGCTTTCAGGTATCACCACCTTAACAATGAGTGCTGTTGTTGGTGAGTTTCATTTAATTAATATAGAAAATAAATCACATTGCGGTCTGATTATTTTGAACTATACGCTGTTAATTAGCTTGAGGCTATGTGATGGCTATAAATTAATTTGGGAAATGTTTATTTAGATCACAACCTATCAAAAGTACCCATAGGTAGTCCCGCAATTAAGCGGTTGAACTCATAACTCAATCATCTTGGGTTCAAATATATGGATGTGTCTGGCGACCATATTTTTAAAAACATATATTCGCCGTGAAAATAATGTCAAAATGGTTGGTAATAGTCCCATAAAAGAGATTGCTAAAATCCTTTTTTAAAAAAAAGATAAAAATATCATTATTCTTTTATCTTCTCGATGCAAGAATTTGGGTTCGCCAGACCAAGTGTTACAAATTTAAAATGTCATTAAAAATAGAAATTATCATTTAACCAAGCGAATGTGAGATATAAGCAAGATTATCATGATAAAAAATATATATTAGGTTAGTTATATATATTAGATTGAAAGTATTGTTGAATAATTTGTAAATTATTTTCAGGTTATCTCCGTGATTATACGGATAGTTATACGATAGCTGTCCACTTTTTGAACGCTTGTTGTCTGGTACTCCTGATTCCCTGGACGATAGAATTCTACTTAAGGTATAGAAATAGGAAAAAAAGTACAAATGATAAGTAAAAAGACGACCAAAAGTATTTTCGACTGAATAAACTACTGAATGTGAGATGTAAATAAGTGACGAATGATCGATGGTGTTAGAAGATTTTCAAAGACGTAAGAAAGTCGACGTTAGTATTACAAAATTAATTTATTTATATAATAGTATTACATGTAAATTAATTACAAAATGTTGATCATTTTAAATATATATATACATACAATAAAATATACAAAAGACTATACATCACCATCTCTTAACAAAGCGACGGATTTTACCACAGCTGAATAATATTAAGATTAACCCACCTTAAATCTATTAATTTTGTCTAAGAACTTTTTAATAGTATATCATCTTCAACATACCAATCACGAGGATGATTATATTAAAATATTTAAGCTTTCATCTTCTTCCTCGGCTCCATTTGGATTCTGAAGCCATCGGTGCGCTTAAGAATGATATCAGCTTGAAGAACGAAATCTTTCTCGGTTAGATCAGATTTTACATGGAACTTTCTCAATATTGTCGAAAGTAAGACCTTCAATTTCAACATGGCATATTTGCGACCTAAAAAATTTATAAACGTTTGAATATTTATACGCGAATTACAATGATGTTTAAATGTTAGCTGGTGAAATGACGCTTGCTAAAAATCAACCATGTGAGTGTTAATCGAAGCTATCTATTTTATAACATATTCTACACATCAAGGACATTGGAAGGATAATAGAATAAACTCAATACCAAAGCTATCTTAGAATATAGATAGTCAAAATGTATTGAATGTAAATAAATCTGTTTTGCTTCATCAAATTATATTGCCATTGAATGCCAATTATTAGATGGCGTTGCCTTAAAATTCCTATGAAATGTCATTAAAGGAACAGTTCGAATTTTAAAAAAATGAATTTCTTACCGACGCAACTTCTTGGACCGGCACTGAATGGTATATAGCTATAGTAGTGTCTATCTTGAGTTTTTTCCGGAAGGAAGTTATCTGGATTGAAGACATCTGGATTTGGATAGAGATCTGGTCTTCTATGCATCTTCAGAGTAGCAATAACCACTGTGCATCCTTTAGGTAAGATATAATTCTTCGTCACTAATTTAACATCCTGGTTTAATTTCCTTGCGATAAGTGGCACTGGTGGATACATCCTCAGCGATTCCATAATCACTCTCTCCAGGTATTTCATATTCAAAGTATCTTGGAAAGTGGCTTCACGATCGGAGTCGCCGAAGATCTCATATATTTCTTCATAGACTTTGGTTTGAATATCCTGATGAATACCAAGCAAGCACAGTACAAAACTGGAACCAGCAGCAGTTGTATCGTGACCCTATATAGCATTAATTTAGATTTATAACATGAACTGTATTAAATTATATCGATACAATTATTTAATACCTCAAACATTATGGTATCGACTTCCTCTTTAATTTCGTGATCAGTTATATTTGCTGTGCCATTCTGGGACGATTCGATCATCAAATCCAAGAAAGCCAGTCGTCGTTTTTCGCCAACATCATTTTCATCATTTTCGTCGAGATCATCCCTTAATCCTTTAACGGGCTCTTTCGGCTTCAATATATCTTGCGTTTGCTTAGCTTCTCGCGCGGCTTGTTTTTGTAATGAAACCGATAGCGGTTCCAATCCTTGCTCTTTATTCTTGAAATATTCAGCCTTTTTATTTTTGATGACCTAAAATCGATCAATTTCATCATAAGATTCAATTACAATGAATAAATCCAAAATAAAATGCGTGGAATAGTTGGACCTTGCTTGTAAGACCATGGATGATACCCAAGAGTTTGATTTGTTCTTTAGCAAAGGATGTCAGATTGAAGACAAGATCTGATCGAAGCCAAATTTTGTAATGTCTCTGATGAATAATGTCACACATCCTGTTTTAAAATAATGATTAAGTTCGAAATATTATGAAAATTGCATATCTTAATGATTAATTGTAGTATTTACTTCATGACGGCCATAGCATAGTCGAAACCAGCACTATCGTGGGTCTTTCTGCTGATGCCCATGGCAGTTTCTATAAAAATTAAATGCCATCAATAACCAATCGAATATATGATTAAATTCTCGATTGAGAATCTTCTAAATTGAATTCAGAAAATAAGAACTGGTTAAAATATTAAAAGATCATAAACAGATAAAATATTGCTATGTTAAGGCGTTGAAGTCATCTTTAATCATGTAATAAAAGAAACCAAGTTTCTCTTAATAATCAGAAGTATTAATGGATCATTAAATATGTGTAATTTTTGAAAAGTATCTAATTGAGAGGTTAAATTGTTTTAAATTTTTCAAAGTATAAGAATTTAAGTAGTTAATCCCGTGATTAACCTTTATCGTGTTAAAAAATATGCACGCGCTACTATGATATGTATTTGGTACACCATATGAAATTCTGAAAAATTCTGAAGTCTGTATCTATTACATTTCATATCAATATTCCCATTATTATAGTAGAGTTGTAGTAAATACATCATGGTGAAAGAAAGGTTAAGAAGGTGGGTACAAATCTACAGAAAGTGTGACCAGCGACCACATTTGTTAAAACGGCATATAATAGATTTACAGAAATATGTTGATGGTTAAGGAATATTAAATTTAAAAATTATGTCTGGATATAACTACAATCTTTCAACACAAATTATATCGACAAGAAGATGAAGATTATAAGGGTCGGAGATCCTTTCTATTTCAATCCCACCCCATTCTTCGATCAAATATTGAAAATGGGTGGAGATTTTTCACATATCGGCGCTTATAGGAAATTTAAAAAATTATAATTGTGGCTCGATTTGTCCAGGGTCAGTTGAGGTGAAGCACATAATGCCATTTTGTAATTCAGTAAAGCCACATTCGACATTGGAAAATTAAAATCGGATCATTGTATTTAAATATGCATTCAGTTCAAAGTCTAAATGTCACATTTTCATGGACACAGTATTGAAATATACGCTCGTCGTATTTCAACGACGAATTTATACATGTGCTCAAAAGTCACATGGTTCTCAAATATTGTGACGAATTAGCAGAAAAAAAGAAAGATTCTAACATATTAGGGGTTGGGAATTCGGATTTTTAGCCCGTTCAGTGCGTTCATTCAAAGCAAAGTATGATTGAATACATTTGTATATATAATGTTTTAATATATTTACCTAAAAGGATATCTACTGTTACTCCACTGAGATGATCATGCACATCAAAAGTCTTTCCAACCTCTTTTTCGAGTCTTTCGCATACCGCTTTACTGTTGGTGTTGAAGATTCCAACGAATGATTTTAAAATATTGAGATGAAAAGTTGGCGCTATAACTTTTCTATGAGATCTCCATTTTTCGCCTTTATAAAACATGTCAATGACATATTAATATATTAATTGATTGCTATTGAATGTATACAAAATAATTCATAAATCATACCAGAGCTAATCAGTAAGCCTTCTCCGAGCCATGGCTTAAAGAATCTATATTCGGTGGATTTTTCAAGATGAACATTACTATTTAAGATGATTTCCACATCATCTGGTTCTGTTAAGAAAATCAATAGTTTTGGTCCCAACCATGCTCTCACAACCGGACCGAAATCTTTACTTATTTCTAAAGCAGTGTTAACCAATTCTGAAATAATATATGAATTAAATATAAAGATGTTGAAAATGAATGATCGATTAATATACTTTTCGATTGAATTTACCATGAGGCGTTTTTCCCAATGTCAATAATGCATTGCCCAAGAATGGAAGACCACTTGGTCCAGGAATTGCGCTACCCAATTTATAAAGATGCGATTGCTGCTGCCACCAATGGATGCACCAAAGGCCAATCGAAGTTAACAACAGCACATAGAACGTAGTCGTGGAGCTGAGTCGAGGTTCTTCTTCTATAAAAGCTTCTGGAACGGCCGACATGTTCAATCTACTAAAGTTAAATTATATTTAAATCACTGTCACTAGCACATGAACAATTCCAGCCTAGAATATTCGAATCGGGACCGTTGGGATTGATCTATCTTGTCATGGAACGTAGATGGTATACGCCAATCCAGATCTAAGGAAAGACTGGTAGATGGACTTAACATATTGGCTGTTATATATAAACAATGGTTAATGATATGCACGGAATATTATGAATATGGGTTGACGGTGTTCATTGCATAAAATAAATTACAATATCTATTAATGGTCAACTTTCATTCAAAATTGACCACCAGCTGATTTCAGTAATCATTTAAGGATTTTTTTGTGAAAAAGTCAATTAAAATTTTTAAAAACTAGTATAATTATCAATATGTAAAAGCATATTTATAAAATATTTATAGATCATTTTTGACGCTTAAATGTGCTTAAAACAATTATTTAGGATATATTGTTAAAATCTAATTTCGTTGTTTGTGTGTCTATATTGCAAAATTGATTATTTTATAGTTTATAAACTGTTTAAATATTAGCTTGATTTGCTGAAACTTTCCACATTCACAGTCTTTATCATATTTAAATGACTTTGTAGAGCAGCATATCCCCCCTTTACACTAGACTGTGATATATTTTTATTTTTCTTATGTTCCCACAGAAATATAAGCGACTAACGTAGTCTTCGAAATGCTATTTTTTATTTAAATCTCAAATATTTTTATGTAACCTCTGGACGTTTATAATTGATTGCTATTAAAGTTTTAATCCATATTTTGGTAGTTATATAAATAATCTATAACGCTCTACTTTATTTAAATAGTCCTTACTATTAAATTTCTTATTTTAAAATATTTCAGAGCGTCTTGTTAATTGTAAATTGATTATATCAATAGGAGAATCGCTGGTCTATTGCGATTTTTACAGTGGAAAAGACCTTTTTTTTTTTTAGCAAAATCATTGTTCGTCACGAATACTAATAGACTATTGCACGTATGGATTGTATAATTTTTTAAATTAATATTAAAGATGAATTTTAATTTCATTCCCTTCAATAGCTCATGGGGGATCGTTACTTAATAAATTGTCCAGAATTATACCAATCCTTATGTCACAGCCAAATTTTACATAAGCAAAGCATTTATAATTTTTGCAGAACAGTGGCATAATGTTATACTATAGATAGCTTAAAAAATACAAAAACTGTACTTTATTCATTCACAAATTTTCGAAAACCTAATTACAATTGTAAATGTTTTTATGTGATTGACCTCTGAGGTGGTAAAGAGGAGTGATTTTTTAAAATGCTTTTGAAGATCAATCAACATATTGATTCAAAGTTATTATTTTCGTTTCGTTATATTCGTTTTCGTCTCTATCAACCTAGGCTATCAATATTAGATGCATCAGACCAAGTGTTATCAACTTAAAATACGAATATTTATATTTGAAATATTTTTTTATTACTCAAATAACAATAGAACTTTTAAATTAATTCATGCTCATTTTTCAACATAATCACCTTAGAACCAGATGATAGCGTATATACCATTTTTACCATTTTCAATAGATTAAGAAATTACATTTATAAATTTGATCAAAAATTATTAATAAGTCCATTTGTTTAATATAAAAAATAATTTGAAGGCGAAAGAATTTTATTTATTTAAGAAAAGATAAAAATATAATTCAAAAATAGATAAATAAAACACTAATAAATTCAAATATTATTTTGAAAATATGCTCGAACATTAAAGCATCGAGTGTTTCGTCATTTAGTCTGGATCTGATTTTGTTAGACAGGCAACCTGCTGCTAAAAATGCACGCTCAGCCTCCACACTCGTTGGAGATATCGTCATCAGATATTTAAATGCTAGATCGATTTGATGACCGCGTGAGCCCCCATTTTCGTATAACACCATCAATGTGACTGATAAAATTCCTTTCTGCTGAGACACTGACTAAAACTCGCAAAATTCCCGATTTCTCGACAAATTATTTATTTCCGTCGCTGCAGATGAATATTTATATACTATAATACTTTTATGTAATTCGTAATTATATTACGGAAGAATAGAAAAATTCTGAACCCCGTATCTATTATATTTCATATCGATATTCCCATTATTAGAGTCAAGGTGTAGTAAATACAACATCGGTAGGGAAAGGTTAATATAACAATTTGAAAAACATATATGTACTGAATATATGTATACATAGATTAGATAGTTACTGCCCAGGCATCGCCTAAGCTCGCCAATTAGTAGTTACACCACTGTTTCCAAGCGTCCAGATTTTGGCGAGAATGTCTCAATTTAGTAGCCTTCAACATGGTGGTGAGGTGTACGATTTCTGTTAGATAAAAATTTTAATCCCGAATTTTTTGGGATTACGTTTACTAATCCCGGGATTCATGAGCACCTAAAACTGTCCGTGATCCCGGGATTAGATTTCCTAATTAGAAGTACAATCAATTTTTCAATCTTCTAATAGTTATAGAATTAAAAATATTTTGTATTGATTTCAAAATTCAAAGAATTCAGATTTAGCGATTAAGTAGGTCCTTGTTGTATCGAAATAAATCTAGAATGATTATTTATTGCTATAGAGGTTGTTTATTTTAACGCCTTGGTCCAAAACATGAGCAAAAAGCGATATTTTTATGACCTGAAAGATGCTCATGCTCTCTAAGAGTCATTCGCTGTTTCAGATAATTTTTGGATATTCTACATATTTCATTCAACCGATAAAAACTCAATGATCGATGTACGTACTTTAAAAGATAAACTTTGTATTAAATTTAAAAAAATCATAATTTTTACAAGATAGCCATGACATGAATTAGGAACTGAGTAGGTCCTTACTATCGCATGGTCACTCGCTATTCTATATTGACAAACTGCTTTTATTATCATTGAATCGATTGATAATATAAAACGCATTTTTTCCTACATGTTTAGATATTTAATCTGGCGAATAAAGGTCGTTATTATTGACGGTAATATTTAATCTAGCGATTTAAATATTGTATTAGAAGTCGGTCGATGACCATAGAGAAATTTAATTATTCATGCAGAAAAGAAATGCACGTCAATAGCAAAATTTTAATATAAATTATGAAGGGATTATTGTTTCATGTACGCAGGACATGATGGATACAAGCTGCCATTATTGTATTTAAACAGAAAGGTTAAGAGAGCAGTAAATTGTTTACCAGTAAAAATTCAAAGAAATGGAAATCAAATACGCATTTGAATTTCAATAGCATTTCAATGATTGTGCATGTTATTATGACACCTATTTTAAACTTATTCAACTAGGAATTTAACAAATAAAACAGGAAATTAACTACAAAATGGTACCTGTAACGTAAAAGGTGGTTTGAACTTGCTTTGGTTATTGATTCAATTTTAATTTTTATGCCGCAGGAAGATTTTTATTGTCCTATATTACTAAGTAGGATGATATTAAATATTACGACAATTGAAATAATTAATGAATTCCAAACAAGAGGAGGAATGATTTCAAAAAAACATCAATCAAAGTCAAATTATTGCCACGGATCAAGATAACTTTCGAGACGACTTGAAAATGTGTGATGGCAAGAAAAATGTTAATGTAGTAAATATGTTGCGAGTTTTTCTTAAGCGCGCGGAAAAAGTATGGAATAAATATAAAAAGGAGAATACATCTTCCATCTCCGTTTTGCAGTTGATATAGTATTAGTATCCAAATCACCTGAAAAGCTTCAAGACATGATCTATGACCTAAATGAAGCGTCAAGCAAGAACTTTAATAGTATACGCTACTGAAAGAATTGGTACACTTAAGTGGCAATGGGTGGGACACATCTGCCGAAGAGACGACGGTCTTTGGGGAAGAAATGTGTTGGAGTAGCGACCAAAGCTGGCAAATGGAGTGTCGGCCGACCCCTTGAGAGATGGACTAATGTCATCAGAAGAATAGCAGGGAGAAGCTGAAAGCGGAAAATCGAGAGGGTTGGAGACTCAAAGCGGGCGGTCTATTTCAAATTCTTAGGTTTATATCTGTTAAAGATATATTATTCTTAACATTCAATTAGTTTATTGTAAACTTTTTTAACATAAAAATGTTGAAAATCTACTCTTGTTAATATACGTAAAAGTAAATAGAAAAATGTCCGTGTGTTGAAACATTTGATTAAAATTAAATCTGGGTAATATATTTTTTAGATTTATCCTGTATTTCATACGGAAAATTGATTTTATTCAGGGAAGCAGATTATCGAATTCAAATGACTAAAACAGGTAAATTTGAAAAAAAAGAATATAAATAAATAATTAATTTTCATTGCAAATATCTTTTATCATCTTGAAAAACAGATGTAATGATTTTTTTAAAACTAAACTTTCGAATACTTTTGGGTCTTCTAATATTTTTTGTTTGTTTATAAGCAACAGAAAGAAGAACGTTTGTTTGTTGATGAATCATGTTAAAAAGGAAGTAATATGAAAAATACTTTGATTCTATTTAACAAAATCTAGTCGGCGAAGTCCTGTTGGTTTGGTGGGGGGATTTTTACCAAGAAAAGATGTAAAGTTGGTATAAAATCTAATAAATCTAATCTAATAAAATATTTTTCTGATCATCGTGCCCTTCTCAGCGCCTCTTTTTTTTATCCAAACCATGTTTATTATCCCAGCATAAAAACTACAGAGTCTGGGCTCAGCCCAAGAAGGTAAATCGCTCTCGGAGGGCTTGAATAAATGAAAACCATTTTCGATGGATGATCAGTGATCTTTCCTGTTGTATTTTTAGTTTTTATATAATCATTCGCGATTATGCAAAGCAACAAAGTTACAATAACCCAACGTTATTAATGCGATGGCTTATTTCGTAATTTTGGGTCATTACTCATCCATAGGTATATTTTTGCATTCATAATTTTTATTTCCTGTTAATCGGGTATTGTTCATAAATAACGAGGCTATTTTTGAGGTGAATGTTTTCACATCACTTAGACACGTGTGCATCCCTTAAGTAAGCCCTAAAAATGCCACTCATATTAATTTAAAACGGATAATTTTTATAAATACAAAAACATTTTTTTAATGACGTTCATTCAGATTCATCACATTTAAATAACATAGCGAATTTTCACGGCTATTTAGCACTGAAGTATAGTCAAGTGCAACTATTTTGGATAGTAAACAATATTGCAATATGGGAGTAAAATTATCGACTTCAAGTTTTGTTTTCAAAACAAAAAAATCCAATAGTTTTACCATCGGTTTATAATTGATAATGAAAAATGGATGGTTTATTTTAATTTTTAACATAAACAGGGGTTGTCTTAATAATATACATAATTTTTGTCAAAGTTTGGTTTAGCTTAGAGAAGTATTTTTTTGTGAAGATGTAACGATCATGTTTGAAATATATTACAATCAACAAGAAATTCAAAGAAAAAACACAAATTTGTATTGATTCAAAACGAGTCGTGTTTCATTACGACAATACTCGTCTCTATATCGCAAGAACAATCAGGAATTAAATTGGAAAGTAAGTATGAAGAAGAATAAATTAACTTAGAATTAAAACATTCTACGAGTTTTAGTTCAAAATTACAATAATAATTGTATAAAATTATGCTTTACTTTTCGATACATTGAATAATTCTAGCATTTTACAAGAATAGTATATTTATATATAGTTTTGATTTAATTTTAAATTTATGCCTTTCTCAAATCCTTATTTGTAAATGCATTTTTTTTGCCTTTATCATGGCAATTATAATTTATTCCAAAGTGGGTTCATAGGTCATGGAATCAGAACATTCGATAGATAATAATGAATGGCTGTTGAATCTTTCTTTGTCAACTTGAATCATTCTTGGTTGGAAATTAAGCGAGTAAACCGCCAAGAAAAGTGCTAACAAGTACCTTGGAAAGAAAAAAGATTATCAAGTCATTTTTACACCATATATCGCAATATAATTGTTGGATAATTCAACTATTTTTTTATAAAGTTATCTAATATTTTTAAAAATTATTCTTTCACGTTTTATTGAAATTATTTAAAATTTTGATAAATAAATTTAAAAAGTTGAAATTGATTGACATCTATGAACAGGATTTATAACTAACTTTTATAAAATTATAAAGTATTTTATAATTTGTATAGATGTCACTAGTATATAAATTTGTCACAATTTAATTGAATATTAAAAAATAAATACATATAATAAAAAAAAGAAATATTATGTATTTTGCTACAATGTAAAAAAATAATTAATTGAAAAAAATAAATACAAGTTTCAAGCTAAAGATATAGATGTCTCTTTTTTTTTAATTATATTCAAATTATAATCAATTTATTTAATATTTCGTGAAACTATACATCTATATATTGAAATAAATCTGACATATGATCGATTGTAACTTAATTAAAATATGAAATAAGGGATTTTTTAAAAAAAATATTTAACAATAAGTAGTAATGGATCTCCATTAAATACGACTGGTTGGGCACGTGTCGGTGGCTAAGGAAGTAAACGCTCCATCGGTCGGTGTAAGCGTTTGAATTAGATCGGGTAAATGATCAGGACAGGTGTACCATCGAATATTGGTCATTCGTCTTCGACAAAGTAAAACCCTTGTCTGAGGTCATTGTCTGAATATAAATATCAACCTGTCGGTTGAAAATTGCGTCGAGAGCGGCGAAGTTATAAAGTTGACGTTATGCCATTGAAAAACATAATACAAGGACATGATTCTCTTGAATTCAATTCAATTCATTACTGCCTTGTGCTATTCTAATACATCGATTTTTACATTTTTATTTTATCTATTCATACATCCACCGAAGATTTGTGTCTTTGATTTCTTAATGGCTCTCTAATTAAGATTGTCACTCCCTGTATTCCCCCCTATTATTATGATGATGTATATTTTTAAAGATTTAAACAATTTTTATTTAAAGTATTGCTTATTCGAATTTATGACCATTTGACATTTTTCAGTTGACATTTGGATCTTATCTATAAAATACAATTCAAGCTATAACAATATGAAGTATTCAAGGCATTTTCAAAATTGCTTTCTGTTTTTATCTTATAATCTTTCTTTCAGAACATGATCTAAGCCTTTTCATTCGATTTCATCACTTTGCCAATTCCTATGACAGTTTTTCGAATGATTTTAACTCAGTGATTGTGCTTCTGAATGCATTACTTTTGTGTTTATCTACCAACTAAGCGTATGCAGATATTTAGGAGGTCCTTTTACGTTGGAAAAATCCCTTGGAAATACAATTAATAGATAACAAATCAAAGATGATAAAAAGTAAGACTAAAAATTTTGATTACTTTTCGGTTCTTCTAATACCTCATTATAAATGTGTTAAATAACGATGTAAATCGTAATATAATTTATTTTAGGTTTATTTGGATGAAGTAAGGATTTAAAATTGATTTATATATATATATATTATAAGGCGTGTGTTATACTTTTTAGGTTTATTTAACCAGAACGGTTTCTTCGAGCGTGTTACTCAATTATCGGGGACTTCCACCGTGAAATTGTAAAGTCCCCGAAAAGAATTTTCATATGGAAAAAAACATTTTTTATTAACCTAGTTGATTGCTTCGTGAAAAGCTCGATCCGGACCAATGAAAAATACACGTGGCCGGAACAAGGTGCTCAATTAATGAAACCGAAATGCAAAGGGTTGCTAGCAATTGACTAATTTCATTATGAATATTAATTCACGTGGACGCGTGTTCGGATATTAGATTATCATACACGTGGCTTGGCGATTCGCACGCTTGATTTCGGGGAATTTTTGGAAGCTATTTGCCTCAAAACTGTTGAATCGCCATGCGTGACTTCTTAATTGCTCAATGGGGAATGATGGCGTATAAAAGCCAAAAAGAGAGATCGAAATTGTGCATGACACGTGACAGACGATCGATGATGGATTAAGATGTCGTTCGATCAAGATTATGCACCGTTCAAAGCGGCCGAATGCCGTTTATAATTTAACACTTTATTTGTATTTTCGAAGCTATCGATTCACGTCCCGAAGACGTTAAGCTCAAAAGAGACGGAAGTAATGCTAAAAACACGAATTCCCAAACCATGGGCTGTGATCTTCAGGGGTTGCAGAAGATTTTCCAAGACAACGTAAACCATTAAACAGTGATTTGCTTGACTTAAGATGCATGATTTGTTGTTTTTTAACATGTTTCGCTTACTAATGTTAATACTATCATTGATATTGTCGCCATTGATGATGATTTAAATTTGCGGCTTATCAACGTTAAAATCTTCTTCTAGTTAACTTCAAAGTAAAAAAAATTGTATTTTTTCAATTGTTGATAATGAAATTTCCAACAATCCAAGAATATAAATTTTCTAAGATGACGAAGCCGTTAAAAAAAGGAAATGGGTTTCATCAGTCATCCATAAATTCCGTTAAGAATGCAACAGAAAGTCATTTAAATTTTTTTGTCGTGTAAGGATACATTATTATATCCTTCGTCAAACGGCGTTCTCTTGTCAGTCGGAAAATTTTCATACTATTACACGATAATGCAAAACGGTATACAGCCAAGTGCAGAACAAAAATTCTGGAGCTTGGGTAGTCTATCTTGCCACAGCTCCAATATACTACCACCTATTTTGTTCTTTGCAGAATTTATTAATGGAATAACCTGCTAAATTTTATGAAGAGGGTATTGATATGCTAATAGTGAAACGGTAGAAAGTTATCACTAATAATGGTTAATATATAATGAAGTAATATTGTTTTGTTATTTTGTTAAAGCTAAATAAACGTTTGAAAAAAAATCGGCAATTATTTATGACTCAATCCGATAAAAGCAAAAAAACATTGAATAATGCGAAAAACTTATGTCTATTTCAATAGACTATGTGAGTAGACCATAAGGCTGCAAATTTCAAAGATAATTATTTAGAAACAAGTACAGTAAATGCATTAAATTAACTGAATGTATATCATCTCACCTGAAATTATTTAACACCTTCGATGCCACAGCTAATTCAATATACCATTTTATATAAAATTTTATTAAATATTGACGCTTATTTTTGGACCATCAGCTTGTTAGTGACCAATAAATTCCATCATTTTTAATAGATAATGATGATATTTGTCAAATTTACTATCGTCAGTCATATCAGTAATGAAATATTAGTTAAATGTGGAATTGATTAAAATAGAACATATCTAATATACACCATCAGACTAATGATGAGATCTTCGTGTGACAAAATGGTTTTATGACCCAAAAATAAAGGTTGGGAAACACTCTGCTAGTCTAGTTGGCGCCGACAATCTGACCGCAGGCATAATTGATATTTGACGGTCGGGGGTTTTCCGCGGTTGTGATTTTCTGATCAAAAAAGAGCATCGACCATGCATAGATGAGACCAACGATTGATCGGATCCTAACTAACCGTTTTATGATCGGATTCAGTGTCTCGAAAAGATCCTTCATCCAAGCATTGGTCGTCACGGAACATCGGAGAAAGGTCAACGAAGAGTGTTTGTAAATTTAAGCGTGTGACTAATTTAAGTCCAGTTATTATAATGATGGATTCCCAGCTTTTAAGCAATTCAATTGAATAGATCCAATTTATCACATTTAAGTATTTTTACTATTTCAACCTTTTCAAGATCGATGGGAAAACATTTTTAAACAATTAGTTTTAAAACAGCCTAAAATTAATCAATCGGAAAAATAATGCTTAATATTAAATTTGTACTGTTCTTCAATTGTACTATTCTGGATGCCACTCCAAAAGCGATGCGATTGCACTCCGATATAAGCGATGCTTGCGGCTTAAGGGATGTTTCTGCCTTGTTGGTTCAAAAAAAATCTTCATGTATCGGAAAGAATCAATGTTAAAGAATGAGTTATAGGCTGGCGAAGAGAAGCTGCACTGCGTGAAGCTGAGAAGAGGAGATACTTTAAATGTGTTTTTCTCGAAACTATTTTTTTTAAGCTCACAAAAGTGCTCCCACACGCCCTAGATGAGCATTCTTTATGAAATTTGGCAGGCAAATGTACAATAAATATCTTCATCGGCCTATAAAAATGTTAAAAAATCGATAAAATCGCAACATATGCACCAGGTTACGGTTGGCAATAACATTTCTGAAGATGATAAAAGCAATTTCGGAATGAATATGATGTTTCTGAAATATTATGATAGGTCAGGTATAAAAGAGGTGCAGATAGGCATTGTAAGTTAGTTGAATTTCAGTTTAGTTTGAGTCGTAAATCAGGAGTCAAGAGTTTCCAATTAAGTCTTGGGACCTTTCATCTCAGTTGCAGGAAGACCTGATCATGAAATGTACATCCGTAGTCTTTACCTTGCTGTATGAATAAAGATCTGGATCTATAAATTGAAGCTTAAGACTCCCTCCATGTTATAACGCAATAAAATTATATCATTCGATCTAAAGGCTGAATTCTCTAGCATCGCCTGAAATTTATCGAAATCTAAAAAGGCGATGATTATTTAAAACTGCCTGGTAGATCCTATTTTATGTTTTTGAAAGGATTATGGCATAAACGTATTTTTTACACAAATAAGTATGATTAAATGGCGGTTTACAAATCTTGCTTTGATGGATGGCTTATTTAGCCATGGTAAAATACACAAGTTGCGTCTGAAAATTGTCGGCAATATATTCACAATTTAATCTTCAACTGTTGTGAGATGCTGTTGAAAGAATCAACGCCGGGGAAAATATTTTTTCTAACTTGTTTTGATAAACACGAACTTACTTCCTTGATATTCGGTAGTGCGAGTTTGCACCAAGTGGAGCGTTTGCGGCATTTCCGGCCTCAAATCGATAATATATGCTTTTCCGGTTCGAAGGGAATATTTTTTCTGCACCTAATATTCATCAGCGCATGTGGTTTATGAACAGGGGATGAAAAGAGCAGACATGCCATAATTTCGTTGCGGGGGTGAGCAGGTCATAGGTGAATTTGCATTTGTGGTTTTGTGGTAGCGGTTGTTCGATATGCCACACGGTTGAAGTCACTTGTCCGTAGTGAAGCGTGGATTTGTTTTGCCGACAAAAGATTACATAATTTAAATTTAAAAAATTGAACGGGATGAATTTGTACGTATCCTGCTTCCTTGGTTGCGTCAACTTCAAAGGAAACGGGAAACATATATGGAGGACCATAAGATAATGAAGGCCCAAAAAAATGTTTTATCATTCGTGGATTTTAATGTGGCGTGCTTTTTCTTCGGCAAAATAATCTGATTTTAGCTTTTTTAAGCATTTTAAAATGACCTGTTTTTTAACCCATTAAGCGTGCATAATTATGCAGATAAGCTTAAAAATATTATCTACGAGTTCAGGTTTTTGCTTTATTTTGTGGTTAACATCTTAAAAAGACATTTTACAAGGGCAACATGTTCATTAACATCATTTAATATACTCTTCCCGATCTTGTATTGCATGAAACAATTATTCAGCTGTCATTAACCTTTTTTTGTGCGGTGGATGCGTTCCGCCGAAAATCGCACAAAAAAGCTATTAGGTTGTCCCATAAGTTTCTTTCGCAAATGAACACAGATCTAATCATAGCCATGGTTGAAGAAAACCCGCGATAAACTGTTCGCGAAATAGCTAACAAGTTAGAAATTCCACGAACATCCGTTCATAATCATCTGACCAAATTGGTTTACATCAATCGTTCAGATGTGTGGCTTTCTCATGAACTGACTGACTCAAATAAGCTTCAGCGTATTTCAACATGCGATCTTTGTCTCCAACGACATAATAGCCGACCTTTTTTAAAGAGACTTATCACTGGAGATGAAAGTTGGATACTCTATGAGAATAGAGTATCCAACTTGGAGCTAAACCTGGCCTACATCCAAAAAAGTTTTGCTATGCATTTGGTGGGACTGGAAGGGGGTAGTTTATTATGAGCTACTTCATCAAGGTGAAACGATCAATTCAACAAAATATTCTTTCCAACTAGACAATATAAAGGATGCAATTGCCAGAAAACGGCCAGATTTAGCGAACAAACGAGGTGTTGTTTTTCATCATGATAACACCAGGCCTCATGTATCTTTGATCGTCAGAAATAAATTATTATCATTTGACTGGGATGTTTTATCTCATCCACCACAGTCTCCAAACATTGCCCCTTCAGATTATTATTTATTTATTTCATTGAAAAATTATTTATGTGGTAAAAATTTTAATTCAAAAAATGATATAAAAATGTACCTTGATCAATATTTTGCCAACAAACCTGGGAAATTTTAGCAAGAAGGCATTATGAGGCTTCCGGAGAGATGGAGAAAGCTAATAGAATAGAATGGATAATATATTATTCAATAAATTTTGATGTTATACAAATTATTGTTTATTTTTTTCTTAATATGAAAACGAAAGAAACTTATGGGATATCCTAATAATAAAAAAAAAACAGGAAAACAAGAAAACAATTAAAAATAACATTTTTGGTAACATTTAAAGGACGTCTTGTATCATTGATAAAATTTTAAGGATTTCTGAGATCTGGCATCTCAAATGCCAAACATCTACTAGAGAAATACTAATTATTTTAATTATAAACTATCATCGCTGTATGATAATTTTCGTTGCGATTTTTGATATGACTCAAAATCGCTCACTTTTTCGGAAGAAATTATAAACCTAGTATCAATGTCATCATTGTTCTGTGTAGATTTTTTCTTTCCAACAATATAATTCATAATGAATAAAGATGTCACTATATCCCTTAACTCAAAAAAATCACAAAATGGCGACCATTGACGCAAATTAACTTATCACGTCATTTACTTTTAAAATTTGTTAAGCGTATGCTCTACGATATTGTATCTTAAGCGGTTGAAAAGTGTGTCAATACTTGTTTAATTCAAACAGAGATGATACCGGGAAATTCTTAGGAATAAAGGACAGTACAAAAATTGTTCTTACATTCGTTGGTATGGATATTTAATTTATTTAAGGAAAATGTTGAAAATATTTGTTTGAAAGTATTTACATTGAAACCTCTGCTAACCACTTACAAATGTTCAAAAGATTGTACCCGAGCAATAACTTTAAATGCTAACGCAGTTATATTTAGTAGAATGTGGGGTAATACCATGTATACGCTGGTAATTAATTAAGAAACAGGAGCAGTCGTGTTTTTCTGGAGCAGTGGAGCGACGAACCCCCCTCGTCCACGGGAAGTGAAGACACGTGTTTGCTGGTTGCCGTGCTTTCAGGTTGAAATGTGCACGTGTCAAAATATGCAGAAGTAATAAATGTTTCATGAGGACAAGACAGGCGGAAGCCCTAATTGACGAGTGCCAATGTTTTGTCATTCTGGCCGGCGTGTGTCTCAACCTTCCTGGAACGGCGTCAGTCTAGGTCAAGCGCTTTAATGGGGTACTTATAGACCCCTAGTGATACAAAGCGCCAACTAAACCCACAATCTCGACGATTAATCAACATTTCTTCATTTGAATCACCAGCTAATGCCACTTCTGAGAAACCTACTTCATCCTTTGAATGCGCCTTTCTATCATTGCTAATTATGCAGGTGATCATTATACAAGTCAGATTTCTTGGTAATTTTTGTACTATGAAATAAGCTCAATTTTCACTCCACCCCTAATATGAATGAACACTTTACCGCTTCCCGGCAACGGGACAATGATTTGAATAGCACAAGGGTTGAACAGCAAACATTCGATTGTTCGCCATTCAAACATTAACGGTTTTGGGCTTAAATACTCTTCAAGGAGCCTATGAAGTCTAGTTAGCGCCCTTTAGGGGGCAGCCCGATAATAAGGTCCTGCGGTGCTCGGGATAAAAGAATCCTCGAAAAAATGGCAGTCTACTGTTTCTTTCGGGTATGAGGTGGTTTTTTACTCAGTTTTTTGGAAGCACTCTCAGAGAAGTTTTTTGTGCATCCAATTGAAGGAGGGTTTTTTTTGTGGAATGAGATTTTTGGGGTTGAACGAAAAAAACAAGGGTGGCGGCGTATAATGGCAATTTTCATATGCACAGTTTTTGTTGTTCCGGCTTATAGCTTTTTTATCTAACTAATTATTATTCCTATTTAAAAATAGGACGCAGTTTATAATAGGGAATTTATGTATGCAAATGCAACCCTAATTTTTGGATCGCTGAAAAGATATTCTAATGCTTGATAATCAAATATACCATTGAAATAACACACAAAAATCATTAGACTTTTGCATTCAAAATTCTTCATTCTCTTAATTTTTATGCTACTGATGAAATTATAACTTAATTTATTTAATATAACGCCAATTTGCTATAATTTTACTTATGACAACAAATTTATTATAGATATTATATTACTATTATATGTCATTCGGGCAGAAAAAAGACTTACATGAATCTTACAAGAATTTATCTTACTGATACTGCCTCTGTGAGATCTTATGAATAATTTAGATTTACTCGACTTTTTCATTGTTTAATTTTTAGTACATATGTTGAATAGAATATTAATGTAATTTATCAAATAAACTTCATGATCTCTATAGGTAGTCCAGCAGTTAAGTGGTTGGATTCGTTGCTCAATCATCTTGGATTCAAATCTACAGGAGGCGTGCTTGGCAACCACATTTTTAAAAACATACATAAGCCATGAAAACCTATTTAAAAATGGTTGGTTAAAGGTCCCATAAAAGGGATTGCAAAAAGCCATTTAAAAAAAATATTAAATAAATATCGAGATACATAAATAATCGATAAAACCGTTATTTTTTAATATAATATTGTAACGTTGAGACGGGGCGCTCTCGAGGGCAGAGTCCCCGGGTGGCTCCCCACCTTCCACATGCCCGTTAGGATGGCCGCGCTAGCGTACGGGTCCGTTCTTCTATCGGGCCGTAATGTTGCTGGACGAATGGATGGGAATAAAAGGGCGAATAGAAATATTTTGTTCTCTAAATAACTATTTATTTAATACGAGAGAGAGAAAGAGAGATCTGGCTGCAGGAGGGACGACCTCCCGCAGCCAAGGCTAACCGACGACTCTCCCCGACTCCCACCTCCTGCGCATCACTCCCCAATCGGCAACGATACACGTGGTCGGTATGCAGGTGCAATGTCTCCGCAGGGCCACAAGAGATGGCGCTGTTAAAATAACATATTGCATCTGAAGAGAGATGGAAGATTAAATGTGCTCAGACTAACAGCGCTATGCGTGAGGATGTTGAATCGACCATGCTACAAGTATTGCGGGAAAGCCCTGCAACTATAGGTTCGGTTCATTTTTGTATTGATATATGTTGAATTAATTATTCTTGTGCAGAATTTATTTATCTTATAATACTGTAGTCTGTGCTCTTTGTTCATCCCTTAAAATCAATACCTATATTGTTATACATCCAAATTCCAGATTTAATCCTAAGTAATTATTATGTATTTTATTTAGCTTATCTTTTCTTATATATTTACTATGTACCCAGTCTGGGTCTTCCAAATTTAAATTTGTTTCTTAGTGTTATAGACTTCAATCTGGGACTCCAAAACTTCCAGCCAATATCTTATCTTCAATGTCGTTTATATCAGCGCTTCTTAAATTTATGTAGTCCGCGGACCTCTTCTGGACCAATTTTTTTTCGCGGACCCCCTCTTGAACAATTTGTTTATTTAGCGGCCCTTATCTCAACATTTTACGTCGTTCTTAAAACTTAATTGTTCAAACAAACAAACATACATTTCTTGGTCAAATTAATCAAAATATATTTTCTTATAATGTTTTCTGTAAATAATTCCACATAAATATCTTGTTCAAATGTAGATAAACCCTTTTATTTTTATCGCGGACTCCAGTTTAAAAACCGCTGGTCTACATGATAACTCTAAAATAAATTGCACTAAAACAAGGCAAATTTATCAGCAAGATTTCCAAATAGATTTTCGACGCTTCATTGGCCTGTAAATTGAATGTCATTGGGAAATTGAATTTAAAATGCAACAGATTTTTTTAAAATAAGATTTAAAAAATTCAAAAGATGATTTAAAATTATGTTTGGTTCAAATTTTTCATCACGTGTCTCACACGATATTGTAGATAAAGCGGTTAAAAATCATTTTTTTAAATTTGATTTTGGGCATTGCAGAGAATATAGTTTTACTAGATAAATAGATAATTAGATTAAAAAAATATTATTTTTAAATATATTTATTTGATCTCATACAAGAGTCGAGCGAATAACATTACTTTAATATAATTTACTAAAAATAGATCATTAACATGAATCAATGTTTATAAATAATAATCAAAAAACAGATAACATGATATTTACAAATATTTCATGGTTTTTGTATAATTTATGTCGTGATTCATCTCATGGAAAGATCTCATAGAGATCCTTCCGTGGAAGGAATCGATTTAATAGTTTCGTTTTAATATTTTTGATATACTTAAAAATTAAGGCACTGGCACATTGTCACATCAAATAATTAACCCGTCAGTGGTCGCGGTACAAAATTAATAGTGCGACCACTGCTGGGTTAAATAATTTAGATTAAACATATTCATAAGCAATGAAAGCCTTATATATATAAAGATTTTGTTATTTACAAAGATCCACTAGCTTAAAATTAGCATAGAAAAATATTTTTTATGTGGCATTATTTTTGTACAAATTTTCTAAATATTTATTTTCGATGTTTATCCACGTCTTCCTGTCCGATGTTGTGATTGGTCCATAAGGTCAGGGATGACACGTTGAAATTTTCGCTAAATCCTCCGCGTGGAATGTCTGAAACAACAACAACAAAGATGCTTAGTTTGGCTTACTCACAAATTGAAATGAGGATAGTCATCCTGATGTGCATTCGTTTTTATGATCTGGATGGATTAATTCATAAGGATGGATGGAGGCTTGATTGGAGTCATTGTCTTTTAGTAACGAGCTCATTAGTTGTCGGCTCGTTGAACCAGATCATATCTTGGGTTTTATTACAACTGCGTTAAAAGCGAATTGCTTCTTCTCAAAGAAAAGGCAATTAAAGAAGTGCTCCAACACTTGGCCTTTTAATTATGGCACGTGAATCAGCTCTACTGTGCTTAACGACGATAATTCATAATCGGACGACCAACAATTAAAATATTTAAAAAATCGATATTTTGTGAATAAATCATGCAATAAGATCGTATAGAATGATTGGAGAAAAAAATATTTTTAGTCAATATTATCTGATTGCCATATTCGAAATGCGATCACAGATCACCAGATGACGCTCGAGGATATCACGCATGTTTATGTTTACGCATCACAAGAGAAGTCACTCAAATATGCATCGGTAACAAGATATGTGCATAGGAATGTGGGATAGGACAAGATGTGTTAATGAATCGTCTGGGATGCACTTGGTCTCTAAGGCCCTTAGGGTCACAATTTCCTGTCCACTCTCCACTTCATTCTGATGCTTTTGACATTTGTACCAAGTAGGGTGAACATGCTTTCTTATAAAATGATTAAGTCAATTAAAAAGTTCATCCATTCATCCGGTTGAGGCGACGACATTCATAAAATTGATTAACGGATGGTTTTATTGCTTTATTTCGGACGACCCAATTGGCAATTTATATCCAGCTCCTTAATAAAAAGATATTTTAAAGGAGTTTTATTTGATTCCCCATTAAGCATCATCATATTGGGCGCGTTTATGTAGTACACATGGCTCTCCAATTCGCTTTCGCCAATCATTTGCAAAATGTTTTCCTTACAACATACGCCGGTATGATTATTTCATTCAACTTATATTATTACAATATCTATTTCATAATTAGTATAACAAGGACCCAAAAAAAAACGATAATTAGAGAGTGCGATATCCGATAAATAAAGTGAATGGGTTGAAGCTCTCAAACTAAGCTCCATTCAACGTTCTTGTGCTAAATTTACAGAATAAGGCATAATCTCTTCTTGATGAAGTATTATATGACTTAACCCTTGAGGCTTGAGTAGTGAGCTAATTTACAATAAAATCATCATAAACATAGATGCTATATTTATATGCCCGCCACTTATCATCCGTATAAATTTACTTATCTGTCAGGACCGTCGCAACGTGTATGGAGTTTGTACATAAATAGACAAACACTGTCGATAGCACACAATATTCGGTCATTTATTTGCTTAAACATAAGCAATACGCTTGAAATACTGATGAAATCGATTTATTATATCATTCACATATCATTATTAGTTGATAAATTTGGGTTAACGATTTATACAATCGTACGATGTACGCAAGATACTCTCTCCATCTCTTTCTTTCATTCACAACCTTTTCTTTATTAATGTTAGGAATATTTACCTTATCCAAGGAATGTTATGGTTTTGTACTAAATTCTCATAACAAGTCACGATTCGAAAAGATATTCACAAATTGTTTTTGTGCGATTTACGACTATACTTGAGTGACCCGAATTTATTCCTTTTTTGAATTATAGGATAAAGCCTAGTTGACAATTCACTAATTGTTTTAGGAGGATTTGATTTTACTGATGGAGATAGTATATCATCATTATATTTATGAATCCTTTCCTTCTAAGAATATCCTGGAGATTGCCATCGTCATTTCGGTTGCTTTGTACGTGTTTCGTGAACCATGCCTCGATGCAAGCTTATTGTAAAAGTTGAGTTTCGTTATGTTGATTTTTGATTCCTCAACTGATCTTCAGCTGATCGAAAAAATGAAAAAATACGACTAACAGTCGACGAACAAGCCATGAAATTGATTATTCATGATTCATCTTCCAAAGGGATGATGATGACAAGTTTTATTTAATTTAAAAGAAATAAAACTGAAACCACGGAAATACTGAATAAATGAAGAACAGAAGAAGATTTTCATATATTGTTAATATATAATATAAGTAATTGAATCAAAAATTACAACAAAAAATTACGTTACAATAATTATTTAGTTAGGACTAGGATTTATAATTGAGATACAAAGTCCTGGAATTGTACCACCAAATTAAAATAGTAATAGGATGCATTGGATATTAATGACTAGATTAAAATGTTATTGGATGCGGTTAAAGCAACATTGACAAAAAATGCCTCCATGACAAAGGTAACAACCAGTTTTTCTATTTAAAATGACCTATAATTTGAAAATGTTAATTTTTTTCTTCATACATGATGGTCACCGCGTCCTTCGTATCGTCATAATTAACTCAACAGTAGTATGAACAGTGGCAGGCTTAGAAAATATCCATGACAAAACACTTGACCTTTCATTCACATGTCTTCATTTTTTTTTACTTAAAAGGTGATGATTTATTGACTTTGTAAGCGATATGTTCGCAAAATGTACGCTCGAACGATAACTACCTTATTAAGGATGTAAATATTTTTATTCTTGTAATTTATTGCCGTAATATATCTCTCTGCGAATATTCAGAGACGATTTTTTGTATTATCTTTGGACACCCCGGGCGTCAAATTTATCAATTAAAATGATTCGGAATTCGCATTGGCTGTGATCGTTGATCAAATCAAAGCAGATATTTGACAGGCGAACTTTAAAAATGCCATGAAAAATATATTTAAGCTGAACCGGAATGTAAATAAATATTAAGTATGTAAAAGCGGATTAAAAGAAACGGAAGTACCATATGACATAAGAAGTGTCCTTTACCCTCGAGGTCCTTGCGCAACATGTGGCGTTTGATGCATATATTTTATTCATTTGCCATATGGAGGTTGTAACTTGCTATTGTCATCAACTGTTGCATTTCACTAATGCGGTTTCCAAAACTTTATTTTTGAGCCCTCATCCCCCAGAGGAAAGTTGTATGAAATTTATAAAAATGATGCTAAATATATTTTTGAAAGTATGGGCAAAATATTTAATTAAGAATCCTAATCTAAATATTGCTGTGATTTAAATTGCAGTAACTATTGAAGGTTGTGGTTGAAACATAGTTTCCAAAGTAGCAATTTTAAGCATTGATATATATATTGTTCAACATACTTAATGGAAATGTTTCATCTTTCAGATTAAGGCACTGCAAATAGCGCAGTGCCAATATTCATAGATGCATATTATTTCTGCCATACGAATATTTTAAAGCGGAAATAATTTCTAATTGAATATTTTTAAGCCATACTTTAATATAAAATGAATATTTTATTAGCGTAGTACAGGAATGAGTACGAAACTTGGTGGGCGTAGTCGTTTCTGCGCCCCGTTGAACCTACACGTGTCCAATACACGTGACACCAATTAACCGCCCATCTTACAAGCCCACTGAATATGATATTTGGCACTAAAAGGCGGGGATTTCAACCCAAGAAAGTTGATATCCGAGGAAGCCTTATTATAATTTAAATTCGTGTAATAAGATGCGCCACTTTTTGCTCCTGCAACTTGTCCAGCAGCACAAACGAGCATGCGGTGAAGTTTTTCGACTCGCTCCCAAGAGAGGGTTGCATCGTTTCCACTATGATTAATATGACCATCGTTTATTGTATCAATAATTCATTTAGTGTCGTTTATCAAAATATTTTAATCCGCATGTCATTTTTCGCATGGAGTAACTTTTATTCCTGACGGAATGACGTCGGGAGATTCCATCGCTTTATATGACTCGGGTTTTTATGCGTGTCTAATTAAAAATTACAAAATTCCTGCTAAGATTTTATTAATAGTGCAGTTTGGCAAGTTTTATTGTGTGGTTTCAGTCCACAATTATCTCATTCTGGTTCGTTCCAATGCAACCTTTAAAGGAGTATTTTTTGTTCATCAGCTTCCCATATGGTTTGCGCCAACTTTAGTGTAACATTATTGTATACTGAGCGTAGTTACGTTGTCCACATTAAAATCATATTTGAAATTTAATAGTTATTACTTTTCAATTTTGATGAAGTAGTTAATTCCTTAACTATATTTATATTACTAAAAATCCATTTGACTAAGTGTCAAACAATTAAATTCGGATTTTTTCTTATATAAGATTCAAATTAAAATTCAGATTGTAAAAAATAAATCAATGTATAAACATATTTCTTAAATATTATCCGATAATTAGCATTTAAAATTAATGATAATTTCACTACTGTATATATGAAAAAACGTGGTATTAGAACCTTAACCTTTTGAGTAGTGAGCTAATTTAAAATCTTCTTAGATGCTATATTTGCTTGTCCGTTACTTATCATCCGTACAAATTCACTTATTTGTATTCATACCCAAAAAAGACCGCAGCAGCGCGTATGAAGCTTATATTTAACACTACCGTTGCCCAACGTAAATCGCTCACAAATTTCTCACAGGTCCCAAATTCAATAGTCGGAGCGTAAACAAAAGTAATTTGACACAGAAAATTCGTAAATAGAATAAGCTTCGAGGTCGATCTCGAATGATATTTAGACAGTTGTCATCTGGAAGACATTACAGAAAAACGTTCGTAAAGTTAACACCAAAAAAGCGCATATCTAGTAGATGCAGTGACGAACGAATTAAATAAATAAACACTGTCGAACGCATAACATATTCGATCATTTCTTCAAGTACACATAAACAATACACTTGAAATCGATTCATTATATCATTCACACATCATTATTAGTCGATGAATTTGGGTTAACGATCTATACAATCGTGCGATGTACGCAGGAAGCTCTCCGTCTCTGTCTCTCATGCACAGTTACCGAACTGCGCTACGTTTTATCCGTCTCTGTCTTTAACGTACAAGAGTGCTCTTTCTGAATCACTGGAATTCGCTCGCAAATACGCGATCATCCTACCATACAGTATCAAAAATATAGTAAAAATAAATAATTAGTTAGATGCTTGCATTGAGTGCTGAAATCTGCCCTTGAACAGATAAGAATGAATGTGCAAATTTTGCCGGAGTCAGATATTTGTTTGATTGAATCGATTAATTTTGCTCTTACGTGCCTTAATTAACTGGACTATAATTATGTATACTTTAAAAAAATACACGATTAAATTGTGCCTTAATGTATCAACTGACGGCAACCGAGGTAGAAAATGGAAGTACGCCGTGAGTAATATCGTGAGAAGACTACCCTATTAGGGCAGACGCCGTCTGTTGCGATGGGAACAGAAATCTTTTTAAGTGCTCCCGTGAGAGACAATGGGTCAACACTGCTTGAACTACATTTGGTTTACATTGAAACTTAAGTAGGACAAGAAGGTACGCGGATTTTCCATTTGGTAAATTTACGACATCAGGAAGGAAGACGCAGCATGATTTGTGGACTTCCTCTCTGGATATATGAACGGGAGAAATTTGAGCTAAACTATTAGAATTTTCGGCTTTGATAGCGAATTTAACCGGCTAAATATAATATTTTGAATTGCCATGTCTTCTCGGGGGTAGAGGTAATCAAGATCAAGCAGGTAGTTAATATATATTCTATAAGACAAATGTATTTAGATGAAGTTAATCCATCGATAATTTCAATCAGCGAATCGTCATTAGAAAACAAAGACCCATGCAGATCATGATTTGGATCAAAGCCTGTGAATTAATCAACAAATATATGAAAAATACATTCAAATAGTGATCACAATTTGCTTTCATACTCCAAGTAGAGAAATTCAAGTCAATTTCATCTTTGACTTTTACACATATTCCAAAAGAAATTAAGTAACATTCCACAACCTACTGTATCTAAATCAGCATCTGATAAGATAAAAAAACACTATTAATTTCGTTTGTATCATTCGAATTCTCTGTCTGAATGCCAGATGTGGGGCGCGTCCATCGGACCTTTCAGTCCATCAGGCATTATTCTTACATGGTATGCTTCATGCTTATGTGCCTACCATAATGGGAGTCTGCTCCTGGGCCTAGGGACCATATGGGACCCTCAGACTTTAATAGCGACAACATAAGTGCACCCCTTAAGAGTGTGCTGCAACAGTTGTGCCATGAAAAACTTGGGTCATATGCCAAAGGAGAGGATTCCATATAATACTCGTTTATGCGCTTTAATCCTCTTATTCGAACCAATTTAACTATAGGAAGTAATATATTAAGTCTCCTTAGTATGCATTACAGTAAAAAAAATGGAAGAAAAATACATTTACAAAATCAGAGCATCTTATCTGATTATGGAATCTGACGTAAAGATGTACTAATGACTTTTTTACTTCCAAACGGATCGTTCGTCATTGATCTCCAATAAGTCGTTGAAGAATTCCTGTCCATTGTATAGGATCCAAATGATATATTTTAACGTATGAATATAAACTAGATGGTTATTCAATAGTCAAAATATAATTATTAAGACGTCTTCGTAATTGCATGGAGAGCAAATCCGATTTTGTCCATCGAATGATGAACCACGCCCAAATGCCATCGTCCATGTAATTCCTTCGATCTTTCCGCCTCGTCTTATTATTCATACAACATCCACAAACGTAAGCCCTCATCGAATGACTTTGAATAGAATTAATGTGTTATTATGTATTGATGAGCTTCATACATCCCCGAAATGCTGTGAAGGTTCGTGTTACAAGAGCAGCGAGCTCTTTTCTTTGCCATCCAGCTGACGAGCTTTTGACTTTGTTCGGCTTCTGTACAATCCCTCATCGACTTAATGAGATGGTCCTATTTGCAATATGGCAATTATTCCATATGGCTATAATTCGACGAATCTTATGAATGAAAAAATGTATAAATACGAAATGGCACACTTGATGGGACATATGGACAACGATTCATTCAATTTCCTGAGAGTTGATCCTAAAATTTACGCATATCAATTTATCAAATATATTCATAACATCATGTTATTTGAACACTGTATAAACCTTTCCTTCACGATGATGTATTTACTACAACTCGATTCCAATAAAGGGAATATCGATATGAAATATAATAGATATGGAGTTCAACAATTTCAGAATTTCATATGGTGTTCTATAGAATTCTAGCGATTCTAAAAGAGCATCCTTACACGTTGAGCTCGGAGAGTGACAGAGACGGAGAGAGTATCGACTAATTATGAACCAAACCCAGATGAATCGATTTTAAGTGAACGAATATTGAGTGAATGAGAGTGTTTATTTATTTATATACAAGCTTCATACACGCTGCGGCGATCCTGATAGATAAGTGATTTTCTACGGACGATAAGTGGCAAACATACGAATATAGCATCTAAATTTATGATGATTTCAAATTACAATTAATTTGTCAAATTGCATTTTACACAGTCACAAATAAATTTGTCCAAATATTTTATTTAGCATAAATTTTGTGGCAATAAATTAAATTTACAAAGTTAGTACAATCTGTCATGGAAGTCATAACATTGAACTATATAAGGCTTATAAAATATATTTTTGAATTTTGAAAAATTCTTTCAAGCGGAGTTTCATCCAATATTTTAGTAGATAAGTATGATTTTACTCCAGCCTAATATCTTTCATTTTCAACCCATAAATGTCAACATTTTAAAATTACCCATATGTATGTAGATTGGAAACATCAAGTGCCTTTTCACCATTATGCACTTGCTGCCGAATGAAGTTTGAAGAGGCTTAAATTCAAATGCGATAGTAACAAGTGTGCCAGCATAAATCTGCTACAGCCATACGGGAACAGTTTGCATAGATCCTTGAAGTGCATTCATTATTATGCACCATTATTGATAAGATGACTTGCGGCAATTATGCAGCGTCTCTGAAGTGCTGCCTTGCATTGGAGACCCATAAATTACTTCAATGGCACACAAGTATTAATTTTAAAGCCTCCCCTTACCTAAAAGATTTTATGTCCTCGCCGACATAAAAATAAACGATCGCATCATATGCATCCGAACAATTGCAATAAGAATGACGACTTCATATTTTTTATGTTCGGGGAGCTTATAAAGTTCTTTTGGGCGATTTAATTCGATCATAATAAATCGCTCTGATATTTACCGAAACGCCTACATTTCACAGAATGGGCGATATGCATTTGAATGGGAAGAGTCGACGCAAGATGCGCCCCTGTGTCAAAATATTATGAATGGGCGTTGGCATTAGCGTATTAAGACATAAAAAGTTTATAGCTGTCGTTTTCATTGTATCGTAGTTGCTAAGTCACTATCAAAAAATTGGGCAGGTGCTTTGAACCCCCTAAATCACCCAAAAGAGGACATCAACGATCCGAGGAATATTTGGGACTTTGAAAGTTATAAAATGGGAGTTTAAATCAGAATAAAATTATAAATAATTTTTGAAAAATATTTTGAACTCAATATGATTATGGAATATAAATAAACATTTTCAAATGAGGTGTATTTAGCGACCACATTTTAAATTTATATGTAACCAATGAACACCGTGTTGAATACTTGTGTCTTTCTTACCAAAACAAACGCCAGAGTTCATGTCTCAATTACCATGGTTCTCAAAACAACCGGACAATGGAGTATAAGAAAGCTTATTATACGAGGCAGATTTTTGAAGATTGGTTCAAAAAGAAATGGATTCCAGAGGTGCAAGATTTTTAAAAAATAAGGGATTGCTACAGAAAGCAGTGCTATTATTAAATAATGCTCCTTCTCATCCGAACAAAAGTATATTGAAAATAAGTGATGGTCTTATGTTTGCAATTTATTTCTCCCCTAATATGAGACTTTGGACCCTGTTCATAAACCAAGGCGTTATAGCATCAATGAAACGTCTTTATCGTCATAGTTTTCTGAAAACTTTTACTGAGCAAGATGACAGCTTGATCAATTTCTGGGGAAAAAAGACGATATTGGATGCTATACTTAGTATAACACAATCATGGTCAAAAATAAATCCATAAGCACTGGAAAAAAATCTTCCTGGCATGGAAAAAGATAAATGCATTCTAAAAAGAATGAAGCAATTGATATTTTTGAAATACAGTCAACCCTTCTATAGCATCGAGATAGGGACCATGCCATATCAAATTAGGCACCTATTGTTTCTATTGTGTTTCAAGAGGAAGAAAATAAGAGTGACACAACAAGTGAAGAAGATACCATTGGTTACATTATAAAACGGCGTTGAATTGTGTTGAAATATTGCTAGATTACAAAGAGGATTTGAATATAATTTCATAATATTAAATTATATTCGAAATCGAGTAGAAATTTAATATTATGATTATACGTGTTTTCCAATTATCCGCCCCATTCCGCTCAAGCATTAGCCCGGATAATCGAGAGTCTACTGTATTTAGCATATATCAAATTCTACACATTATTTATTCGCTCTAATATTAAACGCTACCACTAATAGTTGCATTCCCTTACAATTTTGATCAACAAGTTTTTCTTGAAAAGAAGTTTGAGTCATTCATAAGTTAAATTCTATAGAATTGATAAAGATTAATTCATCAATCAAAAATCAATTTTCAGATTGATAAAGAGTTGTTTACACCGTCGATTCCTGAAACTTTTTCATTAGTAGCATCAGTAGCATTTATGACCGATATTTTGCATAAAACACTGTGTATTTCATTTGATTAATTAGAGACTATGAAGCATAGATAAAATTAAATTTGTGTGCATGAACAAATATTGATATGGTGTAAAGTTGAGCGAACCTGATATAATATGGGAATGAATAGGCTGTAATAGGTCTTGTGTGAGGACATCAATGCATGTTCTAATATTCCAACGTCATTTATGAATGAAATTCTAACAGCCTGGACTTAATATATGACTCAATGGCTTAATAATACTAGAGGATATTAAATAAAGTTAGTGGAGATATTTACATGTTATTTACCCCTTAAAAAGAAGATCGTCCTCTTTTTTTTTCAAATGATGTATGTAAATATAATTTTCATCGACCCCCACAATATAATATATGTGATATTTGTGCAAAGTAATGAGCATTTGATAAAGTCATAATATCTTCATCGGAGAATGTAAACAAATTTGATGATGGCATTCAGAAATTTTACGACAAAATGAGGACCGTGCGTATGAGGATTCTGCATTTTAAGGATCGTTCAAGTCGTCTCCCCTTATTCAAATAAGGTAGCTTGATTTTTATGCCCAGCAGAAGACATACCTCTGACGGCGTTAAAAGTAATTTAATTCAAACCTTAACGTTGCGTAATATTTTTAATACTATCGCTGCGAGTAAGAGAACGTCCTTAAATTTCTGCATAACGAGCGGTATTCGTAAATTTATGAAAGCAGCATGAAAGCAGATACCGATGACTTTCATGCCCAATAAAAAAGGATCAAATGACAACCCGAAATGCAATAATTTTGGATATTTTATTATGTGGATTTTTAGCTCGTGACAGCGTGTGCTACCTCGTCCATTCCAGGTAAGGATACCGTTTGTGTATAAAGAAAAAAGCTCCGAGAATAATACAAACGTATTGAATTTTTTCTTATAGAATTATGAATGGGGTTGAAATTATTATATGAAATATCAACTTCAATTATGATGTTGAAATTCCCAAAAAAAAAAAAAAAAATAACATGGACCCATAGAATGATTTTTTTTAATGATTCCTTTGGATTCGCAAGTCGAAGATATGCATTTATTTCTGATATAAACATATGTATTATATTATACAAGTATTCTTTTAAATCATTACTTTTTGAGTGATAAATTAGGCGTAGTAAATATTCATATATCATTATTACACCCTTATTACAATTAATCAATCTCATCAGATTTTTTACGCATATTAATATGAGATGGACTTTTACAAGGATTGCCCATAAAATCAAAGGTATGTCGTTTTCAACGAGCTCTTTTTTAATCTCCCTAACATATTTTATCGATGCGGACCTAAATTATCCCCATGCCACCCAAAGGAGATCGTCTCGAATGGCATTTATTAATTTTCTGCAGATTATCAAGCGATACCATAAAGTGAGAACCTCGGCTCATCCCTGAGGAGGAAGGACGATGTCCAAGATGTGTACTTAATTAAGCAGCCAATATCCTTATCAGCAGGTGTAAATTGCAGTTCAGAATGTTGAATCAAATTCCACAAATTGCATATTCAGTCGAAATCGTCGTCGGCGTGTTTGAAGCGCCACGAACCATTTGGAAAGAAGATATCTTTGCTGAATTGAGCCATATTGATAAAGAAGTTTTTTTTATATCATATTAAATATATTTTTAATAAGGACTTAAACAGATTGAAAGTTTTCTATCTAAGCAATTTCCATTGGGGATTTTGCATTATTTAAATTATGATTGTTTCAAATGATATTCTATTTATTATTGTAAATCAATCGTTTTTAGCTGTCAATATTTATTGTATTTAAATCCAGGAAATCAGGACAAATCTTTTCCTTCTAATATCCCAAATTTATATCTAAATTTCAAATAAACCAAGATCACAAATGCCAGATCATATCGTAATGAATTTGCTCCCTTTTCTCACCGTGAGCCATAATTAAATGTGCATAACTAATTTGAATGCATCTGCACCGACATTTAGGCTTCTAATTTATTCACAATAAAACGGTCCTTGCTTCCTGCATAATTTATCATATTTAAGTGCATAAAAAAATTCTTCAATAGTAATGAAATGGCTTTACAACTAGTTTAAAATCGAGTCGCACCTTCTAATATAACGTTTTTACCCCCATACTCTAAACGTCACAAACCGATCTATTTATCAACGCTGCGATTTTAAATTGAGTTTTTCATATAAAAATAGTCCGAAAATAAGATAAAAGTTATCTCAAAATTAAATACACATGTTTAAGGAAATCATGTTTTTAAAAATCTTAAAATATTTGATTCATTTGCTTCCGATATTGACGTAATTTCATCAAGCTTAGGCGTTTTTTCAGCGCCAAAAGATCGTTGCATGTTGAAAATCCTTAAAGGATTAATCATTGGAGCGTAAAAGTGCATTATCATTCGGCATTGATAACGTATAAATAATTACCATACGAATGAAATATTTTAATATGCTAATATCGATTTTTAAATGCAGATCGGGAGCATTTGAATTTGAAAGCAGGGATTCTTTTGTGAAATTTTGCATCGCTCGAATTAAAATGGGAATGATTCATCGCTCCTATGGTAAGAAGGATTGCATACATTATCATTGTGTCCTTGGCTTTTGCATAATCAATAATAAGGACATTTTTCTTGGGACTGGGATAAATTGTTGGTCGAATTTACGAATTACTCACTTGCAAAAATCGTTTGTAAAATGGAACGTTGCGACTCAAAAGCACAGTTCAATTTTCAATTGAACTCTTTTTGGGGACCATGGTTTAATTTTTATTCAAACTAGATGATATTTATTAGATTTTTTTGATATGCAATATAAATCTATATCAATGAATCATAATTCATCTCTGATCCGAAGCACATGGATTCATTGAGCTCCAATTGATATAAGAAGTGATCTTGTTATATATTATATAGAAAAGATAAATTATATAAAAAGAAATCATATATAATGCTGATATACAAGTCGAATGTGTGATTTGTTGGTCTAAATAAATTAGTTAAAGTTAAAAATGCATTGTATTCACCCCACTTGCAATGATCCCCAATTGGGTCATTCTTTACAATATTATTCAAATATCTCAAAATATCCAATATTCAATTATGGTGATAGTATTTCCGTATTTGCATAACGAAATGTAGGCTTTTATTATGGAAATAAATTTTAAAATGATTATTTATATCGTTCGGATTTGGTGTATTTGCCAAGCCGTGGCTTTCAATGAGGGGTTAAAATTATCGTGGGAATTACATACAAAATCCACGTTTACCAGAAGTCAAAGGAAGTGCATGTTTACTAGTAATTAATCGGAAAAAAATTAAAGCACTGGTTAGACCGGGTATCGACCTATTTTAATATTTGGAAAAGGACACGGGGTAAGCGATTATTTATTTGGCCGCTACCATGGATTGGGGTGGGTCCTTTGTAGTCGGGCCGAAGGTATATCGGCCCGAAGGTCTTTCCCACGAGATCTTCGCGACAGACAATGGGTCTATCCTGGAGACGTCGAAGAAGTGAAAACTGAACATGCGGACAAAAAAAGGTGAACAAAAAGTTTACGTCACCGATCCATAATACCTATACACCCGGTTGCACTAAACGCGCAAGGATATTCAGGAATACACATTGTGCATTGTCTGGACGAGGTTCGACCTTCGCTAGGATTTTGATAATGAAACTAATAAGGTCCTTTGTTGTATATCCAACGATGAAACTGGTATAACGGTCTGGGATACGTTGTTCCGTACATTGCGTCGCGCCACATAGATCATCGACATTTCAATGCCATTATGAAATTCATAATAGGAATCGAAAAATGCATTATGGATAAAGGATATATTCAAATTAAAGCATATAAATATTCTAGAATAAGAACAACATTAATGCTAGAATTTTTCATTTTTTACGGCCAAGGGAATTCAAGTGAAGTCAATCAAATTACACATACAAGAAGGATGAATTATCTTTAGATGATACCATCTTGGATGGTGTTCAATAAACTAATATTGATTTAACCCCTTAAAGAGGTAAGACACAGTGTTATGTCCGAAATTCAATGATTCAGAAAGAGCGCTGAGAGAGTATCTTGCGCACATTGTATGTTTGTATAGATCGTTAACCCTAATTTATCGACTAATAATGATTTCAAGAGTATTTTAAGTGTATTGTTTATATTTACTTGAAGAAATTACTGAATATTATGTCTTTTCGATAGTGTTTATTTATTTAAATACAAGCTTTATATACGCTGCGACGGTCCTGACAGATAAGGGCAAATATAGCATCTAAGACTATGAAGATTTAAAATTAGCTCACAACTCAAAAGGTTAATAATACGAACCAGAAGTTAAATATATTGTATTTCTATCGTAAAGTAACCCCATCACATACGATTAAAAATGTTGGTTAACTAGATTTTCAAATATAAAACCGTTAATATTCCAAATTCATTATACCGTAAGGTCGTAGATCATCCCAAATGAAAATCTAAAAAATCCGAATTATGTCGACGGCTTTCATGTGTGCCATTGTGCTACGGTAGCTTTGATTCATAGCCTTATTTTACATGTGAAAACCTTCTGGGTATCTTTGAATATTCCGTCATCCATGTAAACATTCAGAGGATTCTCGATGCTCATCCATATTCTTTAAAGCTTCATTTGTAATCGAATATCCTGGAGAAATATCGTGTTTCAATTGTGCCTTAAGCGTTTGCTCACTGGTCACAACATACAAGAAAAACGATACAGTTGCTTAAATCCGATGACAACTCTGATGTGAATTGGTGTTAAATGACACAAATGAAGGGCGCAATCCAATGTATCAAATTGAGATGTCGAATAATAACGGCTCTTAATAATATATTTGGACTTGCTTCAACAGACAAATGAGTGCCGCATGAATTGATGCTGATCAATTGCTTAGGGTATATTTTTTAAAAATATAATTGGATGATTGCTCATTTTTATTGGTAAATATACAAATAGGGTTGCAATTATGTATGAAATCAAATCAAAAGACATGCGACTAAAATTAAAGGCGTTTAGATATCATTATTTGTAAGATAGCCATTGAAACTGATAGGGTTTATTTGATGATCTTTTTTCAAAATTTTATGACAGTTTAGGGATACGTTTGCATTTTATTGCTTCGTCATCCATTCGATCGAATACTAATGTTTTTCACTCTAACGAAATTCGAAACTACACAATACAAAATAACAGTAGCCTATATAATCTTGTAGCTACGGGGCTATTTTATGCCATCGGGACATAGTGTGGGTTGCTCTTCACAAGGATACAATGTCACATCCTACTTAAATATTTCATGGATGATTCGTCAAGGCGGGCGTCGGTGTGATTTCGGTTTAGCTCATCGATTAATTGAATTATGGGATCGGTAAAAAAAATACAGAAGGGGTTGCAAGATCAAAGATCTAAGGAGGCTGTCAAGATGATTTCGAAATTCAGGGATAAAGAAATCCGTGAAGAAAGCCTTAAAAATATCAGGTAGCCGAAGCAAAAACTCTCAACAATCTGTTGAAGTGAAAACAACTCTTCGATTTTTTTTAATGCCAAATTGATCCTTGCAAATCTCAGCATCAAAAAATAGCGCTTGTTAAGATTTTTTCCATTGTCAAATAAAATTAATTCAAAACAATACACGTCGCTTTGAATGCGCCGATTTATCGGTAGATTTAATTCGCAGAGCGCTTAACGGTCGTTTCTTTTTCAGCCCCCAGCGTGAAAAATTAAAAAAAAATTGCATACGACCGATTTGTTCGGCGAGACATTTCGAATCACAATGCAGTGAGTTCTATGATTCTCAAACTGTGAAGCTGTCAATAAAACTGTGTATCTATTTACATTGGGATATTTGATCAAATAGTCTACAATATAATTTTTTTTCATAAAAACACAACGATCCGGATCCGCGTGTTTTTATAATGTAATTTTTAAAAAGCATAATGCGTGAACTAACTTCTATAACTATTCCGTAATTACGCGAATTTATAGTTAATTTGTAATTTTGCAATAAAGTTGGGTTTTTTTGGAGATAGACAGAGACGGAGATAGTGTTGCACGTTGAGCTTGGAGAGAAACAGAGACAGAAAGAGTATCTTTTATAGATCGTTAACCCAAATTTAACGACTAATAATGATGTAATGAATCGATTTCAAGTGCATTGTTTACGTTTGACTTGAAAAAAATGACCAAATATTGTGTGCTATCGACAGGGTTAATTTATTTATGTACAAGCTTAATACACGCTGCGGCGGCTCTGACAGATAAGTGGATTTGTACGACGATAAATGGACGGACAAGCAAATATAGCATCTATGTTTATGATGATTTTACATAAGCTCACTACAATGTTTGCAATTACAATCTTAGCGATAGATGTGTCATCTGTTATTGAATGTAAATAATTTACATAGGAGATATTTTAGAGATAATTTTATGTGCAGTTATGTTATTTTGGTTGCAGATAATTTATGAATGATTGGTGATGTTAGTTTATTTTTTGTTGCAAATGAGTCGCTCATAGGCTATTGAATTATTTTAATGGTATTAGAATTTACTTTTCAGATCCAAGGAATCATTGTAAATCAGGATCGAAATCATAGTAAAATTTCTGAAAGTAGCTCATTATACCAACACCAAGTTAAGGTTTATCTAATTAATTTAGTTATCATTTCCATGGACACAACAATGAAAATCAATATTTTTGATTTGATATTCCGAAATTATATTATTTTCAAGCGAAAGTTTTGGAAGCTGCATCTCTTAATGCGAATTTTTGTCGGAGTCCTTCCCCTGCATCGACCTTTGTGACTTTATTTTGTATCGAGGGCATATTTTGTTTCTTTCTCTCACAAGGGAAGAAATTCATCCCCCGTCTATTTCTTCGGGCTCTCCAGCCGGAAGAAATCGGAAGAAAGAAACTGGTTTTTTTTGCGAGTCCTTTTCAATTATGGTCGATAGTATAAAGACCGTCTGGCCTGTGATGTTTAACCTCGCATAACCTTGCGGTAGGATAACATAGGATGCTCGAAGATTTTTAAAACGGGTCCTTCGACTTTAAACATCAAAAAAATGAAAAATTGCATTTCAGATTATTGACAGAGATGTGTGATTTTTTAACGGAGCTGTAAACACTTTTTATGCCGAATTCGGTTGTATTTTCTCACGATTGCCTCGTAGAAATTGATGTGACAATTTGACGAAGCATGAAAGGGTCGTGATTAATTACAATGATTCAATAATGGATATTGTCGTTATTTTAAAAATTAAATTTGTGTTCGTTGTTCGCCCTTAGGTTGATTTACATTCGGCGCTCCCAGACTTGTCATATCGAACACCAGATAAACACGTTAATGGCTTACTGCGTTTATGTTGTTCATACAACGGTTCTTGTAGAATGATCGTTAGTTGTACTACATGAAGCAAAACCGGTGCTGGAACCGCTTCCGAAGAATTGCTGGATTGTTACTTCCAAACTGTTTGATATGTGGCAATACAATTGATAACAATACTTACAGCAAACTACGTACAAATGGGTCACAAGTGTACTTCAAGCTGCACAAAAGCGATTATTAACGTATTAGCATTCCAAAACTTCAACACTAAAAGGAAATCATGGAAAAATTCTATATCATTGTGAGTTCTCAGTCGGATGATGGTTCAATGAACAGGCGAATTCTTCGTGTCGCAAAACACGCATATCCGGCCTAAAGTGCACATAATATTCGTTTTGACTTAAGTCCTGACGTAATTCCGATATTGCATTTGATACTGATAATTGAACCGGCGTAAGTCAAACACGAACGCGCCCGACACGCGAGTGTTAAATGAAAAAGAGATGTTCATCTGCGAACGAAGCCAGATTAAATTCTCCGATGAAATTTTCACACATAAATATCAAAGATTGCTTTCGACGTATTGATTTTTTTAAAATTTATTTAACATACCAAAAAAATACACGAAACTGGATTAGATTAATGTAATTCACTTACACTTACAATTTTAATTATTTAAAATATGGTTGTGAAACATAAATAATTAATTCAGTGCCTGAAATGGAAAATCGAAGCTCATCTAAATTGCTTACGGAGTCTATTATTTACTTTGCAGAATTAATGTTATCGATAGGGAATTATATTGGTTTTCACGATTATACAGCTATCTATCATATAGTACGGGAGGCAGCGATTTGAAATTTTGCACCCATTTCTACAAAGCTAATTTTTTGTTTAAGTCAATGTTTATACGATGCATATTAGGAAAGTAATAGTCTATCAAGCTGTTAAATAAACGTCATCTACTCTCGATAAAAGGTGGCTAGAGCTTCGCTAGATGTGACTAAAGTATTGCAATTTCCAAAGCATTGAAATATTAAGTATATATAATTATTATGAGCAGCTATATCACAGTTTTAGTCTTGTAGCTTTAAGACATTTATGTAATATTTATTTACAGATTTCAAAAATTGTTATAAATGTCAACAACAACATCCTCGCGGTAGAATGCTGTTATGCTTACATACAATATCAAAACAACAAAATGAGAAAGAATCAGTTTTGTAGAAATACAAAATACAAATAATGTCGCTGCCTAATATTTAGTTATCATCTGGAAGACATTATAGAAAGACGTTCGTAAAGTTAATAATACGCTGGAAAACGCGTATATCTGGTGGACGCAGCGACGAACGAGTTAAATAAATAAACACTATCGATAGCACACAATATTCGGTCATTTTTTCAAGTAAACATGAGCAATACACTTTGAATATATTAAATATATCATTCACACATCATTATTAGTCGATGAATTTGGGTTAACGATCTATACAATCGTGCGATGTACGCAGGAAGATATCCGTCTCTGTCTCACATGCACAGATACCGAACTGCAAGATGTTTTATTCGAATCTCTCGCATTCTCTATGCTCAATGTACAAGAGTGCTCTTTCTGAATCACTAGAATTCGCTCGCAGATACACGTTATAATTACGAGATTACAAACAAGCCTACTTGCAAGAATAACGCTTCTTCCATTCAGGACTATCCCCTGCGCTGATTGGCTTGTCTTGTTTCCTGGTAGGAGAAGTTATGAAAAATACAGAAAGATGTCGTTGAAAATCTGGCAAATTGCATCTGCACAAATCAACAGCGGCTTTGCTTATGAATGTTATTTTGCTCACGCAATAATAATATTGTCATTATTGTAAAGTGCTTCCATATTTCGTTTATATACTCGTGGTACAATATATTTGAGATACGCAGGGATAAACGTTTAGAAATTTGTCCAATTTTATTACTCTATCTATTAAATAAAAAATGATAAATCGATAAAAGCTTAGCAGAGTAAAATTTAAAATACGCTAGAAAAAGTCATTTGGGTTTTCACTTCTCTATTTTTAAGTTAAATATTAATATTGTCTTGTATATTTATATGGTTATAAATAATCATTACTTAAATAACCGACACTGTGTGCCGGTTTGCTTTGGTCCATTTCGGGCCCTGGATCAATGTTAAAATCTAATTGAAATATAAGTGTTATTAATCTCGATTTCATATATATAATAATATTGATAGGCTTTTCTTCATCCCCTTTTACATGAATAAGAAAGCTTTATTTTTTCTACATATTACGTTATCGCCACTTATAGACAATTTTTAATCAATCTTTTTAAATGCACTTCATCATATAATCACTCGAATTAAAAATGTATTCTTATGGTATCGATTAGTTATAATCGTTGGTATACATTCATGGGAACTTTTGCATGCGTATTGAAAATGGCATTCAAAGGGTTCAGCTAATCATGTGTTCGGCGTGGGAAAGAAGCTCAGCCTGAAGAACCGTAAAGTCGGTCTTTTATCAGCTCTATAACAACAGGTTTATGGGTGTTTATAACGAGTGAGGATATTTTATTTGAGACGTGGTCATCGAAATCAATGGTCCGGCTCGCTCGGGCGAATCAATGAAATTTAAGCGGTGATAGCCGTCAAAAGAGGCGGCAGATCGCGTATAAATAAGCGCAATTTCCAGGGGCATAATTGAGCTAAAAACCGACGAATATGTCATTTTCGTATCTCTTGAGCAATCGACGAGTTCTCCGACAGCGATTTCAGCGACCGATACGGATACTGGTTTCGATTCGTTGCCCGCAAATGTCAATGAGAAGATTCCCGGTCTTCGGGGGTAATGCGGCAGTGCTTGGGCATCGCTCGAACAAAAGGTGGCTGTTAAATTGGACCGGTCGGTGGTAATTTTTTTTCTCGTTAATCTTATCTGATCGGCGAATACAATTGGTTCACATTTTGAGGATTCCTGGGGAATTACGGTCAAAAGTGTAAATACAGTTGTTTTAAGGGAGCAATTTGTCATGGGGTAATAGTTCTCGATGTTCAATAGTCCTTATATGGACGAACGGTAAACCGAGCTGGATTCTCGAGAAAATTGACTGAGAAAATCCGGAGAATGTCATTGTTCGAGGAAAATGCCCATGGGATGCCATCGATGCCTACGGCTTGAAGCATTTAATTAGAGCGATATAGACATGTTGATTCATTATTATCATTTATTGAGCATTATTCAAATATTTTAAAACAATTCAATTGACATTTCGATCAATGAATTTAAGATCGCATATTCAGTTGTATTGAGTTCTTAATCCTTTCAACGCGTGAAACATAAGTTTAATTATTAAATTATCGTTGATGAAAGCGCTTCTGTATCACTACAAACCGTCTTGTGATCAACAGCCTATTATTTTATTATCCAACGTTTTATTCTACAGAAGCAATGTAAAGTTATTCTATCGTATGATCATGAAATACATTGTGTATTATTGAATATGTAAATCAAAATATATTTACCTATATTTACGACGAGGTTAACATTAACTGTGATTCTCCTGATTTCCGTTGACTTGCCACCAGTTGATCACCTCGTCCATGTTGCCCACTTCCACGTCTTGCTGTGCACTTGGGTCCAAATCGTCGGGCTCCCGCTTCAGATCACTTCTATAAACAATTTTATCGTCCAGCATTTGATCCTGCTGATTTTTCGCAATGTGGCCCAATCTGTCAACGTCCGATGGCACCATCAGCGGAACTGTTGTGTTCGAATTGAAAATGAAAGGCGGCTGATAGATGATCTGATGACCGGATATGGTGTTCATTTGAGGCGCGTATTTCACGTCGAGGATGTCTACGTTCTGGTTGGGCGATAGCGAATTTTCGCTGTAGAAGTTGGGCGATAGCATTTGCGGATGAATGACGGTGAATTCTTGGTTAAGGCCCTGCACGTAGTCCAGGTTTGCGCTAATCATGTTAGCCGGGATCATCATGTCTTCTTGAGATATGAGGTCTGAATTTGGCGTTAGTGGGTGGATGTTTTCTTCGTCTTCGTAATTTAGCGTTGCAGGTCCTGGTATCAGTTGGAATGCGTTAGTTCCGGGTATTCTTGAATAGCGATGGGATGAGACTGGTGGGAGAGGCGTGGGAGGGTTTGAGTCCTCTTCGTCATCCATGGGCGATTGAAGCGAGAAATAGCTTTGATCGAATGATGAACTGTTTTGAAGAGATTCCGATGATGCTGGCGATGGGAAGGACGAGAGAGATAGATTGGATGTGTCTCTGGAGTCTCCGTTTTCGTCCAAGGACAAAATGTTTTCTAAGCTTCTTATGTATTCAACTGCCATTCTCAAAGTTTCGACTTTGCTTAGTTTCTTGTTTGCTGCTCGATTGTTATTGGCGTTTTCGTATATTTCAGCTATTTCGTTAGGGATGTGTTGTCTTAGAGTTGCGAAGCCGTTGTTAACTTGTTTAACTCTGTTTCTTTCGCGGGCATTTCTTCTTGCCACTGCGATCGGTGGTGGATTATGGACTCTTGTAATGGAGTCTTTGACTTTTTGTTGTTTTTTTGCCTTTTGTGCTGTTGATTGTTGAGTCTGCATCAAGATATTATTCTGTTCGTTGATTATTGATGTGACGGATATTGCTTGAGGTGAATTTGATAGTTTTTGTTTTTTCCTGATTATACAAATATCACGTTTATCACTTTTGCCTGTTTTCGTGTTTGCTAAATTGTTGATGGATTCTTGAAGGACATGCAGTTTTCCATGAGGAGATCCGTTGCGGAAAGCCACAACACCGAGGGTGGCCATTTCCTCCAGGGTACACTTTTAACACTGAATTTAACAACTCAAACGTCTTTTGGGGAACACATAATATTGAAATAATCCTTTGTGTTAGCACTACCAGACTTTGCATACGACTTAAGACCGAAACTGACGTATCGCGACTGATAGCGGGTGTTGTCAATGCAGACCGGAAGCCGGATGATAAGGATGCTAACCGGAGCAGAACAAAAATAGGCGGATTGACTTGGCGCGTGCCAAGGCTTCAAAGGGAATGACTGTAAGGGAGGAGGCCCTGGTGAGACAGGGCCCCACCTGGTAATGGAACGAGGGGCGCACATATGTATTGGGGTAATTTTTTCAATACGCGAATGAAAAACCCATGCGATTTGACGAATGGAATAAACATGTGAAAGTATGTGTGCATATGTGTAGGGTAGAAATTTTACCGGATCTAGACACTGCGACGAATCATCATCAAAATGATATAAAATATAATTTCAAACAATATTTCAAAAATTAAATATAATTATAACAAATTTCTATATTTGATTGGTAAGTTAAAAAAATTGTAAAAAAAAATTTTTTACAATTTTATTTTAACACTTAACAGTTCGGTGATTCAATATTTTTAAAATAAATATTTTTAATAAAATTCTCAAAAAGTAAAAAAAACAACTTTAGAAATATTTTTATAGGAACGTTATAAAATGATGCGTTGCAGGGCTCCCATACGTGGAATTGACGGGTAAAAGGTAAGGCGGCTCGTGAATTATATCGTATATTTGCATCCAGGTACAACATTAATTTATTTGCAAAATATGCATAAAGTACTATATTTTTATAAATAAAATTTTAATCCTATTAAATTCAAATTGTATTTATAATTTCCAAATGGGAATCTATAATTGATTCAGATATGAGCATATTTCTATGATACGATTATTTTAATTTTTTTCCATAAAAGCATGTAAAATTATGTTATCTAAGCTTGACAATAAAAATATTTATTTATTTACATCAAATCTTAAACGCCGATGCCAAGAGGTTTAATTTGGAGGTCATGGACATGTACGATGAGGCGTTAATGATCAGCATCGTTCAAGTTCTTCGCCTCCTATAGATTGGATATTTGGCATGGATGCCATTACATTAAATCTCTTAGACCGTATTCACCCTTTGAGTAGTGAGCTAATTTAAAATCTTCATAATCTTAGATGCTATATTTGCTTGTTCACTTATCTATCAGGACCGTCGCATAATCTCTATCTGTCTCCAAAATCAACGTGTAAGAATGCTCTTTATGAGCTACTGGAATTTGGACACATTGTGTCTTGATTCTTTGAGGGGTTTTAGTATCAGGTTTGATAAGTAATAGATATGACGAATGACGCAATTGCAGGATACAACAAACAGGACAGACGTAATTTTCGTAATGTATTGTTAGTAGCTGAGACATATGTATGTATCCAACGATATAACTCGTGAACATGGGAAGATAAACATGTCCGAAATATCAAAAAGTGGCAAATCGTATTTGTCACGTTCGAATAAATGGGATTGGTGATGAATTATGGAATATATCAAGCAATGATTTTTCAATTAGAGATATTCTTCAAATTATTTATTTATTTTAAATTATATATTTTTTAAATTGAAAAAAATAAATATATAATAATTTTAGCAGCATTTAACACATTTATTCAGGATCACTATGTGTTGACGTCAATTCATATTGCCTAGGAATTATTTTAAACATTTTTTGGTACATTATTTCCACTAATCGTCTCTCAAATTTTAAGTAACCATTTATAACTTTATAACTCGATGAAATAAAATATTACCTTGAATAGATATTTGGTTGATATCCTTGATCATGCCATATTTCTAATCAGTCGAAGATGTTTTCTATAAGGGATTTTCATAGAAAGCATCTATGAATGAATCATTATATTAAGTTTTAATTAATGATTGAATCAGTATTGTCTTTATTTGATATATGTTTTTTTAAATTTTTCTCACAAAGTCTAGTTTAAATTTAAAATATCTCACGTTACGCCCATGAATTAACTGCTAACATTGCCACATGGTAGATCTCTAGTGTGCGAAAGAAACAAAAGACCTCACGTCCCGAACAAAATGTACCGAATGCGAGCATTTAGAGTAAGAGATAGCCATAGGCATGTGCCAGCGCGACAGCTGTAAACCAAATTTCTATATATTTTTATTCTCATGACATGTAACCATTGAAGTACTGGTACTGTTAATCAGAAATGTGCAACCTTTTTAATTGGATTTTCTTTTTACTAAAATTTTAGAAAAGTTACATGAAATGGATAATGTTATTCAAAGTATTGAAATTTGCATATCATGTTGTTTATGAAAATTTATCCAATAAGAATATTATAAGCATATGAAAATAATTCATAGAATTGATTGTTGTTATCAGAAATATCATGTTCAATTTTCTTGATTTCAAATCGGAAGACTAACAAACAATAATTTTGGGAGAACGTAAGTTTTAATAGTTCTGATTTACTGTCTTAAAATAGGCTTAGTTAGTGCTTCTGGCTCTGAAATATTACAAAATGCTTTTTTTTTAAAAACGAACGTTGATTTGCTATCTCCCTCTCTTTTTTTCAACGTGCGAGCAGGATGCACAACAAGGTTAAACACTAACACCCTGACGCACAGACACTATTCTTATCTGAGCACTTTGAAGTCATCAATGGGTCAATAGTGATCATTGTTTGTATTCCTCATTAGTTCCACAACCAACGATATATCGTTGTTTAGCATTCAGAGGGTTAATAAAGAGATCTTATGGTATGGCAAATAGATGATAAGAAGATCATTCTCTTAAATAAATTCATTCAATTTTTTTTTACTGTTCAATTTAATTTCGCATTGAAAATATTTTCATTGCAATTTATAAACAATTTCATTTAAATTTTTTTTTTTATATAATCTAATATCAACCGCTTCCAACAGTTGCCAATTCCTTGTTAGGTAGGGTCTTTTATAGGCTGTTAATGCAGGATGCGGTAAGAGGCGGATAAAAACATTTGATAAACATGCAAAAAAAGCTATTTTGGTTCATAAATGCATCAAAGTGCATTTCATAGGCACTACATTTTTTAGAAAAATTGTATGGAAAATTTTTCAGTCTTAACTTTGAGTATATTCAGCATCACAAAACCGTTCAGGAATTTTAATTTTACAGATACTAGTAAAATGAGCCCCATAACGTAAAAATAGCACAGACGTTTCCCAAGGACATAATATGGAAAAAAATAGTCGAAAACAGGGAGACTAGGTGAAGGCACCATATGGTCCACGATCTTCGAAGGTGGTTTTTATCTGTCGTGGAACGCTGACAATATGTTGCCTGGATGTTATGATAATGCACTTCTCATTTTGAGTTGTGGTTGGAACAGTTGGTAAGAAAGATAGTATTTTATTGTTATGTTGCACCATTTTAATGCAATTAAAGATATGTTTCTGTACAGCCCAATGAAGAATTTATTACTCCTAACTTAAAATCATTACACACACAAATTAATGTATAAAACTTTTGTATTTTAACATTTTATAGATCTTTACCCATTTATGTATATAATTTCTTAAATATTACTCTCTGTAATTTTGCTGTGTGTGATATTTTATAAAATAATTGCCAAGATGTATGCCCGGCTTTTCGGGGCATTAATTTCAGATTCGGGTATTTGGTTACGGATTAATTTCAGATAAGAAAATATTATATTTATTTGAAGGGGTGTCATGTTACACTTCATAATATTATACAGAAGAGCGTAGGGACCTACTTCAAAGGAACTAAACAAAAACAGTTATTGTCGTGAATCAAATTTCTGCATCAAACCGAGTGGTGAGCGAGAGTCACCTCTCGAGTTGCGGTATCAAATCATTTAGTGAGTAAGAGTCACCTCTCAAGTGCAAAGATTTAATATTGACTGTGATCATCGAGTTGATTATTGGGTGATATATTAAGTCAAATTCATATCAACAGAAGATACGATCTATGAGTCTTAGATAATGCTGATAATTGCAAATTGTGTAAAGTTAAGGATCAAGTATATTTTAACATTCAAAGGATGTGGAACATTAGCAAGCTATTTTTTCGAGATTTTAATAGTATTTATAGTATTATAAGTCAAGGTAAAGAGTTAAATCTATATCACCTGTACCATATATTTATTTCCTGATGCGTTCATCTGGTGGGCTACCATTGTGATCGTAACGAAGAAAGCCATTGTGATCTTCTCAACAAAGGGGGTTTGAAAGTTTTTAAAGACAGCAACTTTCTTTGAAATATAGTGATTGATTGTACTCTAAGAATAGAGTATACGATATCTAGTAGTTTATTTTTCTCAAGAATCAAGGATGCTGAAGAAATACACATCACAATCGCTACTATATTTGCATAGACTATTTTTATGAATTTGAAAATAGGAAGGTTTTCTCTTTTTAGTTTGATGTCATTTAAATGATATGAAAGTAAGACAATGCCGTTATGAAATCCTTCAGTTTTAAACTATTCAAATTATTATTATAGAGACTTATTATATAGGCCCATAGGATGATGTTTATCGACAATAAGAAAGAATAAATCAATATCGAAAGGATGAACGCATAAATATAAATAACCGAAAGGAGATAATTAGGTATCAAACAAATCCATAAATTATAAACCCTACATAATAAGCATTATTTTTGAAAAATACGAAAGTGGAGCAGGCAGATTTTATCATTGCAAAATTTTAAGCATTTTGGGTCAATGAAATAACATTTGAAAATTTATATACATGAGTCGCAAATGTTTTGGAAATATATTTATATAATATTAAAATAATACAATGCCGCAAAAAGCGGTTTTCTTTTTTTATACGACGATCTAAAGACGACAGTTTATTATATTCCATTACTAGCATCTTCATTCATCAGCACGTGCTGTATTCAAATCTTATATTATTCGCAGCAATCAAAAGTGAAAAGATGTCCATCATTGTGGTCCTCACGTTCATCCTTGATATTTGACTTTGACGTCTGTGGCTGCTTCCGTCGTCTACATTCAGATTTTACCCCTAAAATTTAAATTTAGGCTTCCAAGGCCACAATGCTTAGAATCCTCTCAGCAAATTCTTATTTTCACTCTAATCTAAATAGGTTTATTAACCTCCTTTTTTTGGCAGAATTTCTTGCTTGAGGACGAGAAAAAATCCCCCAAGCCAAAAGTGGGTGAGCTATTCATTTAGTGAAAAAATGCACTCACTCACCACATGTTCGCAATCAGTCAAATCCTGGATAACATAAGGCACGAAACCTGACTTCGGCAATATTATACACCTCAAGAAAAAAGTGTATCCGCATGTATACATGAGGATGCAAACATTTGGATTCCATTTGGACTCACGCCCAATTAGCTTGGGGCGAGGCTACATGAATTATGCGCGATGCCACTGTGAGATCCACCCCATTCCATCCAAATATGACATATTCCCCATACGTTCCAACTTGTAACCAACACTTGCTTCATGTGTTTTCCATCTGTCGTTTGCGTTTCCGTGGGAACTCTTGAAAAATATGAGATATCCTTCTTCAAATGAATCATTTTAATTCAAATATATTTCTGAATTAGTTCTATTAATCAAATGATTTATTAGATCAATCAAATAGCATACTTCATGATGATTCAAAAAGGTTTCATCAAATATCAGATGATGTAGAAAATCTAAATCATTCCTACTTTGAATTCAATAACCGATTTTTATTGAATTGAATCGCAAAAAATATTAATTTCATGATTAGGGATGGGAAAATGCATTTCTGTTATAAACGCGGTTTTTTTTAAAAAAAAAAATTAGCTATGGTATATAGCACACGTCTCCCATCAACTATTAAAATTTGAAAAATCCACATCATAAAGGTATTTTTTTCTTGTCAATGCTAAAATTTGAATCTCAAATTACAATATAGATTATATGCGAATCTAAAAGGGTGACGTATGAGTACCGAAACCTTTCATTAAGCGGCTAATGTCAACGGAATTCCTTCCTCCGTCAGTTTCTACTCATTGTGAACACACAACGACCCTTGAAGGGCATACTTGTCCTGCCCAATAATTTTTTCTTTGTGCCCTCGGTACTTTGGCAACTTCTTTTGATCGAAACGTACTTCGGCCGATCAAGCAACAACCCTTTGAAGAGTGCTCTTTAAAATTTTAAAATGCTATCAAATATTTTTTGTAAAGATTTCATACATTATGATCGATACTAGTTACACCCAAAATCTTTTCAACCCAATTTTCCATTATTTTTTCTTCTCATTAAACAATATGCGCTATCGGAAATAAATTATCTTCTTGGGTTATTTATCTAAGAGTTAAAAGTTTTCATGTTGTTGTCCCATTTTCTTCAATAAGATTTTTTAAAATGATGCTGCACAGACGCTGTTGATCTGTGCAGATTCAATTCGCCAGATTAGCAGCGACATCTTCCCGTATTCTTTTAGACTCTATCTTCCTGCGGATACATTTTCTCTTGTTAACTGTATCTATTTAGATTCTTGCGCGTGTACTGCTTCCAGTTCGGTAATGACGCATAGAAGGTCGTCGGATAACCTTAGCTTTGGGAATATGTCCTTCCTGCTGGCTCATAGCTGTAACTTTTCTCTCCGTAAATAAAAGATAATAGTTAAGACTAAAAGGTTTTCGTTATCACCAGACCACTCTTATTTTACCGTTTGGCTTTAACGCAGCCCGATAAAAAAACAAACCCACGCGCGAGCGCACCCGCCTTGAAAAACACGCGAAAGAGGGGAACGCCTCAGGGACTGTCTTCTCTGTCTGCAACAATATTGTTGATCTGCATTTCTGTAAAATATTTTGATGTAATTGCGTTATATTAGGGTGTCCCATAAGTTTCTTTCGTTTTCATATTAAGAAAAAAATAAACAATAATTTGTATTACATCAAAATTTATTGAATAATATATGATCCATTCTGTTCTATTACTTTTCTCCATCTCTTCGGAAGCCTCATAATGCCTTCTTGCCAAAATTTCCCAGGTTTGTTCGCAAAATATTGATCAAGGTACATTTGTATATAATTTTTTGAATTAAAATTTTTACCACGTAAAGAATTTTTCAATGAAAGAAATAAATAATAATCTGAAGGGGCAATGTCCAGAGAGATGGAGGATGAGATAAAACATCCCAGTCAAATGATAATGATTTATTTCTGACGAGCAAAGACACAGGAGGCCTTGCGTTATCGTGATGAAAAACAACACCTCGCCTGTTTGTTAATTCTGGCCGTTTTCTGGCAATTGCATCATTTAGATTGTCTAGTTGGAAACAATAAATTGTTGAATTGATCGTTTCACCTTGATGAAGTAGCTCATAATAAACAACCCCCCTCCAGTCCCATCAAATGCATAGCAAAACTTTTTTAGAATGTAGGCCAGGTTTAGCTACAGTTAAAGCTTCTGTACCCTTGGACCGAGACCGTTTACATTGGATATTCTCATAGAGTATCCAACTTTCATCTCCAGTGACAAGTCTCTTCAAAAAAGGTTGGCTAGTATGTCGTTGGAGAAGAAGATCGCATGTTGAAATACGCTGAAGCTTATTTGAATCAGCCAGTTCATGAGAAAGCCACACATTTGAACGATTGAAGTAGACCAATTTGGTCAGATGATTATGGACGGATGTTCGTGGAATTTCAAACTTGTTAGCTATTTCGCGAACAGTATATCGCGGGTTTTCTTCGACCATGGCTATGATTAGAACTGTGTTCATTTGCGAAAGAAACTTATGGGACAGCCTAATAATTTTTACGTGCTGGTCTAAAAAAGGGAGCAGAGAAAAGCTCTTCGTGCCTATAAACTGATGAATTTAATAATCTTGATCATATTTTTTAAAATATAAAAAAAATCCCAACTCGCTTCATATCTGAATAGACCGTTTATAAAATATTAGGCTTGAATTTTAGCTTTTACAATTATATGGCATGCGATTAATTCTTATCAAATTCATCCGAAAAACCTCTTTTCCTCAGAATGTCGTATGGTGATTGGATGAAGCAAATAAACACTGCGTCAATAGAAGTTATGCTTAGCAATGTCTCAGGTGGTTTGTATGGTACTTATAAAAAACAGTAGAGTATTAATAATGGCTTCCGATAAATTGTGTCTGGAGCTTTCATCTCGCTAGACGTCTGCCCCATTGAAATCTCGCTGAAGGTGGAGTGAGGAACGGCGAGAATGAAAGAGGAGTGGAAGTTGTGGAAGTCGGGCATGAAATGTTAGTGACCTCCTTGCGGGTCCCCAGCAGGAGACCACATTTCTTAGGTCACAATGGCAAACAATGAGCCTTACATGGGCAATAATGCAGACTGAGAACCTTGCAATTATTTCAATTATGCGATTGATGAAATTCGACATGCACGAATGCATATCTTAATGCTCATGTGCACTTGATCGGGAGGAAATGAATGCTTAATTCAGACCGACCGGACGTTCCAGAAGATCAAAGCCTGCTCTAAAATTGTAATTATTCGTCTCCGATTTTTATTTGTGGAAAAGACCTCATAGACTTCCACCAGAGAGTCGGTATTCTCCGACAATGCATATGTTCTCAATGGCGGTGAAACGTTCCTATAACGTAAATAAACGTCCCTTCGTGAAAGCCGTATCATAATAATCCCGTTTGAAAAGACCGGGTTTTAATTACCTACCCCTCTTCAACGTGGCTGCATCAAATTTCTAACTCCAATGCATCCACACGAACCGCTCAAAGAGTACTTTTTATTATTATTGTGCAAATCTATTTACAACAATGGCCCTCAAAAATAATGCAGAAGCTTAGCTAGGCACCGACATATATTATTACAGAAATTAAAACAGGGGTGTTCAAATATTTTCTATTGTCAGTAGCATTAAAAGCACTCTTATCAACAATCTTTTTATATCCAAGTAAATAGGGCTCATTTTGTACCAATATGTCTGGATTTACAAAAAACAAAACAGGATAGACTTACATTTCAGATACTTTCAAAAGTATATCACCATCATGTTATATTTATTTTTTAAGATCAATCCAAATATTTTTGTTGCAAAGCATTGATGAATTTTTTGAATTTTTGTATCAGATGCCGACATTAATTTAATCATTTGTAAAGCTAATTCCAGTATTTTTGATATGATAATAAGACGACTGAAAAATCACATATCGATTAGAACATTATTATCAGGTGTGAATGCGGAGTTGTTAGTTGTCATGGTCGAAGGCAGATATTTTAGGCGAGAGCCTACTAATTAGCAATTTATATATATTTCTTTATATAAACAGGAACTGCTTTCGATTTAAAATAACGATAACGATTTTAAGCAATCTTTATAATAATAGTATGAATTCTGAACTTTTCAGAATTTTTTACGTACTTTGAAGCCTGTGTTTAATTTGTCCTATTCAAAATGATTACGCAGTTAGAGGAACACTGGACTAATCTACGTGAACTGACATTCACCGTGTGGAATTATCGAAAACCATGGTTATATCGCATATCTGCACATTAGCAAAGGCACAGGCCATTATTTTTCACTTCTAACTTTTGTCTGGGATGAATAGGGGTCGCGTGGAATAAGCGTGTCTGCTGCTTTCACCCTCACACCCCCTGGAGACTAAAATCCATCCTTCTCGGGACGATTTATTTAGTCCAAGAGAGATAGAGATGGTTGGGGCTGATTGCACATGTGTATGCGTTAGCATTTGAACATCTGCTGTTTCCCCCCTCAGCTTTGAACGTATATCGAAATTTTATTATTTCTTTATATCAAGCATAGTACTGCGATATTTTGATTCGAATGGCCAGCCTGAGGTGTGTCCTGCGATCATTGCAATTAATTAATTTAGTATTTTTATGAATTGAACACTAATTTCAACTTTATTTTGAATTTATTAGCATGCAGTTTTAATAACAGGAGAAAGATAAAAATATCTAATCTATAACTTTAAAAAAACCGATGAAAAATTTATAACGGATTTGTAATCATCATCATCATAAGAAAAATTCTATCTAATGTATGTGGTCTTGTTAAAGCAGAATACTCGAATCAAATTCTATTTTTAAAATTTATATTACGTACCAGATTATTTATTATCTCGTTTATAGTAAAATACTCGAATCGTTTGAAATTTGAAGCGATTTCTTGCAATTTGGAGCAGGGAGTCACCATAAGATAATATGGACTTTCTCTAGTCATGATTTGAACTATAATGAACTTTATCTCTTGTCATTAAAAGTTTTTGGATGATCACTACATGAAAATTAATGCTTAGATTTAACATTAAAAATGCAAAGAAGATTTTAAATATATAAAATATTTTTATATTTTTTTTTAGTATTTTGAAAGCCATAGTAATCATCAAAATAATCAAAATAGTATGTGGAAAAATGTAAAATAGGTCTTTCAGGGTGTCACATTTGTTTTGAATCATAATTTGCAAAGTTATCGTTCAAGGTATATTATATATGAAATTTCCAAAGATAAGACGTTTTAAATTTGAATATTTGGTACCAACATTTTTAAAATCTCCAACCGTAAAAATTCTAAATGTTAATTCGATAGCAATATTAACCGAAGGTTCTATATTGTTTTGAAGGTGGCTGTTTAACGTTTAGTTGTACCTATGGAGTTTGGGAGTACATAAGCTCTTTATAAAATCCCGATGCACTGAACTGCAAAATGGGCCTGATTTGAAATGTTGCAATGCAGGTTACAAAAGTGCATAATATTATCAGTAATTTGTAAGAATAAAAAATATAATTTTATGATATTAGCCTAGTATATGAATATATAGAGAAATAAAACAAGTTTCATTTCAAATATAGCGGATCAGAAAATTTAATTTTTAGAGGTCTCGAGTAAATCATGCCAATTCTTCTAATGCCACAATAGAACTGAAACGAAGGATCAATTTTTTTTGAACTATAAGCGTAACGGACTCATGACAATGGCGACCCTCAGTATTTCCTTGTCCATTGTTCATCTCAGACCCAAAGTTTTCGGATCAAATATTTGCGATTCGATTTATGGGACAATAATTTGTCGTCTTGTCCAACGCAAAAGCTTAGCCAATATCAAATAACGACCCGAACTATTGATTTTTGATATTAAAAAAAAAATCAATTGAAAGACGCCGAAGGGCTGAAATACTGTCATCAGATAGTCTATACATATTTTTATTCATAATTAATGCTATGTTTGGGAAGCCCTGGTTTTATGATGCTGGGATAATCTTTTGTTGACCTAGTAATGCGTCATTTTTTCGACGAAAAAGTGCACGTGCAATAAATCCGACTTTTCTTGACTGAATTATGTTTTTTTTCTGAAATACAATGGATTCACCGTTACGACATTCAGGGGGAGAAAAAATAATCAGGTTTTTTTAGCTTAAAAAAGTGCAAGAATGCAAAAAAATACCACCCCTAAAATTCCCTTTTGTAGATATTTTTTGTCGCCGTAGATCATAAAAAGTATGCACATTTTATACCTGATGATCTATATTGATACAAAAACTTCCATTCCGACATTATCGTCGTTGGCATTGTTCGAAGGATCTGTTTTTACTTTCGAAGAGAATCTGTAAAATTATGCAACAAAAGTCCTTTGATGTGTGAATATTCAAAGCGTCATGCATTTTATATGAATGCTCGGTCTGAATACAAATATATTTTTTTTAGTTCTTTTAACCCAAACCTAACCAAGTGTTACAAAATTTACTGCTTTTTGCTCAAAAGTCATTAGTAAAAGGAAGCACTCCGGTTTAAATTGAGAGTATATAGTCGAAATTAGGCTTAAAAAGTAATGTAATTTCCTGACATGTCTTATCTAAAAATTATTTTAAGCTTAAACATTTGATATTAATCAACATCTATATTATAACCTAGGGTAAAAAGGACTGAAAACATATTAGTAACTTATGAAATGAAACTTTTGGTAATTACTTTTGGTACGATATTGGATGCTGTACTTAGAAAAAAACAATCTTGGTGAAAAGTTAAGTCATAAGCATTGGAGAAAGATTCTTCTTGGCAAGAAACAGATTGATGAATTTTAAAAAGAATGAAGCATTTGATATTTTTGAAATACAGTCAATCCTTCTATAGCGTCGAGATAGGGACAGCGCTATAGAAAAAAATGTTAAATAAAGTAAGGCTCTTATACAAAATTTTTAGGTGTTTAGTTGGTTAAAAAGTGACATACTCACGCTAGAGGGCATAGACCTTACGTATTTTACCCGTTACTTATGTAAAAGCGCCGCAAACGAAGTGGACGCTATAAGAGAATTGACATTATGTGGATTATTGTAAAATTTAAAATGCTTTGAAAATGTGAATAGGAAAAACATCAAAGAGTGGCTCGATCATGATTAAAAAGATCCAGGTTTTGAAGTTATATTAGAGAAGAGATATAATATATATATATTTTGGTAATGCTTAGTACTAACCACGTATCTACTTAACTATGAGTACTCTGCTCTGCTTAAGTATTAAAATTATGAAACAAAATTTTGTATTATATTCAAAACCAAGTAGAAATTTGATGATTTGGATTATCCGTAATAAAGATAATCAAGAGTCTATTGTAATTGCAAAGATACAATAACTGAATTATTGAAGACTATTAGAAGAAGAAGAATTCAATTCATCAACAAAAAAATCTATGACAGAAAGTGACCATGATAATGGGAAGACTTGTTCAGTTCATGATTTGGGCAAGCAATATTTTGTACAAATTATGCATATGTATATAATACATGATACTGTGCGTTCATGGAAAAATTATACAAACTAACATTGTATTAAAATAATTGTTATAAAAGAGGAGCAGTAATATTTCAGATAAAAGGAGCAGTAATAAGATAAAAGAAAGAATTTGTGACATTAGGCTGTAAACTTTGGTAGACCTCAAGCTATAGAAGCATCGATTTTTTTGTGAAAATTACTTTTCTCATGAGACTTGGACCCATAACGCAACTGAACGCTCGCGGGAAGTAATAATTTCGATTCCGGATATAAGGGTATTTAAGTTTCACAGTCCAAGTCGCGATTAAGGACATGTTAAACATGTTCTCAAACATTACATTAAGTATTCGAGCTATCGGTGCCCATCCATTTTGTCAACATTCTTATTGGAACAAATCCATTACAGAGATTTAGCCTCTTGCGTTCGCAGGAGCTCCCAGAATTGGCACCCAGTGGTTCTCAACATAGATAAACGAAAAGAGTATCTGATCACATCAATGGATTTCCAGTGAAATACATGTGTAGAGTTAAAAACGGAAATTTTTGATTAATTACATAATCTCTGGAATTTTTAATTTTTATCATTATCAAGGAATAGAGACAGGGAGTATTATATATAGTAGACTTTTCTATTAAAAAGGGTTTCTCATGGTCTATTTATGGAACAAACCTGGATCAAGGCGATCGAACGAAAATATTGAAACTTCCAAAATCTAAAATTGGTAGGTAGTTTGAATTTTTTTTCGATTCATTGATCTTTTGTAATTTTGAAAATTAATACTTTAGCGTAAAACAGCAAGAAAATGTTGTGTTAATCAAATCATCCGAAACTATGTTTGTATTGTTTCAAGTGTTGATTTATTGAATTTTCTTCTGGATTCAGATAGTGTAAGCAAACTTTCATCATATCAACAAATTTGAGAGATTGGATGTATTCATATTTATGATCGATTATCTCGATCAAGTTTTTGTCTGATTTCTTAGATCAAAAGATATAAGATATGATTAAGAGATAATTATGATGAAGAGTCTAAAATGATCATTAAAAATTCGGAAATAATTATCCATGAGTGATAAATTTATAACGATATTTGAAATATCTATATGATTATGTTGTTTTTATTGAAAGCATAGCAACCATATCATTTTATAAATGATGACTTATAGATGTCCTTTACCTTATTACTAATTTATTACTTAATTTTTAAATGGTGATCATGTTAAAAATCCATAGAAAATGCATAAAATAGCCAAATGTAATTTTATGAAATACTAATCTGTATTAAAGCGTGTTACGCTTCTATACATTGTATTCATGTTGATAATAGGAATGTCAATTAAGAGTCATTTCAATTCTTAACAGGTAATAGAATTCCATTAAGGTTCTCTTAAGGTTGCATGAAGATTGCATTTTAAGTCCATGGATGAAACTCTTCTTGGAAGTTATTGCAAACCCTAAGTGTTATGGTCGTTTAATTGCTTTCCAATTAATCGCCGTCAGCCGGAAACACTTGATAGCATTGAAAATTTTGACATGTTCGTTTGTATCGGTCTTTTTTCGCATTATCAATGATTACGGAAAATGTTGAAGGATACTGTCCTATGAAGTTGGACTCGATCGTTTCTTATAGGATCCCATTAGCGCCGAGTAAAATGTACTGGGGCTCGCTATTAAACTGATTGCAATGTTAATTAAGCACCAAAAGAATGTATGCTTACTTGTTATCCATAAATAAAAGACCTGTTAAGTAGTCAGTGTACGATAAATATACCTCGAGGAGCCTCTCGTGGACGATTTTTATTGATTTTCTTCCAGAAGTATAAAGCTCGAATGGGACTCGCAGTATGTGAAATATTTGTTTGTGTTGCTTTTATATTTTTTGCTAACGGTAGTAGTCAAGTTACGACATTTAAGCGTCGTTAAGTGGTACAAAAAATAGATAAAAAACGCTCCATGTTTGTTTTCGAAATGTCTTAAATGTCTAATGTTCATTTTTGCTAACAGGAAGTTTCCGGTGGCACCCCCTATTAAAAAATCATTTTGCTCATCTTTCATCTCCCGTTTAGCGACCTTTTTACCCTAAACGAGCAAATAAACGTAGTCATTCGATCAGAGTGTGGGGCATTGATGTCATTAAGAAGGAGCCAAATTAGCTAAATGTCTTATTCTCGGGACCTCCTTGTCGGATGTCCTCAAAAAATACATTTGAGGATAACCATTTGTTGGTAAGGAACGATTAGCTTTACCGAATATTTTACAACAATTCCAAGAAAATAGCCTGAAACTAGGATTGTGATATTATCATCGACATCATCATCATCATCATCCATTCGATATACCTTGCGTCAATTTCGTTGGTGGTTTTATAAATTTTGATATAACTGATCTACCTAATTACCAGGCATACGTTCGATCCTATTTTTCAATTTTGTTTAATGTATAGTCCACTAGCCTTGCCACATAACCTACCCGATGGTTTCATCACATGCTTAATTTATGTAATATAATATATAATCAGCCAAGCTAAGTGTTACCAGCTTCACTCCAATGAATCTATCAACTCGCTGATAAGAGAGTATTAATTTTTAACTAAAAGTCAGTTTATTACATTTTTCACAACATTTTGTTTATATGATTACGTTAAAATAAGGATGATTAGAAAACGATTATTTTTAGATACGAAAGGATCTATGAGTGTGTTTGCTCGACTTTATAAACTGTCTTAGTGATTATTTTTTCAGAAATAGGAAATAAGATTAAATCTGAATCAATACGATCAATTAAAAAATTAATACTTCCAACTTTCCCCCCCTACAATTTGGATCATCCCAATGCATATACGAAAATTTCTATATACAGGATGTTTTGCACATGGATCGACAATTTTTTTTTTGGGGTTAAGGAGGTTTTTTGCTACGTTTCACACGTAAACTTCATGTCCTAAGTGTCAAAATTGAAGTTGACATTTCTCATTCATTTTTACTTTTTTGTGACTTTGGAAGCTCAGAACTAATTTTATTCAAATAATTGCATCAAATAATGATTTATTTAGATTAAAAATACATTGGAAAGTACAAAAACAGTTATTTCGTTATCAGTGTGCTACAAAAATCATTAAGCAAAATATGAAATGTCTTGAATTAGCACTAGAACTTATGCATCACCCTAATAAAATGATAAGAAACCAAAATCTTTTTCCGACAGTTTACAATCACTAGCTATAACCACAACGTTATTATATTAATAATATTTATTAGATGTTCGATAAGTCTGTTGTTCATAGACTAACATACAAAAATAGATGGAAATTACACTGGAAAATATAATTAAATAAATATTATTTAAGAGAAAAATTGTGTCTTATGCATGCTTAACAAACTGTACAACTGTGATCTGATTTGTTGGTATCTCTTGAATTAACTTCTGTTTACTGAATGTTTACCACCCAGCAGGTTCGAAGCCTTAATCGACTTTTTGTGAACAATTTAATACGGTTAAAAGTATTTATTTTAAGACACGATTTTACATTCGATGGTTTAATCAACCCCCAAGGATCAATGGATAAACTCGCTCCTTTATTTTTACCGTCGTGACAAAGTGGACTTCCAACGGAAGGATGACTCTCAGTATTCAACATTTCGGTAGGGTTTCGATTATATTTTAAATTCAATATTTGAAAAAAATGCATATAGATATGATAGGCAGATTAATGGTTTTTTCAAGGAATGCAATTAATAAAATTAGGAGGAAGGACGGGTTCAAAAAAATGAGCGTGTGAGGATGGTACTTCTTGGCGCCTCACAGCAATAGGCTGTCAAATCTAAATAAGTTAATGTGGGCTAGTGCTGTATAAAAAAATGTTAATATCAAAAATGAGTGAAATTTCGTCCTCGGATCCTTGAGTGATCGAGGAATTCTATCCGGGAGGCTTTATTTATTTTTCAAATTGATTTTATTGCGGTGGTAGGAATTAACATAAGCAGTGGGTAGCCACAAGGGTCTAGTCGTAAATTGTAGTGATGTCCACCCAGTGATGGGTGACGACGGAATGTTCTGGTGTCGCTTTGTCCCCATACCGATTGCCATTAATTCCCATCAAGCTACCATCGTTAAACAAAGAAAAAATATTGTTATGAGATTTTAAATTGTGTGATATGAAACGAAGATAAAAATAGTGAATCTTGGGGTGCCATAAAAATGCGATTTGTGACGTCGTCATAGGAACATGACGTGAAATTTTATATTTTGATTTAACATAATCACTTGCTTTGAGAATCCATATAAAATTATCATTTGATTGTTATGACTGTTCATAATAAACTGTTGTTTTTTCTCAGAAATCCTACATCCTCGAATAGGTCATTCAATAGAGGAATAGTATTAATGTGTCTGATCTATTATCTCCATCTAGATTTATCCTGATTTCTTGGTTTTGTAAAAAATGAGATTGACCTATGTGGTACCATATGAAAAAGAAGCTGCGAAATAATTAAACCAAGCTATATATTATTTTGATTATCCACTCATATTAACATTCAATAATTTTCAAAATATTTTCTGTCGTGGTAAGATATTCAATTTTTATATTAACAATTCGTGCGGCACTTATTAAATTTCTTCCCCTAAGAAAAATAGATAGTAATAAATCCCAATCAAAAATATGTCTGAACCAAAAACTATTTTACGTTCGATAAGAAATCCCTTATTTGAAAAAAATCGAACTCTTAGTGAAAGAATCTTATTTTTTTGAGTCATCGTTATACGCAAGTCGTTTTGCTAGATTTTATAAATAGTGACTATATAGTAAAATAATATTTTAGAACAAAAAAGCAGGGAATGTCTTGATGGGTCAATTGGTTTCTAATTTTTTTGGTATGGTAAAAATTTAATTACAGTTGGTGATGGATGAATAATACATTATTTATTGCAAATATTAATCATAAATACAATTATGTCGAATGTGTGAAAGTTGTGTGTTAGCATCAGAAAAATTAGAATGCCATATCAATGTTTTTTCATTACTTAAAGGTATATTAAAGCATATGACTTTGATGAATCGTTTGTGGTTTTTTCATCAGAATTTTGAGTCGGTCTTGGGACACCAATCAGCCTTGAAGGACCATGGATTTGCAAAAAAATTAATATCATGTTATGAAAGCATAAATAAGAGTTCAGACGCCTGATTATTATAATATGTTGAGAATTTTTCTCAACACTTTATATCGTCTCCTGCATTGATAAATTCAATGTACTCTGGATGCGTATTTGCAATAATACATTAAGACATGTTAATTACTACCGCAATCGTCCGATGTATCTCGCTTCATTCTTCATCCAGTTTCACCGTAATTAAACCATTAAAGGCCGGAAACAATCTCGACGCAGGATACAGACGTAATTTTTAAATCGCGCTCAAATCTAGGTTATCGAAACTATGACGAGATAACCCCATTGCTCCTTCAGGAACGGCAGCTGTCTGCGTCACAAAGAGTCGGGAGTAAAAAATATCCTCCGGTCTGTCCATAATATAAAGGCAAAACACACAATCTCTCCGATCTGGGACTCTGTCCCAGCATGTGGTAGACTCATCACCTCGCATGAGAAAAAAGAAGAGATCGAGCAAGGCTACCTAAGGCTTTTTCAAAACTGTTACATCGCTAAATTATCAGACAATCTCACCTTTGCTCCTTGAAGGTCGGGTGCATTAAAATTTATAAACGGGATATCGAGGAAGAAGGATGAGTGATGGATTGGACTTGCGGTGATGATAGGTAGTCAGAATGAGAGATGAGGATATAAGCGCTCTTTAAGCATGCTTTTAAAAATCATGATTTTTTGTCCTTATTAATTAGTAGATATTCTATATATTTTTATTTTATCGCAGGATATTAGTAAAAAACCATCATGGTTTAAAGAAAATTACCTCAAATATATTTTTTTCCTAAGCTGTCAATAATTTATTAGTCATTTTATATCGATGCCGATATAGTTTGTGGTCTGTTGATAGGAGAATAATATAAACAGAGCAATAAAATCATGTGAAAATTTAACATTTTACAGCCCGGATGTTCCGTATTAACAATCCCCGGAGTTCTGGGTTTTGCACAAAATGCAAAAATCATAAAATTCTTAATCAAATAGATGAATAGATTAAAACGAAATTTCACTAGTGCATTCAAAATATATTACTGCATTGAAATATGTAAATATACCAGTAGTTTTCAATCTGTGTATATCTGTAACGAATGAATGTCTAAATTTGATTTGCATACACTTCCAAAAATATACTCATCATGTATGAATGTTTGTTGAATCATTTGCCGGAAATTTTAATATTATATTCCTTGAATCTAACATCGACAGAAAGGATATATTGATTTGTTGTGAGCTCACTGTTGATTCATAATCGATAGTTTGACGATACATTGATTTCCAATCTAAGTAGACGCTTTAGCAATGTCATCTTATTCACCATAAACACATCAGAGAACTATTTCAGGAAGTCAGTAGCAATACCTGGATTCTTATAAAAACAAGAACAAGATGGATGAGCCCGGTATACTTTGTAAGGCACTTGTTTTTATAAAGACACGGGTTAAGTGTTCAGTGATCGAGTTCGCAAAGATCGCAATCTAGATTTCGGATTTAATTCAGTACTATACAGGGTGTTTTGTACATGGATCGATAAAAAACTTTTGGGGATTAGGGGAGTCTTTTGCTACGTTTCACATATAGGTCCTATATCCTAAGTGTCAGGGTTCTCGACATAGAATTTTTTTAAACTTTTTGAAAAAATACTCAAAATTTTACCTTTAAATCGTCATTACTTTTTAATCTGTGGCATTAAAGCACGAAATAAATGTTTTTGTATATTGCAATGTTCTAAATAAATAATTATTTTTGGCAATAAAAAAACAATTTTTCTCTCAACGGACTTTGGAATTATTAATATTCGAAATATTTGAATTATTAATATAGCAAAATTCGAAATGAAAAAACTTAGTTTATCGACTAGTTTAATTAACCTTACTCTGAAAACTGAATTTTAATTCTTGTAAGTATCGAAATAGTAAGATTCAGGTCATGATTTGGACTGATATAATTGCCGAAGATTTTCATCTTTAACTTCAATCTTTTAACTGTATCAATTTTAAAGTATTTAATTAATATCAACGAGAGTTAGTTCAGGTTATATTAATATTTAATTTAAATTTTATTAATGCAAAACAGGGTTTTATTGTATATTTTCAATGTTTTTTTTTTGTATTTAACACTTTTTTCTTCTTCATTTGGAATAGTTTTTTTGCAATTCCTTCAAATAAAAAAAGCTTATGAATTTATTGAGCAATGTGTTATGTATGTAAATAAGAATGAATTTTAAAAATATTGGTATAATATCGATACATTTTTATCCCAAAAATGTTACATTTTTCATCAGAATTAAATGTGATTTATGTCATTTAGCGAAGTAATTGCAATTTTGGGGCACGCTCCCGATCGTCGGATGATGATAGGGTCTTGAGATGTTGACCATCATTTTTTTTGAATATTTCAAGCCTTAAGTGCAATTTAATCGTGACGTTTAATTAAAACATGGTTGAAGATAATTGCACATGTTGTTGGTTGATGAATTGCTTCATCATTTTTTGGCAACGATTAAGTTAAGTCATATAACCTGAGCACGCTCTCTTGGCGTCGTTTCCTTGGGATCTTGTTATTGCTATTAGTGGACATTTTTAAATTCCTGGGCGATATTATATTTGAACGATTCGATAATTCAAGGTGGTCTTATCCACTCGAGCGATACACTCGCCGCAATTTTTTACGAGTGCAACATGTTATTTTTAATATGGAGGAAGTTGTTCCTGGTGGACTTTATTCGGGACCCTATATCATCCTCGGGGGTATTTTATTTGACGTGGCTTAAAATCTCTCGCACCTTAAGCAGGAACGAGCGACGTCTTCAGGTGGTGGACTCAGAAGGTTCGATAAATAGAGCTGTCTCATTAGCAGATTGTATCCTAATTTAAAGGTTTACCGCGAAAGGAAGGATCCTTAAGCGGCAAGTATTAATTTGCATCACAATGAACTTGTTGCAAGGAGATCTTTGAGGTACAGCGGTCCGGCCTTTGACCACAAAGAGGCCTCGTCCATCATATTCGGTAATATAATATTAAATATGGCCCATGGTTTGTTTCTTATTTTTATTTAGGCGATGAATTTATCATATCTCACTTGGAGACGTGCTAAAAAGATGCCGATTATAGATGAATAAATCAAATAATGTGAATCAGCTGCGGCCGTTTCGTAAACGTCCTTTTTATGAGGCAGCATTGTGTGAAAAGCTTTGGGTCGTATTTTAGAATTAACTCTGATAACTATATACTTTCATTTAATGAAGAGAGTTAAGGCATATGCAATTCATTGATGAACTAAAAACTTTTATAAAGTGAAAATAAATTATTACAAAAGACCATTCTTTATAAATGATTAATAACTTGTGCCAAAATTGAAAATCATGATATTTTGTAAAAAACAATTTGAAGCATTTGTACATTCTTTTAGTGACATATTTATAAGTTTTTTTAAATGTTGTATTTTATAATCCAGGATATTTGAGTATTGAGCCAAAACGCTAAACTACTATACAGATACAAAGATATATCTGCAATACATTTTTGTAAAACCTTGGAAAATAGTTTTGGAGTAATCAGAATATGTTTTCTTACTTTTGAATATATCCATCTGATTAGGTTATTTTTTCGCTTTCAAATTAGCTTATTTCTTACTATTATATAATATTATATTGTGCGAATTTTGTAATGCAGGTAAAGATTTCATATGGTTTGATCTCAATATACTGGATGTTTTGCACATGGACCGACAACAAAATTATTTTGGGGGTGAAGGGAGTCATTTGCTGCGTTTCACAAATAGGTCCTAATAAGTCGTTAAACTAGAAGAGTTAACAGTTTGCCAGGATTACGGTTAAGAAAATACTTTTTATGTTTAAGATGTTTTTAATAAATTTGTCCAAATTTGCCACCTCTGCTTTGTATGCATACATTACACCTTTTTATTAATTTAAATAGGTAGCAGGCGACGATTATTCTTTCAATTAAGATTTCTTTTGTTGACACATCTATCGTGTAAATTAATTCTTTTGTGCGTCCTTAGGCAAAGAAATCCGGTGGTGTCAGGTCTGGATACTATGCGAGCCACGGAATAGTTTAATAGATTGCATAAAATAGTGATTTATTTGATCAAAAATACATTGCAAAATACAAAAAACGTTATTACGTGCTATTACAATTACAGATTTAAAAATGTTATGACGGCTTAAAGATGAAATTTTGGGTATTTTTTCAAAATGTTGAAAAAGAATCTATTTCGACAACCCTGACACTTCGGACATTGAGTCTATATGTGAATCGTAGCAAATGAACCCTTTCACATAAAAAAAAAATGTTAGTCCATGTGCAAAAAAACCCTGTATAAGGTCTGCAATATGTCAGATTATATGCTCAGCCTAGGTACTCATTGGAGCGAAGATCAAAATTGTTACTTTTTTTATTAAATTGTTATCACAGAGCTAGCATATTTTTCCATCTGGACCATTCTAGTTCAAAAGGAGATGATTGGAGTGTCTGATTCTTTTTGGGGTGATATCTTGGAGGGAAAGGAGGTTGTCACTGGAATAGGATCATTCAAAGCAAAGTTGCACTATATGACTCTTTAAAAATGTGTGTCTTCACGTTTCTTGTTGCGCTGTAGTAACCTTATTTCTAAATTTATGTATATTTTACTTGATATTATCACTGTTGGGTTGCTTTCATTTTTCTTCAATGCCATATTATTCCTTTCCTTCAACGATTGACGATTATAATATGAATATTCATTTACAAATTGGCGACTCTGAGCCAATTCAGATGATTCAGAATGTATTCTTGTTTTCCAGTATTTTCCAGTAAATTCCTTTTTATTGATGACTTTATCTACTCATGAGATTCTTAAAATTAATCTATAGTGCTACATTTCAAAACGTTTCGATTCCAGATTCCAGGCAGACTACGACTAATTTTGTATTTTATTTATTATCCGTAATATTATTGGTTATTGTTTAAACAATTATAATTAGGTTATAATTTATTTAGGGAGCACTTGTTAATATTGCAAGTCAGTAGTATGGGCTTCAATCATCAGGATATGCTGTGGTGTTTCCAGATAACTGTCTCGTTATTTGTCCCGTTTAAATCGCTGGAAGCTATTTGTAACCAAAATCACATGTTATAATGTTGACTTAAAATTAAAGTAATTCAATATAATGACTGACTTTTTCAGCCCTTAAGGGAATTGAAATAATTCGTCGCGTTGTTAATGTATTTTAAACATGCGGCTATTCCATCTAAATAACAGGTTTATGATATATTCTAAGAATAAAAACATTGGTTTCTAGGTTGTATTATCGCATTTCAAGATCGTCTATTTCGATAGTTTTTGGCAATGCAATTGCATGCATCAAAACATGTTACTTAATAGCGTTCTTCACGCTCTGTCTTCGGCCTCCTGCATCCGCGCCAATGTAATCATCGAGTAACTGGTCTTCTTGACATTCCTCGTGTCGAACCTTAATAATGCAATTTTCATTTCGCGTTTTATGTCGCCGATATAATTCGGTGCAATAAGGTAACCCTGAGGCTTTCGGTGGCACTCGCCAACTACCTGCTCATTCCATTTTATGGCTCACCAGAAAACATCGCCCAGACGATTTTTTTTAGTATTTAAATATACTCGATGTTTTGCTTACAACATAACTTTAAATATACATATTTTTCAGCGATCTCTTTCTTATACCGACCGTTTTACTTCAAAATACATTTGTATTGAGATATCACAATAGAGAAAATAGGAGAGCTAAAGAGGAATTCGTTTTATGATTACATAACTAATAGCTTTTGTTAGTGATGAAAGCATTAATATCGGTTCGGTTATGGTTTTCGTTCCGGGAAAAATAAGGCTTTTTTCAGTTTAGTCCAGGTGATATATTTGTATTTGTATTTAATACTTATATCTAGAAAATATCTAGAATTTTACAGTTATCATGTAGAGTCAGCGGCTCTTAAACAGTGAGGGAGTTCGCGAAATAAATTTTGCTCAAGAGGGGGTCCGCGAACTACATAGTTTAAGAACTGCATGATTTAGAGGACAAATATAATAGTAATTAATTGAAGAGTTGATATTTAGAACCATACGTATATAATATTATAATTTGAATTTATCAATATTGATTCTTCGAATACTTTTAATTTTATACTAGCCCCTATAATTCGAATAATTGATCCATATTAAGGGTGGAATTCGCATGCGACGTTCATGTTTGAGTTTACAGTTTTTCAGACATCCAATTAAACGATCATACTCCTACCGGTATCGAAATTATTCACCAATTTATCAAACGGACCATAAATCTGTCGTCATTTTTTAAAATTGCATTCGGTCCGAATTATCGTCGGGATCATTACGCACTTTTTCTGTGTCGTCGAAGATGGTCAGATAATGACTAACCTATGGCTAATTTAATGATATGCGACAGGCACAATAAATAATTTCATATCAATGCAAAGTGGCCCAGCGGTCCTGTTATAATGGCGGTCATTTTTGCCAAGGAATCCTCCGGGCCGGACAGGTATGCTTTATTTACACAGGTCCAGATAAATATTATTTTAAGCGTGTGGTTATTTAAATAAAATCAATTTGGACTTGAAAATTTGAAAGCGATGTTAAATTTTGATGGATGGCTTTAAGCATAAATTTTTCTTTGTGCAACATTCATTTTTATGGGTTTAATTTCTTCATTTCTATCACAAATGAAAATATAATTATCATAAATACTGGAAAATCAATATTATACATAAAATATTTCAAACTATTATTACCCTTTTATATTGACACATCTAGAATATTGATTAGCCTTTCTATACTTTGAAGTAATAAAATACTATTTATATATATTACATATAGCATGAAAAAATACTTTAGAATTTGTTAGTAATCCAATTATTAGAGATTAAATCTGATTCTTATTTAATAAGCTCATAAAAATGTTTTCCCTCTGAAACAATTAAATAGTCGTCAAAAATCTTCACATTGTAACTTAAGAGAGATGTGACTGCCAAATTTGGCGCCTTATATTTTAGCGAGGGTCGATCAAATATGCTGAAAATCAAATTTTTCTAGAATAATTTTTCAAAAATCAATCAGAATCAAATCTATCATTGTTTTTCTTGTCTATTTATTTATATCGTAATTATATTATACAATATTTTTTTCTATATTGAAGGTATAGTTGTGCGATTTTAAGACTAAAATTTTTGATGGCACAACATGTGAACCGTAGTCTGGACATCCAATTTTACAACAGTATTTGTGTCATATCAACGTGTATCAAGCCTAAGCTAACAAAACTCTATGTTTGTTATTAATAATTACAGGCGAATATAGTACTTGATTTAATCAGAAAGTAAGTGTACTAGATTTTTATATTTTTTTAGAAAAAGTGTATTTCTTTATGTCCGCTGTGTATGCTTTATGAAAATTTATTTCCACTCATGTGTGCATTCAAGGAGGTGAAAATATGACAATCTGAAAGCACCAAGTCAAGTAAATACTTGGTGCATCCAAGACTACCTCGGAGGCTAAGGCTGTGTGAGAACGGTTTTGTGCAACAAGCACACTCCTCTCATCAGCATTCACATCCTTTTTTTAAATGCTCCTTTTGAGTTTTTTTAGGTTCTCACAATTTCGTTGTGCATTGATGGTCTCTCCGTGGAGCAGAAATTCGACCAAAACTATGCCTTTTTGGACCCAAAACTCTTAGGCCATGAATTTATGTCCAAAATTGTGGTTTTGAAGTTTTTGGCGAAGAACATCTTTCATGCTACTGGACACCACAACGTGAGTTTACGTATTATTATGTTCCTGTGATGCTCGTTCTATCAGGAGATCTCTCTCTACCGCCTAGTATTACCAAATCTTAAAAAAAAACACCACAGCCTGTTATGATCATAGTACACTTACTTTATGAACATGTTTCGTATTAATAACGTCCATCAATTCATGATAATGTTTTCAAAATCGTTTCCAATATTCTGCAGTTTTGCTCACAATACAACAATGCAATCAATGTTAAGTTGTAAAATCATGTGTAGCGTGGGTGATTTAGATTCCTCATGCAATAGTGCTGTTGATCTGGACGAATTTAATTCGCCAGATTAACATCGACATATTCCGTCTCTCTTTAGGTTCAATGTGTTATTTTAACAGAGCCATCTTTTATGCCGCTGCGGGGACATTGCACCTGCAATTCCCGACAGATCGCTTCTTGCGCGTGCACCGTTGCTGGTTGGGTGGTAATGCGCAGAAGGCGGGAGTCGAGAAGAGGCGTCAGTTGGCCTTGGCTGCGGGAGGACGTCCTTCTTGTAGCCAGATATTTCTCTCTCTCTCTCGTGCTGAATAAAAAGTTACCTAGAGAAGAGAGTCTTTTCCTTCGACGCCCATCCATCCGCCCGGCTATACATGATCCGAAAGAAGAACGAACCCATGACGAACGAACGTCGCCCATGTACTCGAATCATTGAAATCATGCTTGGATATCCAGTTCGCTCCTGATTCCACGTTAGACAACAGGGTATTATTTGGCGATTGTTATATAGACAGAAAATGAATATACGTAATGGCGATGAAGATATTTAAGTCCTTCATCTGGTACACATTGTGGGTATTTCATTACAAGCTATCAATTGTAAGCTTATCCCATAAAATACATTAAAAATGATTTTCAATATAATTTTTTGAACTGAATCAAAGATCAAAAATTAGTCTTCATCTTCTAGGATAGTTTTCAATGAGTAGGGGATTTTTATATGGTGGCTTCTCATTGCCTCCAATAAAATTTAAATCAGATTTATAAAATTTAATAAATGGTGTACATATTCTATTACCGAAATAAAAGTCTCGTGTATATTTGATCAACCCTTTCTACTCGTAGACGCTTGGGTTTGTTTTACAGTATGTCATTTGAAAGAGTATCACCAGGTTCGTGATGAAAGGGTCAAAATGCGCAGGGCCGTTGTTTGCCGTCTTCAAAATTATAGACACCTTATCGTAAACTAAATAATGACTGTCTTTATCGGTTACATGTGGTTACCGAAAGATACCTTTTTGCATTGGGGGCCTTGCAAAAATTACATAAGTCGGTCAGCCCGAGACTGTAGCCTTCTCATTATGGAAAACTTTTAACACGTTCTTATCCACTATGGACTCAAAATAAATTAAATATAATTTTGCAATTAAATTGATTTTCGATTCAGGCGCGAGAGCGTCCTACTTGGTGCTTCCGATTTAAAAATAAAAGAGCGGTAATTGGGAAGGTGCAAAACGGGGCGAATCTTTCGAAGAATTGATCGAGAAAATATAACGTGTACACAAAATTAGCTTGAATAAATGGAGTATTTACATAATTGATATCTAAGAATCAAAAATCCCAGCCCTGTAATATTCAATTTGCAGGAAGGTTTAAGTGTCAGTATTATTATCTCTTCATGACACGCGCCAGTTTACTTGGGGTTTATTTTTTAACAAAAGTAGTAATTTCTTTAAAAGTAGTTTAAAATAAATTAAAATTTGAATAAACTAAAAATTCTATGAGTATTGAGAGATGAAAGCCTTTATTTCACTTTCTTGTTCATCCTATTAATTTGATTAACTAACTCAGGTTCAAATAGATATAGGAAAAAGTATAAGCACCTACTTTTAACAATTCATATGCTTTAAGTGATCGTTTTATTTTGAAATAGAATGTGTTGTAGATGGATAAAAATTTAGAATTTAGTCACTTTTGTGGCATTATTATTAAAAAAAAAATGATAAGTCTTATGCAACACTATTATAAAATAACACCTTTTCTCTCGTGCCAAAAACACAGAATCATTGACTCGTGTAAATTAAAATATCTTTCCATACTTGCTTCTGTCGACACCATGTCGGAAGATTGGATGACGCGTGCTCCGAAAATGCATGCAAATTAACGCATGTTGCATAAAAGTTGCATAAAAATAAAAATGAACGGTTCGGGGAACCAAATTCGATCATTAATTATGTGAGCGGCACAACAATTATCTTAGTTTTTATGCAACGTTGGTTAACAATCCTTTTTGAAGCCCAAGTGTCGGTAGAGTGGGTGATTTCTTGGATAATTATTATGAAAATTTGGGTTCGAATCCAGATAATTTTTAACAGTATTATTAATGAATTATCAGTGCCTGAAAAATATTAATTAATTTTTTTGTTATGTGATTATGAGACGCAATAAAACGAACACAATACTAAAAATGTGGTAATACTCCAATAATGAGGTAACTCCTGAACAGTACATGAGGTGTTATATACACAGGTCAAGATTAAAGAAACAAAACTCTTCAAATTGATAAGGTTGATGCTTGGATCTTAACTAACAAAATGAACGCTTGTTCTCATGTCTTAATTATCTTGGTTCTCAAAACAAACGGAAAATTAAGTTTAAGAAAGCTTGTTATACGAGGCAGATATCACAACGAGTGTAATATCTGCCTGTCGATTATTATAGTCAGAGAGGGGCATAAATGAGCAGGGAGATTTTTGAAGATTGGTTCAAAAAGAAATGGGTTCCAAAGGTGCAAGACTTAAAAAAAATAAGGGATTGCCACAGAAAACAGTATTATATTTAGATAATGTCCCTTCTTATCCGAATGAAAACATACTGAAAACAGGTGATAGACTTATGGTTGCAAAATTTTTGCCCCCTAACGTAACACAACTAAGGTGTTATAGCATCAATGAAACGTCTTTATCGTCACAATCTTTTGCTAAGGAAGATGACAGGTTGATCAATTTCTGGGAAAAAATATGATATTGGATGCTTTACTTAAAATAACACAATCTTGTTAAAAAAAGTAAAGTTATTAACACTGAAGAAAGATTCTTCCTGGTATCGAAACAGATTAATACATTCTGAAGAGAATGATATATCTGAAATACAGTCAACCCTTTTATTGCGTCGAGATAGGACCACGCTATAGGAACAAAATGCCATAGAAAGTTAGGCACACATACAAAATTTGTACGTGTTTAGTTGGTTAACAAGTGCAAGTGACAATAACTTGCTGCTTATGTAAAAGCGCCGCAAACGAAGTGGACGCTATAAGAAGATTGACTGTATTTGGATTATTGTAAAATTTAATATGTTTTGAAAACATCGAAGAGTGGCTCGATCATTATTAAAATGATCCAGGTTTTGAATGCATAGACGATAGACGACGACGACGAATGTTAAATGGTTTGATTTAGAGCAATTAGGTCAATATTTGGGGAATAAAATGGATCATGAAAACGTTCAAGCTTAATAGTACTGATTTAATATATAGGATAGCACAATAACACAGTCGAAATGTTTTACTTCCACTATTAAACATATTTATGGGTTCTGATGTCGTCAGATGAGAATCGACCAATCTGATAAATTTAATATAAGGTTTCGGAAAACGAAAAAAATCATACGGCCTCCGCAGGTGAAGGAGTGAAATATAGATTTCATCCTGATTTATTGCGAGGACAAACCCTTTAAATCTCCAAATGATCGCTATCTATTCAGCAATCGCCTGCGAAATTGTCAAACGAGCATCCCGAATTATTAAAACGGGGACCGCATAGATACTATCGATTTTAATATACATTAAATTGCCCTTTAGGTCTACGACACAAAATGACTCGGATAGTCAAACACGTAGGGAAGCATCCTCGATAATTTATTGTTATGTGAAAAACAGGGAATTCCTTGTTATAATATAACGAGTCGTGGCACGGCCGTTGTGTAAATATTGTGGATTTTTTTTGACGAGGGGTTAGATAAGGAGGTGGAACTGGTGTTTCTGTGTGTACTCTTTGATATCGCTGAGTTGAATCTTACAGGTGGTCCATCCAGGTTGCGAACCTGTGTTTGTTTGCCTAAGAGACCGACGGTGATTATTGCCTGTCGATTTCCCGGAGGAACCTTGTTTAATGTTTGTTCGACATTGTTAGCGGCGACATAAAACAAAGCACTTCGAGGTGACGTACGATGGGATGTCGTCGCAGGAAAATAACGCAACCATGACGGATATTGTACTAAATCCAATTACGACAAATACAAGTAAGACAACTATATCATATACATTCACAATTATGTATGTCATCAACTCTTTGAATATGTGTGCTGATTTAAATTCATCAAAATTTTAGATACTATATTTGCTTGTTCGCCACTTTTCCGCAGCAGAGTGTATGAAGTTTACATATAAATAAATAAACACTGTCGATAGCACACAATATTCGGTCATTTTTTAAAGTACATCATATTCATACATCGTTATTAGTCGATAAATTAGGGTTAACGTTCTATATAATCGTACGATGTACGCAAGATATTCTCGCCGTCTCTATCTATTCAGAATCTCCGACATGCAAGATAATCTCTCCCTCTCTGTTTCTCTCCAAACTCAACGTGCAAGACACTCTCCTTCTTTGTCTCTCTCAGAGCTCAACGAAAGTTTCTGAATCACTGGAATTCGATCGCAAATAAGCGACTGCACTACCATACAGGTCCATAATTCTTTCAAAGGGCAATTTATCTACTGATGTGTATGACTATGCCTCGATACGTCAATAAAATATTTTTTAATCGATCGTTTTATTCGTCAATAGAATGAAGGGATACGCAATACCAATATAATTACAGACACGAACAGAGATGATTAAAAGTGAATAACTGTCATGGGTGGGTAAAAAATATAAAAATAGCGATAGGCACATTAGAGTCATTCCTAGAACGAGAGCCTCAGGTAATCCCCCGTTTATCTTGGGCATATTTTCTGGAAAAGTCAAAAAATAGTCCACTCTTGTTTGGTCTGTCTACGTTTATTTTTTTATTTTTATTCGTCTCTTGTTTGAATCTGGTTCGATAATCATAGTATTAGTATACTGTCAATAATCAGATTGATTGAGAAGGAAGTTCTTAAAAATATTTGTTTTAATCAATAATTTAAAAATAGTACTACATCAAGATAATATACACTTTCTACAAAATTAACACAAAAAATGACGATGGAATAGGGGTTATAATCTCTATCTCATCCACCTATTTTGTCAGCATATCATTTTAAGGATTGAAATGGAGTTCTTTGGTAGTAAAGTAAAATTTCAATGAAAGTTGGTTACATATCGCTAGCACATAAATGTATTTTATTGCTCAAATATAATTAATATTAATGAACTCTTGGATATTTAACCAATTTGTTACTTCATTTACCAGGCACTTAATTTATTGGAAATTGTGCTCTGTCTTCAAAACATTTGAGCAAAATTAATTGGCAATATTTTTCAACAAGCCTATGAAGTATTATTCCAAGAACTAAGCCATTCATTTTAAATTTGTTATTGTACAATTTCTCATACGTGATGTTATAGCGAGCTTCATAATTTCTAACGAACCACAGGTAGAAAAATGTTCGTCGGTAATCGAAGGCACAATTGGCGAACGGCCGTCACTTGCGTCATTGCGTCACTGCGTCAATGAGGTGTGGCGCAAAAACGGCATAGGTGGCGAGTCGCGAATAATTACTCCCCTTTGTAGTAATCCGCCATTGCTATTCCACAGGAACAATTATTTATAATCGATACGCAATGTCTCATCAATTTATGAAGAAAATTTCTTATCTACCATAGATCCTCAAACTTTCCAAGCGGATAAGAGTTGATTGATTTAAAACAAACGGTCATAAAGCGTTTATTTATTATCCTATTCCGTTTCACTATATTATACATTTAATCGTAATACAGTGCACTTTCGATTATCCGGTTTGCGAATTATTCGTGCCTGAAAAATATTAATTATTTTTAAAAATATTTTTTCTTATATGATTGTGTTGCGCCACGCAAAAAACGAACATAATACTAAAAATTGTGGTGATATTCGGATAATGAGGCAACTCGGAAAAGAAACAAAACTCTTCAAAGCATTAAGGATGATGCTTGTATCTTAACTATTAAAACAAACCCCTGTTCTCATGTTTGTTCTCATTGTGAAAAAGGACCCGGGGTGATAAGAGATTGGAAACCCACCAGGAAATCATAAAATGAAACTTTTGATTAGTTGGTGATTGGTAAAGTAAATAAACCTTGATATTCTAAGGGAAATCTAATGAAAAATATTCCTGTCGATTATATAAATATATAATATTCCAATCTTGGTCAAAATTAAAGCCAGAAACACTTGTTTGAACGAAGAGAAAGATTCTTGGAAACTGACTGAACTTCTGAAGAGAATTAAATGAAATACTAATATGTAGGATTATTGGAAAATTTAAATGTTTTGAAAATGTAGATAGGAAAAACATTGATAAGTGGCTCGATCATGATTTAAATAATCTAGGTTTTGAATGCATGGATGATGCAGATATCTATTATTTTGTTTCTCAAGAGGAAGAAAATGAGAGTGACATTACAAGTGAAGAAGAAACCAGTGATTACATTAATCATAAAACGTCATTATGCTGAAACATTGCTAGATTTCGCTAAAAAAGAGAATTTGAATATAATGATATAATTACTTTAAAAAAAAATCGAAGTGGTTATAGAATTTTTTTTAAAATATCTCAAAAACAAATAAAAACACATTTTTTAAAAATATTTTATTAATGATTAGTACTATCTACTAGCGGCTATTTGTCTGCTTAACTATGGGCGTTTTTCTTAATAAATAATAAGTATTAATATAATGAAACCAGAATTTGTATTACAAATATGATATTATATTCTAAATTAGATGATTTGGATTATCCGTGTTTTTCAGTTATCCATATATGTCCTCCATAGCATTAGTCCGGATAATAGAGAGTTTATTGTATTACTATAAATCTTCAGTTAATTTAATTGCCAAGAAGTTATAATCATCATCGATAGATGGCTGTATATTAAGCTTAGTTTTAAATATAATAGGAAATGTAATAGAATAGAACATATAGAATGTTAAATGAATGAAAATATTTCTAAATAGATTTATTTTTACATATATAATGATTTTTTAAGAAGGCTGCCTTGAATATATCTCTTGAAAATTAACTCAATTTTTCAGGAAAAAAATATAGTTATGATTTTTTAAGGATATGATGTGTTAAATATTGTTAGAAAGATACTAAAAAGTAAAAGAAACGTAAATTGGTGATGATTTTATTTAAATTTAATAATTATATTTGAATTTTTGAATAAGCTTATTGTGTATTGAAAATTGATAAGTTATAAGTTTCTGGTACTTTTTTTAGAAAATGGGCAGTTTATGTAAATACTGAAAATTGGAAACTTTATGGAAAATCGTATATCTCATTTATTCCGATCATTGAATCGAAGCTTCTGAAGTTACGCCACTGGGGGCTCTAAGGGATAATTCGATGATTTGAGACATTGTCTTAAGCGCTGTCCAAGCCGCTCATCTTCTTCTCCAGCCATGCATTCGGATTATTCTGTAATTGGCAATTTTGTGTCATTTGCTCCCGGGATGGTGGGTCGTAATGAATGAAATAATATTGGGTTCAGTCCCAGCATTCAAAAACACAAAACTGCCCAGCAATTACCCCCTCGCCGTTGCTCAGTATAGACTATTTTTTACCGCACGCCCCGAGATATTTTAATAAGGTCGTTTATAAGTACAAATGTTTCGACTGCGCCCGGTGTTGCACACTTTGCAAGAATTTATGTGGTGCACCATACCACCGAAGACATTCCTCGACGAAGGTTCACTGTTCGACTACCGATTTTCGCCTTTCACAAAGGAGAAATTTATGCTCCAATTAGCGATCCGGGGATGCTTCCATCCGCCATTGACCAACATGCGATTTTCTCACGGAATTTCCCATTTTATTGACGAATCATATCACCTTTTTGTGGACGACCAAACTCGATTATGGATAATGGAGGCGCCCATTTATATTATTATTTTATTTTAAAGTGTTCCTATTGAGAGTCAATATCTGGAATCATATTCGAAGCCAGATTATGGACTTTTTTTAGATCAACAAAATTGGGAGATCGAAAGTATTAGTGTTTCTGATGGATCATCGCAATCTAAGTTTATCATGATTTCTTGGATTTGATACAGTAAACATTGAGACGATTAGTAGTTTTGCAGGCCCATCAATATGTAACTGGATTTGTAATTAAATATTAAGTATAATATAATTAAAGAAAGGAAGATTGGAAGATAATAGCCACATTTTGTTTAACCCTTAGATGAGTATGATCGTACATGTACGACTGCATTCTACAGATCCAGAATTGTTAAACTCGCGGTTCGCAATAAATATAAACATCACTCTTTAGAGTAATAAGAATAATGCTTGTATCTTGGTGAAGATGCTTATGAAGCTGAACGATAATGCTTATTACGTGCTACTTATTTAATGCTACTTATTTATTTCAGCCCTTTATAATCAATGTGTCTTCATCGAAATCTATTTGTAATAAAAAGAATCGAAAAATCGTTGATGACTATCAAAATTTTCGAGAAAAGTGAGAATTGGAACATTTTGACTATGACGCTAAAAAACGTTTCTGTTGGAAAAATTAAAAAAGCTGAAGTTGGGATTGAAAAAACAACAATTAATGTTTCCTAATGTGTTAGAAGAAATGAAATGATAACTAAACAATCTAAACCATTTACTGAAGGCAATTTCATCAAGGAATGCTTAATTAAAGCTGCACATTTTTTTAGTCGAAAAATATGAAGGATTTTCAAGCAATCGCTTTGTCTGGAAATACAATTGCAGAACGAGTTACTGATTTAGCCGCCAATTTAAGTGGTTAGATATAAGCAAAATCATCTAGTTTCCATTTATGAAAGAAAATAAATAACCAGCTAGATCCAGCATAAACGATGCTCAACTTGGATAAATTTTGAAAGTAATCACTGCTAGCAGAAGTAGAAAAGATAGCAGCGAATAGATTTAAATCATTAAAATTAATAAAATCATAAAATGAATGAATTAATCTGTATTTAATCATAACCAATGTATAAATGTCTGAAAAACTTTAACGGCAAAGAATTTCTCTTAACATTTTCACATGGTTTTATGCACCGACCGCGAACTTTCTGTAGATTTGAATTCAAAATTCAATTTTAAATTTTCTCCTTAAGATTTTCGAATTACGAGTCCAATTAAATCACAGCTTTCAGTTTCAACGATAAACTTGGCATAATAACAATTTATACATTATCCTTATTGTCAAAAATTGGCGAAGGTTGCCAAAAGATAGATATTGAACTTTAAAATGCATAGACTTACGTGAATCGAATTAAAACAATATTAATATGCAACGATGTGTCATTAAAAAATAATTTGTGTGACATTAGTGAGTCAAATTTCATATTTTTTTGAATCTAATCGTTCTTCTTTTCTTATCCGACTAGAAAAAAAGTAAAAAATTAATTATCCATGTCACCAGGTGCTCGAGTGCATAAATTTTAATTGTCTTACTTTTGAAAAATTTGCATAATCATAAATGAACCAAAACTAATTCAGTGTTTTATCAGCGTTTTGCAAATTTTATCTCCTGCATAAGTAAGCTTATGATATGTCATACTGAAAATCTGTCTGATAGGATTTGAAATTGAATTAAATGAATCAGTAAAAGTAAGAGTAATTTATACTTTAAGCTTTAAAAAAGCATGTCTTTTGATTTCACTTTCAAGGATCAATTTTTTTACCAAAGAAGGCTAGAAACCGAAAGTAATATTAAAATATATAGCAGATTACAGGCAGTATTTCCATTAATGCGATTAAAAAGAGATCCAGACTTAAACTCCTATCGAAAAAATTAGATGCTATCAATACTATAATAGTTGTGGTGTAGCCATAAAACATTAAAGAGTAGAAGAAGCATTTAAGAAATCCAAGAACTTTTAAATATCATGATTCATAGTAAAATATTTCTGACGCATAATTCACTGTTTAATTGCAATCCTTGCCTTTTACAATTGAAAGAGGCTTTCGTAGTTATGGAGCATTCATGGCTAGACCGGTCTCAGAGTGATGGAGCTGTTTCATCTTGCTGAGGACAGAGAGTAGTTTGTTTTCAACACCAAGATCATGTAGATTCCTATGTCCAAATACGAAAAAGCATCTGAAAAATATTAAATTGTGTAAAAAACAGTTTAATTGGGAAGAAGAACCAATTTCCTCGCAATAAACTGTGGAATGAATTCTGAAGAAAATTCTATGAAATGGATATTGTTTCATTATATTTAAGTAGATATGCTAATAAATAGTGAAAGATACATGTTTTACAATGGGAGGCTTTCCTAAGGCTAGTGTAATATGAGTCCCGAAGATGATTTTATTGCATAAAGTGGGATTCATCTGGGAAGTACTGGGATGTAGCTCGCCCCACAGTCGCTTTAGATCAAATGGTTACGTGGATTTTTTGATGACTTCAACAAAATAAAAACTTAATAAACCATCGGAAAAAATAGAAAAATATTCATTAAGAAAAATCGTATTTTTCTTATATAGGCAGATAATCGTTGAACGCTCTTTGTCCTTTGTAAATTTTGCTATAAGCTAATTCTTAAAATTGTTTTTTTAATGAATGGCTATTTTTTCGAGGAAGCGGCTAATTAAAATGATTTTATAGTAGTTTATGAACTGCATATATTTGTTGACAGTGCATATTGTATTTGGCGTCATTGAATATCAATCCAATGATATCAAATGTAAAATTTCATCGAATTGCATGCATAAATTATTTCAGAATGGGTTTTGGCGCGTGGATTATTATTTTCGTATACAAATCTGTTATTTCACCACGAGAATTATGCTTATAGAACATTAAGGAGACATCTGATCGAAATTGTGTATAATAAAAGCGTTTATCATATTTTTATGGGACCAAATTTCTTCTATTTTTTCTCGACCACAGATTGGACAGTAATTAAAATAGTTAGACGTGATTATTACGTCGATTAATAAATGTTTCTAGGCCGTGGGTCAATACACAAGGTGACCACCTTCCATTATTTGGAAATTTTGCTTATATAAACAGCAGCCTTTATGAATATATCATGGATTTTCATCGCCATTGTTTTTTTTTAATATAATTTCCATTTTTTTTCAAAAATTACTGTTTAGGTACTCGTAGATTAAATGAAGCCTATCCCGTGAAAAAATATCATTAATTTCAATTATAATTTTGATTCAATTGTCTGCCTTTTAATTATGATTACATTACAGCTTTTTTCTATATTTCAAAAATTAAAATAAAAAAATTAACAAAATTTGAAGAATGGCATTGAAAGTCTTCTTTGTAAAAATGTTAATTGTTTCACCCATTCGGACCGGAGAGCAGACATGCTATGCTTTAACGTAGATCCGCTTTTCTGTCAGCTCCACCGTAGCGTGTAACAAGCTTAATAATGAACCAAGCTCAATAAATGAACCTTAACACTGTTGATACCACACAATATTCAATTTACATGGCATCTGCTTTCTGCTGTTCAGCTATATTTGCCTATTAATGTGTTGCGAAAATAAAAGGACAGGGTTACCGTGCAAGCCTGACAGTTTACTTCTGAAGGAGTAGATTTTACAAATCAGTGGTGATAATCAATTAATGACGCCATCCCAGAGCAGTCAAGGGAGAATAACAAAATTGGTCAACGATAAGAATGATGCGAGTATCTAAATTATCAAAACAAACGCTTGTTCTCAAGACAACACAAACAGTCGAGTTTCGACATCTAGACACTCATTCTGTTCTTAAACCTTGTTCGTAACAAAGAGACATAGTGAATGGTGAACAGAAAGAAGTACCTTTTGAAAAATATAGTATTGTAATTTGTGTGTATTTATATTTTTATTATCATACAAGCTTACAACATAAAAAATACACAAGAAATCGATTCAATGGCGCGTTTTCGTTGACGAATTTATTATTGACCGAATATGATTCACACAATATCCTGTCGTTTATTTGCGTTAAAAAATAACAAACTTGAATTCGAAATCATTATTAGTCGATAAATTTGGGTTAACGATCTATAAAATCGTACGGTGTATGCGGGGAAGCTCTCCGTCTCTGTCTCCCGAACTGCACCACGTCTGTCTCTGTTTCTGTCTGTCTCCGAGATCAATGTACAAGATTGCTATTTCTGAAAAGTGGTGAGGGGATGCCAGGCCCTGGCACAGTACTCATATAGGGGTTAAACGTGTATGGGTTGTACATAAATAAAAGAACACTGTCGATAGCATACAATATTCGGTCATTTCTTCAAGTAAATATAAAAAATATACTTGAAATCGATTCATTCACACATCATTTGTTGATAAATTTGGGTTAACTACTTTGGTACGCCAGATATTCTCTCCGTCTCTGTTTCTCTCCAATCTTAATGTGCAATACACTCTCCATCTCTGTCTTCCTCCCAAATCTTTCTGAGTCACTGGAATTCGAACACAATATTGTGTCTTACCTCTTTGAGAAGTTAATAATCAAAAGATGATTATTTTATTTAAGAGATCATAATAAGATTTGTTATGGTTATAATAAGTCCCTAGTCCTGCTAGGAATGTACGTAGTTGTTATTGGAAAGTGATGAAAATTAAAAGTAATCATGTTAAAATTAATAAAAATTAGCTAACAAAGCTAACAAATATTTTCGGGAGTCAATTGAAAAAAATAATTTAATAAAGATATTTAGAATGGTTCTATGACATAGCCCGAAGCCTGAGGTCAATCTATTGGTAAATGGTCATTGTATTTGACCCACAATACCTTCCACCCTAGGCGTTGCTAGGAGGAGTAGGCCCCAAAATATTTTCAATTACGCAACTTCGCCTTCAAGGACAAAACTATAGCGGTATGCAAATTTGTGCATATTTTAAAAAATCTCATCGGTATATGGATGTAAGAGGGCCATCCATAATTGAAGACTGGGACACGTGATAAACAGGTAGCCGGGCTATAATGATTTGTACACGAGTGCAAATTAAGAGAAGGGCACCTGTCGATGTTAAAAAGTCTTCCGGTGTAATTAATTTGCGGTTTCGCGTAAGCTTTAAGACTTTAAGTGATTGCGTTCCTCCTGGACGAGAGACGCATAAGGGTCAACGGAATCGCATCTTAAATTTTTCAATCATGATTTAAGTAATCCACAATCTGACTTTGATGAACGATGGATATTGACACTCTTTCTGAAGTTTTAGACAATGGATCGTTGAATTGCAAGATGATCTCTTTTGGAATGGGATAAACGCTTATAACGATTTCATCTTCTTATGGTGCCATAGAGGGATGATTTTCATATATAAATACACTAAAATTAGTTCTTTTTTATAGGATATTTTGTAGGTAGTAGTGGATCTAAAAGCAAGGTTAATTTCTATTAATATACGACATAAGTCTGCGTGTCTGTCCATGTGTTTGAGTATCCGTGGGTAACGCTATAATATATTTTGTTAAGCAAACTCCTTATATGCGACTCATCACTTGTGCATTATAGTATTGTGTAATTAATATTACGTAGTTTTAAACATTTTTAGGCAAAATTGTAAAATATACTTTTTGAGAACCATAGGTTAAAGTTTTATAGAATATTTTTTAAATACTGATCATATCATAATATATTGAAAAAAATCCATTGTTTAGTATTCAATAACAAAGAAAGGAGCATTAACATTGCTGTAGGTAGAGACATTGGCTTTCAGCGAGCTCTTTATCGAAATGTGTTATTCTTGATGGATGACAAATAGCTATTCGTTTTTTGTGCAACGTCATAGCTTCCGCCAAAAGGGTAGAAAGTTCAGATCCCAAAAACAGATTGATCGATACCATCCCCATTTAAGAAAGAATAGAAACCTTTACCAGTAAGTGGTATGGGTTCAATCCCGTCATTTGAAAAAAAAACGTAAGATTAATATGAACCCATTGTCTAAAAATAACGAACGGCAAATCTAATGGAGTTAAAAATAGCTGTAAGTTTTGAATCCATGGAAAATGAAGTCGCGTTTATTTTTATGTGGTTTTGAAGTTATGTAGTGTTGATGATTTTATTGCTTAGATTTAGATATCGCCGATGATCCAGAATACGATAATAAAGCTTAAGAAATCGTCTTTAAATTGTAGTTAAACAGACCTCATGGGTTTTAACCAGAGGATTTAAGTCTGAGGGAACAATTGACGTGGTTATGAGAGGTTTGAACATCGCAAATTACTCGTGAGATTCCTATGGGGATGAAGGATATTATTATGTCATTATCGTTCGCCATGTTCATTAATGAGACACGAGACGCCCCTGGTGGCAGAAAAGAGCTAATTTCGTAATAAATGATGTTTAATCTGAATGATGTCAGAAAGAGCAGGAACGAGCACATTATTATAAAATTGTATGAAGGTAATTTTATTTAAATTATGATTCTTTTACTCGAGAATTCTTCTCATCGAATCAATTTTTGGTTTTGAACGAAGATGATGAGTGTCATCAACTTTATATTTTAACTGTCAAACCATCGATAGCTGCACATTCTTGTGTTCTCGAACATCCTTATTTAAGTAAATAGTTTATGTATATTATAATTTTATTGTTTGGCAAAATTGAGAAATGTAATGCCTACAAAGCAATCTAAAACGAAAAACGAAACAGGAATTTCTCTAGAAATCCTATAAGATTTAAAAAGTGTAAAAGAAAATACATCATAAAAGAGCAAATGCACTGAAAATTATCGATAAAAAAGAAATTCTTTCTAGAAAATTTTCAACATTCTATACTCAATGATCAATAGTTTGTCAATTAACAAAATAATTGTCAATTTGAAGGAATAGCTCATTCATAATTTAAAGTAGCGAGTGGCTAAGAGAACACCGAAACCTGTTCAGATCATGATCCTGTATATCAGAATATGAAAATAATTGTACTGAAATGCTACGAAAATGCAATAAAATGCATACTCCTATAGTAGGATTTAAAGTAGGTGCATTCCATTATGAGACACGCTACATTTAAATTAATCTCAACCAAGTATACCGTGGAAAAAAATGTTTATCGCAATCAGACTTGCGGATATTTATTATTTCTTTGATTGGATTTAATGATTGTGTGAAGTATGTTGTTTTAAAAGTGATAAACTGGTCAAAATTAATGCATCGGTAATCTGATTGCATTGTTCTTGTTGAGCATTTCTGAAGACATTCAACGCTTATAATTAAATGTTTCCAGAGGCGCCGAGTGCAATCCTGGACTAGTTTTTCAGGAATGGATGGTGAACCGTAAAGCAAAAACCGAAGCATCACTGCGGCATAATGTGGTTTGGTCACTATCCGGAGATAAAATCTTCATAATAAATTTAATATGTGGAATAACAAGTCGCGTTTTGCTGTTTCATTGTAGTTCTTCGGGCATATTAAGTGATCACCGAATGACTGGATGGATACTCGGAGATATGGATCTCGGGATCTTTTTGTTTCTGGTATCATAATCAAATGATTTGAGTTCCGACACTATTGAAGATGTATTAAAAAAAATGGAGCTGATAGAGCTCCCCGAAAGACTTTTATATCCTGACGAAATTAATTTAATTTCTATATATGCGATTGAAGAATATTTACATCAAAAGTCTTCCCGAGCCAAAATTTCGATTCTGGGATCAGTTCCAGGATTCCGGGATCGGGATTTTCATTGGTTTAAGAAATTACATTGATAAATTTGATCAAAAATTATCAATAAGTCCATTTGTTTAATATAAAAAATAACTTGAAGGCGAAAGAATTTTATTTATTTAAAAAAAATATAAATACAATTCAAAAATAGACAAATAAAATACTAAAAAAATCAATCAAATCAAAAACTATTTTGAAAATATGCCCGAAGTAACATTATAGCACATGAGTGTTTCATCATTTAGTCTGGATTTGATTTTGGTAGCCAGGCAACTTGCTGCTGAAAATGCACCCTCAGTTTCCACACTCGTTGGAGGTATCGTCATCAGATTTTTAAATGCTAGTTTAAGTTGATGACCGCGTGAGCCTCCATTTTCGAATAATACCATAAATTTGACTGATAAAATTCCTTTCTGCTGAGACACGGACTAAAAGTCGCAAAATTCCCGATTTCCCGACAAATGATTTATTTCCGTCGCTGCAGATAAATACTTATATACTATAATACTTTATTGGGTTCGTAATTATATTACGGAATAATAAAAAAAAACTGAATCCCGTATCTATTATATTTCATATCGATATTCCCATTATTAGAGTCGAGGTGTAGTAAATACATCACCGGTAGGGAAAGGTTAATATAACATTTTGAAAAACATATATGTTCTCTGTATTTGTAAGCATAGGTTAGACGAGCTCGCCAATTAGTAGTTACGCCACTGTTTCCAAGCGTCCAGATTTGGCAAGAATGTCTCGATCTAGTAGCTTTCAACATGTAGGTGAGGTGTACGATTACTGTTAGATAAAAAATTACGTTTACTAATCCCGGGATTCAATTGGATTCTCTAGTCTTTAGCTGTTAGATATTATCAGGTCAGTCCAAAAGTTCGTGCGCATTTTTGAGAATTTTTTAAATAGTGTAAATAAAACACAATTTAACATTTTCATCAATGATATATTTTCCTCCAATATTTACAATTTCTCGCCATCTTACAGGCAACTTTTTAATTCCATTGTTATAGAAAAACGCAGGTTTTGAGTCAAAAATCTTGAAAGTCCATTTTGTACATTCTGTTTAGAATTTAAATTTTTCCCTAGTAAAAAAATGTAAAGCATCAAATAAATGAAAATTACTTGGGATTAATCAATATTCGGGGAGTAAGCAGGATGACGTCCTGAACGTGGTTCATCATAAATACTGCTTTTTCCAAATTTAATTTTTTAAACCATTTCTGAGCAGTCCTAACCAGTCTTTACTAGAGCAGTTCGATATTAATTTTCTATAGATATTAATATGCGTCTGATGTTTACGAAAATTGGTGATAAACTGGCTAATACGACAAATTTCGACAGGTTTAAAATATAATGTTAATTTTTTTTATTTACAATGCGCACGAATTTTTGGACTGAATTGATGTTTTGAAATTTGGATGAGGAATTTCGCCTCATCTAGTCTAAATACTGGACTTGGTTCCAAGTTGGGTGGATACCTGCTGTTCTGCAGATCTCTTCAACTCTTCTCTGGTCAATTCTTCAAGTACGACGATCTTTCATTGTCAAAGCCTGAATCTTATTACAATGATGGGTACATAACAAGATTCAGATCGCTTTGTAAAAATATCAGAAATTCAAATTGTCATTCATTTAATAAAAATCGCTAAAAACTTTATACATCACCTTTTTGTAAAAAAAATAATTCGATTCAAAATTTCAATAGTTAAAGGTAATTTTATATCTAAAGATTTTTCAGAGATGTCTTCTAAATGCTAATTTTTGGGTGAAACTATATATTTAGTATACGATTTCTGTGGTTCTGTCTCATATTCATGATAATTTGTTAACCATTTGCGATCAAATACGTATCACTCTTTCCATAACGGAAATTGGTTTCTATGGAACCAATTAACAATAAAATTGACTTGCAAAATTCCAAGGGTATATTTCCCAATAGCTTAAGCCGATTTTTTTAATTTGCAATTTCCTATGAGCAAGGCCAAAAACATTTGGCTGATAATAAATTTCATGTCTTTATCGATATATTCCAAAATGAAACACTAAAACAGTCAATAGTTGATCCTACAAGTTCCAACAGAAGAAGACGTTTAGCAACCTTTATAGACAGAATTCGATTTGACAGTCATCTGCAAAATTCCTCAATCAAATGATTAATGTTCATGGGTCAATCGTCAATCTATCAAATCTGTCAAAGTATTATGCTCTGAACAATAACAGCGAAGAAACAACTTATGGTAGACAACATCTAACAAAAGTATAACTAGTTTATAAATAGTATTTTAACATTCGTATATTATTTGAAACACTCATAGTGGTATTGTCATAATATTAATATTAGTGATCTTTTCCAAAACTTATAATTTTTGGTTGCATTAATTTCTGAAAAGGAATACAGTATAACCTCTTTTTTGATATCAAATAATAGTTAAAATGCAAGCAAGTGTACTTAGTATTTTTAAAATATATTGCGCATTGAAAGGGTTCATTTTCAAATTGATTAGCTTGTAAAAAAAAGCTTAACAAATAGATTACTTTTGAGACCTTCATCGCTCAATAGTTTAAAGTCTATTTCCGTAATACTCAGGTACTGCCTTATTTTAAAAATATATTGAATCAACCGATAGTGCTTCCTGGATGAAGGAGCGTTATTTGAGATAAATCAAATAGGGTCGACGCCATTTGAAATTAATGTTCCCATGTTTTTGTAAATGTTTATGATACAAACATAACAACCTTTTGTTTGCCTCTTTATCTTCCGTTGAAATGAGGAAGATCGGGACACCCGCCTAAGTAAATGTAAATATTTAATTTTCGCATCCCGAATAAAGGGATGAGCTACCTTTCATGTGCATTTCAATAGTTTCTATATATTTTTAAAAAGAAAGACCCGCGCAATAGACGGACATGACAGCGATATTTCAAAAAGGTACAGTCAATCCAAGACGATACAAAAAATGATTTTCGAATTAATGTTAATGCAATAAAAAGAGCTGGCGACATAAATAGTGACGTTTAAGTTTAACCCTTTGAGGAGGGAGTAAATTCAAAATCGATGAAGTCGTTGATGCCATAATCGCTTTACACCGATTACTTTCTGTCAGCTTTTATCAGAGCAAGACAATCTTCAATTCGATGCAGAGTCAATTATAAATAAGCACTGTCGATAGCACACAATATTCGGTCATTTTTTTGCGTAAACACACACCAAACTTGAAATTGAAATCATTATTAGTCGATAAATTTGGGTTAACGATCTATACAATCGTACGATGTATGCGGGGAAGCTCTCCGTCTCTGTCTCCCGAACTGCGCTACGTCTCTCTCTGTCTCTGTCTGTCTCCGAGCTCAATGTACAAGAGTGCTCTTTCTGAATAGTTGCGGGGGAGGGGGGGGGTCTCAGGCCCTGGGATTGTACTTCTTTAGGGGTTAACAGAAGTAAATTTATCTTGGCATATCTGGAAATGTTGTTGATAAATTGTATCTTGGAAAATTTAAGTTTTAATTAAAAATAACAACGGTTGATCAATTAAATTCAATACTTTTTCTACTAATTCCAAAAGAACATCAGGATTCACCAGATCAAGTGTTACCATTTTAAAAGTGTGTCAAAGCAATACTGCCTTTCAAAATTACAAGCAATATTGCAAAATATCTATGCTGAAACAATTATACATTATTCGACATGTTAGTATATTGAATTGGATGATAAATATACATCTTGATCTTCAAAATAGGGTATACTCCATAGGATTTAAGTCTGCTGAATATGAAGGCATTATGTTGAAATTAGCTCAAAAATTTGAATTCAGCAACATTGTAGGGCAAAATGATGATCAATACACGTCCTAGCTTTTTCATGGTTGCTCGTTATTTCAATTAATTTAAATAAATATTGTAACGAATTTTGTTGAAGCTTATTTTTCAGCATGCAGCATAGATAAAAATCCTTTCAAGTTTGCCCAATAATACTAAATTTTGAGTCTCATTGAATTATCCAACAAAATTTTACATCGATAGATTTTTAGATTTCGCCGAAGACTTCGTGTGCGCCTTGCGTACGCGATTTCTTTTATATGATGACTTTTAAAGCGCAGGTAGAAATAAATATCCTTATAAAAGTTTTCGAATTGAATGTTCTTCCCCACGCTATTTTTTCAGACCATATATTTATGTGCGTTGCCTTTTTCAAGATTTAATGTATTTCCTCTTACGGGGGTCTTTTGTTCCGGCGGAACGGCCCCCAAGTGCAAGAATAGAGCTTGGACGTATTTTTGGCCTTCCTGTCTATAAGGTTTGCAAAAAAAAGACGGAACCCCGGTCGATGTGAATCAAAGAGAGGAAGTGTTTTGTGCGAACATTGCGTATGCATCGTCAGGGTTCTCGATAAAGTGCATTTTAAAGGTTCTCAAAGAGTATGCGGTTTAACCTGTCATTGAAGACAGACAGCTTTGTCTGAAATTGCCATTCAGAATATATTATAGCAGCCACATAAGAAATTTTGGGGGAAACATATTTTTATATTATTAAATTAGGAATTTCCAAATGTACAAATACGAATTGAATGATGAAATTATCATTATCATAGTATAGCCTCACATAGGACTGTTGAAATAAAGCATTTTCAACGCACCAAGGTATCTTTCATGTGAAAGGGTTACAACCATATAATAAAAAAAAGGTTTGAAGAGAACATATATTTCAGTCACTCTTTTACACCCTCAAGAAGTGCATCTCAAATTCATGTATAACTTGTAGTGATATATTTTGACAAAACTATTAAAAACGATTAACCTTTGCAAATTTCATGTTGGTGGTGTTTCTAATATATTCTGGTTTAATCTTTGCAAATTCGAGAATGGAAAAGTGTTTTCTTTTAGAATTCCATCTTTCCAGTTTGACGAACTCAAAATTATATGGAAGACAATAGAAGACTAAGCCTTTGGTCAGTTCTATGGCCTGTGTATCCATAGTTTATGTTTAGTCATCCCTATTAATTAAAATCATTTATCCGTGACAGGGTAGAAGAAAATAAACGAAATAAATAAGTTAAGGTATGAAGAACAATCATTTCAGATCGCATTTGATTAATTTATATCACACTGAAACTAGATTTCGAGGATTGAATTTCTAAAGTATATCACGCAGAAATTATGATAGTTAACCCTTAGACTGCTGAAGAACGATATATCGCTGTTTTCGAAACTGTCGAGGATTGCTAACAACGTCGTTGATGACGTAATTAATTGATATATTACTATATTTTTCTACAAAACAAATATTCAATAGCATTTCTTAACCATATTTTGAAAACATCATAGCAACCAGAGGGATAAATATTATCATAGACTGAAGCAGTAATATCCTAATAGTGGCCATAAATACACAAAAATCCATACAATGTATTTGTAAGAAGAAGAATTTAGACATATTCTAGAATCTGGATAACCTTTTAAGTATTGAGCTAATTTAAAATCTTCATAGTCTTAGATACTATATTTGCTTGTCTGCCAATTATCATCCATACAAATCTCCTTATCTATCAGGACCGCAGCAGCGTGTATGAAGCTTGTATTTAAATAAACAATCACTGTCGATAGCACACAATATTCGGTAATTTCTTCAAGTAAACATAAAAAATACGACTGAAATTGATTCATTATATCATTCACACATCATTATTAGTTGATGAATTTGGGTTAACGATCTATACGATTGTGCGATGTACGCAAGACGTTTTCCGTCTCTGTCTCCCATGCACAGTTACCGAACTACGCTACGTTTTATCCGTCTCTGTCTCTCTCCGAGCTCAACGTACAAGAGTGCTATTTCTGAATCAATGAAATTCGCTCGCAAATACGCGATCATCCTACCATACAGGTTAAGGGAGTCACAAAAAACGACCTCAATGCTGACTATATCGTATAGTATGTATTGATAACCCTAAAAATATTAATTTGATATTCACTTTGAACTAGTAATTATGTGGTTAAGGAATGGTTTGCTTTTATATAGATTTGGATAATTTGTATTTACCTGGCGTTCCTATGGACGCCAAATCGACCGACAGTCACATCAATAATATTATAATTATTTATTCTATTTATTTGGATCATAGAACACGAACATTTGGATTCTTGTAATGTGATAGAACCTTTTATGTTGATTGGCTCGATGTTACTCAGCAAATCAATAAATGCCTGCTAAGGACGACAAAACTAGGTGCATTTAAAAAAATGTTGTTTAATTGGTTGGAATTAAAATGCCCCTGAAATCAAATTTCAATGGATTTCATTGCGTTAAGGTGGCCATTGGACGAAGAAAGCTACCAGAGCATCTGTCGCTTTTTCTCTTATGTGGGTTCAGATATAGGCGTCCTTTTCTTTCGGCCACGCGCCTGACACACGCCTAGCCGGTTGTGGCGCGCGTCACAGCACCTGCCAATTGATGGACCAAGTCTGCAAACGTGCAGACGACCACATACGAGGATTTACATCATTCAGGAGGAGGAGGAGGAGGTTTCGTCATCTATTTTAATTAGAACCTAAATTATTAACTGCCATGAACGGTATAACTAGCGGTCAAAACATGGTAAACAACATTTTTTTAAAATCCAGTTATTTACGCTACTATTAGCTCTGCTTAATTGACTCATATTTTGATCCAATATGTCTAAAATAGCAGTATGAAAATTTCTAAGCAAGTTATAATTTGACGAGCTCACTCCAAATATAATTTATTCTAGATGGAAATATTGTTTATATCTATATTTAAATCCTTTTTTCGTAATGATCATTTTGTGTGCAATGATCTCCTTATGAAGTATATTGAACCAAAGAAGTTAACTTAGTTTCATACTCGAATTTACAAACAAATGAGGCTGAGATTTAAGTAATCATGAATGCAACCGATAATAATTATTACCAAACGTTGCTTAACACTAACTATACCGGGCGCAATCATATAACCGATTTCGAAATTTAATATAAAATTATTTAAGTTATTTTATTATCGAATATCGATTTCTTTCTCTAGGACAGCGCTTCTTAAACTTATGTAGTCCGTGGACTTTTTCGCTAACCCCTTCGTGAATATTTTTTTTTGCAGACCCATCCCAACCATTGTAACCTAATTTTTATAACAAACAAACATTTCTTGGTCATAATATATCTTTTTACTATGTTTTTCTGTAAATAATTCGATGAAAATCTCTTTTTCAAGTATAGATAAATGTTTTGTTTATATTCTTGCGGACCCCCATTAATGTCTCCACGGACCTTAGTTTGAGAACCGCTGCTCTAGGATTTTAGTCCTGATTCAGATAGTATGCCTTTCTTGCAGAAATAGAGAACAAAATTATTTACTATAGTCAAAATAGCTAAAACTCGACATGAATCTGACTATTGATGAGCAACTGCTTGCTATAAATGTGAGCTGTAAACGAACACAATATGTTATATTACATATACTTTTAAATTATAATAAAATCAACATTTATCCGGTATCAATGCATAGATCTTTAACCTGTATCGTAGTACGGTCGCCTATTTACGAGCAAATTCCAGTTTGATGACAGACAAAGACGAAGAGTGTCTTGCACGTTGAGTTTGGATAAAAACGGAGACGGAGAGAATATCTTGCGTACATCGTACGATTGTATAGATCGTTAACCCAAATTCATCGACTGATAATGATATGTGAATGATATAATAAATCGATTTCAAGTATATTGTTTATGTTTATGCAAAAAAATGATGGTGTTTATTTATTTATGTACAAGCTTCATGTACTCTGAGGCTGCCTTGACAGATAAGTGGATTTATATGACGATAAATGGTGGACAAGCAAATATAGCATATAAGATTTTGATGATTTTAAATTAGCTCACTATTCAAAGGCTCACTATTTGAAGGTTTAGATCAGTTCTCGATATAGTGAAAAATAAAAATTACCTAAAACTAATCAATGTTTCATTACCTAAAATGATCCAAAATCAAAAGCACTATCTACTATTATTTCTTATACAATTAAAATATCAATACAGTATAAACTAAGAGGATAATAATCGCGTACCAATTTTCGTTAATATTGGGTTGGAAACTATGAAACGGGCGTTGAATAAACTTAAAAAAACACTAAAAAGCGCTAATTTTCATAATATTTATTAAATTGAATCGAAATAACTTCCATTGGCATCTACGACTTTTTGCCAATAATTGAGAAAATCATATATGCCTCAAGCTCATGAATAGTTGTATGTTGATCGGATTCCACAGTCGTCCTTAATTCCTCGTTTTCGATATGGGTCGGTGGTCTTCCTTGAGGCTCATTGATTAAAATACTCAAACTCGTTGATAAAAATTTTTGGAACCAATATCGAGCATTTTTTCTTAATGTTTCTCGAAGCTTGTGTTGCACTATAATTCAATTTGAGCTCGTACAAGAAAAGTAAATGCAAATCACGTTTTTTCCATCTGATTTCAGAGAAAAATCGGATACAAACACGAAAAAATGTACGAAATGAGTAAGAAGAATACCTTTAAAATTTATAAACAAAAATATCGACTGCACGTTACAATGAACCTCATTCAGTCGCAGCTGAACACAGATTTAGCCCTAGCGCCCGTTTCATAGTTTCCGTCTTAATATTTATACAATTCACTTGAAATTTTAGTTGTAAGTTCTAACAAACAATCGAAACAATCTATCGTTGTCATCTTTTGAGATTGTTATTTGTATGAATTATATCTTAAGAGGTCTGGTGCACTCTTTAGAGATTGATAAACATGAAGTAATTTGCAGAGGTTGTACATGCTTGCGGCACGCTCCATAAGAGATCGTGAGCCACATGAACATTGTAGCTCATTCATGCAATTAGCTCACCTTCCACCTGACCCCAATGAACCTTCTTCGTGTTTACCACTGTAAACTTATCGTTAAGCACTTTTCAACCACCAGTGTTCATTGAATTTTGAAAAGGGTTCATAGTGTACTTGTGTAATAGTTGCTTATGCGGGCTTAACCTTCTAGAAAAATCTAAAGAATATCCCAGACAAAGTGTTATTAAACAAATCCAAACTAATTATGGTCTTGGAATAAGTTTTTATTCCCGTTGAAAATATAGGTTTAATATTAAAAAAATATATTAGCTTTAAAAATACTACAAATTAAAATGTTTACGGGTGTTATGACTGTATCTTGTTTTGAATGAGCTTTATGCTAGTGTTTTTATAACATAAATGTATTAAAGGTAATTAAATTTTGTCTGAATGTTTTTGGTGAGGTGGTTGTTTATTAATTGCTCATTAATGTCATTTCAAGCATTGCCATCCTCCTTAAAACTATGAATTTAAGTTCTAAGAGGGTGATATTGCTCAATTTGGGAATAATAGTGTACAAAAGAACATTAACGTACATGATTGTAATCCGAAGCTCGTGTTTAATATAAATCAATTATTCCATTGGGTTACATGCTGTCCATCAGTTAATTGCTCTTCATGAAAACCGACTAATTTGACTCGAATGTATTTTTATTTTCTTTTTGGCGATTTATCTTTTAAGGCTCTCGTTCTTTACAAAGAATTTGGCATATGGATGATTAAAAAAACATTAACTCGGATGCACAGTTCCATGTTGACATATTGGATACAGTAATGCCCGTCGATCTGATGGTTGATTATTCACCTGTAGATTCCAAAAGGAGAAAGCTCCTTCGGTCCTTCAGTTTGACGAGCGAAGGAGATGGTTTCATTATTATGGAGTTACGAAAAAAATGCATGTAAACATTGAAGATGCAGTTTTTCGTACAGCTGTTCATATATTTATACTTGCGGCGTATAGCTGTTAATATGAACGATTGACGGGTAGATTCAATATGATCTTACATATGATCGATTTTATCAATTTATATGGAATGGTTAAAATATGACGCTGAAAGGATTTATGATAAAAGCAAAAGTATTATCCTTTCTATCTTTAATTAAGACAGCTTATCATTGTTGCCTTATTATATCATCATCATCATTATAGTGCAACAACAAACAGTCCCTTGCAGAACTAAGACCTCTTCAATATCCATTTATAGGGATTCATCCATCTCATTTGTATCATACATTCACCTTCACGTTTGCTCCATATAGAAGGTAGCATGACTTCCAAGTCCTGGATAAACGTATTGAAGGGCGCTTTCGCGACCATCTCGGCCATATTAAATAAATTGTTTAAAAACTACTTTTCTTATGATCATTCAACACACACAATATTAGTAAACCGATGTATATAATTTTAAAAAATAGGTGTCACCCATAGTGATCAGTAGTTAGACCACCCCTAGTATATAATTTTAGAAAATTATTAGCTAGTATGAGATTTGAAATAAAATAGCCCTTTTTCTGGAATAGTTTATTTTTCAGGTTTTCTGACACGGTGGATATTCTTATTGGACGAGAAAATCTGAAGATATTTAATTTTTACATAATTTAGCCGCAAATGCTACAACAGCATCCATTAATCCAGAAATTAATTCATCGATGATGATTAGATCATCATAAAGATTTATTTGTTTTCTGCTTCCTGACGATATGCAACCCCATTTCATCGGTCTTTTCAAACTGTAAAATTAACCTATTTCTTATATTTTTAATGATGGTTGAAACTGCATAAAGCTAACGTTTAACTATTTAACTACATCCATTATTAATGTTAAGGGCTGCAGACTAACTTTTGTAACTTCCTTTGAGCATAAGAATCTCGACAAAAATTAGTTTGAATTACGCGATATTTCCAATTAGATTGATTCAAATTTAATAAATTATCACTTACTTGTTGAGTTATTAACCCAAAAAGTATGAAAATTAAAATAACTGGAATGTTCAATATATTTTTCCACAACCATCAACTAAAACTCCTTCAAAATTAACCCTTCAAATAATATTAATGGCGATTTCTGAAGATATGTAAAAAAATGGAAGTAGAAGAAGTTGAAGACGCTCAATAAAACATTTTTCCAGCGTTTTGTGATAAGAGACAAAATTGAAATTACTATCAGACATTTTGGATCTACAATTAGGCCTATCCAGCAACAGGTCTATCAAATAAGACTTTATCCATTCCTAAATTATTTAATATTGGAAAATCTGTTGGGAAAGGTATACAAATATATAGAATATTAAAAGCTGTCGATAAAAGTTGAATATACAAGTATAAATTGTATTTTTTGGCAAATTTAAAAATACAATACGATCGTTCAAATACTGGGTTATTAAATCCTGCATGATCCTATTGAATAATTTCAGCTGAATAAGCATCGTTTGGCTTCGTATAGATCAATCCCCGGGTACCTTTGAAGAGCGAAAATTAAATTCATTTCAAGGGATGTTTTAGCCTTTTCAAGGGGTGGAATTTGAGTGCAAACGTACTCCAAGAGCGAGGAGGGGATGAGATTTCGAGCAGCTCGTTCATGAGGCAGCTGCCTCTGTCGGAATAACCGGCCCAGCCCCTCAGTCTGACGCTATTCAGGTTTTAAAATTCCACTTTAGTGTGACGTGTGGCCTTACCAGTTTTATCAGCTAATAAGTAATTTCTTGGGCAGATGTATCCGACTTGTTCGATTCAGGTTATTTTAATATCGAATTGGCCGGATTAATGCGGCGGGATAATATCAGATAATGGAATGACACATTCGGTGCAGCACTGTGCAGCGGAGTCGTCGTAAACGTTCTGTAATTTTAACCATGTATGGTTGGATGTAATTGATACGAAGACAAGGTGGATTTGTGTAGAAAAGATGAGCACGATTTGTAGATGTTTATCATTTTTTTTAAATATACCGTACGAACAAAATCGACCTCCATTCCTTGCATAAAGATTTCATAACCATTTTAAAACGCGAACCAAAGAAGGATAATAATTTTCGCTACATGACCTAATAAATATTTAGTAAAACAAACACAAAAACAAAATTTTCAATAGGATGAATATTTGGTGAACAATAAATGCTATTGTTGTATCCTCGAGGGCAGGGCTACCATTGATCAGAGTGAACATTAAGTCAAGATTTTTGACCATCAACATTTGATTTGTGGTTTGATTTATTGCTTTTGCTTAAAATATAGGTCCGTATTAATTTATAATATATCCATAAGTAATGATAAGCAATCAAAGTCATTTGAAAGACCTAGTTTTGGTATTTAATATTTTCAGTTGCATTCATAGCTATTTCATATATAAATAGATATTTAACCTTTTGCACTCAAGACCCTTTTTCGCGCGGTAAACCAGCAACTTCAGCAACAACGTTTCGCAGCACTTTTGGCGATTTTTTTAAAATCATTACTCAAACAAATTAATGTATAAAACTTTTATATTTTAACATTTTATATAAATTTAAACTTTTATGAATATAATTTCTTAAATATTAGTCTCTGTAATTTTGCTCTGTGTGATATTTCTTAAAACAATTGCTAAGATGCATGTCTGGTTTTTCGGGGCAAGTATTACAATAATATGTGGTTTGATGTTTTTTGTCGGCTTTGTTTCATTGAAAACAGACTTTGCCAGCCTTCCAATGCCTCCTGTTCAATGCTAATAGGAATCAATCATATGGTGAGTGAGAGTCACCTCTCAAGTACAAAGGGTTAATATCAACATTGGTTGTATATTCTAACGAATAACATTTATGACGAATGGGTTAACATATGTATACTACTGTTATTTTCAAGTCTTCATAACTTTATGCATCATTAGCTTATCTGATTCGAATGTTTCGTTACGTTAATCGAAAAATCTACAAGTCGTTTCCTAGATATTTCACAATGCTTCATGACCTAAATCTATAAATTCTATGGGGTTGAGAAACTCTGTATTAGTAGTACATTACGCTGCACGAATGCTATTGCAATGTCAAGGTGCAGTTTGCAAAAGTCTTTCAGGTAGGGGAGGACTCAATGACCATTGTTGTATTGCATATGGGGTACGTGCCTGGCACGTGTCAACGGTACAGCTACATTAAAGCGGTCACTTATTAATACCAACATGTAAAAATATTATAGCAAAGGCTTTAAAATGTTTTCATAAGAAATATTGTTTGATCTATACTTTTTTTGGCCTACATTCTTAACTTTTTTAAGTCCAATTAATCTTATCGGATGTAGGCGATCGGTATAAGAATTTTTCCCAAAGATAATAAGAGTTATTATGTAGGAATAATTTATGAGCGAATATTAAAATTATCATTATTTTTAATTACATTTTAATAATATTTACTAATAATTTGCCCATAGGTGACTCTGCCTAAGTTTATTTATTCACTTTAACAGCTTTATAATAAGATCTCAGAATCTAATCCACTTTATTAAGGATTTTCAAGGAATATCAAGAAATTTATGACTTAAAGTTGGAATACAATGTTTTTTAAAGGCTGGTAAACAATGAAATTAATCAAATGTGATTGCGTTGTTATCAGCGGCTTTGACAGCTACAAAGGAATGAAGTTCGCAACACTTAGTCTGGTGGATCATCTATATTCAGTTCATAATCACTGTAATAAATGAAGACAATTTAATAACGAGTTCGGTTACAAATTTCTGCATACAAAGTCATATAAACGCTACCTGATACTTAATTGCATGGTGCCCTCAGAAAAATATCGCTCTCCTCTCGGGAACGACAGATTTTTCTCGCAAAGTGATACACGAACGAATGTAAATGTAGGAATTAAATAAACACCCCCGAAAAAACAACGCATTCGTTTTTGCTATAGGGAATTTTGAAATTATACGTCCGGTTGAGAGTTTAATAAGAGATTTATGCACTCTGTCGAGTTCCCATTTTGTGGCGGCTTCTTCCAAGTTCTCCCTAAGGGTATTTTAAAGAATTAACCGTTAAATTAATAGTCTACAATTGGAAGGAAATATATTATTTCTTCACGATTTTCAGGAAACAAGTATAATTATTGATCGTAGTCTCATTCTTATGGCGTATTTTATTGATCCATTAAATTCATATTTTGATTGAGCTAACTAACGAAAATTGATTCACATACACGAAGATATTTTCAATACAAAAGAATTATTGGTAGTTTAAAGTATGTGTGATAGTATACCTGATTTTTATAGAAAGAGAATTGGAGACAATATGAATAATATATACAATATGAACGTATTTATACTATTTTAATTATTTTATGAGTGTTAAAAAAACTATATTTTCTTGACCATGTTATTTCAAAACCGTGTAAAAAGAGATTTGAGTGCAAATCCTCCTCCTCTTTAATTTGTGAAAATAACATATTGAAAATTCATAAGGTTTATGAGCTTATATTTATAAGAATGAAGGGAAAGATGTCTTTCTGAAATATGACAAACTAGGAGTTCGGAAACTCATTAGATGAAGAAAAAAAGGATGGTGAAAATAAAAAAGAGAAATAGAAACAATATCGCCAAATCAAAAAGGAAATTCATATCAAACAACATAGAAAAAACGACAAGCACAGAAGAAAAACAAGACACACTTAAGGAAGTCACTCCAAAAACACAGAACACGTCACACCCACAAAGACATTAAGAAAAACAAATCAAAGACTACCAAAAATTTCCCCGAATACGATTCATCACCGCAAGGAATATACACGACCACCCTCCAAATTTTAGAAAACATTATATCGGACTGGCATAAGACGAAGTGATTTTAGAGAATTTTTGAGGAGCTTTCACCGCAATAAAAGCGGCGGATAAGATATATCTACTAATTACTAGCTAATGAAATAAAAACAAGTTATCAAATTACATTAAAAGGCTCAATTTCCTTGTAAATTTACAACCACGCACCAGTAAATCCTTTGAAACAAGTTTCCATGCAATAGGAGCTCCCGCTTTGGCTCACCCAGATGCCAGGGAATATCACCCATGTGCTCGAATCGGCGGGAATATGTTTGTATTATTATCTAAAATTCCTGACTTCAGAGTCTGGCATTGGGCTTGTTGTATATATTATATTATGGATACATATGGATACAGAGAGACAGACATCAGACAGCGGCTGACTGGATTGGGGGTGAACCCATTTCCTGCGCTGTTGTATGGTCTTTTCCGGGTTACTTCAGACTAGCCACACAAAGAGTGTCTTCCACTGATCCTTTAGCCCCACGAGAAACGTTATGTGCAGAGCGTCCAGGTGCCCACCTCTTTTGCTCCGCGCCCTCCAAAGGAGGCGAGGTTTCCGCGGGAAAGACCAGCTTCAGACCATATGCACCCGAAGGTGTGATGAAAAAGGAAGGACTAAGGTTATGCTAAATTCAAGGGATTTACTTCCGCGAGCTCCCTGCCACCACGAGTCCAATCTCGGTTTGCCTACGCAGTTGAGGATAATGGTGAGACTTTGACGCAGTCTCCACCGACTACTGTAAACGGCTGTTCCACACACCCCTCTATGGATACGCAGTACAGGATGACCTGCGCACCCAACTCATGTTAGCTGGGCTACCCCAGAAGCGTTTGATGAGCAAACCGACGAGGTTACTTTCACGCACCTCTACTCCACATCATTGCCCCAGGAGTCGGAGGAGGGGTTTTTATGGGTGGGCATCGTGAAATCTAACACCCACCCGAATACATATGGATACAGAGTATACGTGACGAATGATAAGAGATTTGTGATTGTATTACAATCTTCTTACCATGCAAATGCAATCATAAGCTTAAAGACTTTGATTTTGAAGGAGGTTAGTGAGAATCAACGATTTTATAAAATCTTTAATAAAGATCTTCTGGGTTTGATTTGTAAATGTAATATTAAAATGATGCGATGACACACAACTGATAACTGTATTTATTCCAATTTTATTTAACTTTGTCAAAAATTGAGAAACATAGTAATTTTTGCCAATTTTATGTACAAGTTTTATGAATTCTGTTGGGGTATAATAATCCAATAAATACTTTTGGCGGTCGATTTTAATTGAGATATCAGATATCCTTGTATGGGCAGAAGATTGAATTTCGATTAAAAGAGCGACTCATTGGTGAGCTCGTAATTCAATAGTGGTTGTATAAGTGTCATTAAGAGGTGGTCAAGATTAAGCGATCAACTAGGTGGCCTGGGGGTACATTGTGGCCCCTTCGCTTTTGGTAGTCAATACAATGGGACCACCGGGTTATTTTCATGAACACCACTCACCATTATTTCGATAAATTTTGATTTTATTAAGCATATCGACAAATTAGCATATCTGCAAAGCTTTGGAAAGAGTTGGAACAGTAGCAATTCTTATTTATTTGGACTGATGTACATTATTTTTTTAAACTGAGGACATTCAAGCATTTTTTATTTGCACTTGACTTAAAAATTTAAAGTTAAAATTAATTATAATTGTGCTTAATGAATCGCAAAAAGGATAACTTTTCTAAATAGGGAATAACGAAAAAGAACTCAAAATATTTTTACCAAAATTTGGGACAATCATGGAAATTCTTCAAGTTCTTCCCAGGATAATTCCTTCCAAATTCAGAATCGTACTGGTTAGACTATTTCCCAGTTTTGGAGTACCGATGTGGAAATTCATACAAAGATTAAATGGATTTTACATGGGTCCGTTTAGCAAAACTACATAGCTAAAGTCAGAGTAATGTATACAGCATATAAAGCATTGCCAGGTGTTATAAACTTTCATCGATGCAAGTTTTATTTTCGCGTCTGTAATTTTACAGGTATTGTTCGGGGCAGGTTTTAGATATATAAAATGTGATTATTGAGTACAATGATTTAAAAAAAACCTTGTGTTCAAGTATGGGGGCACCGGTATTCAAATAGGGACCCGGACACTCGCCCCTCAGACAGGTGTCCATTTTATCGAATCACCCTCATTATTTTTAGTTCGCGATTGTGGAAGTCCTATGCACCACTAAATAGTTAAAATTGTTTCAAAGATAGAAAATATTCAAACCATACCGACATATAGTCGAATGGGTTGGGGATACACTTAATGATTTAATTATATTTTTTAACGGTTAAAAAAATATCCCTCTTAGTGCCAATCGAAAGAATGTCGAAGCAAATTTAGCGTAATTTTATTATATAGCATTAAATAAGGTACATATTATAAAATAATTGCAGTGATCTTCCAAGATTTGTTGAAAATCACACAAAGATTATTAGTCAAAAATCGTAAGAAAAAATGGAGAAATATTTTTTTTAAAAATCGTATTTGGATGTAAGAAGAATATTTCTTTGGTTATAGTTTAATATAAATTGCTATTGTATTACTAATGCATACGACCACCTGTAGACACATTTATGTTTACATTCTGATAAAAATATAACCGATAACAACCTTTAACCATTATTATGGCTCATTATGACTTCGCTTTCAAATTAACCCTTAAAAGAGTACTATCCCAAAGCCTGGGACCCCCCTCCACTATTCAGAAAGAGCACTCTTGTACATTGAGCTCGAAGACAGACAGAGACAGATTGTATAGATCGTTAGAACAAATTTATTGACTAATAATGATTTTGATTTCAAGTTTGTTATTTGTTTATGTAAAGAAATGACCGAATATTATGCCCTATCGACAATGTTTGTTTTTTTAACTGCTTGTCGTTCTTCGCTGCGTGTTGAATGAGTCTTTCTCCAATTATCATTTTCTTCTAAAGCAGGAGCAAATGAATCGATTTCTTGTGTATTGTTTATGTAAAAAAATGACGTGGTCTTGTATGCTATTAACAGTGTTTATTTACAATTGACTTTGCCTCAAATTGAAGATTGAGACAGAAAGTAATCGGTGTAAAGCGATTATGGCATCAACGACTTCATCGATTTTAAATTTACTCACTTCTCAAAACGTTAATAAAAGTAATCACACAATTATGTTTATATTCCATTATGCCTATTATTTTTTTATGTTTATGGAATTTAAATAATAAATTGAGGTTTAACCACAAAATCAAGCGCGTTGTTATCGGTGGTTTGACAGCTAGCACTTGGCTTACTGAATCCTGTATAATTTTGGCACTTCTTAAAACTACCAAAGGATATGATAATTATTATTTTGTGCTATGATTGTATTTTCAATTATTTTGGATTAATTTTAATTTCTAAAAATATGCATATTTGTGTGTGTTATAGCATAATTTTTGTAATTGCTTGCGTCTTGGTAAACACTATGACATCATTATGTTAATACATTGGGCGCCGCACAAATTATTATAAAATTAGGTTCGACAGGTCGATTTTTAATTTGTCAACACTATCGGAAATTATAAATTACAGAGCGGACAAATTCCTAAATAATACTTTACGACGGTGGGTCATTAATAAAATGTCTCAATTATATGGTACAAGTGAACAAATGTACGTTTTAACGACCGACTTGTCAGCAAGTTTTAATGGCGGCCTTTTCATGTAAATTATAATTGAAATGGTCCAGAAGAATTTTATTTACATAGGACCATTAACGTGTTTGTCATCAAAGCTGATATGTTGAGATTTATGGAAGAAGTTAACGCAATAGAAAGACCGGTTGCCCGGAAAACCACTTCAGTACACATTGAAAAGTGACTGGCTCATAGTTAATTAATATACATGGATTGAAATGGGCCATTCTGGATTTTTTTTTCAGAGAAACCAGTGATAAATTCTTTAAAATGTTGACATATTGTGTTTTATAAAAAGTTGTAATATAGGACAATTAAGGCGCTGTTATTTGATAAAATCTGCAAAACGAATAACCGCCGAACTCTATTAAAGGTTCTTTAATATTCCATGATTAATCATTTTCGTTATATTACAAGATTTCTATAAAATTATTTAATGTTAAAATAGTTATATCAATTGAACATTAATCTTTTCAAAGCGCGATGCATATTAAGAGACATTTCTACCTTTTTGGATCTAAAAATGATCGACTTTTTAACATTTTTTTATGCAAAATGTATTTAACAAAGAATTTTGATATTTAGTGTGTAAAAAATTAAACATATTTTTATTTCGTATAATATTGTCTAAGCATATCCAGTGGTGTCAGATCTGGAGACCGTACGCGCAACGGAATAGAGCACGTTCCCTGGTATTGTAACTTTCAACATTTTTGAGTATTGCTAAAAATCTCGCTAAAAATGCACTATTTTGTTAAAATATTTTACAAAGAGTATTGCGTTTCAATTATATAGGGCCAAATTTATCATCAGAAAGACTGAAATGATAAATTGGCCAACAAATTGATTCCATTGATTTATAATCATAAATTGAAATTATTTTACAACGCTAAAGTCTAGCCCGATGTGTCACAATAGTAATATTTTATAATAATACATTTTTAAAAAAAATATTTCAAGACTATTTTTGATGCTGGGAATAAGGGTCATAAATGTGGCTTCCATTTATGATTTTTTTTATCTTCAACACTAATTCGAATTAACATTCTGAACGATCTTACGATGGCATTTATCGTTAGATCTCTCTGCTATAAGACTTACCATTTGATTACGACTCGACAACGATTAAGACATTAATTTTGAGATAAAATCCCAAATATAATTTAAACTATCACATTGCCTACGGGCAATAGATAAATTCTTAAATATGTAAATTCCAACCAATCTTGGTCAATTTAACGATCAACATTAGCGTGGTCAGATGTTTTCATTAACCATATTAGCCTAAATCACTTTTTATTTGCAAGAAGACGGAAATTGCTTTCGCACTAACCTAATAGTAAATCTGAAATATAGCCAATGACTGGGTTATATGGATTTAATATACAAACCTAAGTTGATAAGTTTTTTAATGTTGTAATTTAAACAAATTGCAAATTGATTTAAGTTTGTATGACCCCAACAAATACGATTTTATAAAAAAGCCTGAGGCTGTCGAGCTCCGATGTATTGGACATAGTCATACATCACTCGGCAGTTAGCTACTCTGAACGGAGATATCCCATTAATCAATTTAACCTTTTCAATACGTTGATCGGTGCTGATCGAAATCTGGAATTTCCTTAATAGTGCCTGGAAGCTTGATTGCTTTAAGTTAATGTACCATATTCATCAACGTTCAACGATTGCCTACTGTTTACTAATTTCAATCGAAGCCGGACGCTAAGGTTTATTACGCATTAACTCAATACAATGTACGTCTTTTGTAAGATTTCTCTCTAAATATCAATGCAAATCTGTCATTTGTTTGTACTGGATTGAAAAAAATCTATATATATATATATTTAATTTTATATACAGTGGCTTAGTTCTTGAACTCTATAAAATATTAGGTTAAAACCTATCTCAGATTGATACTAACAAATTTGGCAGGTTTGATCAATATTAAAACTAAGTTAATCTAGGTAAAATTTAGGTAAAATATGGTGTTGTTATCAGCATTTTGCCAGCTACAATTTCCTCCATGTCGTATTTATATTTATAGTTAGTTTGTTATTGTAAATGTTATGGTAAAAATGCTTGTATATATTAAAAAAATAAGCTAAACTTTGGTTGCTAGCTCAATGGTGAAAATAGTTATTGAAACTAGAAACACTGGATATTGACGAAGATATTTTTTTGTGATCCTATTCATCAAAGTCGCATTGTGTGAATCTCTCGATCGTACATATATTTTTTGGATCGAATATGTTATTTATATTCGCTTTTCAAAATTTTGGGATCGCTTTGAACACGTTTCCGATACCGGTTCGATGATTTCTATTTTTTGCAACTCCTATTGAATTTTGCGAATTCGGAGTTAAATGTCAACATTTTTCATTTTGCAGCCCCATTGTATCTATTGTCCGGCCACTCGAAGTGGTCATTGTCAGAATTGAAGACGTTTCACACGTTAGCATCCCCCATTGTTGCGCTAAAAATGCAACTAACCGTTTGAGGTGTATGCTGCCTCTCTTCCTGCGAATATTATTTTTCTCATTCGTAATGACATTTCGACTCATATGTCATTCAAGATTTACATCGCGGGAAATATGTCAATTAAAAAATACAAAATATGCATATCTTCGCGAAGGATTCATAAGGAAAAAATCATGAATAATTTGCGATTCAAATGTATCAACATTGATTTGAACTCGAGACCTCCCCGTCAGAGATTGCATGATAAAATTTGCAAGGGAAATACTTCATATCGAAAAAACAATAGGAGATTCAACGTATTCAAAAATTTGAATAGACTGCCTTTTCTCAATCATAAAGAAAAAAATAGACACTCTGGAGTCATTACAAGACGTATCCTGGAATATTTACAACCAAAATATATGCTGAACACAAAGGACTAATTTAGCAGCAAATAGATTGCATTATTCGAATTACCTGCTGAATGGTATCCATTGCTTACAATAAGCATTGTATCATCATGTCTATACAAATTAAACAAATCTATTCAAGAAAATCCTTCAAAACGAAATTTCGCTTGCTCTAAGGCCTTCATAATCAAAGTATACTGTGTACCAAAAGTTCAGCGAAAATAATACTAACATTACATTAAAAAATATATAGAAATATCACAGCTGAAAGATTTTTTTACGATAATACTAAAGTCTTTCGTTATTTTTAGATCTTTAAAACTTAACCTAATCTAAAATTTCTGAGATGACTGAAGATCAAGTAAGTTTTTACGCCAATTCTGACAGCTGAGGGTAATGTTCTTTAGTGAATTTCAAAGAAATTCACTCACTATTTATTACCATCCAAATTCTTTATCGATAATCTCAAGAAAACCCTTTTCGACACAATCACCCTCACATTACACTCGAATATGCATCTAAGATGATCAAGAATCATTTTTGAAAAGTGATTATTTAGTTAAATAAAAAAGCCTAACAATATCAACCTTATGGAATAAAATAGCAAAATAAATGTCAAATTGAACTGTTGAGTAACTTTTTATGCGGTTTATATGTTACGAGTACATAGATTATGACTTATAAAGCTCATTGTTTATTCTTTCACTAGTTGCTTGTTTATATAACGTGCTATATGCATGTTTATATAAGGAAGAAACATTAAATTCGCACAAAATGTATGCCACACAAAAAAGACCTGAACTGAACGAAATACGAAGCAATCAAAACAAAATATCTTTAAGTTATAATATTTACACACGAAATATTTGCACATGCACTAGGTATACCAGTATTTGATTTTCTTAGATGAGAAGATTTTTTCAATTAACAAACGGTCATGTTTGCGTGGGGAGTAAATTTATTTGGAGCAGTGAGTGCCTATGAAAATTTTATAACCAGCTCAGGTCATTATTGTAGGGAATATGAATGCGTAAGTAATGTAATTATTAATTATGACAAACGTTAATACGCAATATAGCAAAAAATGTTAAAAATTAAAAACAATCCTTAACAATAAATAGACAAAGTTTTATCGCAATCGGATGAACTGTATGAGAGCGCATTCAATATGAACAAACAAAGATTATTTTTTATATATTAAAATACTAAATTATCTAATCCCTGTTTTCTTCATTATCGCTTAAATATTGGACCAATCCAGCTATATAATAAAGACAACAATATTTTTGAGCGTTTGTAAAATTTAAGCAACACATCTGATCAGTATTCTTCGCACAAATTCGTTTTGCAATGAGAGTTCGTATTCGCTCTGTAGATATGTTCGAGTATGGTATCCGATCGCGAGGTGCTCATTCGTCATGTCAACGGTCCGAAAAGCTGACCAGTTGGACACACAGACCTTGTGGCCACTCCGTCCTCTTTTAGAACTTTTTGCGACGTTTTCTACGATCAATACGATGACAGATGATCCCTCAGTGGCTAACATTTTTTAAATTGGGGGGTGGTTCAACCCAATTTAACTTTTTACGCGTATATAAAGTTCATTTCAAAATTAAAAATTATTGATACGGATAATCTTCGAAAAATTGACGAATTTTATAAATTCCTAATTGTCTGATTAAAATAATACTTATTTACAGATTGAAGCATCTTAAATGTTATTTAGATCCTCTGCTTTTGGGTTAGTCTGTGGCAAGCGTACAAATCCATTGTGAGCCAGGGTGGTCCCGGCATCAGTACAATTCAATTAAGTTGCAGAACACAAATGTCGGATGAGGAAGGGCAGTCCAGCTATGCCGAGGATAACAGGGTCGGCAATAATTCGAAGTCTGCATGATCAGTTCGAAGACAATGGACGCCGAAGGTCTGGATCATTGAGATATCATTCGGATGACTTGTATCTTTGATAGCCCATTAGCAGATTGAAACATAACAGATAAATACATCAAATTCCGAAAAGTTATGGTTTTTTTAATCTTTCGGAGACTATTAACTCGACTCATTAAGCTAATTAATTGTAGTTGTAATCCTCACGGTATAATGTTAATTGAGACTAAGAAACATATGGATGCATTGCTTATAATACAATTGATGGGTACAACATAATGAAATAATAACGATTGGTTTTAAAAATCTCCATTTAAATGCAAAAATTAGAGTAAGTTAACAATGTCATGCGACAATTTTCAAGTAGAACTATGTATTTTATTCACTTTCATTTTCCCTTGATATTTTTGAATACTTGCCATTTTTTAGAAGTTTGAAAATCATTAGTTTCATCTGCGTTTTATGAAAATATTGATAATCGTGCATTTATGTGAATATTTTGACATTTTTTCAGAACGATTTTGAGATAACACGACAACAGGGATGAAAAAAGTTTGATCCATCCATCAGTCCAAACACTGATGAAGACGATTTGAGTTAAATATGAATCTGCTATCAACTGTAATATATCGAGAGCCTTTAGAAGATTGCGAGCCATAGTTTGATAATTGATATATTATGGCAGGGTTCTTTAACCTTTAATTGCATTCAGAACCTTAAACATGAAAGTAAATAATTCTTAGTTTAAAACGAAATTACGTTACATTCTTCATTAAGCACTTCAAAACAAAATATTTAATGGAAACGGACATTTCTAAAAACCGTTTTACAGTTCAATGGTAATTTTTGATGTAACTTCTTAGAAATGTCTCGGAACCCAGGTTAAAGAACTATTTATTAAGGCGTTATTTTGCTAATCTATATTGTGATTTGTATATATATATTTTTTCCCACAAAATTAATAAACGTACTACTACTTCAGAAGCCCCATTATAAATAGGAATCATAAATATCAAATGCATGAGCTATCTATGCAAGTGATATGAAATTGAGGCCTTTGCATGGAATTACTGCACCCATTGCCTTTATGGGTGGCCCATGATGCATCACGTATCGAAATCCCATTGACGGAACAAACCAGTAGTCTGATCCTCTGCTTTAACGTCGGATAATTTACGAATACCTTCATATAATCCAAATTTGACGCATTAAATAGCGGAGTACTATAATAGTTCCATGGAAAAGTATTTCAGAAACAATTTCGAATCAATCAGTGTGTGTTTTTATGCCTGGCCTACGAATTGATGCCCTTTTCTAACATAGCATCCCAATGAATTTTTTTGATTTTATCCCTACGTCCAAATATAATTGTTTGTAATAATTTTAAATTTGGAAAACTATGTTTTCATTAATCATAAAATATTAAAAATATTGACCGATTATTGTATGATTTTTGGAAATTTAATTAAAAAAAACCATACTGGCTTAGCCGATTTTAGTCGAATCATAAATTCAAATTATACAGAAAATTTCATAAATTCGATTTTAAAATAGTATTCCATAATAAATTTTCTTAATCAGAATCAGATCGAAGTATGATACGCTGTATATTTCGAATATACGATTTAAAATTACAGAATCATAACATATTCGTATTAGCTACGGTTCCTTTGGCGCATCGGTTGTGATTCCTAAGTACTTCCTAATTGGTAGTCCATTGAAGATCAGTAGTAATTTAATATGCGTGTTAGAGAAGATATGATTTTTACGAAGGCCTATTAGTAATGAAAACCGGCAATTTTACGGTATTAGATCTGAGGACGGGGATTTTAAATCGTCCAAATTGCATGTTTCATTACATTATGTAGATTTCTCTGGATAATCCGATAGATTGTTAATGTGCACGATATTTTTACGAGTCAATTGATTGCTGATTTTTAATCAATACTCTGTCAGTATTGGAAGCCTAATTTGATTGCTTGCAATTTGCAAAACGAATTAACAAATAAGAAGAAAAGATGGATCTTCTCAGTCAATAATCATCGATTTAATGCTTGAATTTAACTGTGGTGCTTTGATGGATCTGGTCCAATTTATGACACGAGGGATAATCATTTCATTTTTTTGGTTCTTATTTATCGTGTAAATATGTTATTTAAGACGTGTGTCTACTGTCGCAAGTGTGCAAGTCTTCTTCTTGTGTACAGGATTACTATTTGACGATACAACAGGTTCAACAGCCGCTCATGAAGGAATCTCGTCCTCGCAGATTATCACTTGGAGAAGGATAATTTCATAAACGCCGTCTTAATGAGTGTTGTCTCGTCCATTTAGCTGTCTTGGGACGGACTCTTTGCTGCAATTTGTACAATTAGAATTGATCCTTTGCACGCAATAATTATCCTGAACTTTGGACAAAACCACTCGCAAGACTCGCCAAAGACCGCAAATAACCGCATATGAAGATCTTTCTAAAATACACGCTGTGAGGGCTTTTAAAAAAACGAATTTATTTTGTTGGTTGTTTGACAATGGAAGGATTCTTTGAAGATGTCGATCTGCCATATGCTTAGTTTCCTTTAAAATAAACTATACAGACTGACTATATATATTTAATATATATCAATATGTTAAGACTCACAACATCATCATCATATTGCAGCCACAAACAGACCACTGCAGAATTATGGGCCTCTTCAATATCCATCCACAGGAAGTGGTTACATCCATTTCGTCTATATCATACATTCACCTCCTCATTAGCTTGACAATGAAGGTAGCATAGTCTCCGAGTTTCATTTAGAACGCTCATCCAGCAAGTCTTCTGTAGAAGGTTTGTAAAGACTGAGAAGTTTTCTTCGGGAGACAGTGAAAAACTACTATATACGACCTTTTTGATTTTACTGGAAAGATTTTCTGGAATGCAAAGTATCCAGTCCATCCTTTCTTCGCTAAGGCATTGCCAAGCTAGATTTGCTCCTATACCAACTGAGGGTGTCTCTCCGTCCACGTGCAATTTACCCGAGCAAATTCGAGTGGTTTCCTATTTCAGTTTGAACTTTTCAGTTTTGCGATTTCAAAACGATATAGAAGCCCATGGAAGACGATGCTGTTATCGTTGCAAAGTGAAATTCTTCATTTGCTTCTCTTCAAGGCAGTCCTTAATGTTCTTCTTGTCCTTTTTCTGTTCCTAAAGCTTCACAAGATTCATATAATAAAATTGAATTGAATGTGTTATAATAAAATTGAAAAGAAAAAATAAAGTTGAAATGAACAATTATAAAATCATCTATATATTTTTCATGAGAGGCAAGATATATTTAATAACATTATTTAGCATTTCAAAAAGACCTTCACCTTATAAATAGAAATTCAATTTGGTTAGGTTTGGATTGTAGGTGTTATAATCTTGAATGTTAAATAATAGCTTAAATTTGGTTGGAAATGTCCAGTGGTCCAGTATATCAATATATGATATACTTTAAAGTCATTAAGTATGTCATTAAGACAAGACTTTCTTCTGTTACGGTAAATAACTGTGAAATGAATTCTAATAGCAGTAGCCCTTATAAAAATACTCAGGATTTAATATCTCTCTGATTTACGCAAGATTTTTTTTGCAGATCTTTACTGAAAAGCTTCAAAAAATTTTTCATTATTGAACGACGTGAATATTCTTGAGACCAATCTTGTATTAATATTAAATATGTTCATATTCCCTAAATTGAGATGCGCATATATCCTTCGCTATTCAGGACACCTTTAATCGCTTTTGTGCTAAAATCATGTATTGTGCTAAAATCAATCAAGCTCTCTGACACGATTTTTTAGAGATCATTACTATTATACATCATAAACAGTGTGAGAGTCAGCTTAAATCGATTATTTCTCCATCTAAACAGCTTACTATAAAACCTACTTTTCTCATAAAATTTAAATGGTAAGGAAATGTAGATTACCTGTGAATGGCCATCATTCGTTTAAATGTCTTCATTAGGGCTTAACTGTCTCCAGTATTCAAATATTTAAAAACCAATCTTAGTTCCAATTCAAGTAGTTTTAGGAATACTACAACATCCCTAATTTCATTTATGGGTAAATTATGAAATACTGTTTGTATTTGTTTAATCAAACATTGTATTTTCTATGATTTGGGAAAGTTATGAAAGGCAAAATATTATAATGAGACTCTAATCAATTATGTTTAGAGAACTTGTTAACATTTATGTATGTTTTCTCTAAATATCATCTTTATAATTATGCCGAATATTTTTATCCTCAAGCTGGATAGATTAGTTCCACGATTCTTATTTTGAAGGATCGGGTTAAAATCCGGATTGCGAAAAAAAAGGTCAACGAACGAAGAAATTTGGATGATCAGAAATATTCATATTTCGATTCAACTTTTAGGGTTCAACTTGTTTTTTAAATTTGAATTTTGAATAACTGATGTGATTTGCAATATTAAATGGCAATCATTTCCCACCCAAACATTCTATTTAAAATTATTTATGGAAAATAATGATGAAAAAACATAAAAATCTTATAGCCTCAGGAAAATTTTAGGTGAAGATCACCTACGTCTGATAACGAATATGGCACCTTAATATATTAGATCTTTATCGCAATTGGGTTTAAATTGCTCTTGTACAATGCATGGATATACTTTATCCATGAAGATCATCAACTTCTGCATTTCTAAAGGTGCAATGCCTTAACATTTCATCAGGTTTGCAGCGCATTTAACCAATTACTGAGAAATAACTCTATTAGATAGTCCTTATTAAGTTTGCTATTTAACCGCAACATTCCTCCTACATAATAATTTCTAGCCTGAAGATAATGTACCATACGTGAATATGTCGGTAATAATATCGCTTAATATAATTTTATGCCCAAAAGTCATATATTAAAAATAGAAATGTATAATTGTGTGAGATTATCAATCACATCTGAGATAGAACAAAACCTTTTCGGTTGAATACATTTCGGAGCTTCTTCGGTGAGTGTTTATTAATACATCAAGATACGATCTTATACTATGATATAAAACCTAGAGAAATATCTCCGCACAGGTAATAACAAAGCATTGCCATGATGATAAAAGGGCTTCTTGCATCATCGGGTTATTTTTTCTACGTGCTCCATCGGGATGAGTTGTTATAAATCAAAGATAATAAACGCTTCGGCGTTACTCTCGATCACTTATCTGCGCGATACAACGTATTGTTACTTTTTTATTCGACAAAATTAGCATAACAAAAATGAAGCTGTATCGACTGGGCTGAGAAAAAAATCAATTAATGAATGCGAAATGGTCAAGGAAGACGTAATAACAGGGTTAAGAGCAAAAAATGTATCGAAATAGATTTGATTGCTTTGCGGGTGGGATATTCGATTATATGACCACGATTTAAATTCGAACTACATATTTGGCTATTGTAAAAAAGGTATCCACAAATCGTTTCTATTGATTTCTATGTTAAGATATGTTCATTTATTCTATCCCACATATTTGTTTCTTTCGTTTACAATATACAGAGTATTTTGCACATGAGTCGAAATTGTGGAATTTTTTAGATTTGAATTTTAAGAAAAATATTTTTTATGAATTGAATAAATTAAAAAATCAAAAATAAAAAAAATACTACTGAGTAAAAAGCATTGTTGATTTGGATTTTGGAACGTTGATCTAAACACAGCTTTCGTTATGATGATGACTTTAGAATGCACAAATGAAACATAATCGTCGAGCTCAATGTTAATTTATCTACACCATGCCAAATCCAAATTGCGTTCTTCAAGAAAACCAAAAGATCAGACCATTCATCAAAAATTAATTTCACATTAGTCTTCTAATTACAGAGATTTGGATTCTTGGGCCATTATGGCTGTATTAAAATTAAACGTCTCAATTTGTGCATAATCACATTCGAGTAAGCTGTAAATCGGTTTTTGATGAAGATCCGACTTATTTCGGATCAAGACTTTAGATATTATTTGAAGCTCAACGTTGCATATAAATTTTAATTTTAGATAATGATCTTAAGTCTCAAGATAGTCATTGAGCGCGCAACGCCAAAATATGGAAGTAATACAATAGTACGATTGCTTTCAGGCCAAATGATAGCGCTTAACTTTTTATTTTTTGATCCTGCCGAACGGTAGTTATTATTGATCCTAGCCAGATTCCATTAACTTGGGATTAATGCCGAGTGTTCCGAAGGCAGTAAGTAGAATTTTGCCCATAGCTATTAATCTGCCTAGATCCAAAGACGTGTTTCTTTACAGTCTATCATTATCCAGGAGGCAGTAGTACCTTGGATCATTCACTAAAAGTAGTTAGTTACGTAACAAGGATCATTTCGATGAATTACACTCTCGACGACTCGTGTGCTTCGATTTAATTGCAATCGTGTGCATCTTAGACATTTTGTATAACATGAATATGAACACGTTCGTATTTAGGTCGTTACTTTAATAATGTCGTTTTAATTAATAATCGTGATTTATTTTTAAATGTTTTAAATATCAGAGTAAAATTCTATCAATTCAAGGGATCAAAAAGGAAGCTCTTATAAATATTTCGAGCTATGATGATTCCAAAATAAATATAATTTATCTAAATAATAAATGATGATCAGATTGTATCTTGGGTAGCTTCAAACATATTAATAAAAATTATATCAAAAAAATAGTTGAAATAGAGTGCAAGGATTGTATGAAGAAAGCTCAATATTGCTAATGAAAGGAGTCAAGGCGCGTCCAGGCACCCACTCCTTTTGCTCTACGCCTTCCAAAGGAGGCGAAATTCCCGCGAGAAAGACCAGCTTCAGATCATATGCACTGGAAGGTGCGATGGAGGAGGAAGGGCTAAATTCAAGGGATTTACTTCCGCGAGCTCACTGCCACCACGAGTCCAACCTCAGTTTGAAGGGGACTGCAGCAGATGACAGACTGCAAGGGCTACCCTTCAACATGGTTCTCGTATTGGTTCGGTCATTCTTAGTACCTAACCGTGGAGACGAGTCGCCGTTCGAATAGCCTAAAACTGTTCTCCCCTATATGCCTAGGCTGTTGAGCATAGTGGTGAGCCCTTGCACACTCTCCATCAACTGCTGTAATTGGTTGTTCCACGCACCTCTTTATGGGTGCGCAGCACAGGGTGACCTGTTCACCCAACTCATGTTAGCTGGGCTATCCCAGCTGCGTTTGATGAGCAAACAGACGAGGCTACTTTCACGCACCTCTACTCCACATCATTACCCCAGTGGGTCAAACGTTGCCAACCCTACACCCCTGGGGTTTATGGTTGGGCATCCTGGAGTCTAACATCCACCCGGACAAACTCAGATCAACGAAAATTTCAACTTGGTAGAAATCATGGATAAGCTTGAATTTAATAGCATGCATTTCCTAGAATAATCTAAATCTAATCGAAAATTCAAAGAAAATATGAAATACATCTTACAACAAGTGGAATAAGATATTCAATTAAAAATGTAATGAAATATCAATATTTGGGAAAATGGTCATACCAAAGGAACCATTGTAGAAAAGAGCATTTCAAGTATAATTGATTTATTTTGCTTGTGTCATTTTTCTGCTTCAAAAGATGTTTAGGTCGTTTTCATTTTTATTCGAATCTATTGAAAGATTAGTATCACAAAAGGTTTATGTATAGCCGCGGCATCAAACTATTTCCAACCATACAAAACAATATGAAGAAGACGACAATTAACCAGGGGCCTGAGCTGTGTTATTAAGGGTTATTGATGCCGGTACGCAGGAGTAGAAAAGGGAAATGCGAGATTACAGGGGGGATACCCGTAATTATAAAGGATGTGTGAAAATGCAGACTCAACTGGCAAAATGCCATATTCATTTTGATCAGGATAAGGATTTGTGATTAATTTACGTTCTTTTATGCGTCAATTGTAGGGGTCAACCATAAAAAGGTAATGTTCTTAGAGGATGTGATCCAATGGCAATGTGAACAAAGTTCTTCAAACTGCGATATGAATACGAATTAATCATGGAGGTAGGTTAACGTCAAAATATTCTACAGAACATGGCTTTTCTATAGTTTAACAGATATTATTAAAAAAAATAAGTTGTAGATTTATAGACAGTAATTGATACAAACATTGGTGGAAGAAATATATTTATATATTACTGTGTCGATGATGATGGGTAAAGATCATATTTTTATTATACTTGGTAGCCCTGTCCTACAGAAGATATGAGCATATGACCGAATTATCCATCAATCGATTTCTTGAAAACTCTTGATAATAAGAAAAGGATGTTTGATACTTTTAGCACATTTTAATTAAACTCAAAATAAAAATTCATATGAAATTTCTGAAAAAAATTCAAATTACCTGAAAAAATACAGGAACTTAAATCAATAAATATTTGAGAAACCTTCCACGAATCCTTTAAGTATAGGATAAAATCCTCACGCGTCGGTCATCACACACAGCTTAATTGACCACCGAAATTACCAATAATTCGTCCTCAGTAGAACTTAACCCGGCCTTTATGCGTTCCGGTGATATACACTTGGATCACTTTGATCCTTTGAGATCTTCCGAAAATATGCAATATCATCTCAAATTTGCAAGACATTAACACAAATTGAGTCTGCAGATGAACGTGTTGCACTCTAAACGAATATGACTTTATTGAAATTATTTGTTTTATTGAAGACTCATCTTCAAATGATATTTTTAGGAGTGGTGGTCGTTGTACTGATTATGAACTGAGAAGGTCTTTGTTTTTTTTTATAGTCGCTCGTTTTCCAAATTTAAAAAACAAGCATACCCTTCATGCGTATATTTCAAGTTTTTCGTTCATAAGACTACTGTCGGTTGGAGTTTCATTTTTTGTGACGTTCAGGTCAATTTGCCCTACCGCACTTAATAGTACTTTCATCTCAAAAATTGGGAATTATCGTGATGAATATGATTGCATTGATTCCAAAAAAGTATCATGGCCCATGATTCATGGGATTATATTGATTATATACAAATAATGACCACAACATACGAGTTTTTTAAAAACTTAAGAGACGTTTCTCGTCTCTTCGACATCGATTTTTTAACATTTTTTTATGCGAAAAGTGTTAAATATGGAATGTTGATATTTAGTATGTTGACTAGGCAATTCTTATTAAATATAAAAATATTTTTGAAAGTTTGACAAAGTATAGTAGTGGGAGTAGGGGGGCCCACGTATGTCGATTGACGAGCGATGATATTCTTCACCACGGAAGCCCTAAGTCCTGGACAAGTGATTTACAGCAAAAAAATTAAACATAATTTTACTTCGTATAGTATTGTGTATAGTATAGACTATAATTAAAAAGAAATATTAAAAAAATAAAAAATAGTGAGCGATTGAAGGAAAATGTGTGTTTTTAACAACTTTTTTCGCAATTTTTTGTTTATTAAAAAGAAATGGTTAAATATTTTTGAATAATTCTAGTCTATACGATGAAGACGTTTATTATACACGTGCTTACTAAATTTCATAAAGAATGCTTATTTAGGACGCATGGGAGCACTTCCATGAGCTTGGAAAAAGTAGTTTAAAGTTTTTCCTCTCTTCAGCTTCGCGAAGCGCAATTTTTCTTCATCGGCCTATAACTTTGAGAATTTCATTTATATCGACTTGAAATTTATTGGACGTATTTTTAAACATTGGTTCTTTCTGCTATACGAAGAAAAAAAAGTTTTTTTTGAACCAACAAGGTAGAAACGTCCATTAATAATAATAGGTGAAAAAATCAAATATTTGGGAAAAGGTGAAAAAGTAGATATATTGACTTTCGACAGGATATATATATAATATTAATAAGCTTAAAATATTTTTCATTGCATTAATAATCACTGGATGATAAAAAACCAGCTTCGTTCAATTTGCTGAATTAACGATGAAGAGTATGGCGGCGCTCTAATTTACGACATTTTAAGGATCCGCTCGCAGAATCCTAACTCTGTTCGCATCCTTGTTGCCGATTTTAATACAAGTATCGTCGTGTGTGTCCATTATAAAAAGGCATCTTCCTCATATGCTATGCCCATAAAACGAAGCTCGTTGCGCATCTTTATATCCAATAATTCACAATAACATCCCTTTTTATCATCGCTCGCATTTGGTGCAAACGTTTTTCGCCATCGAGCCGAGAGCAGAGCGATCGCCATAGCATCCTTCGGGATTGTTTTGCAACTTAATGACGAGTGAATATGGATACTTGCGAAGCTTGCTCAAACTAATTAGTCGAGCTTCCGCGATTGGGAGTAATCATACGTGCGGCCGCAATAACCGCCGGTTGTATAATGTCTTTCGATGGTGAAACATCCTTTTGAAGAGTCTCATTGATGAAGTAATACCGACGTTATGATCACTAACAAGCTATTTATGGACGGTTGCCATTCAACCAGGTCCTCTTCGAAAGCCTCCGTGCCCGGAATTGTAAAAATGCAGGCCTCATTAATGGTGCGCTAACTGGAAGCAATTAATTATGCATTTATATCGCGAAGATGTTTATGGTACAATGTCTACACGAACTCACAACTTTGTCTTGAAGATCCACGATCTTGGGGGAAAAACGATTTTTTCAAACGCTTGTAACATGAGGTCTGTGATAATAAGAAACGACTACCGTGGACATGAACTAATTTCATATCGTTATTGGATGTTGGCGATTTCTATGGTACATTTTTTTATTGAATGTTTGTTCCAAGAATGAATAGCGAAATTATAATTTTGCAAAACCAAGTAATTCATAGGCACAATATTATTAATTGCCTCAATATATATTTTTTCAGATCCAGAAAATCAGTGTACAAATCTTTCCAATTTGCTGAAAAAATGAAATTCCTTAACAATATTTCAGCATCTAAATCACTATAACAACACTTAGTTATTTACTCTTTACTACATATAATTTGTTTCGATTTGACTATTGATTTGTGGTATTTATTGATCTCGTTTAAAATTTTGATTAACAAGTCTTCGTTTATAAGATGTTTGAGTCATAAAAATACAAGTTCTGTAGAATTTATGATCAATTTAGATATTAAATTAATCGATTATGAACTATAAAAGTCATATATAACTGGAATAAAAGGATCGAGAAGGCATTTGATCTGTTGTGGAGTCATTTAATGAACTTGCTTGTTGTGCTTATTTTGGTATTCCTCATTTTTGCATTAATATTTACCTCCAATCTTAAAATATTAAAGAGATTTTTTAATATAAAATAAAATTAATAAAGCCTCATTAAGCCTTTTGTAAAAAAATAAATAAAAGGCGAGTGCATTCATAGAATATGTCAATAAATTCATAATATGCGCGCATTGAAAGGATTTAATTCATATTCACATTTCTATAGAAATACTTTCATGTTTTAGAGATAATCATTTTATGTATTTCAGTAAATGTTGAATTGTTCAATTTTATGTGGTTTTTGGTTAGAGATTGTGTCCTTAATGCCAATTCCTTTCTCAGTCTGTATTGGTTCATCATATATGGTTGGGATTTATTTTATTTACATTGTAGATGATGAAGCTATATAGTATATTAGGCTGAGTCATAAATAGTTGCCGGCGAAAAGAAGCCATCATAATTATTCGGTTTTATCTTTGATGAGATATCCGTATTGATAAGTATATGGTATCATTAGATAGGTATGAGTCCTATCCATCTTTCGACAACTGTTAATCCGTGTCACATGTTATGTTATAGTGTTTTTTTACCCGTAAAATGGAAAAAAAAGGTTGCTCTTTTGACTTTAATGAACACATTTTAGAGGTGTTATTAGAGCAAAATCCACGTCAATCATCAATGAAATTGTCAGGGAAGCTGACATTTTCATGTGTATGTTGGGATCGTCGAGACATAATTCACCCCAAGCTTATAAATCTAAACGAAACAATCAGTGCCGATAAATATACTTAACAGATACAACGTGCTCATGAAAAACTTAAAGAAAAACTCCATTCTCTCGTCAATCGGAAAAACGCCATACTATTGCACGATAATGCAAAATCGCATACAGCGAAGTTAACACAGCAAAATATTCTGGCAATTTGGTGGTTTGTCTTACTATACTCCCTTACTATAATCCTCATACTCCCCTAATTGCCCCAATCGACTATCATCTATTCTGTTTGCAGAATTTCTTAAATGGAAAAAAAAAATGATGAGGAAGTGAATCACGCTATCGAAAATTTCTTTTAAGCCTGCTAAATTTTATGAAGAAGATATTGATACATTATTAGTGAAATGAGAGAAATCATTAATAATTGTGAATATTTAATAGAGTAATATTGATTTATTATTTTGTTAAAGCTAAATAAATATATTTTTAAAAAAATCGGCAATTATTTATGAATCGACCTAATAGAATCCGTAGATTAATTTTGGAGAATTATATAATATCATTGTGTGACAGATATATTCTGCTAAATAATATATCAACAGCTAATATTTACTAATCTATACATTATTGCTGAAACTAATTTTGTTACTTAAGTTTACATTGTTGTGTGGTATGATATTAGAGGGTGAACATTATTATACTAAATATATAAAATATATAACATAACTAATACTAAATTAAATTCGAAATATTCATAATTAGTAATATAAAATCTCCAATCAAAACCTCCAACAAATTGTTGGATTTATACTAAGGGTTTGATGTTGTATGTTTCAATAATAATTATTCGATGTATTGGGGTGGATCTGTATAACTTTTTCGTGATGGTATATCCTCGACATACGAGTATAACGTATGTAAATTCAATTAACGGTGCTGTTTTTTAAGAATAAAATGATCTGAATAGTTATATATAAAAATCATAAATCAATAAGTGGATCGACATTAAAGTTTCTGATTTAAACAGCGATGTGAAATGCTGTTCCTTGATACAAATTTGTACTGGAGAGATGTTGCGACATTTCGATAAATAAAACAGGATTGAAATGTATCGATTTAAGTAATTATATCGATTTTTACGAAACGCGAGAAAGTATACGCGATTCAGTCGGCTCGTTCCTTTTAACCGATGTCACGTGGACAGCACGTGTCGTTTATGTTACTCGTTCGTAAGTTCACTTAAAGCAGGCAATTAAAGAACTGGATCTGATAGGACCACGTGTTTTTCCTTAATATGTTTTGTAGTCGAAAACTACATTGAAATTTACTGAGCGGTCGTACGACAGCGAAAATCGATTGTCTTTAATTGATATGGTCGTTCGTGATTGAAATTCTCAATTCGGCGAATCATACATATCGCCGATATCCTTGCATGCAGCCATAATAAATATGGATTTATATGTTAGGTACGATCAGGGGTTGTATCGCGAAAAATATAGCTTTTTGAATCTTTACAAATATCAAAATGATTTTGAAGCCCTTGAGATGTGATGCTTTTGACTAGTGAATTCTAAGAGTTTTATGAAAAATTGTGACAAATGCGATTTTTTTTAAGTTATTAAGCCAAGAGAAATATGGACAATTGTATTCTAGAAATAAATATATGGGCTCCATTGAAATAATATTAATAGAAATCTAATTGTGTCGTATTTTTGTACGTAGGAACACTATAAAAATAACATTAAATACTTAACTTCATGTACTTTAAAAAACTTAATTTTGAGTGTTTGCCATTTTTATCCACATATAGCAATATTTCTATGTAAAACATTTTATCTATTCTCTTTTGTAGCGAATACAAGATTTTAAAATTATTTTGTACAAGGGTCGAAATGTATTAATGAATTATAAAAGAACTCTTTGTTATCTAAGCTTTTGACTATTGAACTATTGGAATGATAAAGGTATGTAAAAATTCTTCTCAATGATCTCTTACTGTCTGGGAAAGGATAATTCTTTACATAACTTAAGATGCGAATTGAAAAACTATACACCATATATATTAATTGAATTTGGCTCCTTCTGATTTTTATCTTTTCAGGTCATTGGGATAGATGAACGGTTTGTTACCATAGATGTGTTCATCACAAACATGCGATAGTACTAATAAATGTGTAATTTTAACCGATTTTCGATTGTCCTGCAATTTTTTTCGTTTTTCACAGAGCCGCTCATTTGCGGAAAGGAATGAAAGTTATTCTCAAATGCTTAAGCATATACGATTGTCAGTGGATATATTTGGTGCATCGGGTTACTGATTGACAGCTCGTTAAAACAAGTCTGGACATTCGTTCATGAAATGTTTCATTTGGGACCCTGCTGTCCAGCACGGAAGTTGGCTCATAATTGCTGCTGCCAACCCTCGAAGAAGTCCAGGATGAGACAGGTGGACCCGTGAATCGGACACCATCGAGGGGTTGTCCCTATATGAATATGTGAATTCAACTTTAATGAGTCGATACTGTCTGATTATGCAAATATGCGAACGGCGGAAGATTTATTAAGTTCGATATTTAAGCTTACTTCCTTGTAAATTAAATTTATTTTACTTTCCTAATGACAAAGACAAATTATTGTTTTCTTAAAATTTAAACAAGTCTGCATTGGATAATAAATTTGTCACTGGGCGATCAAATGTGTTACCCTGCGCTTAAAGCAATAACTCAAAAATAACCCCAGTAACGGAAAAAGAAAACCTGTTTTAAAAGAAACCACTGAGGGTTGCTCGAACATAGGACCCTTAATTAAATGCATGCATAAAATGCATTTGCATTGACTAGGATTCACAGATTCATCCTTGCATCGTTATGCCCATTCAAATGAGGCCCTTAATATAATTCTATAGTCGCCATGTATAACAAAAACAATTTTTTTCATACATATTATACCAATATTTTTAAGCCTAACAATAAATTTAATTTTATATTTGAGTAATATTTATGATATTAATAGTTCTTGATTTATACCATAGGTCTTACAAATTAATAGAAATACTGAGATATACTCAACATTGAAAGATTTTTCAGGAAAAGTCAGGAAAATTTACAAAATTACATTTTTGGAAAACCACAATTTTTGTATGAGAATTTTTGAAAAGAATCAATACAGAATACTACAAGGAAAATTTGAAGAAGATGGTACGGTATATAAGACAATTATTAACCGAAACATTATAATATGGAAACGACTCTAAGATGCTTTAATGCACTGTATAATATTTAAATACTACCCCTATAATGTTGGTATGTTAACGGTTTCAATAAATTTTAATTAGTTTGGTTATTATTTTATAGATGTCCATGAATATTATTAGCATATAAACATCGTGTTTAAAAATTACACTGCAATTGGAAATGGAATTTAACTAGATTATTATTTTTTTCAATATTTCTAATAAGAAACATAAACATCTTGTTTTTTTTTATTATCAATTGGATTATCAATCAGCTCCCTTGAATAGTGGTTCTTAAACTGCGGTCCGTGAAGCCATTGCCAGGAGCTCTATTTAGAAATTTAGAAAAAAAATTAGGATGGGGTCCGCCAAAAAAAGAGGAGGTCGCGGACTATATAAGTTTAAGAATCGCTACCCTAGAATGTAAACTATCAATTCACTTTACATATCATCATTTAATCAATTTACATTTTAGCATGCTGAATTTAATGAAGAAGCTTCATCATCATATTATTAACCCCTTAAAGAGGTAAGACACAATGTTGTGCTCGAATTCCAAAGACACATATGAGCATTTTTACACGTTGAGTTAGGAGAGAAACAGAGATGGAGAAAGAGTATCTTGCAGGTCGGAGACTGAATGGAAGACAGAGACGGAGAGAATATCTTGCGTACATCGTACGATTGTATAGATCGTTAATCTAAATTTATCGACTAATAATGATGCGTGAACGATACAATGAATCGATTTCAAGTGTATTGTTTATGTTTACTTGAAGAAATGACCGAATATCGTGTGCTATCGACAGTGTTTATTTATTTGTGTACAAGCTTCATATACGCTGCGACGGTCCTGACAGATAAGTGAATTTGTATGGATAAGTGGTGAACATACAAATATAGCGTCTAAGTTTATAAAATATCATATCGAATTTCAACTGAATTTTCAATTTCGAAACTGCAAGCGTTATTGGATGAAGATGTTATTCAATTGTATTCCAAGGACTCGCATGATCCTTGCAAAGTGGCTAAATATTGATAAATTTTTTGATGAAAAAATATTAAGAGCCATTAGAGGTATTATAAAAATATTGATCAAAATCGATCATTTTTGCTAGTTACCGAATAAAATGTAGAATGCTTATGATAAATAGGTACACTATGAAAATTCTATGAGAAAATATTAGAAATGGATACATCCTCTTCAAGGGTCAATATTCATGGAATCAAAAATCTGTTGTGTGCTTGATGGGATTTGAAAGGACGCTGACGATAAACTGTTGAAATTATCCATGATTTAAGATTGGATATATCACAAGAAGAATGGATGAAAGATTATATTCTTGCACTCTGAATTTGAATGGGAAGTATTACCTCTGTTCTTTAGATTCCATCTGTATATTTACTCCTGTCAGTTTTCAAAATTTATGTATTGCTAATTTTATAACTAAGGTTCAAATATTCAAATTACCATTAATCATCAAAATACCAAATTACCTTCATTTTTTTAATATTGCCCTTACAAAATATATAATATATGCTTATTTTTTTCATGTTGAAAATTGCTTAACAATTTCATTATCGTCGTAGCAAAATAGCTTTCCATACCTAATTCAACGTTCCAATAATTCTATACTTCTTTCTATTAATACTGTTGTATTGATGTTGGAATATATTATGCTTTATTAATCGTATGAGCATTCAGTGCTTCATTTAAAGTTTTTATAATGGAATTCTCAGTATACAATTGTCGTCTATCAATATATAATATTATACTTTTTTTTATGATTCTTTACTTTTTATAGATCCACTCTTACAGCAGATTAAAATACCAAAGAAATTTGTATCAAATCATATTCCGCTTCATATCGCGAAAAAACGCTCACGGGAAATTTCCAACGTTGGAAACCATTTCTAGGGAGCTTTTATATCATCCATGGAGGCTGTAAATTTATCGAGCGTGATATAAACGTCATCGGATCTCTTTTGCGATTGCATTTTTATCATAGAAGATGTGCACTGTTGAAATGCAATAGCAGTGTCTTCCCATTGAAACCTTGGACTCGGGATTTATTCAGGTAGGTTTGGTTCACGTATTTTTTGCTCCCGACTCGTTGGCTCACGGCGAGTACCTGCACTTTGTATTTTAAGTGCGTTCATTCCATTGTAAAGGCAAAGAAAACGGTTGGACATATTTTATTTAACATTTAAAACAAGAATAACCTGATTTAAAGAAGTTTTAGAATGAACGAGGACGTCATTCAAGCCGAAGTCAACCAAAGCTTCTTCATCCCACGACGCCTGCTTGTCTACGGAAAGCTTAGGACCTTTCTGGTCTAATATACTTCGACTCATACTTAATAATTTTGCCAATAGCTTCTTGTGCCAAAATACTTTATTGGCTATAAGAAATGTTGAAAGTATTTTGATGAAGTTATATTAGATTATTGTTAAAAATATCCAATTAAATGTATAAAGTAAAGTGTTAGCAAAACAGATATAAATCATTGTAAGAATATGACGATGTCTTGTAACCCCTATGGTCTATATGGGAAACTGATTTTACCCCTCTTTAAAGTTTGTGCCCAGGGACGTGGCGCTGATCTGTCATTCTATAACCTATATACCAAAAATACCAGCATTATTATCTCAGTTATGAACCGCAATTTTAGTAGGAAGTCCTTGCACTCGACATCAAAGATGGTTCAAAATATTGCCTTGATTTTGCCTTTCCCTTTGGGATAGGCAATCAAATATAAGATATATTAAAATTATCAAATTTTACCTCGCTAATTTAATCTTGGCTATGCAACTATCATTTTTAGTGTAAAATATTTTTTAATACACAAAGAAACTGTAATTAAAAAATAACATATTTATAACATCAGAGTATCGCTAGCTTCGAAGGGTCATACAAAGCTTCTGAATGTTACCTAGTCATTCGGAGTTGGTTCCCATGAAATTGAGAGTCCTATCTTGGCTCACCCAGATAAAGCAAAACGTCGTCCAGTTGCTTCCATCGGTGACATTCAAATTGCTAGCTTTCACATTGGAAGATTGTATATCATCTGATAATGGCTCGATGAGAACTAGTTGGTTCTTCAATGGATCTAAGCTTATTTCACATACTTACAGCTGAATTTAAAGTAATCAGGTGTTATAAGACACGCGACTCAATTAATAACAAATTCGAATTGTCGAAAAATGAAATTTTTCAGCACGCAGAAGTATGTCATGCTCACATAATGATGATGATAATGAATTACTATACATGCCAGTTTGAATTACTTGAGCTATAGATTTTGAATATTGGATTAATCTTTCAAAATAATACAATTTATTAGATATTGCTTTTGGCTATTGCTGCATTTTGAGAACCTATTGTTAGCTGAGATATCAGAATTAAAATAAGAATTCGTATTGAGAATCCAGCAGTGGGTGGTAAAATCATCGAAGGCTTCAGCCAAAAACTTAACACTATTTGCCGACAGTATGTGTTAGTCATGAAGTCTCGCTGAAAAAAATAGTCTATGGTCATATTTAAGCATTTTAAACAACTCAAAGATGACTGGGCTTCAAAATGAAGGGCTTTTACCAAAGATGGTAATTAAAAATTATTACATTTCTTTCTCGTCTATATGCACGATGTACACACGATCTTTTTTATAGATCGTGTATTTCAAGGATCTTATAAATGCAATAGGATGAATGTGTTTAATATACGGCACGCGTTCCCACTTTGACCTCGGTTGGGAAAATATATCAGGGTTTTTGCTGAACATCCTGGGATTAATTGTTGTCATCTCAATCACTACAATCGCATGGTTCTAGAAACACTTTTTATAGGATGAAAGCATTTATGGCTGAAATAATAATAGTTTAATATGTAAGTTTCAAGCAAATCTATGATGGATTCAATACTTCCTGAAAGCTGGGATTTTGAAAGTCTCACGCATTACTCAGCAATTATTATGTTCATTCTTATCTACTATATAGTTTTCTCAAAAATTTGTTGTGAGACTTGCATAATGAATCCCAAATTCAATCAAGTCCAGCATAGAAAAACGTTTTTTCTTAGGTCAATCTCGTCGAAATGGGTTGAGTCTCTCGAGGTTAACTACTCGAGGGCAGGGCTATCAACTTTGTGTTGTGATACTTAAATTACAATTTCATTCATAAGCATTGACATAGTAACAAATAAATATATTCTATCATATATAAATCTATAATTTGAAGTAAGGTTTCAATCTTAAGCTGCTGTTTTGGGATATTTTTCTTATTGATAAAATTCATTGAAAGTGCATATCTGCACTGTAAGAAAGTCATCTTCGATTTGTAAATTTATTCTTGCAATTAGCTGAAGCATGAATATTCTGTATGATGTTCGCTAATGTGAGACCGCTCGTACTTAATGACAGTGGAAAAATTGATTAACCCCGAAATTAAGGGGTGCTGTGCGTCAATTTTCCGCTCGCGATCAGTACTTTCCGATTAAAGACTATGTTCGACGCTGAAGAATCTTCACTTTTTCTAACATTAATGCAACTGTGTAATACGTAGGGTTATTAAGGCTTTTGCGGAATTATCGACGGTCATGTTGAGCTTTAAGGGACGCAGTACTGGACATAATGGCGCGGTAGTTTTACGGTTGTTGGAAATTAGCATACTTGCGTATTTAACGATCGGACTAAAGTAAGTAATAAATGTAAAACGCTCGTGTCCAGCACGAGTCAACTTCTTTATATGGTCTGTATACAGGTTGACCAATCAAATATCTAGAAAACGGTATCTTTATACTAATTTTTCACAGTTGGGAGTACATATAAGATTATAATTCCAATCTTAAACAATCATCAATGTTGGCATTTATTCGTTTAGATCTGATTTTTTTTATAATATTTATAGTGGAAACAAAAAAATCGCAGAAATGTACGAAACCAATTTAATTCCAAACTTTTCATTGGTATTGTAAGATTTTAGCATGATTCTTCAATTTTCAATTATCTATTTTAAAGTTATTTTGGGTCAACGAGATAGGTGTTTCTTAAAATAGTTAAAATAAATTAATGATATAGTTGAGAATTTAGTTTTCTGTTAAAAAACGTATAAAATGGCTAAAGACAAATCACAAATTTCATGCAAATTGGCATAAAGTGTTAAATATTTTCGGTACCTTCTTAACAGGCTCTAATTCTTATGTGAAATTCAAATGAATCGTAAATCAATTTTACATCTACCGTTTAGCAAACATCACAGGACCTAATCACCAAAAAGTATAAGGCTTTCACGCTATTTTGAAGAACCATCGTTTCGTGTGGTCAGTCCATTGTGCACTGCCTGGATGATTTGGTATTGTAATTTTATCACTAATAATGATGATGTTTTCGGTAACATAGGAGTCCTGATTGCCACGTCTGATGATACCAGCCTCGGCTTTGAAATCATCAGCAACTACCGGTATGAAAATTCACAGATTGCGTGCTATCCTCATTACGCCCTGGAACAAAATGAAAGATTATTCCCGTCCATTATTTTATGTGACGTAATTATTATCAATCATACGGTGGAGCTTTTCGGGCAATAAATAAGGAGAGCAGCTGAGGCTTTTGATTTAATGTTGCTGATACGTACTTGCAATTTTTGCTATATTTTTATATTATTATTAATGTAATACTAGTGGTACTGCAGCTTTCAAACTGTTAAATTAGGAAGCAGTAGTGATGAAAATTATTGAAAATATGTACATCTTCAATAAATTTAATCGATGAATATAAATGGAATACAATATGATTAAAATGATGAGATGTCTCAGGTATAATGAAGTATCTATGTACTATGAAACCTAAACTACTTTTAATAATAAAGCTCTATATGGGGTAAAATGAATGACGAAACGAATAAGTAGTTCATCTGAATAGGCGAAGGGATGATTGATGGATAAAAACCTTATGGAGTCAAATAAGGGTAAGTAATGCTTATGTATGTCATAAGATTAAAATTTTACACGGTTTGCCAAGTCAAATGTAATCAGCTTCATTGCATTGCTTCTGGTTAAAATTCACTTTATTAATTAATTATTTTATTCTAAATTGAAAACGAGAAGAGCTATTAGCAATAAGATTTAAACGTGATTGTTTAATATATAAAAAGGTAGTATTATTTATCAAAGTAAAGGCCAAGAAACACTAAGAAATATATATTAGAAAATATGCACAGTCTAATAGTTTTTAAATAAATAAAAGTATTTGATTGAGGGTATGTATAGTTCGTCCATCAATTGGAGCAGCGAGTTACCAGGAAAGAGCGAATATCTGTTCAGGTCATAAATCAACCCACAGTGATCACAGTATATGTAATATATTTCATAGATTTAATGTCACCATACAAACCACTGATGAAATATTAATTATTAGTAATATTTCCAGAAATTGAATCGCATTGAATATCAAATTCAATAATGTGGTGGAAGTAAATTCTTAATAAGAGCGTAATTTCATGGTTATTTAACATTCGGAGAATTAAAATCACCCCACCGGTTGAGGGTTGTCCATCACTGAATCTTGGTAAACAAAAGACCACGTGGAATGAACCAATTGAAGCATAGTACTTAGGACGCATCACGGTCGATTAACTCGCCGAAATATTGTCAATTTTGTTACAACAATTAGAGTGCTATTATGGCGCAGAGTGTGTCCGCCCAGGGCTGTAGACCTTCTTTGAAAATTTGATAGAATTACTATCAATTTTATGGCTCCCGGCTCTCAAATAACATATTAAGACGGCATCATGTAAATGAGTGACGTTTCGTTAAATAAGCGAAAAATTCTCAATGACCGGTCATCGCATTTGGAATTTGCATAAGAATTCTGAAATTGTACATTACAATTTAATAGTATATTGAAATCTATTTAACGATGATCGTTTTAAGATTTAGTACATGTGTTAATAATAAGCTATTGATCGCAATGAGCTTCCTTATATTTGTATTTAATTGTAACAGTTGAATATTAGAAGCATCTGAGTGTGAGCAAAGAATGACTATTGGCAATCACTGCAGCCCCAATTAAGATCAAAGCAGGTCTTTGCTTTTTCATAGTGACTCGCTGCTTAAAATTACTGGTTAAATTTCTTTTAGGCTAAACACAGTTGCAATGCTTTTAAAAAATACTGCTGAATCGTATAGAAAAAAATAATATTAAGTGTAAATAGATGAATGAAAACGAATTGAAGACGCTTTTATCACATATTTGAATCCAATAGACTTGCATAACGATTTTGTATAGTAGAAGTGTTTAAGGTTAAATGCCGTATTATCCAAGATAAGAGATTATTAAATTTGACGTTGAACTACTATAGTTTTTATTGAAATTATGATAAGTTGTATATTTATATAAGATATAAGATCACTTGAAGTAGGCACACGACCTGATTAAACAAATCTGTACGGTAGGCACATGTCACTCTATGGAAATATTTATTCATATTATCTCAAATATTCTTTTGGATTTAATCGTATATTTTTATTGAATTTTCGATACAATTTTCTCAAAATAATTAAAATATAAAATTTTGACATAATTAGTATTTTGTCCAAAATTTTGCGTTCGCCAGATGAAGTGTTACCAATGTCAATCCACTTTGGCTTCTTCTGATAACATTTTTAAAGTTTTTTTAAATTCGTTATATTATGTACAAACCATAATAAATATTCTGTACTAATTTAACATCAAATGCATATTTTCAATGGAATTAAAACTCAATGAAAATGAGCAAAAAGAGCCTTCTTGATGCCTTTATGGTATTTTTAGACAAGGTAGTATATGACTAGGGAATCCAATCCCGGGATCCCGGACAGTTTAAGATGCTCATGAATTTCGGATTGAAATTTTTTGAATCCGGAAAATTCATTAATGTAATTTATTAAGCTATTGAAAGGATTCCCTATATATCACACAGTCCAGCAATTATGCAACAAACAAGACATATATGATCGGTTGAAGTAATGTCCCCCAATAATTTGAAGCGGCAAGTGGTCATGCCATAGAAAGAATATGCTCAGGTCTTGATTTGGGTCTTGAAATTTTTGAATTATATGATTGCATATCTTGAATATCTCTACAAAAATTAGCCCCGTCGTATACATCTTATGGAAACGAATATTTATTTCGATGCTACAATTATCTTCAAATTCATTAGACTTGTATTCCATGGAGCTCTCCAACTGAATATTCCAAGATGTATTGCATATCTTCAATGGATATCTTATATACATTTCAATAATCGAAAAATAGCCTGGAGGCATACATTTATCAAAAATTAGCAAATCTGTGACAATTAAAATGAGTAACATTTGATATGGCAAATCTGTCATTGGAGATTGCAAATCATTTTATAAGTTTTACATTATTTAAAAAAATAAATTAATCCAATGAAAAGATTACCTTCGTATGACGTCGACTGTTAATGTAAGGATTTGTGCGTGTGTTTTTTCGAGTTCAGTTCAAAGTTACGACCTCAAAGCAGCTGCAGCCCTTCTTTTTGGTGTTTGTACTGTGTGGGTGCCCAAAGGGTGAATCGATTTGATAACTACCATTATCAGGACAAATGTAATATAATATTTTTAAATTAAACATATCAGACGAGCTGGAGATATTATGTTTTCATTTCCGTTGGATGCAAGATGCAAGACTTCCTAATCAAATACGATAGACCGATTTTTGTACCTGGAATAATATTTGAACACCTTGCGCTTCTTTTGACCCTAAAATTGAACTATTGACCTGCGGTAATGGTCTCAGAAAAAAATTGACCCATTACGCGTCGAAAACGATACTTTTTTATTAATGTGCCCTTTGTGATAGTTAATGTTTTTAAATCATATTTTCAATTGGCTCATCTGAAAATCGGTCTAAATTTAAACGTAGAAGGATTGTGTGTATATTAATTAGAAAATTCATCCTAGCCTTAGTCTTCTCATTTGGCTTATAATATAAATAATATTATTCATTGTGTATAATTCAAGAATCATCATAAATAATGTCAATCTTTGAATTTTATCAATTTACCAATACGAGACTGGAGCGACCAAAATTTTGCACCTTTTTCTACAAGCTAATTTTTATTTCAGTCATTGTTTATACAATGTAAATCAGGATCTTCGCGGAAATTCAAGGGGTTTTAAATAAATAAATACATTATTTTTCCTAAATAAAACTATCTAGAATTCTGTCCCATTTATTAACCAGATCTATTCAAATGGAATCAGGTTTCTTATATTCGATATATTTGTCTTAAGTTTTTTTGACGATCAAATTTCGCGGCAAATACCACCAACTTAAGACGAGAAATATTTTCGAGCCCTAAATGAGGCTTATAAATTATACAATCAGGGCACAATTTGTTTTTTTTACAAAGGCATCATCGTAATGGAACATCTCAAATATTTACATAATTGATTGTAGGCGAGATAAATTGATATTCTATAAAAGAAACAGCTTCGGCGCCGTCTTTAAGAAACAAATTAAGATAGACTTTGAAGAGATCAAGAAAAAAGTTAATCGAACTACTTATCCGGCTAATTAGATTTTAATTGACTTTGGATGAAGTCATACATTTTTTATGAGATTTCGTTAGCATCTTTCAACAATCAATTTCATCGACGAAACTGACGACTTAATCACCGTATACTTACGAGGCTTCTTCAATTAATTACGCAAAAATAACCGACAATAAAATCGTATTTTATGTATGGGTTAATTTATTTACCTAATATTTATTAATCATTGAATAATTTTCAAACAACAGTAGTTTGACCGGAAATTACACATCGGGAATGAATACAGCAAACGACGTGTTAATACAATTAATTAAAACCAAACAGCGGGGCGCGAAGTGTTAATTGGATTCATACGTTTGTTTCTTAGCATTAACAAACGCAATCATACAGAAGATTTTATTTATCGTATTTAACATTCAAACTAACATAACTAAAAATATATTTATTTTTATGGATTTTTCTGTATTCAAAGCCAATAAGATAACTTAGTTCTAATTAAAAAACGTTATTTATGATATCCTGTTTTGACTTCATATAGGAAATCATTTGTCGTAAAAATTACATTTAATATCAGCATACACAAATCATACCCATTTGTAAATCATCATGTTCGCGGTTAAGCATCAGATGATTGTATGAATCCTAATCTATGAATAACCCTACTTCTCAGAAATCTAGTGACAATAAATGCTTTATTTATTTTATTTTTAGTCCTTAGTTGTGTAATATGCGATGTATTTTAAAAGCATTTTGTACAAACTTGTCCACAGTTTGAGAGTCGCTCGATATGATAAACACGTGGAATTTTATAAAATAATTTCTTAAGACTTCGAATATATTATATTTGTGTAATTAAATAAAAAAATATCCATTTGTGTTGCCTTTTCAGACAAAAATATAAATAAATCATCGTTTTTTCAACGTTATAGATTTATTTATGAATCAAATATTTTAAATACTTATGTATTATACTATAATCTTTATAACAGTTCTTATTTTATTAAATTAGCAATGATACAAAACAAGTTATGAGCATTTTTATTTAAAGCCACGCGGAATAAAAAAAATGTCAGAAATGTACTAGATTACGCTGTATCATTCGTCCGAATTCAGCCGAACCTGGAGTGTTAATAACCACTTATGAAATATAATGGAAAACCACCATATGAAAAAAGTCTTCTATGAAGACCATTAGAATATTACATGATAGGTTATTTTGAAAAAAAAATAATTTAAATTTGCTACATTTTTGCACCATCAAATCAGCACCATTCAATTTAGTGCCAAAATAACAATAATATTATGATATTATCAATATATATGTGCAAATAAAATCAACAAATATTAATTAGAAACCACTGTAATATACAAACAAGACTGAATAATATTTAAAATGTAACATTTTATGCATTATGTATTTAACTCAAAGTATGAGTATATTTGAAAACTTCGGTATTTCGGATTGATATTGCGCTATTCGAAAGACTTACCTAAAACAAAGAATTTAAACATCCATTAGACCAAATATTTTGTGTGTATATTTTAGATGACAAATTAAATGATAGCTCAAATTTATCTTGTAAATCTTATTATCCTTACCTGAGAGCTCTTACTGCATGAATTTTGAAGTCCTGGACACCTTTGGAATTTGGCTCACCAGCAGTTCTTTTGAACCACACTGTACAATTTTTCACAACGTCCATCTAAACTTTAGACTATTGATTGATCAAGGCTGGTCGATTTCGTAATCAAACAATTGCGGATTGCTTTTATTTATTAATTAAACACGATTTCATACCTGAAATTAAATATTTGACACATTTTAGTCCAATTATTTAGCTGATGATATATTTTTAAAATGATATATGATGTATTTTCCTTAATCTAAGGAAAAATTGATGCTTAATGAAGCTTTTAGCTATGAAATTCTAAATGAATCACTTCCGAATATCGTATTTTACATATACATTTGAATGTTAGTCGTGACTTTAAAAAAATGATACAAAAATCGGACCTAAATCCTACATCTTAAAATAGACATCTTGATTTTCCAATCCACTATGAGTATTATTTCCGATCTGTGTTCTTGAAATCTCAATGCAATTGTTCAACATTAAACATTTCGATAATAAGCCTAATAATCGTATTACAATATACTTAAAAACTATGACTACTTGCCTCAATATTTTAGCTGCATGACGATCAGGATACAGTCTGGAACACGGATCACATTCCGGAACGCCACAACACTCTGTGTATTAAAAAATATCACTTAACATACGCACATGCACATCCTAACCTGTCAAAATAAAATATAGCTCTGCACTGAATATTGTTGCATAACATAAACTCGACGTCTAAACTGGACGGACAAATTGAAACGCATTTATGACAAATTATTAATATTTATAAGAAAAACTATTTTTTTAAAATCATGGGATTAAATAAGCTGCTGCGATATATTCCCAAAAATATTATTTTTCAAAAAAAATCACCATCCTTTTCGTTGCATAAATATATTATTTTTTAATGAATTTCAAATTTGATAAAAATATTTTTGGGAATATATCAAAAGAGCTCATCTCAGAGAGAATTTCATGCATTCTTTCAATAGTTTTTCATAATAATTTCCATTTAGAATTAATACATTTATATTCGTACGCTCAGTTGAGCCGTCGAATTAAGCTAGGCGACAATCAGTGCGTGCTCGGTTCTTAGGTTATACGGTTTGGCTTAATCGTCAGAGGGATATATCTTAATAAATAAAGTGCAGTGTTGTTCCAGAATGCGTCCCGTACTCCAGGATCTATCCTGAACGTCATGCAGCGTCGATACTCAGGCAAGTGTTCTTAGTTTTTTAAGTGTTTTGTACTGCGACTTATAGTAAATTGGAGGTCCTTGATGTCTATTTTAAGATGTAGGATTTAAAGCCGATAAATTATGTTTTTTTTAAAGCCACGATAAACTTTTGATTTTATTGTCACAATAGACTCTTACATAGAGTGCGGAATAAGATGTCGATGGTTGAATATAGTAGGATGGTTTCAATGGGTATCTGATGAGCTGTGCGCCTGGTCGTGGCGGAATCTTCAAATTGTCATGCAGTCTGACCGCTGAGGAAAGATTCATAATCATCATCATCATCAGTCGGTGTTCGTCCACCGTTGAACGCATGAGTCTTCATTCCTCTCGATCCTCCGCTTTCCGCATCCAGCTTCATCCTGCTATTCTTTCGATGTCGTCAGTCTTATAGGGGTCTCCACTCCAAAACTTTTCTTCCCCATCGACCGTCGTTTCTTCTACACATTTGTCTCCCCCATTGCCACTTAAGTGTGTCAATTCTTTCAGTAGCATCTACTACTCGAGTTCTTCTTCGGATATCCTCGTTTCTGATTCTATATTATAAAGACACTCCGAGCATAGATCTCTCTATGGCACGCTGGGAAAACTTTATTCTGTGTAAAATGCCTGATATTATATTCCACGTCTTCGTGGGTTAACACTGGGATGATGCGTTGGTTAAATGCTGCCATCCCAGTGGTATTCGTCTGTCAATTTCTGTTGAGAAATTCTGTCGTTCTAGTTGTATTACTTGTCCCAGATAAGTGTATTCATTTTCAACCTCAATTTGTGTTCCCCCAATGGATATCGCCCCGAAGGTCTGAGAGTTGTGACTATTTATCATGGCTTCGATTTTATTCATGTTCATTTTCAGACAAATTTTACTTGACACTTCGTTTAGGTCTTGGAGCATGTCTTGAAGCTTTTCAGACGATTCGGCTATTAATACTATGTCACAATTTCTCCACTTGTGTGTTGTCAATACTGTGTCGGCACTTTTTCCAAGATAGCAGTTTAAACACATCTTCCAAAGCGTTTATAATAAGCTTGGGAGATTATATTACAGCGTTGTAGTGAGTCTAAAACTGCTCAAGAAAGATAGTGGCTGATTATATTTTTCGGTTTTCTGGATGATTTGTCTTGTCTTAGATGCTCGATGATACTAAAGCCTTTTCTAAATCCAGCCTGTTCTCGAGGTGGACGTTCCCTATTCCATGGTTCGTACGGTCTTCTGGTCTGACACCACTGGATTTCCTTGTCTGAGGACGTGTCTTATTCTGTGGCTCGTACGGTCTCCAGACCTGACACCACTGGATTTTTTTGTCTAGGGACGTGCAAAATAATTAATTTACACGACAAAAGTGCCCACAAAAGAAATCCTAATTGAAAGAATAATTGCCACCTTTGCAAAAATTGGATACCGTCCGTGCATACGAAACAGATGTGGCCAATTTGAACAATTTTTGTATTGGCTTTATTGGTGGAATTATATTGATATTGAAATCAATTTACTACTTTTTTTCTTTGAACAATTTAAACAAATAAGTGTAATTAAAGTGTATTGGGATTTCATAGGCAATTTACATTTTGATGGAGACATTATGGAAGATTGCATCATTATCGTCGACTGAAATTAGATGTTTTGGCGTCCTATAAGATTTATGGATATTGCATATGAAAATGTGACTTACATACAAATTCATATCATATTAAAAATTTTGGTTGCACATATTGATCAAATAATGAATTATATTTGCTTATTAATTCGGAGAGTCACTGTGCTATATTTTATTTTGAACAGACAGACATACATTAAATAAAAATATAAAAAAATTTAATATAACCGCGTCTATTTTTTTATTCTAAAATATTTGATAGTATTAATATATTTTGTTTAAATATAATTCCAAAGTATCCTTTTATATAGGTACTCATGATATAAAAACAATAGAGGAACATTAGATTGTATTTAAGTCTCAATTTATCAATTTATATCAGTGCATGTGAATCCTATTATCGATTTAATTGAGGCCAAACTATATTTAAAATGTCATTGATACTCATGTTAAAGATTTAGCGCTAAATCTTTTGATGTCCGTTTCGGTCATTGGTGATTTACAGACAGCCTGTGATAGATGTCATCCAGCATCCGCCAATGCGGGCAAAGAAAAAAGAATCTGCCCATACTATTCTACCAAATTTGACCTGAATAGATGTCAGCTGATATTGTTTTTCGATTCTGACATGAAAGCCGAGAAAATGGAAAATTTATGTACTCGTCTGTATGTCTTGTGCCCTCATTGTCCGAATGGAACCAAAGCGAAAAATGATTCTCTTTGGCGAGCAAACATTTCCGAATACCACAAAAGCCGTCATTACACGCTGGGAATCCACTGTGTAAACACAATAACGAGCATAACGCATTTCTAATTGTTTTTTAAGGTAACGATAGCCGTCAACGGGAGTATGTCCAGGTTCCTGGAGGCCAACAATGGCCGTGCAAATATTCAATGAACGTCCATTTACAAAGTGCTCTGCTTGATGGCACATTCTTCCAGCCAGTGACAACAAAGCGCTACCATGTTAAACATCACACCTACATTTTGACAAATCAAGTGTCCTGCTGGGATGAGACAATCCGATATCGTAGGGGCTCTCAAAATTGTATGGGGTGACAATGGACGAGGCGTGATCATTGTGCTCGGTACAATGATACACCTATGCAGGTCGGATGGTTACATCGCAGAATGATTGAAACAAACGCGACCAAATACGATAAAGTTTAGAAGTGAGGAGGTGTTAAGGATTGCCGAACTGCTGTTTAACTCAGCAGGACGTATCGGTGACATTAAAAATGAAACTATTGTCGATCTTATGTGGCATGTGGACATGAGGAATCATCCTTAAAAGCATTTTTGAAAGCAAAATAATATTTTAAGGTATCTTCAATGATTCAATGAATTTAAAAGAGTTTTTATATTCATATTTTATAATACTTTTTGTTTTAGGATCAATTTAAAGGGTCCGTTAGACTAAGTGTTACCAACTTTACTTCAACAATTTTTCATCACTTTTTATAAATAAATAAAAACTAGATTCGCAATGAAATTAATATATAATATTTAGCGATATCGCAGAACATTTCTTGAACCATACAATGTGTAAAAAGTGTATGATATTACGTATAGTCCTATGTACGGATTGCGAGAGTAAATTCAATTTTTTTCATATCATTCATATCACAGTGATCACCAAAGATTTATTTACTCCTTTCGTATTTCAGTATCAGTGAAAATAGTTACTATGTAAGACAATCAAAATAAGCACACTCATCCCTCGATTTACGCGGTACTTTTTTGCACGGTTTCACTTTAACGCGGTCGAGAAAATATGTTTTTTATTTTGTTTTGATGCGTTTTGTTATGTTAATAATAAATCTTTAATTTAAATAAAAACAATATTGTGTTAAAGATTTCATGTACCTACTACAATTTTGAAATTATATAATTATGAATAAATATTTTTAATAAAACAAACTCTGGATCTTTTTTACGCGGATTTTTCAGAACGAATCTTCAAATTCAATATGAAATCAAAGATTTCATATAAAATTCACGCATTTTTTTTATATGATAAAACCTATTTTATATTTTTTTATGAATTCTTTGCCATTTATACGCGGTTTTTAAAAATAACGTATCCACCGCGTAAATCGGGGAATGAGTGTATATGTATTGCATTTTAAATTAAAAAAATCGTGTCTTGATGAAACCGAAATATATAGCCAAAAAATAATTGTTAGGCCAATAGGTTAGGCACAAGGCTTTAATACATTTTATTTTCAATGCGTTCTCACAGAAATACAAACAATATAAGACAAACAGAAGATGAAACTGATCTTTAATTATTGAAATAACAGTCAATTATAAATATTAAATCGAATTATGGCTGTCTCAGAATGGAAACATTATTTCTTATTGGGAAATCATAGTTTTTTAAGTACTTTTGAGTTTAAAAATATCGCCTGATTTAAATTTGTATAAATTTGAGTTAAAATTTTTGAGTTTATTTTTGATTCATGAGTATATTTTCTGCAACTTGACTATGATATTTGATGACTTTATTCTACTACTCCAAGGGGAAGCAATTGGATCAAATGATTGGTAGCATACAAGGAATATTAAACGTTTGATCGTAAAAATAATATTTGAGTAGGGTGATAAATGTTAACATACTATTTTGGACATAAAATGATTGTCAGCAGATCATGTATTAAGGCAAACCGATTGTAAAATAAAAATTAATGCCAGTTATTGAAACTCATTTAAAAAGCTATTATAATCTAATATATAAAAATAAGTTGCGTTTCCCGGCTAATGCTCGGGCGAAATGGGTTGATATGCGCGTTCATCGGATTGAGACAAAACTTGGTCCACTTATTGCCAAGGGATCAGGGGGTGACATAGGCATAGTACAATTAACTTACAGTAGATTTTTAATTCAAAACTTAATGTGTGAAAGTTGTTGATTCTGACGTGTTTGAGATTATGCGTTGCTAAGGCTATAGGTATATAGTACCTACAAGTTGCAGTAGGAGGCGTCGTGTCGTCGTCACATACAACACATACGTCAAACGTCAATGTCATTTGCAGGTTATCCATCGGCGTGAGTCAATTATATCCAAATTATTTATCGCAAGCACTTTTAAAATGCTTCATTTCATTCATCGCTTATTCACGTACGTAACAATCGAAAAAATACGTTTGAGTGTTATCCGATCAAAATCAGACGACCAACGTGCAACGAGAATCGAAAGTACATGTTGATTTGAATATTGCTGCATTTCAATATGATATTCATTACGATTACAGTTTGCATCCCAGTGTAAAATGGATAAAGGTTAAATCCTGTTAACGGGGGACAAATTTATTTGTAAATTGAAAACGCCTTCATTTCGACACAATGAAAACAAACAAACCTAACCTAACCAGATTTGAATTTAAATTTAATTTAAAAAATAAAAACAAGAAACAAATGAATAATTATTTTATTTAATAACAATATGTTGACGTTGAAATCAACAATATATGGATCTTCTTTTTCATCGAAAACATTCAAAGCTCATACCAACGTCGGATATTGTCGTGCAAATTGTACATGCAAATAGGCAGTGATATGGCAGTAGTCAGTATTGAAAGACTTGATGCGCGCAACGATCGAGTTCAAACTCAATTTCAAACAGGTCGATATATCAGCAGTGACGAGGTTCTTTGGCCTATTTTGAGCTTCCTAATTCACAGAAGCAATCCGAATGTTGTTCATCTCAGTGTTCATCTCGAAAATGGACAAAGGCAGACACTGCAAGAAATGTTGCTGCTGAACCAACACTTGCGCTGTGTGAAGAAGATGTATTTGCAGAGACATTATGGTACGCACAAGTTCATAACTATTATACATGAAATACTACATCCGAGAATTTTCAACGACGTAAGCAAGGGATGCGTGATGAAGGCTATCGAAATCTGTATTCATCTGATGCAAAGCCGAATGTTACTATTTAAGAATGCTTTTGGTTAATGTCAAATGTCATACTTCATTGAGAAAGGTCGAACGGAAATTAGAACATTACTCGCCATCATTTTAACCACATGTCCGTCATCCAACCCGAAAGATTTGTGGTAAAAATTCAGAGAGGATTTGAGCGAAGGCATTTTACACACCGTTAGCAATGACAATTCAATTGAGTTTTCGGACAATATTTTCAATCAAGCTCTGATCGAAATCGAAGACATTTGCTTAACCATCAACATCAAAGAATTCATTCAACAAGAAATCGTTCTGCACTTGAACAGCAGTACAATGCTAATGATTTGGATGCATTTGTCGAAGCAAACGAACAACTTTTGCTTGCGGAACAAAAATTGACCTACGATACAATTACAAATGATCTGTTCTTCCTTGATGCGCCTGGCGGTACTGGAAAAACGTATCTCATCACTTTACTATTGGCTCACATTCGATCTCAAAATAGAATTACTTTAGCTCTTGCTTCATTAGGTATTGCGGCAACATTATTAGATGGTGGACGAACAGCGCATTCGGCATTCAAATTGCCATTAGATATGCATTTATTGGAAGCTCTGACATGTAACATTTCTAAAGTTTCTGACATAGCTAAAGTTTTGAAAATTTGCAAGGGGATTATCTGGGACGAATGCAATGCTTGATCGAACTCTTAAAGACTTACGATCAAATGCAAAACCGTTTGGTGGCGCTCTAATTTTATTATGTGGCGACTTTCGACAACCTCTTCCAGTGATGCTTTCATCGACACCAGCTGATTCTTGCCTCAAAGCATCGCATCTTTGGAGAGACGTGCGAAAACTGACATTAAAGACAAATATGCGCGTACATTTGTAGCGTGATGCGTCGGCAGCCACATTTTTAAAACGACTATTGAACATTGGTGAAGGAAAAGTGCATGTTGATGCTACCAAGTTTATTTCATTTCCATCGAACTTTTGCGTTGTTGTGCCATCCATCGATTTACTCATTCAGAAAGTTTTTCCGCAGATTTTTAGTAATTATAAAAATCATTATTGGCTTTGCGAACATGCTATTTTGGCAGCAGAAAACACCGACGTCAATACAATCAACCACATAATACAATAACAAATTGCAAATGATTCTGTTACCTACAAATCGATTGATAGCGCCATGAATGCAGACCAAGTTACTAACTATCCAATCGAGTTTTTAAATTCGTCAGATCTTCCTGATGTGCCATCTTACAAATTGGAACAAGACTCACTATGAAGAAATTGATGCCGAATATCATCGAAACAACTATATATTCTTAATGGAAAGTCGAAAGGAGAAGATGTGCTCATTCCCACCGACGTGCAATTTGATAAGAGACGACTGCAGCTCCCCGTTGGACTTGCATTCTCAATGACCATCAACAAGGCACTTCAAGTGTGCGGAAGAATCTAGAAAATCCACGTTGGACAGCCGAGAAATTTATTTGTATTTGTTAAAGACGGAAAAGCCAAAACTATTCTCTACCCTAAAGCACTTAGCAGAACAATTAAGTAAGCAAAATGTATGCTTTTAATATTTTTTTCTTTATATATCATTCAATATCAATAAATGTATTAATTGTCGGAAAAAATATCATTATTTATATCATTGCTAATTAAACAAGATAACTCTTTCAAATTTCAAATGGTATTTTTAGAACTATTTCTTCTGTGGCAGCAACGCGCCGGGTACCAGCTAGTCTAATATATAAAAATAAGTTGCGTTTCCCGTCTAATGCTCGGGCGAAATGGGTTGATATGCGCGTTCATCGGATTGAGACAAAACTTGGTCCACTTATTGCCAAGGGATCAGGGGGTGACATAGGCATAGTACAATTAACTTACAGTAGATTTTTAATTCAAAACTTAATGTGTGAAAGTTGTTGATTCTGACGTGTTTGAGATTATGCGTTGCTAAGGCGTTGCTAAGGCTATAGGTATATAGTACCTACAAGTTGCAGTAGGAGGCGTCGTGTCGTCGTCACATACAACACATACGTCAAACGTCAATGTCATTTGCAGGTTATCCATCGGCGTGAGTCAATTATATCCAAATTATTTATCGCAAGCACTTTTAAAATGCTTCATTTCATTCATCGCTTATTCACGTACGTAACAACCGAAAAAGTACGTTTGAGTGCTATCCGATAAAAAATCAGACGACCAACGTGCAACGAGAATCGAAAGTACATGTTGATTTGAATATTGCTGCATTTCAATATGATATTCATTACGATAACAGTTTGCATCCCAGTGTAAAATGGATAAAGGTTAAATCCTGTTAACGAGGGGCAAATTTATTGGTAAATTGAAAACGCCTTCATTTCGACACAATGAAAACAAACAAACCTAACCTAACCAGATTTGAATTTAAATTTAATTTAAAAAATAAAAAACAAGAATCAAATGAATAATTATTTTATTTAATAACAATATGTTGACGTTGAAATCAACAATATATGGATCTTCTTTTTCATCGAAAACATTCAAAGCTCATACCAACGTCGGATATTGTCGTGCAAATTGTACATGCAAATAGGCAGTGATATGGCAGTAGTCAGTATTAAAAGACTTGATGCGCGCAACGATCGAGTTCAAACTCAATTTCAAACAGGTAGATATATCAGCAGTGACGAGGCTCTTTGGCCTATTTTGAGCTTCCTAATTCACAGAAGCAATCCGAATGTTCTTCATCTCAGTGTTCATCTCGAAAATGGACAAAGGCAGACACTGCAAGAAATGTTGCTGCTGAACCAACACTTGCGCTGTGTGAAGAAGATGTATTTGCAGAGACATTATGGTACGCACAAGTTCCTAACTATTTTACATGAAATACTACATCCGAGAATTTTCAACGACGTAAGCAAGGGATGCGTGATGAAGGCTATCGAAATCTGTATTCATCTGATGCATTGGGCCGTATTTACACATTACATCCAAATAAAGCCGAGTGTTACTATTTAAGAATGCTTTTGGTTAATGTCAAATGTCATACTTCATTGAGAAAGGTCGAACGGAAATTAGAACATTACTCGCCATCATTTTAACCACATGTCCGTCACCCAACCCGAAAGATTTGTGGTAAAAATTCAGAGAGGATTTGAGCGAAGATATTTTAAACACCGTTAGCAATGACAATTCAATTGAGTTTTCGGACAATATTTTCAATCAAGCTCTGATCGAAATCGAAGACATTTGCTTAACCATCAACATCAAAGAATTCATTCAACAAGAATTCGTTCTGCACTTGAACAGCAGTACAATGCTAATGATTTGGATGCATTTGTCGAAGCAAACGAACAACTTTTGCTTGCGGAACAAAAATTGACCTACGATACAATTACAAATGATCTGTTCTTCCTTGATGCGCCTGGCGGTACTGGAAAAACGTATCTCATCACTTTACTATTGGCTCACATTCGATCTCAAAATAGAATTGCTTTAGCTCTTGCTTCATTAGGTATTGCGGCAACATTATTAGATGGTGGACGAACAGCGCATTCGGCATTCAAATTGCCATTAGATATGCATTTATTGGAAGCCCTGACATGTAACATTCCTAAAGTTTCTGACATAGCTAAAGTTTTGAAAATTTGCAAGGGGATTATCTGGGACGAATGCAATGCTTGATAGAACTCTTAAAGACTTACGATCAAATGCAAAACCGTTTAGTGGCGCTCTAATTTTATTATGTGGCGACTTTCGACAACCTCTTCCAGTGATGCTTTCATCGACACCAGCTGATTCTTGCCTCAAAGCATCGCATCTTTGGAGAGACGTGCAAATACTGACATTAAAGACAAATATGCGCGTACATTTGTAGCGTGATGCGTCGGCAGCCACATTTTTAAAACGACTATTGAACATTGGTGAAGGAAAAGTGCATGTTGATGCTGCCAAGTTTATATCATTTCCATCGAACTTTTGCGTTGTTGTGCCATCCATCGATTTACTCATTCAGAAAGTTTTACCGCAGATTTTTAGTAATTATAAAAATCATTATTGGCTTTGCGAACATGCTATTTTGGCAGCAGAAAACACCGACGTCAATACAATCAACCACATAATACAATAACAAATTGCAAACGATTCTGTTACCTACAAATCGATTGATAGCGCCATGAATGCAGACCAAGTTACTAACTATCCAATCGAGTTTTTAAATTCGTCAGATCTTCCTGATGTGCCACCTTACAAATTGGAACAAGACTCACTATGAAGAAATTGATGCCGAATATCATCGAAACAACTATATATTCTTAATGGAAAGTCGAAAGGAGAAGATGTGCTCATTCCCACCGACGTGCAATTTGATAAGAGACGACTGCAGCTCCCCGTTGGACTTGCATTCTCAATGACCATCAACAAGGCACTTCAAGTGTGCGGAAGAATCTAGAAAATCCACGTTCAAAATCACACACACGACAGCCGAGAAATTTATTTGTATTTGTTAAAGACGGAAAAGCCAAAACTATTCTCTACCCTAAAGCACTTAGCAGAACAATTAAGTAAGCAAAATGTATGCTTTTAATATTTTTTTCTTTATATATCATTCAATATCAATAAATGTATTAATTGTCGGAAAAAATATCATTATTTATATCATTGCTAATTAAACAAGATAACTCTTTCAAATTTCAAATGGTATTTTTAGAACTATTTCTTCTGTGGCAGCAACGCGCCGGGTACCAGCTAGTATGTAATAAATAAGTAATAATCAAAAATTTTATATAATATGATTTAATAACTCACTCTAATCTCTCTGTAATTATCTCTATTCTTAAGGATATGGTATGTATTTTTTTCTTCTTAAGGACATGCTGATCATTTAATCGAAAATTTATTAAAGTTAATAAACTATAACATAATTTTCTTTAAATTAAAACATTTTAATAGTAGACGTTCTTCTATGTAATCTTTTTATATGTACAAAATTGATATAAGTTTATTTACTTTAATCCATGAATTTCTATAATACTTATATATAGAATAGATTTATAATGAATCAAAATAAATATTCATCATTTTACATTAAAAAAATACGAGATCAAATGTATAGATGTCGAGATCAACTCATTCCTGTATTGGATTGCTTTTAGATATAAACATTACCATAATATACATTTACATTGCATATTTTAAATGGATTTTAGAACACGTTATCCATACTCATATTTTGATGTATAAAGTAAGATGTTGCTTTTTTAGATGAATAGAAACCGGTACAAAATTAGATTTGCTTCAAAGGTTTAGGTCTAATCGGGATCAGTTTTGAGAAAGAATTGCGAAAAATTTCAGCAAGGTGACGAAGCGTATTTTATCTCCAACACCATGGCATTATGTCGAAAATCTTGTATTGTCACAGTGGAGTGGTTGACAATGGTATTTTTATGGTGTCTCTTGATCCTTTGTGAATCGAAAGAATGGCATGAATTATCGCTTGAATTCTTCCTTGGGCGTGATTTCTTTTTTTTTTAAATCTTCAGCTCCATGATATTCACGAGCCGATTTCTTTCTCGAAGAGAATTATAGATGAAGACAAGTTATCAATAAAATTTTACAACGTTCCATAAATGTCGATCTCTTATAATAGGCAGATCGCAATAATTAAAAATTGTCTAAACTAAATCTTGTTCTTAATAGCGGCATTGGATTAGTTAAAATATATATATTGCCACGATTCTCGCATATAAATCCCGACAATAGATTATGGAGGTTCAGGTAAAATGTGTAAATTATTCCACCCCGATTATTCGGACCCATATCGTTAACGCCTTGAAAAACTACCCTTGGTATAAAATGCCGAAACCGCGAAGTAATTTATGGCTCCCTTGAAAAGAATCCGAATTTGTAAAGGCCAAATTGTATGTAAGTGTTTCGGAATGTATCTTCACTCCATTTCATGGCGATCTATATATAATATTAAATTTACCCATATGAGGAAGAATTTAACAGTTATTTTCATGTACGATCTTAAACAGTTAATCAATATACTTTGAGGGTCTTTCCATCGAATTAATTTAAATTACTAAATACGCTCGGCTTGAATGGCGATGAATCCGTTGATCGGAGCTGGTTTCATCTTCTGAGGAGATATCCTTCGGATCAGAAGTACCGATTGGATTTTATCTTCAGAGGAAGACGACGTTTCGAAATTGAGTCATCACATTGCAGATTGGAGTAACGGCCCGAAGGCACGCGAAACTCCACCCATGTCATTAATTTTTAGTCGTTGAATAAATATAAATATAATATGATCTTGTTGAGGGCACGAGAGGGAGGGCGTCGGTTACTCTGTCATTGACGCGTTCGCTTGATTGAATTTTTTAGTAGTGTTAAAGATGTGTGATCGGCAAAGTTGTTCTTATCTGGCCATCAGGGAAGTTGTTGATTGAATATAATTCATTGACCGAATTTAAATCGTTACCAATATCAAAGATGAAATTGATCGATTGTAAGCGATAACACGTGAATAATTTAATTCAATATTTTCTTGAACTCCTTTCAAATCATCTTCGATAAAATCATTTATTGGTAATGGATGTCTCAAAATAAAATGCTGCTTAAATTAATGATAAAATTAATGGGAGATAAAATGTCTTTATTCCAAATTTAACGCTATTGCATTACTAAAATTCTGTCTGCGTCTCTTGTGGTTTCTGGCAACAAAGATTTAATCAGCTAATGGTATTAATTCTATTGTAAATTGGATTTGTAGCGTGGAATAAAATTGGTTTCTTACTGCGCATGCGCACTGTGATATAAATTGAATGAATCAGGTAATAGTTTTTTTCCAGTAGAGAAAAAGTCTTGTGGGGGAGGGGGTTAAATCTGACATATAATCTGACACCTTCAGGAGTGACAGACTTAGTTATGAGTCTTAGCTAAGAAAAGACATCTTCCTCAAGACGACCTTTGTTATGCTGCAAGAAAATATACATTGTTATAGAAGTCTCGCAATTAATTCTCTTTGAAACTTACAAAAAACTATGAAATAAAATACCAACTTAGGCAAAAAAGCTTTTTTTATAAATAGCTCCATCTTACAGTGCGTCTTTTCCAATTTGGTAAAGATTACGAGGGCCCTCACAATTGAAAATCGACTTTCATTTCTTGATCATAACTCGAGGAGGCCAATCTTCCACAAGGATTTTACTGTATCATTTGCAGAAAAGGTCTATTAAATCATACTCATCAAATTTAGACGTTTAAGCATATTGCATGTAATAGTCTTGACATATTTTATAGGCGAGATAGGATAAATTAGACTGAACGTCACAAAAAGTGAAACGCTTCCCTTTTTCCAACTCCAGAAGAGAGATAGAAATCATTTTTAGTATTTGAGTTGCATAAGCCATAGGCTATGCGCATGCGCAACGCTTTTTTTTCGATCCCAACCGACGGTTGGTCAAGTGCTAATTTGAAATCATTATAAACTTAGATGCTATATTTGTATGTCCGCCACTTATTGTCCATACAAATTCACTTATCTGTCAGGACCGTCGCAGCATCTACGAAGCTTGTACACAAATAAATAAACACTGTCGATAGCACACAAAATTCGGTCATTTATTCAAGTAAACATAAACACTTGAAATCGATTCATTATATCATTCACACATCATTATTAGTCGATGAATTTGGGCTGACGATCTATACATTCGTATGATGTACACAATATACACTCTCCATCTCTGTCTCTAATTCATAATCTCGAGCAAGATAATCTCTCCATGTTTGTTTCTCTCTAAACTCAACGTGCAAGACACTCTGTCTCTGTCCAAAGAATGCTCTTTATAAGTCACTGGAATTCACTCGCAAATAGGCGATCGTACTACCATACAGGGTATAAAAACGATTTCAACACAGAAGGATGACGATTTGTAATTTATATGATTTTTTATATACATTTTTATGCGATTTTTGGTGCATTCTATCACATTGATTTGAAGTTCTGTAGTTTTTAAAAATAATGGAACCTATCCCTCAATTTTCTATGTAGTTCCCCATGGAACGTATATATCGCACAAAAACAGACCCAAGTGTATTGTTATCTTGATTTTATGAAGATGGTGCTTAAGATCTATATATATTATATATTGTAATCCATAGAACCGCTGAGCTAGACTATTATTGTCTATGGCTTACAATATATAATTATATTATTATATATGTACGTGTATTACTTTAAAAAAGTCGAAAAACATAAATAAGGATCAAAGCTTCTTACCACTTTCAACACTTTTGAAGTTGAGTCGTCTTTTAAAATTCCTTTGGGATAAATTTATTAGCCTGTAGACCCCTTCAAAATCTACGAGAAAAAATAGCGTGTAGAAATTAAATAGTCCTCATTCACGTAATCTTCTTGGACAGGCAATTTATAACTTCATCTATTGCCGTGTTATTTACAGCAGCTCGGCTCTGGTTCCATTTAATTGACCACAAAAAGTGTGCCGCTTTATATTCAAATATGCAGAGGGACTTCTAACCATTGCTGTATAACAATTTATCTAACATATTTTGAACTATTTTCAGTGCTTTTAAAAAGCTGCATTCTTATTAAGTTATCAACGAAACAATATTGCACCTAAATTTGAATTTACTTATAGAAAATGAGTCTATGAAGCCCATATCCCGTACACACTATAATTGATGGTATTTTCCGTTATTTTTTTATAACAAGAAAAGACTGCTTAAACTACAATATCGTATGGCATACGTTAAACGAATTAAAATTATATGAGTATTTAGTAAGATTCCCTATTGATTAATTGTTGATTGAAATATAAGTTCGCAGTACGTTAAATCGCAATTAATTTTAGATTTTTTTAATATAAATTATTTTATAATGACAATTTATATGTACTATATTGTCAATGTGGGATGAAATCCAACCATTAATTGATCTAGTTGACTATCTCTACAATCAGAGCATCAAATCGTTGAATAATTCACGAGTTGCAGAGGTGGCAATTACAATTATAGAGGCTCATTGTCAAAAGTGGATGTTTTAACAGCCGCTTAATATATCAATAACACTTAATTAGACGAGATTTTGAAGATTTTTCAAGATAATGAGGATCAGGCGTTGGAAGACGTGTCGGTGGCACCTCGGAACTGTTGTAAAATAACGACTTAATTGTCGGACCGGCGATAAGGATCTCATAGAAACGGGAAAATTTAGGGCCACTTGAAGCTGCCTAAACGGTCAATAATCAAGAAAGACCACAAGAGTTCCGCTCTCCGACAATAATCCTTCTTCGGCCAATAAATATCGTTCTGCGCCCAATTGATGACTTAATCGACGCACCTCATCCGGACGTGGACCATTTAAGGGTGTTTAACGAACTGGACGCATAAATAACTCGACCCGCCCGTTTTCGGGTCAATTCTGGACCTCGTAATCTCGGGATATTTATTGGGAATGAGCCGGTTAATTTGAGCTCCATTGGCGTGAGAATAGACAAATGGTAATTAGGCGCAGACCAACAATACGACGAAGGAATATTTTGAATCATGAAGGTTGTAAAATTTTGATAAAGTCGTAAAGTTCATGTTTTCATTTCAAAAAAATGTAATAAAACTTTTTTTTATGCCGGGGCAATCTCGATTTCTTAAGTTATATTTACGATCTTGGCATGAGGTGAGCTTTTACAAATTTGGTCCATTAAATCAACATAAATTTAAAGGAAATGGTCCGATATGTTCGTTCTTCATGTAAAATCGCAGTTATAAAAACATCGGAATTAATATGTCTTCCTCGCTTAAAAAGCAACTCAAATTGTTGGTTGTAGAACCTGCCCATGAATGTTTTCTTGATAGTTTTAACAAACTTAGTTCCACGCTAGTAGGTGAGCTGAAGCAGGAGTCTCTACTAAAGCTTGATTAGGGATTCAGCACCATCATCGTTGTGTTCTGTTATACTTACTATTTCAAAAATAGTTGCTTCAATCATTTTTAAGTAGGGTTGTAACAAGGGGTGGCAAAGCAGGCGCCCGACACAGGTGCAACTGGGCTTGGGTCGCAAAACGCTGAATACCGACCCAGTTGAGAGTTGCACATGGTTTTTATTTTACTTGACCGTTCTACTTTATATGAATCAACTATGATTGATTCGATCCGTCTTTAAAATATATGCTAAGTTGTCTAACCCCTTTTTTCTTCGTTATCGTTTAAATATTGAGCCGACATATGCTCGCAAAAATAAAGACAACAATATTTTTGATTGTAAAATTTGAACAACCTACCCGATCAGTATTCTTCGAACAACTTATATTTGTAATGATAGTTCGTAATCATTCTGTAGACATGTTCAGGTGTGGCGTCCGAACGCGAGGCATCCATTCGTCATGTCAGCGGTCTGAAAAGCGGCCCGGTTGGATACGCAGACCTTGTGGCCATTACGTCCTTTTTTAGGGCTTTTTGTGGCATTTTCGGGAATAAATGCGTACCTGGGATCTTTCATGATCTCGAATAGCAGGACCAATAAATAGCTCGAGTCAGTGGAGGGTCCCTATGTTCTTTTGTTTCAGATACGAAGTGATGGATCCATGTTTCATTCTAAATTGATGTAAAAACTCATCACGACGCTGTTTTTGTTTCATTGTGAGCAAACGCGGCGGCACCCATCTTGCGCACAGCTTTCTCATGTCCAATTTTTTATTCAATATGCGATGTACAGCATTTATTGAAAGGCCCGTCATATCTTCCAGCTCATTTACAGTCGACGATCATCCAATAACATTTTGTGGATTTTCTTCACAATTTCTAGAATTCTCTCCTCATTTGGTCGTTTAAATTTTGTCATCCAACATCTTACTATTTCAAACGAAGGAGTAGACTCTATGTTAGTTGGTAGATTTGATGTTAGTTGGACTGAGACCTTTCAAATAAAAGTATTGCCACTTTACTACAATCAATGTTTACAAATTACACTTTTTTTCATAATATTTTTTTAAAACCACAATCGCATTTATAATAGTATTATTTAACTTAAAAAAATGTATTTCTGGGAGGGGGGGGGGGTGTAGCAAGTTAGATAATTGCCACGGGCGCTTCATACGCTCGTTACGACTCTGTTTTTAATATTTGATTTGCCATATTATCCTTTGAAAGTTATAGTTGAAAATGTAAAACGTACGCTTTAAAGCTTTCAAGTAAAAAAATTTGAAAAACCGTATATTGTAATTTGGTTCATGCGAAAATACTGTCAAGGCGTTTTTCTAAAAAAAATTCGAGGTTGATCTGAAATTCTGGGATACCAGTTGAATATTAAATATTGTTGCAAATTACAGATTACCAAACGATCCTTCTCCACGTCTTCAACGTTCTTGCTTAAGGGAACCTTTAATTAAACATGACAATGAAGCATTTAGACATCTCCGGCTTCCATGAACACCACTCGATGGTAATCAAGCAAGTCTGCACGAATAGAAGCCGAAGATAAATCTCTCAGGCGTTAATCTTGGACATCATCAATTCAACTTACTGTTGCATGACATCGAGCGAGTATTTATTGTGAACGTTAAAAATAATAAAGTGTTTATAAGTACGGAGAGTTAATAACGCTTTCGCTTGAAGCCATATGCAAGTTGCACGCGATCTCAACTACATTTTTACCACCGGTTCTCAAACTTTCCAACGCCGCGAGTCCTCGGCAGAAGAAGAAGCGACCTCAATTAAAATGCACATAAAAGTACACTAATTTATGATAAATATATCCATAAAAAACACTTAACTTAAATGCATATTAACCTTTAAAAATAATTAAAACGAGACTATGTTTCAACGATAATATGGGCATAATGCACACTTAATAGGCAACATATAATATAATCAAACTCTTCATTTGCATTATGGCAAGGGTTATTCAACATTTATACTGAAAATACCATTAATTTTTATTTAAAAATAAACGTATATATATATATATAAACTTACAATAAATTTTAGCTGTGGTTAGTTCGGTTTCAATGGGAAATTTGGATTAAGTATGCCTTATTATCAGGTCAGTCCAAAAGTTCGTGCGTATTTTTGGGATTTTGGTATACGGCTCTAATAAAATACTATGTTTAAAATGTTTCCTACGTACAAACAAACAGTATGCACATTTGAATATATATTTGGAGACGATACTACTTTGTTGTAATTATCAACATTGTAAAACCCCTCCTTAAAGCATGATATTATATCTCTGATTTACAAACAAGATCTTCTTAATAAGTCTATAAACTTATGTTTATATTGGGAAGATGTTATTGAACTTACAGTACGTCCTCACAGTTTAAGCGCCGCGCTAATTTCTGCTGCACTCTGAAAACGCGCAAATTCCTCCGGTTTTCGTGGATATGATGACTTAAAGTGGATGACCTTGTAAATCTCACCCGAGGATGCGCTTCATCTTCATGAGAAGTCCATCATTATGTCTCACATGCTGATATTAATTAAGAGCCGGCTACTTTCTATGGCTATGCAAATCCGGCGTGAAAAACAAATAATGGACCCCGGAGCGTTATTAAGGCGCATCAATATCACAGGATAATCGATTGATTTTGCAACATTTGGCACGTTTTTCGCACAATTTATGCCACAATTGATGGTTTTGATGATGTGCTAACAACGTGTTAGCACGAGTGTTTTCTTAATAACAATGAAAGAAATCGCTTAATCAAACAATGTTAACGCGATGTGCAGATATATGCTAAGCGTTTGGGGAATGATTATAAGTTGTGCACGTCCAGAACGAAAACATAGATCTCAATTTAATAAGCATGTAAAATCCAACTTTGGATTTAAGCTTAGATAGCGTGTAAAGAAGATCAAAGTATATTTATGTCTAGAAATATACATTTAAGTACATAAGGAATTTGATTTTAAATCGAGTTCGGGTTCAAATCCAGGTTGTGCATAAAATTGATTATATCAATAGGTTTAGGAGATTGGACATATTAATATTTCCAGTTGATAGTTTTAATCCAAGTTTACTCTGAAAAATGGGCAGGGTCGTTTAAGAGTGACAGATCAACAACAATTATCAAAATACTATTTTAAAATAATGTCAATTTTATATTCACTCATACATTTAGATCTTAGATCTCCTACCTAAAAAATCGTATACCAACAAACACATTCTGTTTTAACCTCAATCGAAAGCAATGGAAAAATATTGCATAGAAATCTTCTATCCCTGGAAGTTCATAGTAGATAAATAATATACAAACCAACAAGTAATTATTTAATAATTCTTATATGATTCTTATTGGCATAGTATCGAACAAATTTCAAATCGTTATAAACTTAGATGCTATATTTGCTTCTCCGCCACTTATCGTCGTACAAACCCACTTATCTGTCAGAAACATCGCAGCGAGTATGAAATTTGTACATAAATAAATAAACATTGTCGATATTGAACAATATTCGATAATTTCTTCAAGTAAACATAAACAATACACTTGATATCGATTAATTATATCATTCACATTTCATTATTCGTCGATAAATTAGGGTTAACGATCTATATAATCGTACGATGTACGCAAGATACTCCCTCAGTTTCTGTCTCCTATTCACAGTCTCCGACTTGCAAGATAATCTATACGTTTCAGTGTTTCTCCAAACTCAACGTTCAAGACACCCTTCATCTCTGTCTCCGAGCTCAATGTGTAAGAATAGTTTTTATGAGGGGCTAAAACTCTGCATCCTTTCTATCACGTTTTAGTAAAAATTCAAGAAATTGGCTAATCATTATCAGTCAAGCTATTCGTATTCATTTAATTTTAACACTAATTAATATAATTTTTAATGGCGTTAATACCATTCTCGGACGTTGCCATCGTCGCTGCAGCAGTCCCCGATTGACGCTCTTTTCAGCCGCGGGGATCGTACCCAGGAGTTACTCGGAGCACTTGTGCCATTATCCACATGTGCGATTCGTCTCTTCGAGAGCGATGTCAAAAATATAAATTCAATATTTATAAAAGGCAAATCTGATTTAATGATTTATTGCAATTTTATGAATTCATTTTTTTTCGTGAAGTGTGCGTATTGTTACAATGTATTTATGTTCTCATCAAGCGTCGTGCATTGAAAAGATTAAAAAATATCATCTTGAAGTAGATTTTTTTTTCTAAAATATTGCATTAGTAATAAAAATGTATGCTCCTGATTTCATGTCTCAATTTTATTGAAATCGGAGGACCACAGCAAGTTAACCTTCCTCGTAAGTGCAACATTAACTCGACGCCATAAAATAATAAAGTCTTCATCTTCAACATTTGACAATGTCGGCTTGCGTGCTTTAAAAAGTCGTAAAATTTTATAGACGTCCCATAAACCATATTCTCGAAAGCCTTTACTATGACGCGACTTAATAAAGTTAGAATTTTACAAATCTACACCAACCTAACATCTTTCTTGCGAAACACTCCAACATAAAGGACCTACCTGCTGGTCATCATTAAATCATGAAAATGAGTACGATTTATAAGAAACGTCTTAATCGAGTCCTGGACCCGAAGTCAAAGAATCAACAGCGATCCCGTTAAAAAATTTGTAATATTTTTTATGAGCAGATATTAATTATTTCGGTAGGGCAGAGCGGAGCCCTTATTTGTTTTTTCCTGACATATTTATAACCTTTGCTCGGTCAGGTGGATATTAATTGAGGCGGCATGATTTTGCAAAAAGTGATAAATTTTGACAACCCAAAAAACCACCCTTTTTTACCACATATACGAAATAATTATTGATAAACTCTATAATTAAAAATGATCCCCTTTTTTGCAAAAATATATATCATCTCGGACCTTGGCGCATTGTAAAAAGTGCATTAGCATTTTTTGCCATTTCATATGGCATATTTACATTTTTCCAATTATAATATTTGTTCAACGAATCCAAAAAAATCTCATTTCTTAAAAAAAATCCATTTGCCAACATTGGCTAATAAATACAAAATACTTTTGATCACTCTTATTAAAAGTATTTAAAGGCGGTCATTGTTTATGTTTCATATGTTCACTTTGTTTCACTACCTGATCGATCGATCTAATTTAAAAGATCGATGCCAATCATACAATAAAACCGAATATTAACAAGATAAGGTTGCAATCAATACTTGGATATTAGATATGAATTATTGCTCTTTTTAAGCGTCATTGTTAAATTTACGCGTAAAACGCGAATGATGTTTTTTTTAGGTCTTTTTGCAAAAAAAAAGATTCCATCTACCGGGCAGCTGCCGGTTGACCACAAAAAAGATTTGACCAGATTGTATCGGATCAAGTTTCGGACGCGTGTGATTCTCGAAATATGGTGAATGGTGAGAGAAATGGAGGACTGGATATTTGTATAATGGTGTATGTCAAGGCTTCTCAAATGAGAGTCTGCAACTTTGTATATATCCAGCTCGATTAAATGTAACATCAACGAATGGTACGGAATGTTGTTTTGTCAATAATAACTAAAGATGCTTGCTGACTTAAATCGGCACAATTTTGATGTTACACGTATATAAATGTAATTGGAAATGATAATAAAATAAACAGTCAGATGCCGCACGAATTGACGATCAAATGCTGAGGTATTTGAAGATATGTTTAATTTTATCCATGGATCGAGTTGTGTTACTCTAAAAGCTTTGACAATATGCATGTTTCAATAAAAGTTGAATATTTTAACTATTTGCACTTGAGAGGTGACTCTCACTCACCATATGATTTGGTGCCGCAACTCGAGAGGAAACTCTCGCTCACCGCTCGGTTTGATGCAGAAACTCAATGCACGGCAATAATTATCTATGTTTAGTTCCTTCTTGTTCTGCGCCCTTCTGTATAATCTTATGAAGTGTAATATGACACTATTTCAAATAAATATAAGATTTTCTTATCTGAAATTAAGTATAAAATAAAGTTATATGGGTGGTTTTTAGCACTCTATTTTGATAATCAGAATAGAAAATTTTAATACATCCAATTTTACGTTACGGTCTTGTGATGAAGAAAATAATTCTAAAAATCATCAGAAGTCTGAAACGTTATTTGACTTAAGCCACAAGGGTATCGCAGAATTGCGGTTGCTTTTTAGCACCTATCCTAATCGCGATAACTTCGAACCACAAAAGCCAAAGAGGAATAACACAAAGCAATTCAAATAGATTGGAGCTCCTTTGAATCCCGATAATACTATAGATAAAAATAAGAAGTGTGAACATTGTGGATTTTTAATAGTCAAAGTCCCATATCGCCAATATCAGCGCATTGTTCTCCCGATACGATCTTCGCTATTTTGATCCTCTATTCACAATGGGAATAATGAAAATGATACTCGAGTGTGAAATTCGATAATGGTCATCCATTATCTTATTTTATAAATGATTTGAATTTTGATAAGAATATAAAATGGATATCATCCCAAGGACGCATCAAACTTTTTTCAGTTTGAGATGATCGACAATGGCAACAACAACAAAGCCTTTCGGGGAATATGCGATATCCTGGCGCGTGGCGCTATTTACATAAGCCCTCAAAGGATAACCCTAAAGAGAAAAAAATTGAAACCTGACAATTGACCACTTGAAGTCCTAGAAAAGAGTCCATAGTTTCTCCGTTGTTTACTTTTGAATGGTTTGAGGGTTTCAATGACCAAAAGCATTGTCCTTGTATATACTATGCGCTTTTCTTGAACGAATAAGGCAATAAAATCTATGAAGTCGAAAGAATGAATACATTGAGTCGGAGACTCAATTTTAGCTCTGTTAAAATCCAATAACTTTCCACAAAGTCCACAATGAAAAAAAATCTATTTAGCGTTGTTGTGCAACCTCAAAATTTAACGGTTTGCATATTGTTAGCAAACAATTCATCGAAATTCCACAGATCTTGGACTAAAAAAAACTTCATTGTTTTAAGATTTACAAGTCATTTTCATATATTTGTAAAAAAAAGATCATCCAGGTATATTTAAAATAAAGGTTTTTTTTTACCTGGCGCTATCAAAACGTTTTTTTCAAGCATTATGGGTATTAGTCTGTATTAGGTTTTATTATTAAAAATGGCATTTGATAAGTATTTTTTTATAAGCTAATAGAACCTAACTTTGTCAAGGTGAAAGATAAAAAATAAGTGGTGAGAAAATCAACAATTCAATGATGGTGGTTTTATTTTCTTAAAATTAGAAAGACGAATCTCTGAAAAAAACGTCTTTCCTTTTTGGAAATCGTAAATTTACGTATTCGCAATAATGTAGGTTGCACAAATCAAAATTTGACGATTTTGATATTAAAGATATCGAAGAAATATTAGTGTATCATACATTGAATTAAGATGAATTAACGACGTTTTTGTCTATTAACGACTTTGAAAACTAGTCGCATGACCATTTACTGCTCCAAATTAATATTATTAGCACAATCCTCTTTCAATCAAATACTGTTATTATTTTATCAGTAAGGTAGATAATACTTTTTTGTGTGCAAATGCTTTAATATCTTTACTGATGATTGGATTTTTCCCTGCGATGAGTTTTAGGAAGTGCGATTGTATTCATCTCTTGATAGTTATAATGTCAAAAATTATGTTGATAATATAATACTTGAATTGGTAGGTAATATAAAGCGGTTAAGTAAGATCATAAAAAATCACATCATCTAACTATCATACATCGTAACCTTCTTTTGAAAATTGTTATGTAATTGATTCTATATTTTTATAAGCACAAATATAGTTGTGTGTTCAATGGCGATACCAATTTGCAATTATATATTTTAGATGCCAGCATTTATTGATTATATAAGTTAATTTGAGAGCTGGATGATTGAAATTGAATTATAAGAATGGATTTTAAAATGTTTTCAGCTTATTACTCGAATTATCAAAAATCCGCTATACCAAAGAGTGAATCCATAAGATTAACAATCGACCGATAAAATGCTTCTCAAAAATTTTTATTTTAATTTTTTTGAAGCAATCCTGGCATTTTTGGAGTCCACCGATCCTTTTTTTCCATAGACTTCGTTGATCATTCAAGAATTAGATCTTAAGATAAATTTCATCATAAAATCCGCTTTTGGGCGGAGCTGTCATGGAGCAATTATGGGTTAGCATTCCAGGCTTGGTATTTTAGGATGGCCTACCATCGAACCATACCATACTGGTCGAAGTCATCCTAATGTCATTTATTTCCTATTATATTGGTGACTATTGACAATTCGTGCCGCCAGTCAGCAGTGGCTCGCATGTACAATGCGCCTAAAAGATATACAGCATCATTAAACACCCCCTAGCTCCTCGGTCATGCCGATCCTGCTCCGGGGGATGAAAAAATACATTTCAAATATGTTTCATTACATTCGTATGTGGCCTCCTTTTAAAATTCACGGATTTTCGATAAATTCATGCGTTGGCCTTCCGCACAATGCTCGGGCCCACCACAAAACATGATGCTTCATTGTTGTCCTAGCCAAGAATGGATTTCACCTACATTTTATACAATAGGGACAAAGACTTTTTTTCATTTGGCATTTCTGCTATTTAAATTGCAATAATATAGTATTTAGTATTTTGTGCATTGGTGTAGAGAAGCATGGTCAGCGCTGCTTCATCAAGCGAGGGTCGTGTGATTTTCGCAAGCCATATTATTGATGTTGTTGATGATGATTGATGATGATATATGAACTATTCATGAAATTCATAGAGGAATAAAAAGCCTTAAAATCCATGTGATCCTCATATTTAAATTTCAGTCGATGTACTTGATCTTAAAATTGTTCAATTTTAACAAATTCATTCTGGCGACTCATTAGGTGAGAATGAATATTTCTGCGATGGCTTTATTGGGAATTAGATATATTTTTATCGCTTATCAAATAGAAAAGAATCAGTGCTATTGCAGGACGTAGATAATAATCATTCAAGACATCCAACGACAAATATTTTTTATGTGGTGGTTTTCAATAGCTTACCACATATGGTTAAGTTATGATAAGATCATAGGAATTAGAATCATAGAACATAGACTTTATAATTGCCTCAGTATTACTTGAATTTAGATATGGTTTAAGACTTTGGATCAACAATATTGATAATTCCAATCTCCCAAATCTAAACCTGAACCTTTGTAATAAAATCACAATATCAATTAATATTATATTATAATTGTTTCAGAATATAAGCTGTACATCATGTAACATTTAATATTCCATTTTTATTTCTGACAAAGTTATAATTTTAATGGTATAACTTTCAGTATGAGCCTCAATTTATGCGTGAACAATGGTACTATGGGGGAGTGATGCATTTGTGGTCTCACTTTCTATAAAAACCATTTTTTTCAGGTTCTTCTATCAAGAAACTATATAATGTCCGCTGACCCGTGCTTTATGGTCCACACCTGAAATATCTTTTATTTCATATTTTTCTTTGGGTTTCTTTTGGCAAATCTTTGCTCCTTTGTTAAATTGGCATTGTTAAGAAAAAACAACATCTCCTTGTTCAATTTTTAAAATAACGATGAAATATTTACGAAATAAAAACAATGTCAATTTGGAAGACCAAAGGGAATGTAACATGTCAATCAATATTAGGGGCGACATATTAAGACTTCATATGCTCCAAAATGTTACAATTTAGCACAGATGTATTAAGATTCTACGATACAATTGTATGGATGACAAACAAAATATCGCTTAGTTTCAGATAAGCCACCCACATTGTTGGAGGAGAGAAAAACGATGTAACCTGTCAGACTGGAATCCTGCAAGTAAACTTATGGTAATACAGATGCAAGTGTGATAAAAAAACCTTCTGCACAACTGACCACCTTCGTCCAAACAAGCTGTATTAGCAAAAACAAATAATTTTCAACTAAACAATGGCCATGCTCATTCTTTGCGCTCACCTAATAACGTGTTCAAGATCTGGCACAGAGATTGTGCATGTTTTGGCACTTTCCTGATAAATTGGCCTTTTGTTGTGCGATGTTTTTGGACGGAGTGACATTTTTTTTGCTGGATGCGAAATGCTCTCGACCCCTACTGTCCAACGTCCAGACAGATTTTATTTCGATTTCGAGGAAATGGTGTTAAAATAGGGTAATTTGGATCGAAGTGTCTCCAGAATGGTGATCAATTAGTTCATAGCCAATATTATCTGTTTGGCGAATCGACTGCTCCAGAGGATTTGGTCGTAAAGCACAAACCATAGCCATAACGTCAGGGTAACGTCTTTATTACATATCCATTAAAAATCTACAAAATATCACTGATAAATTCATATTAATATAAATTTAAGGATTTTAACAGTCCATGTATTAAAAATATATTTCGCTTCAATTTTCTTCAAATAAATTAACCATTTAAACTACGGTGTGAACATTGAAAAAGCTTTTAAGTGGGATACTTGACTTAGAATCACGAATTGTTTGGCAGTCATATTTTTTACGTTTGGAAATTATGCTTATCATTTTTGCATTGATAACTTTTTTACCTTGATTTTACAACACGTTTATCAAACGATATTAAAGCTCAAGCGGCTTACCCAATTTTTATAAAGGGCGGAAATGTTAGAAAAAAGGTAACATAAATTTGTCCTACAGAGTTTATCTATATTTTATAATTTTATATGAAATATTTGAGAGTCAGTTGCGTAGATTTGAAAGTGAATTCAAAAGTAAACTATGAAATCATTTCACCCAAATTTACTTTTTGACTTTACTATAGATTACTGTAAATTAGGTCCAATAAAAACCTTTGGATATGCTATCAACACTTATAATAAAAAACGTCTTTTTAAGCTTTCTGGGAATCTTCTAATTAAAATAATTATTTAATTTAATTTTGCTAACCTTTCATTAATATGATTTATTATTTTATTAAAAAAAATAGAATCCTAGACTCATTCTTTGGGTTATGACCTACCCGATGAAGTTCTATTTGGATCTGGCTAAATCTGAATGTCTAACATGGTTCAATCAATTATCTGACTGAAGAATAGTCGTCGGAAAGTGGAAGACAGTCTTTTTCTTCCTCCAGCATGTCCAAAGTAAGCTCGAGGAAAGTGGAGAGAAATTTGAAGAAGACAGTTTTGCAATGGACTATAGATTATAGAATGGATATAATTATATTTTATTTTTTTATTTTCCAATTATTTTCGAAAAATATTTGACGACAGTGCAAAAATTCTTGATAATTTTTTGTACTATGATATTGTTTAATATTTTATAATAATTAAATAAAAATCGATTAGATGAATTATATATGTCACAAACGTTTCCTTTGTATACAGGAATGTCCATTCGTTGCTTCCTTGTAGATATCCCACAGGAGCAGTGCAAGCCCCAAATTCAATTGAAAATTACTTCAGCCTAATAGAATTGTCAAGTTGTGTGGCCTATTTACAGATGCATCCTACAGGGTCGGAATAAAGCCTTATAAAGCCACATTGTTTGCATTTTACTGTTGCCTTTGACAGTCTGTTTGCAAACATTGTCCATGACAATTACTCCCTTGACAATTCAATCCCAGCAATTTCAAATGCACGCGGTCTTAAATTATACAGCCATTATTACTACATAATAGTATTTTTTTGGTATGTGGAAGCACACTGCGATGTACAAAAATATTGTACTGCTAGATCGATGTCATTAAATAGACAATGTCATATAGGACAGTTTGACACTATATGCTTCCTGTGGTTCTCTAAAAGTATTTGCTTGAGGATCGTCCCGATATTCGATCATCATTTTTTGTATGCCCACAGTTAAAGTTTTTATAGGATCAATTTTTTCGAAATTATATATATCATAATGAGCTCTGTAAAGAATTCATATTTTCTTCCCTTTAATACATGTAAGATTATATGTATTAAAAAACGCCTATATCACTAGGCGCTATTTTATAGTAGCAGCCCGGCACAATTTCGGGCCAAATTTATTCTATAAAATTTCACAGTCATCTTCTTCCACACTTGGGGTTCCAAAATAGAACTTCGACACGGGAGATCATTACGAGGGTTATAATTATAATTCGAAATTATAGAAAAACGGTGAGGGAACGAGCCATCCAAATTAACCTTTATGGCACAAGAGCGGCGAGTTAAGCCACCATTTACCTTCAAAGGAACCGATCGCTTTTAAATTGATACGTAATCGAATGTAATAATCTGAAGCAATCCTGGACCACTTTCGATGAAACTTACAAGATTTGCCTTTTCCGATAGAAAAAACACTTATTTCGTATTCAAACCCACCATTAACATAGTTAGGTCGAGTTATTAAAACATTTTTTGGCAAAAAATCTCAAATCATTCAGTGGAGAAGAGCATTGAGGATATGATTCAAATAGCTCTATAGTTTTAAATAAACAATTTTTGCATGGAAAATTAACGTATTATATAAATATATATTTATAAGCAAAATTACAAATTTTCTTTCCAAGGCGTCATATTCGTCATCGGATATAAGCGATCTCCACAGGAGATTATTACAGAGGATGAGGACTTTTATGGGATGACTTTTTATCATCTTTCACTTATAGATAATGAAACATAATGCAATTTGATCAGGAATGTCAGAAAAGAGATGATTTATACGTGAGTTAAATTATATTTTAATTATTGTTGCAAAACAGTCATTCATAGGCTGTCTTTATTTTAACTTTCTTTTAAAAGATTTTTGATATTCTAAGTAGTTTGACTAAGCGTTGGTATTGTAAATTTTTACATATCATACCAATAACGACCAATTACACGATGAAATTTAATTCTAAAGACATACCCAGCATGCTTCTCTCTATTGGATTTAGAGAGGTTTTGTCAACTGTTCTCTATATTTAACCACCTTTGAAATTTATTTACTACTTAAGTTGGTCAAGTTCATGCATTAGTCAGGTTGATATGAAGTACATAACATTGTTTAAAATTCTTTTTCATTATAAATGTCTAAGCCTTTGCTTCCTTCTTATAATTCTTGCATTATTTCTACTAAACCCTAGATGTGGGTGAAATGTGGGTGTTTCAAATATCTGATACAAATTTAGGTAATATAAAATACTCAGAAAAAATATTAGCGAAGTAGAATAAAATACATCTTTACTGCGAATAAAATTAGAAAAGGATGAATGATTATTTTTCTGAATACTCATAAACATTTTGATAAAATCTTAGATTTATTCCAGCTCTTTGTTATGCTTTTTTGCAATTTTATGCAATGTATCTACATTTTGAAATTAATTTTATCTTTATATTTATTATAAATAATGTTTGATTGTATGCCTCAATCCCAGTTATTCCTCATACAAATTAATATTTTAACGCAGGTATGAAGATACAGACAAATCTTTCACTCCCCCGTTTGATCGCCCCGATAAATCTAAGCCGAGAAGCTGTATCAGATGAAAGGATACAAGTTAAAATATAGACAGGAAAGAGACAGTAGAAACATTATATTATAATATCAGTAGCTGGAATCGCGTTCGATAAGGCAGCGGTGGCTATCCTTAAGGACGACGCTTGATCCAAAGATAAATGAAACCGTCAAACGCGCCTGCGTTATTGAAATGCCACCTTCAATCGCCAGCGTTTGAAGTCTTTGTCTTTCTTAGCACCTCCATTATGTTTCTAGATATATTTATTTCCATATCATCGCCGAAAGGCCTTGCTTTAAATAATATGCTCGGATGTATTCAAATATTTATGGACACCTGCCTTCTGAACGTCTAAAACTTACTTTTACTTGAGAGACCGTCGAAAATCCAAATATTTATTTTTATTGTATTTCATAGATGCCCATTTGCTGATGCATTTTCAATAAGCAAATAGCATAGTCATTAATAAAAATATTATAGTCATTTAATTTCAGGGTTGTGCTATATTATCTAATACAAACGAAATGTGTTTTCGTATAAAATGTGTTTGGAAAATTGAATTCGTTTAGTTAGATAAAGTGATCATTATTTTTTTCCAATGAAACTATTTTATTAAAAATACTTTATTCTATGGTAGTACATATAATGAATTTCATTATGAGACATTACATATTTATTAAGCCTTAATATCTGCCTTTGAATAAATGTTATTTAAAAAATTAGAACGTAAATTCAAAGATGACCCTTGGTCTGATAACAACTTCTCGGTCAAGATATTCCACAGGTTTCAATCAATGACAGATCAAAGAAGAGGCGTCGCATGGTGGATCGAGATCAGATTACTTGGTTCGTGAGATGTGCTCGTGGAACATTAACATTATTACATATGAATTTACAATTTAAGCTAAACTCCGATTTCAAAATAATAGCAAATATAAAGTAAATGGATTCAATCATAATTATCATTTTAATGCAACTACGCTTAGTTCACTGTAGAAATTTGGACTATTCAATATTTATTTAAAGCCAAGGCTTACATCCATATTATCTGTGTGATATCAGTTCTTCATGTCATCGACATTGAAGGATGCATGATATTATAAGTTTAATTTATGAATACTCTATAAGCTATCTAGGTAAACGTATCGAAGGCCACTTTTGTGAATATTTCAAAATAGAATTTGATTAATCTTAAATAATGAGTAGATTTTCCTAAATAAAAGAGTGAAAATTAAAAAAAAAAAATTATATATGGAATCTAGAATTTATTTTCTTTATGTCGAAAATATTAGAATAGATCTCATTATCTATCCTATTATTTTTATTCAAAGAAAAAAGTGACAAAAAAATCTGAAGCAATTGCACATTCTATAAGTATTCAGTTTTATAGTAAGGGTTGGCTCGATGACGGGAGTCTTCTTTGAAAACACTGTTGAGAGTTTCTCCGATGCCCGTTGGTATTTATTAAAAATGTATTGATAGTGACTGGATTATCTTGAATATATATGTAATGGCCATAGTACTGTTATCATACAGTGGCATATTGTGAAGATGATGATAATGGAGAAGTTTAAACATATTTAAAATACTATTTTGTGGGATAGGTTGGTGTTTGCGAAATTCCTTTTGGGTGGCCAAATAATCACAGAGTTTGGACGCTACGTTACAAATTGTACTTAAGTAGTATTTATAAGATATTTTTAAATACGCGTTGATGAGTCGATTTAATTGAAAATCGATGTAAATTGCGAATAAGTAAATAATTGCGGCTTTAAGTATATTTATTTATAAGTGAAGGCTCTAGGCCGTAGTTTGTACAAAAGTGACCTGCAAGAGTTATTTATTACACAATGCTGTCTGAAATGTCGCTACCAGTTTCAAGGAATAATTTATATCATATTGCTTTGAATTGGTTGTTATTTGCAGTTAGCGGTGTTGTGGTGCATAGGAAAGAGATAAATAAGATATTTACATTGAAAACAAATATAACTGATTTATCTTTCTATATATGTCCGAGTTGATAGGTATATATTGAATGGTAAAAGCAGGGGAACAAAAAGTATTAACCCTCTCATACCTGACTTACCTTTTGGACAAAAAATGTTGCTTTATTCCTAATACAAACTTATGATTGAGATTAATATTAATTAAAAATATTTTTATCAAATACGCTATGTATAAATAGAAATAAATCTTATTTGAATTATGTCATACAGTTAGAAACATACACATTAATTTCTTTGTGATAAAGTTGCAATTTCATTGTATATAAGAATGATTTCGAGATGTATTTAACACATTTCTATCGGTTACGCATAATATTATCTTTTGCTTGACGCGGAGCGTATTTGTGAGAATTTGCAAAAAATTCTGTATTATAAAAAAACACCACATTCTAAGCTTAGAAATAACAATTTTGGGTATTTTTTTCAATATGTTGAAAACAATTATATTTTGACAGCCCTGACACTTAATACATAGGATTTATGTGTAAAACGTAGATATGTACAATATGCTGCCAACTTTATGACTTTCGTTTTGATATCGATGTTCATATTCGTTTATTCTAACTCTTGATTTATAAAATAGCAATTTCATTATCGTATCGTTCGGCTATAATCGTCAATTTGAGTTATCAAATCTGAATGACTGGAATACTTAATTTTGTTGGAAATGCTAGGCGATTTCTTCTAGTGGTGTGTTTGAAATGACTTCAGTTAATCGATGGATCAAATCTATTATGAAATGGTTCTTGATAGTTTTTTTAGATGTATGCTTGCTTATGTGATGTTAAAAATGTGATTCATCCAATGGATAAAATTTGCTTAGAATAAAGATTAATGGAAACGAGTTTATAGACCTTTCGTTGTCTTGATCCATTGAGCTTGATGCTGATGTTGGTAATTTTTCTCCATTGGTTTTACACATTTTTTAATCATGGAATTTATTGGATCTCATTCTGAAGTCGATGTCCCGATGTCTCGAGAATCGCGATTACGATATCCAGCATTATCTCGTACCAATCGTAAGTGACCGCGACATCACTAGCCTGTCAATTTTTATGGCCATCTTCGTAATTCGCATTTCTCTCCTAAGAATGTCGCCAGGCGGATTTTTTGCCATCGAAATTAAATTCAATGTCCGTTTGTGTCCTTCGCCTTCAGGTCCATGGAAAAACTATCCATACACGTGGCCGAGTTGACAAGCACTTAGTTTACAGGTAGCACTCGACCAGCATCTCTCCGACAGTGATAAATATTTAATGTTCCTTTCGGAATATATATTCTTCACTCGATTTTCTCACATAAAACGAATTCTTTCCGCGGCCGCATACGTGTAGATATTAAGCCCTTGTCCTTTATCTGGCTGGGAGATTTGCTCTGATGGCGTTGCTCTGGCGCCATAAACAAGATTAATACGGGAGCGCTTGAAATGTGGGAGCTCATTATTGCCTCCGTCTCGTAAAGTGCACATTTAAAACAATTTTAACTGAATTATCAAAGAAAAGATGTATTTTTAAATAACAAGTCTGCTAGGACATGCGGATTTGAACTACTTAAGGGCCAGGTAATTTAGAAAAAGGGACGAAAATCATGTGTGGATTAAGATAACAAAATTACTTAATTTTCAAAACATTATGATAATATGAACATTTTCGCTATATCAATAAATTTGCATTAAGTCCCATCTGAAATTGATTGAACTCGTTTAAAATCTTGCGATTACTTTTATGAAAGTATTCCTGTAATACATATTTCAATTCAAACATTATAATTATATCAGACTCTTGTATTTAGCAGAAGTTTGATTCTGGTTAATATGCTGTTGATTTCGAATGAATTTATGTATTTCATACAGTCTATAATGTTTTTTAAACATCAAAAATGAGGTAGCTTCTTGGCGATGCTGCTGTTGAGTTCTTCAGCCGCCCTCCCCCGAAGATGAGTGTTAAGCTAAGTTAAATGAACCGTGGCGGCCCAACTGACCGGCACGTTTCGCCTGATGACCGCTTCCATTGCCAGATTAACCTTGCTGGTTTTCTTTCGGTCTACCGAGCAATATGATGATACAGATTGTACCTAAACGAGTAAAAGTTTTAAATACAAACAAATCTCATCGCTTCAGAGACTTCCAATCTTCATGGGTCGCGTGCGCTAACCTCAAATCATCAGAGGAAATGATCTCTTAATGTCATTACCCTTTTTTTATGCTCTCGTTGTATTTTCATTTAAGCCATCCAATGACATCGGAATTTATCTAAAGTCATGAGCTAAAGAAATATTTGATTGTGCCAGTGCGAGCGGTGGCAGATGTTAGAGTTTATATGCTCTCTATAATTCATGAAAATAAAAATATTTTAACAGGGCTGAAAAATATTTGACAGGAATTATTGCCTACTATTGTGAGCTTGTCTCGAGTCGAAGAGCTTTTCCAAGAGGTGGATGCGTACGACCGCCTCTTTATTGTGGTCTCGCGATACTCTAACGACGAAAAGGATGGAGTCGTCCACCCTCTCAATAACGTAGGGTTATGCCCTCAAGGCAAACTTTCAGTAAATGACAGATATCCTTGGGCTTCAGGAGAGGGAGGTGGTTTTTCATCTATGGCTACAACGCAATGAATGAAGGTCTCTGTTCCTGTATTGAATCTGCTGATGAATTCTTCATCTAATTTCGAGTATATTTGCAAAGAAAAAATTGCAACCCGATCAAATTTTTAATACAGATGTACCTAAATATGCTTGCCGACAAAAACCCAGGCTTCAATAAGAAAAAGTCCACTCCTGAACATACATTCTGGAATCGCATCAGGAACTCGTAAAATAAAACTTTCGGCGATTGGGAAAGCAAAAAAGTAGGTTGTTATAGCAGAAAATACTATTAAAGCCATTTGTATTTATGTACATCACTAATAAATTTATACAGCAAAATTCCGGGTTATATTTGAATCCTCTTGTATGAGCATTTTTCTTAATAAATAATGATTATTAAAATTAAGAAAAAAAAATGTAATGTAAATATGATATTATATTCGAAACCAAGCAAAAATTTGATGACTCGGATTATCCGTGTTTTTCTATTATCCGTGCCTTTCCTCCCTAGCATTAGCCCGGATAATTGAGAGCGATTGCTCCTGCACGTTTCTAAACGTTTTTTAATTATTTTTATGTAGTCCGGGTAAATATAATTAAATCCCATTTCAATAACATATGTATCATGCGTTTCGGATAATCGTCTAATTACATGATATCTCAGGCATTAAATTTCATTTAACCCCATGAATAATGCTCTAATATTAATATTGATTATTCCTTAGGGTATGGCATTGTTATGTCTTGATTATCCCTTGATAATGTTTCTTTTTGTGTACGGGGATAAAGTGTGGGCAGTGTGTAGCTCGTTACCACAACAAAGGTTAAGTGGATGGACGTCGGTTTGAATCCCAAGGCGGCTCGTTCCTCCGGACCATGGTCCACCACCGAGATTGATGTGGTGAATTTGTCAAAACAACTTCAATTACCACAACGCCTTCTATCTTCGCCGACTTACAGCTCACTAACCAGACAATCGAACAATAAAACCTCATTACCCCTTTGGGATGGACCGGATAACTAACTGTACAGAATCGCGCCCGTCTGCGGCTTTGTTTGATTTGGTTTTTGCGTTTTAATGCACCTGACTAACCGTTCTAATATTTTGATTGTTTCCACCTGAGAAGTCGATATGTGTTTGGGTGGTTTATGGGAACCACAAACTGGGATAACAAGCTCTGTTCGAGCGAATTGAGCGAAGAATTCCCACAATTATTTCCAATGCATTATGACAAAACGAACATCAAAAGATTTGCCGATAAACAAAATGTAAATGACCATCAAATTAAGCCATCAACATACCATTCTTCATTTGTCGTAAGATTAACATTCAGATGGCTATAAATACAGAAGCTTCGATATGGAAATTCATTTGCATATTTGTTCCATTAAAATACTGTGTGAAGAAATAAATGTTGTTTCCTTTTTAATTACGAACAAGCACTTCTTTTCATAGTATATTCTTCAAATTATTTTGCTATATCAAACACTCACCAGGGATTTGTGTGCATTATTATTAATAAATCAGATAACATGTCTTAAGTATCCAAGGTTATGAAGGTAGTTTCCCTGCATTATTTTATTAAATCATGGTGTTTGCAATAGATGTTTTAAATATTAAGTACGCAAACGACTCTGGCATACTTGCAAGTCAATGTCAAAACAATATGTCAAAAGGTCTGACTGCGTGAAATTTTGCAATTAATCCATATGTCACTGCTTGACATTTTGCATCTTAAAATGTCCTCATGATGAATTTATAATAAAAGGAAGATGTATTTAAATAAGGCATTTTAGCACAGTCTCGTGGCAATAAGACAAATATTGTCAAGATAAATTACAATTTTTGGCCATCAAAAACGATACGGTAAGAGATAATTGCATTTTGCACCAAAAATTAGAGTTAATGTTTTGTGATATTTGTTGTTCATGTTTGCAATTTTAGTCAATGAAGTAATTTTCTAAAGATGTTTAAATTATTAAAATACCAAATTTCGTAAAGTTTTCAATCAATGTTGATATTAAATTAGCCGATTTATAAGTAGTAAACAATTTATATAAGATATTTCAGACTGATCAACGGAAAAATAATTCAGTCCATCCACTGCTACAGTTCAACACAGTAATTTTAAAGGGTGTCGTATTACGTTAAAAGACTTGACGCCTTCATCGTAACGAAGCTCTCAGCAAGCACTTATAACTGTTATACTCATTACATACGAGTAGTAGGGAAATAATGAAATTATTAAGTTATCGCAATGAGCTTTTTTTAACAAAGTAATAAGCGATATTACATACTTAAGAGTGCCAAATTTTGCACCTATGGTAATTACACCTCCTTATGTCGTTAAGGCGTCACTCTAGCAATAAGCGCTTCCGTAAAATCCTTCGACGATTTTGCCTCATTTATATGCGATTAATGTCATTTTCGAAAGCACCAAATTATAACTGGGCTATCTGTGAGGTAATACTTTAAAATTGTTTGAGACAATTATGGGGTTAAGGGCACTTATCACGTTTATGGCTGTAACAAGGGCGACCCCGTTTTACATAATTATACGCGGAAGATTCTACAAAGAGCATACAATATACAAGATTACTGAAAAATATTGCTTTAAAATAAGCATATTTTTAAAATTAAAATCTGATTTATCGATTCAATTCATATTCGTCGACAAGGAGAATTTTAATGTCCCAATTACCTAATTGCTTAAAAGTAAGATAACAAAAACATTGAATCTGTTCTAATTTATAGATGCAAAATATGGATAATGTACTTGGAACAATCATTAGAGCATATAAATATAAAAAAGAGATCACATTAGAAAAGGGAGACATTAAAAAACTAACATGACAACAAAGATCACACTTTCTTTATCACATCGAAATACAATTATTCAGTTACAGACTAGTAGAAACTGTGATTTAGTTAAAGGTTTTTGATAAATATGATGCAATTCTGAGACTAGTCTACTTAGCAGATATATTTAGCCACTTAACTATATCAATCAAAGGATTTAGTAAAAATGTAATAATAGCTGGTGAAAAATTATCTTAATTTATTGAAAAACTAGGAATCTGGATACGTTAAAAATGGATTTCTATATAACCTAAATTCTATGGATGATGAGATTTTCATCGTTTTTGGGCCAAAATTTCACCGTCCAAAAAAAAGTCATTGATGTCATAATCGCTTTACACCGATTAATTTCTGTCAGCTCCTATCAGCCTAAGACAATCTTCAATTCGAGGCAGTCAATTGTAAATAAACACTGTTGATAGCATACAAGACCACGTCATTTCTTTACATAAACAATACACAAAAAATCGATTCATTTGCTCCTGCTTTAGAAGGAAATGATAATTGGATAAAGACTCATTCAACAGACAGCGACGAACAGGAAACAATTAAATAAATAAACACTGTCGATAGCACATAATATTCGTTTTTTTGCGTAAACAAATAACAAACTTGAAATCGAAATCATTATTAGTCGATAAATTTGGGCTAATGATCTATAAAATCGTGCGATGTATGCGGGGATGCTCTCCGTCTCTGTCTCCTGAGCTGTGCTACGTTTTCTCTCTGTCTTTGTCTGTCTCCGAGCTTAATGTATAAGGGAATTCATTCAATTCTGAATAGTGGAGGGGAGTTCCAGGCCCTGGGATAGTACTCCTTTAGGGGTATGTTTGGTGGATTGGGTCCTAAAAACAAATACACAAATATTCCGTCGAAAGATACGCTTATACCGGTAATATTTCGTGAGAACCTTAGATAATATGGCAATATTTTGATACAAAATTGACCTCAATGCGGGTATTTTAATTATGATATTTAATCAATAATGGAAGCATATGACCAGACTCAATGCTATCATCAGGTCGAAGGCGATTAGGCTCAGGTTTTTATTTATGTTATAAAATTCTATATTAAAATGGTTGAGAGGTTATGGAAATGCTACGGTGTAAACTTCGACTGTTCTGGTAATGTACTAAAATATGAATTTAAATGCAAATATCTTTCATATAATAGTTCTGCTGCTATATCAGAACGAAATAAAAATATTTCTCATAGATTTTATTAATGTCCTGGTAGAAAATAAAAAGCTGCTCCGATATTTCACCCATAAAATTATACGAAAGAGGCTTCGTGGGAACGAAGGTGACGGTGCAGTATTGAATCAATAATTCTTGAAGAAAAAAGAGGCGTGTCATCTTACTGCTTATCTTGTCGCGGCGGGAAGGTAAAATCGATGTTTTTGTCATCGTCTGTGTCCTGAGGACATCATGATACTTATTAAGATAAGATGGATATTCAGGGAAAAAATGAGATAAGGGTCTCTCGAGCCCGAATATCAAAGGATTGATATTTCGACCAGAGACGACGGTCGCCTCGATCTTACGAGTGCCCACACTCGCAGCTCGTTTTTTATTTTCTATATAATAAAATATGCAAATAATTATGATATAAGACCTGGGTAAATAAGATGCATTGCTGGGCGAGATCCCTCGAAGTGACAGTTGAAGCACAAAAATTCAAGATCCATTACGATACAAGACCATCGCACCAGAAATGATAAATTGCTTGTATAATAAATGCAACGGCCGTATGGGACGTTCTGCACAACGTTTTGATTTGTTAATTACTTGCTGGATGATTTATTACGAAATATAGCGATTTTACAAAGACAGAAAAGTTGCTTGAGAATTTTCTAGATTGTGTAATTAAGTCGCAGTGTCACTATATCGTGTCAAAGAAGAAATCGAAGAGGACCGTGTCGGACAAATAACATACCAAAAAAAGCTTCAAATAAATGGTCACGTAGATAAGACAAGGTAAGGTCGGGATAATTTAGAATTAACCATCGCCTGAGCAAGAAGATCGCTTCCGTCCCTTGTTGTGGTTTCGAGGATTACTAGAATCAATTGTATAACATTTTGCCTTAGCATCAAAAAATGCCGCTTGAGATATTGCCATTTCTTTGGGCGTTCGTGTAGATAATCGATTATAAGTGTCGAACTATTGAAATTTTGTCGGACAAAAAAGTATCCCATTTACTAGAAAAACAACCACCCAGATAAATCGATTAATACAAATATTGGCTTAGGGCACGAAATCTCGATCCGATCCTGCGATATTTCGGAATTGTTAATGAAGATACATTGTTAAAATCGATGTGATGTTGACATCATGGTTCGATGGATAATTGTTGAAATCGGATACATGTTCATTGAGACGATCAACTTCATAAGATACGTGTTAAATTAAATGAAAAAATGTTTATCAAACGCAATGATGCCATAAATGGACTAAATAATTTAAGCAATTTTAAAATATTTAATATCAATTAGGATAAGAAAAAATGTTTGAAGTAAAATCATATTTATGCTATTATTCGTTTAAAAATTGCATTTATTAAATAATTAAAATAGTGAAATTCTATCATAACAATGATAGGAAAATCATCGGGAGGTTTCTCATTTCCATCCAAATGTGGTTAAGTTGGATTATTCCAAATGGATTATTTGAACTTTATTAATCGCCTCGATATTTACTTTTTCAGATCCACGAAATCAGGATAAATCTGAATGGAAACGATCATACAGAAATTCTATCTGATTAAAATTTGCAATATATATTTAAGCTTTGTTTGGCTTTTAGTTTTCATTTAAATCATAGCAAATTTAGTTATTTGACAAAAAATAAATATAAAATATTGTTTCCCAAATTTGTAGTAATCTTTGGTGGTTTTTTAGATTTTGTAGCCCGTGACAAAAATATTGCATGAGGACATGACATCTTAATTGAGATTTTGTGGTTTGAAATAACTGTTGTGCTTCTGAAAATTTATAGACCATCACGGAACTAACACGTAAGATTGTTGAACCAATATCAGGTCGGCCTTGTGCTACCGGAAATTCCGATGGTATCATAGTGATAGTGCAAATTTAAAAATATATATATTTTTGGCACAAATTAAAAAAAAATGAAATTTAATGTTACCTAAAATGAGTTCCATAAACGTTATACTCTCGATTATCCGGTATGCGGATTATCCGTGCTTAAAAAATATTAATATTTTAATTTTAGAAAAAATCTGCTCCAGGACATATATTGTCCAGAAAACTATCTGTGATAAATGTTTGCATAAAGGTATGAAATGAAAAGAAATCTTATCGATTATTATAGCCAGAAAGAGGCATAGATAGATATTTTTGAAGATTGGTTCAAAAGAAAATGGATTCCCGAGGTGCAAGCTTTTTTAAAAATAAGGGATTGCCAAAAAACAAGTATTATTATTAGATAATATTCCTTTTCATCCAAACGAGAGCATATAAAACGATGAACTTATGGTTGCAAAATTTTTGTCCAAAAGAGCCGCTAAAATGATTTAATGCATTTTATAAAAAATGAAGCAAATGATATACAGTAGACCTGCGTCAACCCGGCAAACGTTTGGCAAGACGTTGTTGGACTATAGAGTACTGCCTCTGAACCCTTGTAATCCGGATTTTTTTAAAAAAATATTACTTATAATTATTATAGAATTAAAGTCATAAACGCAATGGTTATAGAAGTTATAAAAATGATATCCTGTTAACGTCATCATACATGAGGATTTTTGAAGCGTTTTAACTATCTCATGCTAAGTCCTATTTCATACTCCTATTTTTTATTATCTCCTTGTAAAATAACTTTGCTTTCATGGCCAATGTGGATTTAGAAATAGGCGTATGTCTGTTTCTTTCCCGAAGAAACCACACATACAAAGCTTCCTCTGGATGTTTAGCTTTCTTGAAAGTTTGTCTCTTACTTGACAACTTACAAAAATATTAATTACGATTTAAGCAGTCCTTAATCATATTTTTGCATTTTTTTTACATCACGAAGTTTAATCGTACACAAGGGCTATACTTTATTGGGATATCGGATTACAGGGGGCGCCGGATTAGACTGGAGCCGGATTTCCGCGAGTTTACTGTATCTGAAATATGTGGATATTTTGAAAACGTGGATAGGAAAAACATCGAAGAGCGGCTGGATCATGACATGACATAATCGCAAGGATAATAAGCGCAAGGATTATGCAAATATCGTTTCTTTTTTTCTCAAGAAGAAGAAAATGAGAGTGACACTACAATCGAATAAAATACCAATGTATACATTAGTTACAAAACGGCATTAAATTATGTTGAAATATTGCTGGATTAAGCTGAACAAAGAGGATTTGAATATAATGATATAATAGCATTAGAAATTTATTTAAAAAAATATCAAAATATGTACTCGTATACATTTTTTAAAATATTTTAGTAACGTTTAGTACTAGTTACTAAGGGTCTCTTATCTGCTTAACTTTAATACTTCTTAATAAATATGATATATTCGAAACTAAGTAAAAATTTGATGATTCGGATTATCCGTGTTTTTCAATTATTCGTGCCCGCTCTCCCCAGCACTTGCTCGGATAATCTAGAGCAGCGCTTCTTAAACTCATGTAGTCCACGGACCCCCTTTTGAGCAAAATTTTCTTCGCGGACCTCCTCTTGAGCTAATTTTTTCTCGCGGACCCCCTCTTAAACAATTTTGTTTGGTGGACCTCATCCCAACCCTTGTTACTTAATTTTTCAAACAAACAAACATTTCTTGGTCAAATATTGGCCAACATAGATCTTCTTATAATGTTTTCTGTATAAAAAAATCACAAAAATATCTTGTTCAACTACAGATAAATGTTTTTTAAAATATTTTCGTGGATCCCCAGAAATGGCTTCGCGAACCCTCAGGAGTCCGCGGATTAAGAAACACTGATCTAGAGTATACTGTGTATTATTGAAATTGGCAATAAAACTGTAAATAAAGACCTATGCCTTTAAGAAGATGAAAAGCAGATCCTTTGATGCAGCGGCTCTTTTGTTTGAAGCTCTTTTTGCCTTAAAACCTGATGACAGATCAGTTTGATATATTGATCAAATACAGATTGAGACAAACCACCCGCAATACAATTTGTGATCAAATACCACAGACGGCTGTAAACACGGCTTGAACCCGTAACTTTTGGTACTCATTTTCGTGCTCCTGCAAGCGTGAAGCAATCACGTACAGCCTCCGTGGTGCTAAATAAAACTTTATGTATTGAGGTTGCATCAAAACAAATCGTTCCAATCGGATTTGGTTCAGACGCCTGCAGGTTTTAGGACTCAATTAACCTCCATCGATCCCTGGAGGTCCTGCGTGACCCCATTTTGCTTTATTTTTAAGCTCGAACCGACCCATTACATGAACGTTTAAGTCTAACAGCAGTGTGTATTTTTTAGTCCCTTGCTTTGGATAAAAGCTTAAGGATATACGTTGAGCAGTAAACATGATCTAATTATGAATTAATCATGAATGAATTAATTGATCTAAGATAGCAACCGATTATTATAAATTAAGCATCATTTTTGAATATATAATTAAAACCGAAATCGAAAATCGAAAGTCATAACGATTTTTGAAAATTTGCTTATTGTATTTATTTAAACGTTTGCAAATAATTATCTTTGATCGTTAAATATATTTGGAATTATCAACCTTCTAAATTTCATTTTGACAAAAATGTTCATTATATTTTTTTTATTTAAATGATTTTGGTTATTTTTAATGTTAATTTTAAGTATTTTGTACACAATATTTTAATTTGGACTAAGATATATTTGACGTAAAAAATAGATAAAATTTTCTTGGTTTTTTTCATAATGGACAATAAAGTCTGCTAAATTGGTTCGCACATTCCCAGATAAAATAAAATAATGGGACCCATTTGGAGATCAATCCCAGAAATGTCCTTTTCATAATAAAGATAGGCCAGAAATGCTACCGTCCAATATTGAACGTTTCATTATTGTTTCTGTGTGGTCCCAGACGAAGCGGTCAAATTGATCTCTATTTTTTCCGTCCGAGGGCCACATTACGCTCTGTTTTTATACATGTGCTTGAAAAAAAATTGATTGAAGTCACGGTCAAATTGCTCTACGAAAGGGTTGTTTCTAAATGTAAATATGTCATCATCATCCCCTTAAATGGTAAGTATCGCCCGGAGGCCCTTTACGATTTGATAATACCACGCTTAATTTGCTTAAGAAACGAAGAAGCTTTTTTCTCCAAATGATAGTACTTTACGGGGTCATCAAAAGATATGATAGACAGGTTTATAATTTAGTCAGATATGCTAACGACTTCGACCAAATTTTGGGTCTCAGAAGAACAGTAGTTAATCCCTTATAGCGTGACATTAGAAATTATGAGTGTAATAATAGACATGAATATATTAGCTTCTGAGTTTATCGTGATGTCTTTATAAATTATACGTTTGTGTAACTAGATGAATAAATCAATAAAAAATTAAATCGTTATTAACATCCACTTGTCAAACCAAAGAGTATTTATTATTTTAGGATTCAACAACTTTCACACAAATTTCAATAAAATGCAAGTCTATATCCTTTCACACATAAATGATCTCCATGAGATTTTTTCCAGGGATGGTTGATATTTTTTTTTAGGGATTTTTTATTCATTTTCTTGAGGGACGTTTCTGCCTTATTGGTTTTTTTTTTCTTCTTCATGAATCGGAAAGAACTAATGTTTAACCCCTTCAACGTTACGTTTCACGTGTCATCCGTAGTGACACGATCTTTTCACCGCTAGCAGATACGTACGTCATATCTAGTATACGAAAATAGTATATCATCAAATTCGAACAAATCAGTTTTCGAGATGAATCAATCTTACATTTAACGTACACAAAACTGCAATCGGACACATCCGTCATTTTCCATTGAGTTTTGCTTATTTTTCACAATGCGGATATATCCGTCATACCCACTTTGCATGTACATTGGTCTTGACGAATATATACGTCATATCTACTTAAGGGGTTAAGGACACTATCAGTACATTTCAAGTCAATATGAATGAAATTCGCAATTAATTTTGCAAAATTTATTTATAATTATAGTCTATACTATACACAATATTATACAAAGTAAATTTATGTTTAACTTTTTTGTTGCAAATCACCTGTCAGTGACTCCCCCCACTCCCACTACTGAACTTTGTCAAACTTTAAAAAATATTTTTATGTTCAAAAATGATCGCCTAGTCAACATACTAAATATCAACATTCTATATTTAATACTTTTCACATAAAAAAATCGAATACTATTAGGCCCAACAAGGAGACCAACGTAGAAACGTTCCTTAAGATCTGATCTAAATAATGAAAAATTATTGGATTTTTATCCTCTGTGGTCTGACTGCGTAAAAATTTGAAGATCTCGTCACCGTCAAGAATATGGCTCACCTGAAGTGAAGACTATATACTCATTGAAGCTAGCCTACCTTCAATTATCAATAAATCTCACTTTGTACAACATTTCCCGAAATAATTTAAATTTTCTAATACAATGTAGCAAGTAGATTTATAATTTATCAACTTTGGCCTACAATCAATCGACTACGCCTTGACAATCGTCATCGGGAAGGTCAATTAGATTAAGAATTACGGCAGGACATGGACCAAATGAACGAAAAATATTAATGACCAACAGCTTTGTATAAAGTGGTGGTGAAAAAAAAGACGTGGTGTAAATAATACACGCAGCAGCCTAATTTTGCCAGCAACAGAAACTGCTTTGAATCCAATGAATTCGTTTTTCCTTTCATAAAACACCAAGAGATGAATGGTGAATATCTATTAATAAATTATTAAATTACTCTATTTCTCAGAAATTTAGCAGTTCTAGTGTTGTGTTTACTTTATATAATCGTGTAATATGCAATTACAACTAAAATTTAAAAAAATCATATTCACAGTTTGAGAGTCACTCAATTGTACATTGTACAATTTTGCATTATGTAAAATGATTTCAAAAGATTTAGAAGAAAAGACAAAATTTGTGTTGTTTTTCTATTTTCTAAATATAAACATCGCTCGTCCTGATTTTTTAAAAATATGTTGTGTTTACTTTTTTAATACTTTGCAAAATTACATCGCGAAATTATAGCTATTTTTAATTAAAAACAGTGAAGTATAGGCGGTACTGAATAACTTTATTAATCGTCTCAGCATATAATTTTTTAAAACTAGGAAATTAGGCAAAACCTGGATTGAAAAGATCGATTGGAAATATCAATACTTTTGATCCCGTAAATTTGTTATGCACAGCGGACTATTTTCCAAAATCTGAACTGGAACGAGGATTTTTATAAGACTCCAGGAAATCACCTATTAATACGAAAACTTGGCATCTTTGGATTACAGTGGTTGAATCACTTATAGAGTTCTAAAAATATGTTGGCAATATTACATTATTCATTCAAATCCAAAATACAGGTGGCGTCTGAGGTCATTTTCTGGAATCGATTTACATTTTTATCGCCCGAGTAGGAGTAATATGATCTCACTTCGCCGCAATAAATGCAATGCACCTTTTGTTTGTGACGCACTTGATGCACTTTTTGCACATTCGATTGCACACAAGTTTGGTGAAATTGACAGGTTTCACTAACAGCAATGATTGTTTGCTAAATATTTTATGGGAGGAACGTGCGCGTATGTAGATCACCTTGACCCGCTGAACGCGTCGAATGCGGAGCAAATGCTTCTCGCTTTCGTTTGGAAGATTTACAGCACCAGCCTGGATGGATGGAAGCTGCATTTAGTGGTAGAAAAAAGTGTAGTTAATTTAACCAGTTATATCAGACGAAAAAAGCCGAAGAAACGAGACCAGTCGTAGCCTGAAATGGTTGGAATGCAATTACAAACTACAGCCAATATTATCGTTAAGGATCAAAACCATCAGTTGCCAGATAAATATCAGATAAGTATGATACTGCACTGCTACTAAATATGAAACATGCAATGCGATGCAATGAGGTATCAACCCTCCAGTTAAATACAGAATTATATTTTAAATTACTGATGGTTAAAAGTATGTGAAAGAAATTGATGATAGTCATGGCCTTGAGAAGACGCGCTTTTTCTGCCAGCTCCCCAGTAATCTCGCAGCTGTGATCTCAGTGTAAAATCAAGACTTTGGACAAGAAAGTCATATTTTTATTGCCACCAGTATATAATCTTCCTTCATTGTGAATTCTTCGACAATCCGATTGTAAATGGACTCACCTAAGATAGTCTATCTTCAAAAATACGCATGAGATGGTATAAAATCTGGAGGCTCTATGTTTGATGGTCTTTTTCCTTATATAACAGTTAGCTTTTAAATATCATTTCTGCATCCAATATTGTTTCAAATGATAGATTATTTTATGAATGAAATTTGTTAATATCACGGAATAGTTATTGAATTGCACCCAATTTTGCTAAATTAAAAAAAAGTAATCAAAAAGTAATTTTGAGAATCACTGTATAAATCCTCAACAATAAATAGTTGGATAAAAAAGTAATATCAAAAGGTTTTAATTAAGATTTTTTAAGTTTTATATGGGTCCATATATGTCGGGTTATCTCGGATTCAAGATAGTAAGTAATGTCCACAATTTAATAGACATTATCTCAGTCGGCGATGTTTCCACTACTTACGATTACATAGAACTACTCTTTATTTAGTAGTCGAAAATCTACTATTGGAAGTCGGCAAAATTCTTTGTATGTCACCGCTATCCAACATCGTTAAATGGATGTACCTTTTCCATTGTTATCTTCCTCCATTCTGTCTTGACTGTAAAAAATGAGTACTGATATATCCGCAAAGACATATCAACGTATGTTTTTTGTCGGAGAAATAGAACGACGATTATGTACTAATTGATTCAAATTTAGTTCTTCTTGTGGAGTGCTACTTAAATTGTTCGATTAAGACGACGGACAGATTCCTCGAATCTCCACCGCATACATGAAGAGTGATCGTCTTCTGATAGGACATATAAAAACAGCTATATATTTAACATCCAATTAGTATACAAATCAGGGTCGGTTTATCAATTTTTTGTTGTCGAAGAAAAAAATCCATCACATTGAGGTGATCGAAGAGCACAAATGAAATACATCATTGTTGTTTGCATACCTGTTTTGAATTGATTAATTGACTTTAACAATTAACGTAGCCACCAGCCTAAGTAATTATGAATGCATACTATTTCAATCAAAAATATGTTAGTGGTATCAAAACACAATTTTCTATGAGTTCATCTTGTTGGCATATAGCTTTAAAATTTCAGGAATATTAACATTGATTGAGAATTAAAAATTCTTTGGGCTACTGGGATAAATTTGTATACATTTATTATTTGCATACAATTACATTTCATACATATAAGCCACTGATAATATACTAATGCTGACTTTAAATTTGCACGTATTTATCATCTATCAAATTAATTGTTTCTGATTATAAACGTTTCTAATTCATTTTACAAAAGTAACAAAATATTTGCATTTCATGAATGTGAGCTAATTGTCAATTATAATATTTTTATTTTAAAGATCGTGCTTTCTTGTTAGAAGTTTTAAGATCTGAAAACATTTATTTTATGTGATCATTACCTGAACAGATTACCGCTTTTTCATAGCAACTCACTGCTCAAATTATTGATGAACATCCCTTTCAACAAAAATGTGATTGTTTCACTTAAATTCGTTGTTCAAGGTCTGTAAGCATTTTTTTATATCACGAGAGTTCATTATTAGTCACTGCACTCTAAATTATGACCAGGAAAATTTATAGCATAGCATGGTCACTCGCTGTTTCAAATTTATAATGATCCTTTTTCATCAAATAAATCAATTTTTACAATTAATAAAATACAAATCTGCTATTGTTAACTCTGTGTAGAACGCTCCATATGAATAAAATGTATTATTCAAATATAATTATATTGATTTATTAAGTATGTTTGCTTCTATCCTGGAAAGCTATTAGGTTGTAAATTGTTCAAAGAGAAATCATTGGGAGTATTTCCCACGCCTGATAATATCTCTTCAATCGCTGCTTAGCTCCAATCAATCGCCAAGAAGTCGTTGATGAAGAGGTTTGAAAATAATTTTAACTGCCAACATTTATACGTCACTCGTTGACCATAAGTGTAAGTGTTGTCAGCACCATAACAGGTAGTCGCCTACTAGTTAATAATTATGGGGATTGAATGCGAGTCAAGTTGTCGATATCTCATTGAATCGTAGCCATTTACCGACCAATTTTTATACAGCCTCCATGGTTATCAGATCCAAGGAGTGTTGTAATTAATGTCACAGATGGAATGATAAAGACGAGCGGCACTAACTTCGGCTCATTAAGAGTTCAAGCTTTCGGCTCATATAATTAGCTTGTTGGGACGAGCTTTTATGTGAGAGCTTTTATGGTTCGTGTCGTAAGCTCAGGAATTTGCTCCAGCTAGAAAGGAAAATCGTCCAAATAAGATGCGCGTTCATATTCGAAAAGCATCAGGTTTATCTAGAAAAAAAACTAAATAATGCTAATTAAATATTTTTAAATTAAAAAGTATTCTAATCAAAAATGATTTATTTAATATAATATTTTTAAAAAATAAAGCTTATCAATATCAATCAATTTTCTATGTAAATTTAGTAATTTTTCGCCCAAAGACTCAACAATATATTTTGATTGTTACGGTAAGAACAGTTACATGTTTATTATAGGCCTCATGCAAAAGCATCCCCAAAAGGAGTTGGGGTTAAATTGATGATAGTAATTTTAATAAATTGAAATTGACTAAGTGTTAGAATAGTGGGTTAGTTTTTGGATTTTTTATTATAAAGGTTCGGCTTTAAATCAATATTTGGGGTATCAAAGTATTAATATTATATTTCCAATCCCTTTTATCTTAAATATTCTTCAATGAATTCAAATATTCTGACAAAACATTGTTTAAAGCTTAAGATAAAAAATAAAGCGAAAATTAGTGTACTGGAAAATACAATCATTATTAAAGCTGAAGAACTCATGATAAAGTCCAAAGTCCAAATTCATGATCATATTGATGTTTATCATTGCTTTAAAGGCGCAATTATGAAATTTTAGATTCCAGGTGGAGAATCAACAAGTGAGAAAAATTGTTTTTACCAGTTAAATATCACAATGCAGCACTTCATAGATGTAGCAGAAGTGTACAGGTATATTGAAGACAAAAATAGTTGTGTGTGACATATAGGCTGGATATAGGAGACCTAATATTGCTTTAATCTAATAAAATATACGTTCATCCTCTCAATAATAACGTCTAAATGATTGTATAAGCTAGATTAGACAAGAATTCAGTTGAATATCTAATATTTTGTTGGTGATGCTTTATGGAGAGGAAGTAATTTTAAAAAATGTACCCTGGGAAATCCTACATATTTTTTGTGCATGGGAATCGAATCTTCCCATCTTAATAATTATGTCATATCTAGAAGACATCAGAAGCATTTCTTGTCGGACATCGTATTCCTTGCGGCGGCAAATCTCTTCAGGTAGCATTCCATTCCACACTTTGTCCATTCTGTTAGAAATCGTCCATCCGGACTCGTCATCCAGAACTTTTTTATACGCAATCAAAATCTTCGAAAATATGGCTCCATGGAGTCATACAGAGAGAGGCTGACAAGGTTGTGCGCTTGTCTTGCCGCCGACATAATTATCGGAAATCTCGGGATAGATCTCAGATAGCCGTCTTAAATAGCTGTAATATCTGTCGAAGGAGCAATGTATGTCAGAGAGCGTAGATCAAGCTACCGACACATCGCTATTAATATTCATATACGGTAGCGGTTTCTGGTAACCCATGATGAAGGAGGGAGGACAGGATACACAAAGCCTTATATGACCATCCAGTGAAACAACTTCATCTTATTAACGAACGTCGATAAATAAGATGCTGGGTGCTATGATTCTGACTAACAATTAACATTTTTTATTTGATAAAAAGCTTGAAATATGAGAAAAACTGATAAAAGTGGCACTATTTTCTCATCTATGTTTTTCAAGGAGATTCCAAAAATTTAATCATTAGATTTACCAATTGGATGAAGTCAAAAGTTGAATTAAAGTCCCAAAGGTTATGAAGAACAACGTACAATAAACGAGTTTTATTTAACGGATATTTTTGCACTTTGACCAGTATACTTAAGAAATTATCTGAAGCATTTATAATAAAAGGTTTCAAAATATATAACATAGTAGAAGAGATTATATATAATAGGGCTTCGAACCATTATTTTTTATTATTTCGGTTTTGATTTCGGTTACGTTCTTTATATTTTGGTCGGTTTAGTTACGATTTTGGTTCCGGGAAAAATAACGGTTTTACCGGTTTTCGGTTTCATTCGGGTTCGAGGCTCTGCTTTAAATACAAATATTAATTGAATCACCATTAAAAAATCAATTAATATTATTTTCAATAGTATTATAATTTTGAATTAATATCATGATCTCATAAATATTTTAGATCGAAAGATGGATGTAGATAGATCGACTTCTAACAAATTAATAATCAGATTTTGACCTGAGCAGGTTCTAGTTTACGCATAGCAACTTGCTGTTTCAAATGATTGATGAATTCCCTCTTTAACCGAAAACGCTTTAAAAACTCCTGAATCTTGAATGTTGTCTTATGACAACATTCAGTGTGTATTTAAATGTTTGTATATTTGACGTCTTGAGAGAAATTTTCCATATATTCTCTCATGAAGGAATTGAATGATTGATGTGCGACTTTCATTAATCGATATTTCGATCTGTGTCAATGCTCAAAAAAGGGCTATAAACCACTACCTTAAATGGCGTCGTTATTTTTGAGCTTGTCACTGCGAAAACCGTGCAGATATAATGATGTATTTGTTGTTTTATTTTAGTACAAAATCAAAACAGTTTTAATACCAAATACATTTACAAAGTGTATATAATTTAATTTCAATATAAAATTAATTGATTTTCTAACGCTAGCAAGCTAAAATTGGTTACATTTAATTTGCATCATCATTCGTATTTTTTAGTCTTAGGGTATTAAGAATTTACTTATAACATAAGTTCACCACAAAGAAATACAATCCCAAACATAAGTTGACGAACGAAAGAATGAAATAAGTCTTATTATAAACAAATTATTCAGTTAAAACAATAAGTAAGCAGGTGTAACATGTACATAAACATAGAACCCAGGAAGATAAATGTCTTAAAACAGAATCAGTTTAAAAAAAAAGAATGATACTTCTTATGCATTCAAGTACATATTCTAATATAAGTATGTTGTTAATTATTCCATAGGAACGCATATTGATCAGATCAGCTCAGTGATCGTTATATCACCAACTAACTACTAAAATGTACTAAAATAACGTACTAAAAATGTTTAAAAATAAAGAAATGAGACAGAAAATAATAAATCTGCTGCACTATGGTCAGCAGCAATATGTATAGCATCATTTTAAATTGAGAATCACTGGAAAAATTGTCATATTTCTTGGACTTATATCAATGACACAAATTAAAAGCGTATAAATATTAATGCGTTTCGATTTAAGTCGTTTTCGTCGATTATAGTCGATCAGATCTTATAAGGCTAAGTGGTCACTGAGTTTGACACTAATGATGCTATTTATGATTACTCTTCAGATCCGGAATTATGTGTTTTTAAATTTTGTATAATGTGCATTTGCTATATATGAAGTTGTTAAGTAAAATGTTAAAAATGCGATCAATTCAAACGTCATAAAAGTTTGTAATCTGTACATGTAACGTGTATTTTCTATAACATGCATCGTTCAACTTTGATTTGGTTCTTTTATCCCGTTATGATGTGCGTTTCTTTAAGATCCTCAAAATATTTTTTTGCTGCTGCTTTTGGCTCATCATTTGAATAAAACCACTGGAGAATACTTTGAGGTTTGAAAACAGATGGAAGCCAGACGAAGTCAAATTAAGTGCATACGAATAATGGGGTAGAAAATCGTCCATTTCGAAACTTATGTAGAGATTTCACTTCGAGTAGATCAGATGCACCTAAATCAACTTCTCAGTTGGATATTTTGGTTATCGAATAGGGTAGTTTGGCACCAAAGTATGCTGATGAGCTGAATTTCCTTACTCTATCATGGGTATTCCTTGATGATGGTTACATTTTTTACAGAAATATAGATTTATTACAAAACGTGCAGAAAAAAAAACCGGCCAAGGATAATTTAATGTTACCCTTTTGTCACTTGGCATTTCTTCTCTGCTACTATTGTTGCTATTTCGAGGGAAATATTAATAGCAGCGATTACTTTTAAAACTGACCCAAGGTGAGCCTCGTTAATCTGGATTGGACAGGAGACTTTTTTCTTTTCACAAGTGAAAATAGCTGTTCGCACCGATAAGTGCTTCCAAATATGGAAATAATTTCACATGTGAATCTTCGTTTATTTTAAGTCTTACTGGTAAATGTTTATAATATTCAGGCACTCAAACTATAATGAATTTTGCCTTTAAATTTGAATCACAACGAATTTTAATCACCTTCATTTGTCATGTTGGAAAAAGCTTCACATTTTCTGGATAAACAATTTCTGCAGTTTTAATTAGGTACTCTTCTGTGTGTTTTACTTTAAGGGATTCACTATGCGAGACGATCTTCTAAGCATACATTCGATCATTAAAGTTCAAAAAATCATTTCAATATAAATATATTTTGGGTTCCAATTTTTTAAAGCAAAATTTTGATCGATCGATTTTATACACTGAAGTTGTTTAATAGAAGCTCATGTATGCGAACGGCCAACCTTTTATGGTTTATGATATTTCTGAATCATATTCCTATAGGTTATTTATATAAGTAGGGATGATTTCTATAAGTTTTAATGTATTAAATTTGTGCATCGCCATCATCACTTCCAGCACGTTCGATAAAAGACGCTCACGAAGAATCCCTAACCAAAAACTGTCAAAATGTTTGAAATATTTTCATTTTTCACCATCGAGATGAAAAGATTTGTCCCGGGTCCATTGATAGTAATCGATTAGGCATCTTTCAGAGTCATGGCGTGCAGTGATAGAATTTACGACCATATATATTTTTTTCGCAATAGCCATTGTTAATCGAATACTCTCGCCAAGGAATTGCGTAAATTTCAAAAGACATAATGTCTCGTGACTTCAGGGCAGGTTAATATGACAATAGCCGACTCACTGGTCTTCTCCACCTCCTTTCCCTTTCGGGGCGAGTGCATTATGCATTTTTTTGGATCGTCCATATTCGTTTGACCATCGGCGATGCACATACAAGAAGCAAATCGGCAGAGAAACAATACCACGGATTCGCATTGATGCCTTTCGGTGAGTTGAAATTACACCCTCCGATGGACCGTAATAATATAAATGTTCCTTTTTCGGATTGTTCGATTTTCGAATCGTAATAAATCATATGAACGTTAGTCGCATTTACGCCGTCTTCCTTAGCAAACATTGAAAATTATAAATACACTGCAAGAAAATATTTTATATTTCTTTCAAAAGCGCTTGGCTTCTAGTATCAAGTAATCAAGTTCTAAGCTAATAGTCCCAAGTGTCTGTTGAGTTTTCCTGGATGAACTTTTTATTCCAGGAAACCTTTCTTTTCTGTAAAATAAACATAGTAGTGACTAGGGAATCCATTCCCAAGCCAAAATTTCGATCCTGGGATTTTCAATACTTTAAGAAATTACATTGATAAATTTGATCAAAAAATAGCTTGATGGCATTTTTTTTATTTATTTAAGAAAAGATAAAAATACAATTCAAAACAAGATAAATAAAACAATACAAAACTCAAATATTATTTTGAAAATACCATTAAAGCATCGAGTGTTTCGTCATTTAGTCTGGATCTGATTTTGGAAGCTAGGCAACTTGCTGCTGAAAATGCACGCTAATGTAATACTTTGATGTGATTTGTAACTATATTACGGAGAAATACAAAAATCTGAGCCCCGCATCTATTATAATTCATATCGTTATGCTCATTATTAGAGTCGAGGTGTAGTAAATACATCACCGGTAGGGAAAGATCAATATAGTTTTGACGAAGGTTTTTTTTTACTAATATACACAATGAATGCTGTACAGTTTTAAACAGTAGGTAACAACACAATGATAGTCCTGAAGATATAGGTATATATAGTCATCAATACTATATAATGTATTCAAATATGAATGAATAATTAATTTAGTAAATATATTTAGACAGATCTTAATCATCTTGGTCTTATATTACCTTGTGATATCGAAATGTGTATTAATATCACACCTTATTTTAAGGACTCTAATCATAAATACTTTCCTTAAATTTAATGCCATTTGGATGTAATCAAATACAAGCGAATATGATAGTCTCAAACGATTCGATCGTTGATTGCCGAGATTTATTTTCTAATGTAGAAACTCTTCTGTGGTTCGTTTTAGTTCAATTCTTAATACAGAAATGCAAGTCTTTAATATCAATAACAAGCGATTTTCAGTGCCACCCTATGGCTCATTCATGGTTCAAAATCTAAGCTAAATCCTAGAGCAAATACCTTTAATATCGAATATATATTGAAGCGGATGTATGAATTTGTTGGCATGCATGTGATTCTTATCGTTGAATGGTCGCCAAAGTGATCTGAGTACAACAGTGATTTTTTTTTTAAATGGAAAAGCCTAATATTTTAAAAAGTGGATCTTTACATCAATGTTCGCATAATTTCTCTACAAAAGAACACCGACGTTCCTTGATTAAAGAAATATTGTTCAACAAAATGTTGTTTAATCAACGGCAACTGTTAACACTCGTCGACTGCACGACATCGCAGGCTCATCAACACTCAATCTTCGGTAGAAATCAGTAATGTTAGAGCCTAATGAAGACATCATACAGATGATTTGATCAACGGGATAAATTGCATTTCTTCTCAGTTATAAATCAAATACCGGCTGCATTTTATGTTAACGATTTAACTACGGAGCAGCTTGTGTCAGTCGCGTGCCCATTACCGAAATGCAGGTGTCTTCCTTCTTCGACATCCGGCGGAGACCTCCTTTTAAAACTGCAATCATTTTCATTCTTCATAATTCCTGTGCCCTTTTGTGGACCTCGAGGATCAAATATGAAAATTTGCATAGAGTGCACAGCCCACTTTTTAGAGTTCATGAATGCCCGCGATTCCAGCCGGTGAGCAAACCGGCACAATGGAAGTTCCCCCCTTTTAATTCGCGATTTTTTCGCGTATGAAATACAAGTTTTTTTAATCATTTCTTTATTCAATTCAGAATAGAGTCGAGAATAATGCACTCATATTGATATACTTGCGTGTTATAATAACACCGGAAGATGAACAGTTATTGGGGATTTGCTTAGTGTTACACATCCGGGGCGCAACAGGAAGAGTATCCTAACATTTGGCGCGAAGGACGACTTGAGAAGATTCATTCCACAATCCTTGCTAGGATCGGATTATACACGCTTTGAAAACTGCAAATTATTGTTAATAAATCATATCGGGTCGCTTTGACCAAACGATAACACCTACAACGTGCCTATTATATGCTCTTGCATTATAAGAGCAAATATTGAATTAAGCGAGTTTTATAAATGCCAATATTTATAGCATCATAGTGATGTTGACGAAACTTTATCGTTTATTATATATGAATGATGACAGAATCGTCATACTTGACGCCAGATACTTTTTTGTCGTCAAAGTTGTTGCTATCGATTTTCTAAGTATCGATGCATAAACAAGATAACCGCTCGAAGGTGTTGTCATAATTAAAATTTCATTCAATCGTCTTCTAAATTCAAGAATATAAATGATTCAAATGGGGATGGGATTTATAAGAGTGCATTTATATAAGCAACCCCCTGTATAAAATGATCGATTCCTGAAAACCATAATGTATTTATTGTATGAATTCTTGTTATATGAAAAATTGAATTAGGACGAGTAATTAGATTCTCTTTCTAAAGCAAAAAAATTGCAATATTTTCATTTTACATAAGGATATTTTTATTATCACTACTAATCATCATCGAATGAGGACAATTTCTTATTGATCAAATGCCGTGTTATACGAGGGTTTTCTGTATTTAAACAAAAATCTCAGCCAGAATACAAAGCCTCCAAAGCACAAAAGAATCTTGATAAATAAGCCTCGATTCAAAAAGGATAAGGATTTCTCGATAAGATTTTTTTAGCGAATACAAGTTGGCATCCTGAATAAGCACTACACATTCTATTGGCTTCCAATATTTTTTTCTGTGAATATCTCGCTTATATTCAATTATATTGTATAATTATATTCTCTCATATCTTTTAGCATAAGTAATCTAAATACACTCGATAATCGTATATATAAAAATGAATTCTTGTTTGTTCGTATGTAATGCGCTGCCATATCGTTCATCAAATTGCAATAAAACTTCTTCCACTTATTGCTAAAAAATGCGCGAGTAACATAGGTATAGTCTAATATACAAAAATAAAAATTTGTTTGTTCGTATTTTATGCGCTGCCATATCGTTCATTTGATTGCACTAAAACTCTTTCAATTTATTGTTTGCACTTTCTCAAATAATATAAGTATAGTGCAATTAACTTACAGTAGTTCTTATATATAAAAACGATGCTTTTAAATTTGTTTTATATCTGTGGCAGCAATGCGCTGAGTACCAGCTAGTGTTATATAATTTTAGATATATTGTTATGTATGCGATTATTTTATAAAATATAAATAAGGCTTTGCTTCATTCACCTCTCGTCCACTTCGTCAAATAACCTGAACCCTGCCAATTCAAATTCACCCTATCGCCATTGTTTTATTCTATTTATATACTATTTTATAATGGGCTGCTATGGTTTTATAGTATGTTACAAAGAGGTGTATGCACAATTAAAAAAATAGTGCTACTAAAATTATCAGGTCAGTCCAAAAGTTCGGGCGCATATTTGGGATTATTTTTAAATCGTTTAAATATGACATAATTTAATATTTTAATCAATGAAACATTTTCCTCCTTTATATACAATTTTTCGCCATCTCACAGATAGCTTTTTGATTCCACTGCTGTAGAAAGACACCAGTTTTGAGTAAAAAAAAACTTGAAAGTCCAGTTTTTACATCCTCTTTAGAATTTAAGTTTTTCTCTAGTAAAGTGAAAATCACTTGGGGCAATATCCGGGGAATAAGCAGTATGCGGTTAAAGCTCCCAATTAAATTTACTATTTTTTTGCAGCATTGTTCGAGCCGTATGCGGTCTAGCGTTATCATGATGAAACAACACATTCTTGATATTCACCAATAGTAGGCGCTATTAAATCAATTCAAAGTTTAAACGACACTGTAACCATCTACATCAATGGTTTGATTTGTTTTTAACAGTTCATAATAAATCACACCATACATATCCCACAAAAAAAATTTTTTTAGGATGTAAAGACACCTTTGCTGTAGGAATTGGTTACTTATCTTCATCTGTCCACTGGCTTTTCACGATTTTCTTGTGACGTTATGATACATAATCCATTTTTCGTCATCTGTTACCAAACAGCAAAAAAAAAGCTCTTTCGAAGCGCGATAAAAGGGAAGAGGAAATTTAACAAGACGTCCTGAATAGGGTTCATCATAAATGCTGTTTTCTCCAATTTTAAATGTTTTAAACAATTTCTGGGCAGTCCTCATATTAATAATATGTTCACCAAGTACATTATTAATTTTTATCGCTAGAGATTTGGCAGATTCGCCACATGAAAATAAAAATTATAATATAGCACGTTTGAATTGATTTTCGTCATTAATTTTCTATGGGTACTAGCATGCGTCCGATTTTTACGAAAATTGGTGACAGACAGATCAGTACATTAGTCAAGCGATGAAAAATATCGACAAGATCGAAATCTAATACTAAATTGTTTTATTTACATTTTTTAAAAAAATCCCGAAAATGCGCACGAACTTTTGGACTGACTTGATATATTAAAGCACAAATGAAATAAAACAAGTAGTAAAGTCTAATCACATACTTTTTTCTGCATACAAACTGGTTGATATCCTGTTTGGGCAAGAAATGTATCCGGGAACGCTTATACTCATAAAATCAAAAAATGCATATAAAATAAAATTAAAAAATCGCCTGCTGTGTTGATCTTAATATCAATAAATATGTTCATTGATTATGCATGCAAGAAGACCACATTAAGACCTTATTAGGCTAAGCAAACAAAAAGGATTATTATAGGATTTAATAAGTATGTTTTCAAAATATTGTCGATTGTGTTTATTATCAAAGCTTCAAATGCAACGTGTTGCAATTCAATTGCAATTTTGTCAAATAGTTTACCTTTTACGCAACATATTATAACTTGCTAAGTCTCAAAGCTTAGTATTTATAAAGAAGTCGTACTCTATTATTGGTAGTATTCTATCCTATGAAGTAAGTAATCTTGAAAATTATTTGGTAATATCATATGTTTGTATAAGGTGTTTACTGTTCAAATGATTGATATTCATGGCAATGTTACATATATATTTTTATATCGTATATTGTGTTCATATTTCGTACTTTTAGAACTGCGAACAAATATTTACTACAAAAAGAACTAAAAAAATATGGTATTTATTATATTGATGGCCTAGAAAATATTATAGGATAAAACACGATGTTTTATTACAAAAAATCCCATCTTCATCCAAATCTTTGAATTCAGAAATACTTCGAATTGTATGTTTTTGGACGGCAAAACAGATTGTTTTCCTAATGTGTTATAGTATAATTGATGTTGTCAGACCCTTATCTTAAATTTACAATTGATTATATCAATATAACACATGTCTATAATTAACGCGAATATACCTATTTGTTTTAAATGATATAAACCAACTTCTAGACTAAACACAATTCGATACCCATTGATAAATTAAACAATACGAGTTCAAACGTATCGGATTCATACACGTCCACGGAAATACATGAGGATGAATTTGAGCTCATCATAGATGCAATCGAAAGTAATGATTACTATTAGATTTCTTCAAACGATGCGCTTATTTCAGTAATATAAGACTTTGAATCATTGGGCAATTGCAACATGAATTTGATGACTCGACATATTTTAAGCGAGTATTTGTTAGATTTAATTTATAAACGAGTGCAAAAAATATCATATCGCAATAAATGAAAGCCCTGCCCTTTATAATATATAAGAACATACGAATAAAATGCATAAAGCCCAATAAATTTTGATTGAGTATTATTTCCTGGTTTTACAATTATTATCGATCAAGGCGTAAGAGTTTGATTGGTTTAAGAATTAATTGAATAAAAGCATGAATTATAAGGGATATTAAGGATCTTTTATACCATTATATCAATAGGAATTCTCCTTTCATTTAATACTTTGGATCGTAAAAAAGTTTTGATGAGTCAATTATTCGTGAGCAAGATCTTGTAAATTGAATCAGATTTACAATAAATTTCTGCAATTATATACTGGTCTCATAAAATTGAATTGATTGTAGGAATACAGTAATTATTGTAATTGCAGGAATACAGTATTTTTATTAAATTATAAATATATAAAATCAATTAAAATCGATTTCGAATATAATATCATATGTATTTACAAAAAAAAAAAACACCCAAAGTTAAGCAGATAAGTAACCATAATATTAAAAAAGTGTATACGAGTACATATTTCTTTATCGAGTTCATGTTTTCAAAACATTTTATATTGTCCAATAATTCACATTTTAGATATAGTAAACCCGCGGTAATGCGGCTCCAGTCTAATCCGGCGCCCCCTGTAGTCCGATATCCCCATAATTTATAGCACATGTGTACGATGAAACTTCGTCTAAAAATACAAAATTGTGATTTAAGACCGCCTAAATCGTAATTAATATTTTTTGTAAGTTGGCAAATAAGAGGTAAACTTTCAAGAAAGCTAAACATCCAGATGTGGTGAAACATATGTATATGTCGTTTCTTCAGGAAAGAAACAAACATACGCCTATTTCTGAGCCCATATTGGTCATGAAATCAATGTTGTTTTGCAAGAAAATAACAAAAAAGAAAACTTTGGAGCTAACATCGTCATGGAATACGTTTGATGACGTTAACAGGTTTTAATTTTTTATAACTGCAATGGCCATTGTGTTTATAACATTAATTCTATAATAATATATAAAAAAATCCGGACCACAAGGGATCGAAGGCAGTACTCTATAGTCCGACAACGTCTTGCAAAACGTTTGTCAGATTACCGCATGGCTATCATTTGCTTCATTCTTTTCAATATGCATTAAATCTGTTTCTATACCAGGAAGTGTTTCTGGCTTCACTTTTGTGTTATTCTGTATAAATAGCATCCAATATCTTTATTTTTTCCCCAGGAATTGATCAAGTTGTCATCTTCCTCGGCAAAAGTTTTCAAAAGATTTTGACGATAAAGACATTTCGTTGATGATATTTGTAAAACGCTTCGGTTCATTGGCTGGATTAAAGATGTCACATTAGGAGGCAAAAATTTTGTAACCATAAATTCATCGTTAGTTTATATTATGCTTTCGTTTGGATGAAAAGGAAAATTATCTAATAATAATATTGTTTTTGTGGCAATCCCTTATTTAAAAAAAAAATATTGCACCTTGGGAATCCATCTATGCCTCTTTTTGGCTATAATAATCGACAGAAAAACTTTTATAATCCGCAAACCGGATAATCCGCATCCGGATAATCGAGAGTACAATGTTTTTCGAAAGTCATGTTATCTTCAATTTTTTTTTGGTTTGATTTGATCGAAAGCTTATAATATGTTTAAAAGTTTTTGTCAGCTTCAATGATAGCATCAAAATCGCGAATAAAAAAATCCGCCAAAATGAAATTATTTGTACATCTGAAGATACTCGTATAACAATAATACGACTGTTTTTAAAAGAATTTTGAATGATTCGGGGATATATAAAGGATTAAGGGATGAGATAAACATTTAAAATATATTGCGTAAAAATTTATTATCTTTTTCATAAACCTAACTTTATTTACAACTATATAACAATGGAAAGGAATTTCACAATAACTAGTAGTTAACTGGCATTAAATTTAAACCCATAAGTAACTAATAGGATTTTGTCAAACATTTAAAAATAATGGTAATTTTTAATATTTCATCTAAATAAAATGCAAGGCACGTCTCGTCATGCGAGATAAATGCTATCAAAATTACTTTCGCATAGAAGTCTCTTCTGTGTATTTACAATAAGGACTCCTCGAGCAGTCCTGGTATGTTCTATGTTCATCCATCCTCAAAGTTAACAATTAATCAGTTATGTACAATAAAAATCTGTATAATGACTAGAATAAAAACGTGTCTCTCGTCGACATCGAAAATTAACAATTCCAAAATACACTAAGGCACATAGAGGGTGTGTATAAATATCACAATGCGTTGTGGCATAACCGTGTAAAAAAGGCACAGATTATCTAATCGCAGGCTTTGAAGAGTGTCGCGGACTCGAATTCGCAAATGATTTATTCGAATTTAAGTCCGGCCCACGGCGATCCTTCGGATGATGGACGATCTCGTCGGCATCTTCAGACTTCAGATCGATCGACGACGTCGGGTCCGTAGATCCCTCTTCGCTTGACTTTTATCGTTGTTAATTAGACGACGCATGGCAACGAGAGGCGAGCAGTACTGGCCGGTGCTCCGCTGAGAGTCTGTGGACAAAACGAGATTGATCATTAGTATTTGATGAATTCGTCGAAAAATGTATGCAAACATTCCCGCACCGCTGGATTTCGCCTCGGTCAAAGTCTCTTTCGGTGTGTTATTATGAAAACCTGATTTATTAAATGCATTCATGCACATTGCGAAAGATGTATGCACTCGAATCGATCATGCGGGCGTCTCGCTCATATCGCGCCCGAACGTATGAGCTAGAGCGAGACGGTTGCCGTCGGTGAAGCCGCTGCTCCGGCATAAAGCTCGCGCCGCAAGAACTCTCCAAGCAAATAGAGCTTCCTATGTGCTGGTATAACTTTGTTGGGATAGGACAGGTATGCGAGTGGTAGAATTAGAGCAAAGAATGAGAATGAATTTTTACTATATAGAACTCAGGTACGTGGAGATTTTTTGCCTCGTGATGGCGCATCGTCTGATTTTTTATGCAAACGCGTTTCATCCGCCTCGTTTAAATTGTTTTATCAAATTGTAAATAAATCAGTAATTTTCATCAAGAGCGCACAGGGATGTGAGTATAATATTTGATTCGACGGGGTTGCATTCCGATGTTCAATGGGGGGATGAAAAAAAATCACAAACACAATGTCTGACAGCTAAACGTCGCCTTTTGTATTCGATCGGCGGGTACCCCATTCATTGGGAGTTGCTCTGGGTGCTTCTTTACAAAAATAGAATCAACGCCAAAAACTACCCTTGGGTAGACGAAAAAATGCATTTAAAATTCACAATGCACGTTTTATCCCCGATCGAGATATGTGTTTTTTATTGTCGTTTCGGGGTGAATATGCACCTGAATTCAAAAATATAATGGGTCTCGTGTGCATTTGCGCGTTCTTATTCGGAAATTAGGAATTCAATGAAGAGCTGATAAGAAATCATAATCTCATACAGGTAAGCGATTGTTCTCGATCCAGATGGCCCGAAATACAATAGGACCGTTCATGGCAGATAACAGACAACGGACACTTATGAATTCCCGTACTATTTACAGACATTTCGCGTTACGCTATAAAAGTGGGCAAATAGAGATATAAATGTGTGAACAGTTGCGTCTATGGCGATTTCGAAGAGCTCACCTTTGGCGGTCATTGCTGCTGCCACCAATATATGACGTCGAGGAGTTCCTCGTCTTCGGGACTCATGGGCTCGTAGTTCTCGTACGTCTCCGCGGGGTAGGTGCACTTCTGGACGTAGGCGGCGGTCTCGGAGGCGAAGGAGGGCGTCGGCGAGACGGAGGCTTCCGAGCTGGGGGGCGTGTGGTTGGAGAGGATGGCGCGCTCCGACTGCTGGGTCGGGTCGGGGCTGCCGATGCAGTAGGACCTGTCGACGTCCTGCGCCGTCGACATCGCTTCGGCGTCGTGATCGTCGAGGAGGTCCTGGAGGCTCCTTATGTATTCGACGGCCAGTCTGAGGGTGTCGACTTTGCTCAGCTTCTTGGAGGCGCCCCTCCCGGCGCCGGCGGCGGTCGCCGCAATCGACGAGGGTATGTGCTGGCGGAGGGTTGCGAATCCGTTGTTGACTTGCTTGACGCGATTTCTCTCACGGGCGTTCCTCCGCGCGACGGAGGCCGGCTGAGGACCGGGACCGGCGTAGGGGAGGTGGTTGAAGTTGATCTTCTTCTTGCAGCGCAGCTGATCCTGGGGCGCCACCAGGACGGAGGCCCGGTCCGGGGCGGGCGCGAGCTTCCGGACGATGTTTTGATTTTGCATGAGATGGACGTTCACCATTTTTTCTTGGGGCAACTGGATCGATTGCAATGTTTGGACAGCGGTCATGGGCATCGCGAGGATCACTTGTCACTCTGTTTGTTTACGTGCCGCGCGATGCGCACGCGACGTTTGACGTGTGCGGAGCTTCTGCGAAGCTTTCGGCACGCGCTCACTGCGGGAAGACCGATGAGGCAGTGAGCGCGCGGATCTCGTCGCCGAGTCTAAGTAGCGCGCCAGGGTGGGGCCGGGGTGGGGGTAGCGCGTGCCGCATACGTGCCGCATACGTGCCGAGTGCCGAGCGCCTCGCGGCCGGACACCTGCCCCCGGCACATCGCCGCACCGTCACTCCGCCACACCGGCCCTTAAACACTATTGGGGTGATTATCATTAAAGCAGGTCTCCGTACACACATTGCTCCACTCTCCAAATAGACAATGGCGTGCGGCGACTATCTCGAATCACGACGAGGGGGTAGATTATTCAACAGGGCACCGAAACAAGTTTTATACCATTAAAATTCACTCGTAAAATAACTGCATACATTATAACAATGCACGTGTTCAATTCAAATTTTTATTGCACGAAAGCTCCCCACTAAAACATTTCATACAAATGTATTTCAACAATGACGCGTTGGGGTAGTGAGCAAACGGGAATAACAATAACATAATAATTTAGATCAACATAATCCAAACGGTGGCCCGCAGACTCCAGAAGTATCGCCGAAACATTAAATTCCATAACAGTTGTATACTACCAACAGTGCCTACAAAATTGGAAGTTCATCTCAATCCATCAAGCTTAGTTTATATCTTAGGCATATCATATGAACGCTTGGAATTCGTAATTTGGAATTAAAACGCCATAACTTTAACTAACTTTAATTCAATTTTGTCAATGATCTTAATTATGCCATATTTATAATCTGGCATTATGATTTTGGCAAAATTTCATAATTATTTAATTAAAAAATGATCATTCGCAATGTATGCTGCTGTATGTTATCTTAGAGCAGTATAAGTTCATGCCAATTTACTAGGATTTATTGCTTAATTTTTAATTTCTGGTACATATTTTTGATTTCAAGATAATACGACTCAGAAGTAGGAATGACTTATTATGTCCTTATTTGTTCACCATACAGTCACTATGAGCTTTTTTAATACATCAAAGCTTTGGCGAGGGTCATGGAGATTCATCGGCATTCAATGCTCAGATATTTTCCTGTTTTCATATAAAATTAATTTTTAATCACAATTATGCGATTTAGAAATGAGTTTTTATTATTACGAATCACCAACGAAAAACTCCGACAATTCGTGCAGCACCCATTTATCCAACTTTTTACGATCTCTCAATGTTTTGGTTTTACAAGAATTTAACCTACCATACAAACGCTTGATTAGCTTATTTAAAAATATATGTATATTATAAAAACTACCCTTAATTTTGGCATCGATTGAAAGCTGCTAAATATACGTATAAGAAGAGACTACTTATTATTACTAAAAGAAAATTGTTTATTATCTATTATTCTTATTTGAATTCATAATCCTGTTCGGAATTGAATACGTCTTCTGCATATTGCATATTTTACCTGTTTACTTTTTAGCATAATAATTTACGTTTTTTATAGATACCACGGATTAAGGGGAAAAAGTATACATAATTTCGTAAATTAAGTATTATTGATATTGGACAATGTATTTTATATATTTTTTTGGATTTTTTTTACTCAAATCGATATTATTTTAAATTCTTGCTAGAAAAGTCTGTGGTTAGAAATAATCTCTGGAGAAAATGTTTTACTATCAATAGAAGATGAATACCAAATATGTTTTCGTATACAATCATGTTTTCGTAAGTTACTTATTGAAAGATGAATGTAAAGCTCATTTGGCTTTCGCTCGTTATTATTTTTTAAGAGTATTCGGGAAACGTGAAAGTTGTTGTAATTGTGTTTTTAAAACTTAATTTAATTTTTTGGCACATTAAAGCTCAATTTGAAAATCTCAAGCCGAGGCACAATTTTTCCAGACGAGTCTTTGCTCCGAGCTCAAGTGCATTAATGGTAGAAAGGCAATGATAATGACAGAGTGCAACCGTCCAGAGTCGCTCCATTTGTAATTACGCCATTGCTATTGGAAGCTTAAGTGTAATTTAAGAAGACTTCATATCTATCTGAGAATCCCGCAAAATCGTGCCTAATTACGACGAGGGGGGTTGAAATAAACATAATGGTACATCATCACGCTCAAAAATTGCATTAAAAAGAAACAATTTGCAGACGGTGGAATAATTGCCGTTGGACGTGCTTCTGGGAACGCTTGTAAAAATGGGCTAACCGTCGACTAACCCGGTGCTGCGATCTAGCGGTGGTAGTTCGAAGTTTTCAGTATTGTGCAGCACACGTGGGGGAATTTCGCTTGAGGATAGGTACCTGTTTTTTGTTGTTACTAGGGCACGTGGTCTAAAGCCGAAACAGCCTAAGCGTCAATTTAAAAAATCCAGGGCACTCAAACTGGAGGATCGGGATATCAATGAATAGATCCTTGGAAAGATTAGCCAGACCGATGCGAATACATCGACTCTCAATAAGGGATGATCGAGACTCATGTGCGCCTGAAATGGACTAAACAATAAGAACCAGGATGTTAATGAGATTGCAGCTGGTATCGAAAGAAGATCCATTTAAATTCAATTGCAGATCTGATTATATTCATTCTAATTGAATCTTAATGATAATACCATATCCTTCTTATTGTCGACCGTATTCCAACATTTCTTGAAAATCATACGATAAAATCATTAGAAAAAATGGAAAAATCTGTTATCTTTTTCAAACCGTATTTGCAAGTAAGAAGGACTATGATTAGTGTTATAAAGTGATGTATATTAGAACATGTAGTACAAAGAGCTTTAAAGAGTCTATAACAAAATAACTGTTGAAATGAAATCATTTAGCAAAACTAAAAGATAATCCCAATAAGAAACAAAACATGTGATTCTTGTAGATAGTATAATATAACATCAACATGAGTTATATTCAATAACAATTTCTGCTATCAATCATCTAGGCCAGAGGAGTTGAACTCAAAGGCTAACATGGGCCAAAACAAACACAACTTTAGTGTGGGTGGGCCGCAATAAAAAAATCATTGAAATCTACAGAGGAGTTTGTTTGTGGATTTGCTACTTGAGAGACCCTTGGCGTAATTTTATTTGAGGATCCCTGGACCCATTTGGCCCTCAATAAACGCGGTTTTTTATTATAATTTTTCTATTATGTGGCATCAAAACAGAGAAATCATGTATTTCAAATGATGAACATATTTTTTGAAAATTTCGTAGATCCCTTGTATTACGCGGTAAATCAAAAATGTTTTGAGGCTGACTGACCCTCTTATCAAACTCTTTTGCCCGATTGTTTTGAAAACTAAGGTAATTAAGACATGAGACTAGGCGTTTGTCTTAGTAGTTAAGACACGAGTATCATCCTTATCGCGCTGAAGAGTTTTGTTTCTTTGATCTGGACATATGTTAACATCTCGTGTACTGTTCGAAAATGGCGTCATTATCCGAATATCAACGCATTTTTATTAGCACTTTGTTCGTTTTGTTGGCTGGGCCGCAAAAATATTCTTTGTGGGCCACATGCGGCCCGCGGGTCGCAAGTTTGACAGCTCTTATCTACACCCATCAAGTCATTGACAGATTAATTGCATTTAAACCGTTTTTTTTTCTACACTTTGATGAAAAATTACAGGAAAAATGCAAGTATTCTTGCGAAAATATAAGGATGGGATTGTCGGGCAAGTTTGACAATTTTTAGATTTTCATCTTAAGGAGTCATATAAAAAACAGTCTAGGTCTATAAACAATTTTCGAGAAACTTCGAGAACAATCTGCTGAAAATTGAGATAAGTCAGGTGGATATGAGTCACAGAAAATTAGTCCTGAACTATTATTCAAAGAAAAGCCTGATATAATTATTAAAGTTTACGTTTCAGGCCGATGAAGTTAATTTTGGACAAAATGTGGTGAGACTTCAAAATTCTGATTAAAACACCAAAAAACAGGATCATAATTAGTTTTTCGAATTTCTCACGCAAGGTTTTGGTATTGAACTCATTATTTGAATAGATATTCTGTTGGTGGTTACTATGCTTGTTTGAGTATTCTGACAGAAACATAAAAAGGATAACTATGGTGAAAACTATGCGGAAAAAAATAGCCAATTAAATTGACGCCGTAAAACGTTTATTTATAATTAAGGATGTTGCTGGCCTTTAACAATAAATATTCGCGTCATCTAATATTGGACTGAGACCACATTTCAAATGCACCCAAGTGGTCGTTCAAGTTGTTCCGCAACACAATTAATAAATGAAACGATAAAAATCAGCACAATTCAGATGTAAATATAAATATTCAAAATATCACACTTATCCGGTTTGGAAGCGATGCCTGCGATCCTGAATTGCAAAAGACTGGTCCTAAAGCAAGATAGGACCTTCTGATTCCGGTTGGGGCTTCGAAGCAAAATCTGACCTGACGAAGTGTTTAGCGACACCGGTTAGACACATGCCGGTTGCATGTATGAAAATACGGGTGTTGGGTGCATAATGTTGTTGTATCTTTAGGCAAAAACATGCATCATGTTTGCCAGCATAAGTCCTGCTGGGCAATTTAATGGAAGGACTATTTGCGGATGGATCTTTTAATTCGTCGTTGGGTTTTAGCGGTTTTAAAATACGCCTGATGGAGGACACAAAGTATATTAAGACATACTGTAATGTTTTATGATTACTATACTGGTACTCAAATTATAATATGTTGTTATGAACGGCCTTTAGATTTTATGTACAAAGTCACCCTGGGAGATCATCGTTGGTTTCTTTTTGCAGTACGTCGTTGTTTAATTTCATTATAAGCATGTTTATGGTCCAACTGGATTGTAGGAATAACAAAAAAATATAACGAAGCCATTCTCTGCTGTTAACATATGATGTTAAGAGCCATTAAGAATTGTTCCAGATATTTGCAACAAACAACAAAGCTTTAATTTTTTCTTTTGAACGAAGAGAAGGTAACTTCTAAAAACTTTAATCATCAATCATTTATCATATTTTTTTTATTAAATACAAAATAAAAAATAGTTTGCTAATGAATTGCCTTATTCAACCAAAAGCCTATCCATAATCTGGAGCAGCGAGTTCGTATGAAAAATAAAGGATCTGGTTAGGTCATGGCTTGAGCAGAAGGCCATTAAAGAATAAAATCAAATTTATTTCATAGTTAGGATGCCTTTTCTTTTTATTTTTTTTATAGGAATATTTTTCATGTCTCTAGAGTGAATTTCTAAGAAAAATCATAATAATTAATACAAAAATAATATAAAATAATGCCACATCATAGAAATATTTTGACCTGGACGCGTTCCCATGACCATCGGACCTATTCACTCCGGATGAGCGGACTGCTTCCGTACCTAATGAAGCCGGGCGCTAAGATTTAATTTTAAAACGAAAAAAGGCGTGACATTAGAATAAGTTATATAACCTAGACACGCACATAAATTACAGAGCCGTTTTTTTCTCACCGCCTATGCACGATTGGACGAAAATCGCTTTTATGAATGAATGTCGGGAGAAATGATCCTCGGAGATTTCTGGGGGTGTGTGTTTTGCCCACCCATTTTTGTAATTATTTACACGAAAAATCTTTCGTGAGGCCGTTAAAATAATGAATTTAAAACACAGCAAAAAATCTCGACGCCGCAGTAGCACTACGAGGGATCAAAGATTAGATTCGATCTTGAAATTAGATTTGTACGAATTAAAGCTCGCAGTGGCCGCATTATTTATTTTAATCATAATAAACGAAGATCGATCCAATCTAAATGAAACTCTTTCAGAAATAACCATATACAGGGTGTTTGGCGCATGGACCAACAATTTTTTTTGGGGGTTAAGGGGTCTTTTGCTACGTTTCACACAAACTATGTGCTAAGTGTCAGGGTTGTCGAAATAGATTTATTTTTAGAAAATTATTATCCATGTGATAAATTGGATGGAAGTTTGATTAAATTCGAATTAATGAACGACTATTCATGATTGATAAATGACTATCGGATCCCAACCGGTTATTATTTATGAACTCAATTATACCGATGTTTACGATCATGTAGTTTGTCAAAAAAATAGCAAACTGTGCTTGATTGAAGCATAAGTTCATCATTAATTTGAAGAAGCGTTTAGCCATGAGAAAGAAAGGATTAGCATAGGTCATAATTTACCATCGGAAATCCGCTTGATATATTTTAGGCTCAATAATTTCTCCATCTATTAAAAGTTTTAATGAAAACGCATAGTTGGTTTCCATATTCATTGAATTTTATATGGGTGAAACGTAGGAGGTAGAACGAGTCCCCAGGTAACCGCTCCCACGTGCTCGCCAAGATAACCATGCTCGCACGCGGGTCCATTCAATTATCGGGCCGTTATAAAACCGGGCGGATGGGATGGAGGTAGACGGGCGTCGAATAAAAAAATCTTGTCTTAGATAACTTTTTTTATTTATCACGAGAGAGAAAAGTCTGGCCGCGGGAAGGACGTCCTCCCGCAGCCAAGGCTATCTGACGACTCCGCACGACTCAGCGCCAAACAGACAATAGTTTACGCGCAAGAAGCGATGGGCGTAGTTCTTTCAGACATAATGTGTCCATAGCGTCACAGAAGATGGCGCTGCTAAATTGACACATTGCGTCTAAAGAGAGACGGAAGGCATCGCCGTTAATCTGGCGAATTAAATCTACACAGATTAACAGCACCATTGCATGGGGATGATATTTCGCCCATATCTTAATAGAAACTAGGGTATATTTCCGAAGTTTTATTCATGCAACGTGTGATATGTTCATCACTAAATTCAATGCTATAATCGTATCCAAAAGCGATTGAAGTTGTTAAATTATTAAAATATTAATAATTTGCGAAATATTGCAATTAATATGGTTCAATAATCGTTGTATTTTTATCTGAGATACACCAGGAATAATTATGGATTTGGAGACCACATATTTGATTAGAACTATTTTTTGAGAATCCATAGTAATTTTTTTGAATTTATGAAGCATGTTTCACTCATAACTTTAAGAAAATTGTAAGATCTAATTTGCTTTGCGAATTTAGTGAGATTAGATATATTTGGAGTACATTGTATGAATTTCACTCGAATGCGCGTATAAGAAGCAATATATGCATTTATGCATCTGGTGATGACGACAAATTTTAAATAATATTATCAACATGATTTATTCAACATGCAACCGTTGACCGGTTGACGCCCGTAATTAAAGGGTATTCTAAATAATATGCCCTATCAATCATATTGATGACATATTAGATGAGTGACAGTTTGTTCGATCATAGACTTTTAAATTTACAGAAATGTCAGTAATTAGGTTGAAGAAACTTTAAAGCAATGAGAGGATATTATCCATGTAAATATATGCGTATCAAAGCCAAGGAACAGGATCCATCTTATTTCATGATTCGATAGAAATTGCTTCGTGGGATAATACTTAGATCAATATCGAATCTATAATAAAATTATGAGAAATTATAATCAAGACTTAAATTCGATTATTATTATTCTATTTACGATGTAAAGTGTTTTCATTCATGATTAAAAAAAAATCAATTATATGAAATTCAGTCTTTACTAAATTCCTTTTGTAATCTAACAAGAATATATGTATAATTTAGGTGTTAAATGTATTTATTTTAATATTGAATAGTGTTGTCCGATATTATTTAATTAATTTTTCACAAAAACTTAAAAAAGGGAGTAGTATTCCCGTATCAATCAAGCAAAAGTGTGCTGACTTCCTCGACGGTATCAATTACTGTGGATGACGAGAAATGCGGTTAATTGTTATTGCTACCTGAAGGTTCTTCTTTTTCAGAAGCATCATCAGCCAGTCTATTTATAAATGCAACCCTATACCCGATAGAAAATGAATAACTACCAAGATGTGGATGACCACTGCGGATCAACGCACCGATTACTGACGATAAATTTGCATACATTACGCAATTCTTGTAAGACACTGTCGATATAACAGTATCGTTCACATTAAATATGTTAAAATGATTAATTTTTACTGTAAACTATTTTTAGGTAGTGTTCAAAATAACTTTTAAGGAGGACAAGCTATAAGCAACCTTCAGATATAAGGCCAAGACGTTTTTGGTGATATATCGAATATCATGTCAGGAATGTTGAAAGAGCTTGTCATATCAAATACAGTAAATATTTAAAATGAAACCAATAGGATGCTGTTCTATTAATTTGTTTATTTGAATAAATACAAAGCCGAATTCTTATCGAAACAAGCAAAATAACGGATATAGCGAGCGATTATATACTAGAGCGATCGAAAAAGGCACTTCAATATAAATATATTTTGTGTTTATAATGAGCAAAAGCTGGTGAGATATCGATTTAAAAACGATTTTAATTAATTCAAAATTCTTTGTAAAAGACAAGAAAGTTCAACTTCAAACAGATGTATCTCATTTCAATCAGATTAGTTGATTTTTTGTACGAAATTAAAAAAATGCAGCTACTTTATCACCATAAATGCTGATGAGACTTGGACCAATTTCACCAATTAATAAATGTAATGCCTATCGGTCTTTGATGCTCGTTATAACCGAGTTTGCCTGTGTTTATGAATAATTTCAATGCTTGAAAATAAGTAACATTTTAAAACAATGCTATTTCTAAAATATTGCAAAGATGAACCCTGTAATTAAATATTTATTAGCACAATTAATACACAGGGGAAATGTCTGAAAGCGATTATCAATATGAAAATAAATATTATGACATATCAGGTATGCTAATAGACGAATTTATAGTATACAATGTTATGAGTTTGGTAACATTTCATCCGGTGTATCTTGTTAATGTTTGTTAGTTTATATTATATCTGTGCAGCTATAGTGTTAAATGCTTTCAATTAGTAAGGATGTTGATTGAACTTTTAATTGCGGGCTGCTGGATCTTCTCACACGAAACTTCCTCGTTATTAAATTGCATTTCATTTTTAAGCAGATTGTACTTCATATTTAAATGTCATGTTAAACGAAATTACATATTCGATGACCCGATAATATGGCAGTAATTTGTAAGAAAAAATAAAGCAAACGAGGACGCAGTCGCTCCGCGCGCCCATTTCGTCCTTTCGCAATTCATCTTCGATATTAAATTGGGCTAATTATGTCATCATTAAAAGGATCAATAATCAATTTGGCGATGTGTTTGATGTTTTCGTTAAAGGAAATCATCGTTTATCAATAATTTAAGACGGGCATCGCTCAACCAGATCTTGACAAGTGGTCGGGAATACGGACCGATATCGGGCATGAATGATCGCATTTGGCCAATTACAAACATTGGTATTCAGTCCGCGAGAGCCTTCAACTTTCCTGTACAGGTTTCTTGAGAGCTTTCGTGTTGCCGAAGACTTTTTTCGGATGCTTTGTGCGTATTTTCATGCAAATCTTCAGCGACATCGTACGTGAGATAATCGCACTTCATCGAGCGAAGGAAACAATGAATCAATTCAAATCAATATCGATACCACGAAAGCAGGTATAATATTATATAAAGCGTTGATGTTCAATCCTCTTTTTAACGAGGAAATGTTGAGGATCTATTGTAGGCTGAAAAATGATAAGAGACCAAGTATATACAAGTACTGCAAGTCGAAATATGATCTGAATTGAATGATGATGATTTATTTTTGGATAGTTCTTCCAATACGATTCTGAGATGAATCAATCAAAGCAGTGAAAAAAATCATTCTTATCGAGACTGAAGAAAGCACAACATAATCAGTTTATTTTTATGCGGGTTTTAGACAAACTGTTTCATTCTTCATCATGATGATGCACTCATGCAATATAAAATTATCACAGAAATTAAACACTCTAATCATCAGAAAGCTTCAGATGTCCTTTTCTAAATAAAAACGTTTTTCTTTAAAGAAAACTCATTCTAAATCAGCTAACAAAGCAAAGAATAATTTTTTTAATGTATAATATTAAGGAACGTTTCTTCCTTGTCGATTAGAAAAAAAATCCTTTTTTTTCTTGTATCGGAAAGAATCAATGTTTAATAATAAGTTCAGTAAACTTCAAGTTGATATAAATCAAATTCACAAGAAAGGCGAAACTTTAAACGCGTTTTTATCGAAACTACTTCTTCCAAGCTCATGGAAGTGCTCCCACACGCCCTAGACGAGCATTCTTTATGAAATTTGGCAAAAACGTGTATAATAAACGTCTTCATCGTATAGACTACAATTATTTAACAATATTTAACTGTTTTTTTTAATGAACACAAAACTACAAAAAAAGTTGGTATAAACACACTTTTTTCTTCAATCCCTCACTATTTTTTTTATTTTTTAATATTTCTTTCTAATTATAGTCTATACTATACACGATATTATACAGAGTAAAAATATGTTTATTTGTTTTACTGCAAATTACCTGTCCAGGACTTAGGACTTCCATGGTGAAGAATGTCATCGCTCGTCCATCGACATACGTGACTTCCCCCACTCTCACTACTATACTTTGTCAAACTTTAAAAAATATTTTTATGTTCAATAAAAATTGCCTAATCAACATACTAAATATCAACATTCTATATTTAATACTTTTTGCATAAAAAAATGTTTAAAATCTGATCTCTTTTGGGCCCAACAAAGTAGAAACGTCCCTTAAGTAGGAAAAGCTTTAAGAGTGATTGTATTGTTGTAAATCCAGTCAAATATAAGCGGTTCGCACGACTTTGTTAATACTCTTAGTATATACTATTTTAAATTCAGGTGATCGGACTTAAACTACATCAAAAGTTTGATCAGAAATGTCAATACTTCTGAATTCGCAATTTTTTTGGTATGGTGATTTATTTTTTGTTGGTATGGTATGGTGATATAAGGATACAGGATCTAATCCACTATATTAATTTTTGATCCCATTATAACAACTGAAATGTTCCAATCCAGAGGTAATTCTAAATTATAGTAAATTTGTCATTGAGTTCTGAGACCTAAAAACTGCAAAATATAGGTTTAAATATTCTGAACGATAAAATATTGTAATGATGCTTGATAAACATTCATTACGTTAAAGTATTATATTTATATCAATGTTTGCGAATCAGTTACACCTACATATTAGCCATTAAAATTCTAAATCGGACAGCAAAATACTACATTGAAAACAAAGAAAATTGTCTCTTTTATATTGTAAAAACAATTTGCAAAATAAAATATGGCATGGAAAAGCTCTTGCGAATTTCATTTCGATCCATCGAATTTATGGTATCACCTATTTTTCGATATTTTTAAGGCTTCTTACCAAATAAGCCGTCTATGCACACCACGCAAATATACTCATCAAACTTTACGATCTGCTTTAAGATTCCGAAATGGATCTTTATATTCAAATGCTATTGTGTCCTTAAAGATGCGTATGCGTTATAGCTTTTTGCCATATAGAGTTTAAGGAGGCAATTCGAAAGCTCTAAAGTGGATAACTGGTACCCCAGATTCCAGACACTTGTTTATAATGGTGAATACATCACTTTTATGGCAGCGCCATATTATGTATCTGCGTTTAAATTCGGTCCATATATCCATGGATGCTTTTAATTGCATTATAAAACTGAAGAGGCGTCAGTTTTACATGAAAAAGTAACCCTTTCGGCGCGTCAACCTGGAAATGAGATGATAGAAATTCCGCCGAGCGATGGCTTCCAAGGGCTTTATTGTCTTAATTTATGAGACGAAGCTTTGCTTTATTTTCGCTATCAACGTTTATTCGATATTTATGCTCCGTAAAGTTAACAATTTATATAATGCATAAAGTCACCCACTTCCATGTTTTATCTTAATAAACCTGTTGCTTTCAGAAATGGATAAAAAGTCATGGGCAAGCTCATCTTTGACCACAACGATCTTTTTGTGGAACCTTGATATGGCTGAATTTGGATTTGATGATATGTATATCATCAATATCGTAAAAATGCTATAAATTTTTACTGCAAAGTGAAAGCTACTCCAATATATTTTAATGTAACACATAAAATAAATTGCGACTCTTAATCTTAGAGCTTTAATTTGTATTATATGACAGGCCACCAGAGTGAACGTGTCAAATTGATGATTAGACAAATTAAAGCGTTTAAAGATAGAATAGTCTATTTTAAGATATAGTGAAATAATTCAAACAACTAAGACTATTTTGTAAAAAAAGGCAAATTTAAATTAGGACAATATAAAATAATTCGGTATTTACAATGTCGTATAGTCAAACATACCAAGTGTTGGTATAGTGGCTTAGATCCTGGACTCTTGTTGTAAAGTTTCTGGTTCAAATCCAGATTGTGAAAAAAATTTTCACCATACCAGCAAATTTGGAAGATCGGGAATATTAATATTTTTGATCGATCGTCTTGATCCAGGTTTCCCTGATTTCCTGGATTATAAAAAGTAAATGCTGAAGCGATTAATAAAGTCGTGCAGGGACGCCCATGAGTGAGTGATTGAATTTGCAACAATAATTAAATTATCATTTATATATAATGATAATTTCGTTACTCACTCATAGATTCTTTCCTCTCCTACCTTTCCAAATAATCCTATCCTTACTTTACCACGTGTGGAAGGCAACGGGAAACCACCACATTAAATCATTCCTCAAGTAAGATCTCCTACGGAGATCCCCTATATCACAATACCATTGCCGACTATTTTGACATGGTCTTCTTATAGCTTATATTTGGCCATAAAGATGACGATATAAGAATGATAAACTTGGTTTTTTTTTAACTTTATAATTTAGGATTTTTATAAAAATATGCATTACATTTTGAGACGCCATATATTCGACAGATGTTAATGTGCAATATTTTATATATAGAAATAAAATTGACAGCGCTTATCCTACAGCCCTTTCCGTGAGCTTAATTAAAATTTTCTGCATCAACGTAAGAACTCCATAAAACAGTAAGGTTATTAAGAAGCAGTATTGGCGCATTTTATTGATTCGCACGCGAATAAACCGATTCCTGTCCATAAATCACGAAGCAGAGCAATATCGACGGGCGTATTAAAATACGAGCAAGGTGGCAACACCATCAGTATGAACGCAATTGGTATAACACGAATAAAGAGGATGCAATACTGTATATCGCATTATTCAGAGCTTTTCGTACTGGAGGCGGGCTATCGGTAAGCTTTTATTAGACTGCTTCATTAAAAGCTTACGTGTAATGCACTCATTTGACCATACAACACGGCCATGAGTTCATGCAATGATCATAATTGGATTCGGAGTTAATTAAGTAATAGCCACAATACCTTGTGATTATGCTATCTGTAATTAAAAGTGGTCAGATAGTACGATAAGAGGTGCGCCACTGAATTTGCTGCAGTTCTTGTGCAGATATTGGCTTCTTCGTCGTTACATTTTGGCGATTATTGAACTATATGAGATACGTTTGCTATTAAAATATAATATATGAATTATCAAGTCTGATTAAATAAGGCTCAAATCATGAAAACAATAAATATGGAAGAGAAATAATGTAAATACACAATAAGAGCAAAAGTTATTTTCTATTGAAATATTTTTATAGTACAGCAAACAGACTAATTAGGGGAAATGCCTAAGAAATTAGATTAAAAAACGAACTATATTTTGAGCTATTGATCAAAAAAATATTGGTGCGTTTTAGGGGAGAAATTCGTAAAGGTACTTAGTTGGTCGAGTCTAAGATGGAGTTCATGCAGTGAAAACATGAGATATCTTCCCCACTCTTAAATATTTAAAGTGGAAAAATCTGTTCTTTAAGTCAATGTAAATGTTTTCTAGAATGATAAAAGATATTTCCTGCTATAATTCATGCAACAAAGAACAACATAATTGCTTCATTATGAGAGGCCTTCTAAGAAAAAAGCAGATGAAAGCTTTCAGAAGATATGCTACTAATACAGACACTATATAATTTAGAAAAAGCTTTCTTTGGTTAGCTTTTATTTCAATATTTAACAATAAAATCTGATTAGGATGTGCTTTTTGAATGGGGAAGATATTTAGGAAGCGACCACTATCTGCTTTGATTTTGATATGTTGTTTCTTGCCTTCTTTCAAAGTTGTCCAGTCGTGCACTCCAACTATTTCAATTATTCCAAATTCAACTTTTTTTTCCAAGTATTCGTATTTACTCATAAATATTAACCATAAAGATGGCTTGCAGCACATTTTTTGCAACATCCAAACACCATTGCAAATAAATGTTGTTATTAAAATTTTACTACATAATATGGCTAAATTATTATAATTAAGTCCATGGCGTATAATAGTTTAATGCGGGCATTTTTGCAGGATTTATTGGCTCTCAAAGTGGCACAGAAGTACCTGTATACACTAACTTATTGCAATGTGGTCCATTAACGTCGATAGACCGGGAAACCACTATATATAGATCATGAAAAAAGTAAAGTTTCCATTCCTTAGATTACGGTGAGTATTAATGAGCTCGAAATGCACTTATTTAATTTCGCCGAGAAGTTGCGCCAATAAAAACAATTATCCGGTGCATATATATTATCCAGTTTAATGCAACACAGGAGGCCTACATGGGTGCCTCGGGAATTTTTTATCCCTTTGTGAAATGCAAACATGATAATTAAAGTCGGTGCGGAATGGCGACAGAGATATGAAAGCAGCGAAACACGAAACCTTAAAATGGCAATGAAATAGTTAACGACGAGTCCTCGATAAGCGAGACCTTAATCAGGCTTCGGTTTATCTTGGAGATATCTCGCCATCAGGTAATGTTGATAATCAGTTTACAGCAGCCAGGCTATCTCTTTGAAACGAAGGACCAACTGATCTGACCATTTTAATTAGCAATGTGTCCCGGGAGCCACATTTAAAAAACGCTTATTAATTTTTATTTGACAACCAACAGGATGTAATACTATACGATCCTAATTGATCCGCATTTATCTTTTTGACTGCCTGGGTTGACAAAAAATACACGAAATTATCTTCCTTTCCATACAAGTACATATAGTGGGTTAGTTCCTGAAAGCTTACTATAAAGGTTCGGGCTTAAATCCTTGATTAATTATTATTTCTAATCAATAATCAAGATCCAGAGTTGCCCTGATCTCTTTCTTCTAAAAAAAATACTGATACAATTAAAAAATTGCGATAAGCTGCTATTCCGTGGCTGATCTGCAATAATCATTTAAAATAATGCAATCTACATACAATAATCCTTGATCCTAATTAAATTTCTTAAACGGATATGGCACCTAAAAAAGGTATTTTAACTTCTGAGGGAGCTTCCGCGATCGTATAAATCAAAGAAAGCCCCGGATACGCCATTTATGCCCGAAAGTGCTGCAAAAATCCTTAAAAGAGGATCGAGTGACCACAAGGTCTGTGTCAATTCGGTCCGCTTTTCGAACCGCTGACATTACGAATGAGCGCCTCGCAATTGGACGCCATATCCGAACATGCCTATAGAACTATTACGAACTCTCATTACAATCAGTGTTGATTTATGTAAAGTATTAGGTTGTCCCATAAGTTTCTTTCGCAAATCAACATAGATCTAATCATAGTCATGGTTGAAGAAAACCCGCGATATACTGTTCGCGAAATAGCTAACAAGTTAGAAATTCCACGAACATCCGTCCATAATCATTTGACAAAATTGGGCTACATCAATCGTTCAGATGTGTTGCTTCCTCATGAACTGACTGACTCAAATAAACTTCAGCGTATTTCAACATGCGATCTTCTTCTCCAACGACATAATATCCAACCTTTTTTGAAGAGACTTGTCACTGGAGATGAAAGTTGGATACTCTATGAGAATATCTAACGTAAACGGTTTTAGACCAAGGGTACAGAAGTTTTAACTGTAGCTAAACCTGGCCTACATCCAAAAAAAGTTTTGCTATGCATTTGGTGGGACTGGAAGGGGGTAGTATATTATGAGCCACTTCAGCAAAATATTGTTTCCAACAAGACAATATAAAGGATGCAATTGCCAGAAAACCACCAGAATTAGCGAACAGACAAGGCGTTGTTTTTCATCACGATAATGCCAGGCCTCATGTGTCTTTGCTCTTCGGAAATAAATTATTATCATTTGACTGGGATGTTTTTCCTCATCCTTCATACTCTCCAGACATTGCCCCTTCAGATTATTATTTATTTCTTTCATTGAAAAATTCTTTACGTGGTAAAATTTTAATTCAAAAAATGATATAGAAATGTACCTTGATCAATATTTTGCCAACAAACCTGGGAAATTTTGACAAGAAGGCATTATGAGGCTTTCGGAGAGATGGAGAAAGGTAATAAGGTAGAACAGAATGGATCATATATTATTCAATAAATTTTGATTTAATACAAACTATTGTTTAATTTTTTCTTAATATGAAAACGAAAGAAACTTATGGGACACCCTAATATAATAGTCAAGTAAAATAAAAACCATGGTATTCTACGTTGTACGCTCCAAGCCCAGTTGCGCCCATGGCGGGCGCTTCTTTTGCAACTCCGTTGTTACGGTCCTGATCAAAGGAAGTACTACATGATATAAAGTGCAGCTACATTTAAATTTGGAAAAACGTATAGAATAGGTGCGTGGATTAAAAATAGCAACGGATGACTAAATAATGCATTTCGCTACATGAGACATCAGTTCCAATTATTTTGGACAGAGCTTTCCGATCAAATTATATCATATACCTACTAACACACAAAAAAAATTAAAAGTTGAGATGAATATAATATTCATTTTAACGTATGTTCTTAAACTTCGTCTTTATTGTGATCTAATTACGGTTAAATTAAATTAAATTAAATGCTTTAGAATTTTCTCATATTTTCATATTGGCGTTAGATTGGCTTTACATGGGGGTTTTTTAATTTTTTTTTAGATGAAAGCCACACGGGGTACAATATATGAAAAGATCGATCCTGAGGACGGCCGCCGCGGGCTATAATTTATTTGAATATCAAAATTATCGACCCGTTCAACTTCCGGGTTGAATGAAGAAATGCGCCCTTATTTGAGCTTGTTTAAATTTTAATTATTAAATTTGCGTTTAAATAATGATCTCGATTTATTATTAAAAATTGCTTCTACTCGAACGATTATTACTCTCCTTAGCGCTTGTATTCAACGCGATAATTGTGAATCATCTCGCTTGTAAGTCTGCGCCGATGACTCGTAAAGCATCGTTTAGCTCCCAAACTGTTGTTAACGTGCTTGTGAGTTATTTAAAACGAATAATTAAACGGAACATATACGCAAAGCGGTCTCAGAATTTTATTGCATCAAGTTAAGTTGTTTTTATCGGCTATGAATAAAATTGTAATATTATGAAAATGGTTGTAAATAGAAATAAATATAGGGACAATGGGTGATCGGATGGTTAAAGATCTGGGATAAAATTATTGCATAAAAATCTAAAAAAATATATCGATTAATGCTTATTTCAAATTTTTCTTCTAGTTAATTAAATCTAAAATTATAATTTCTTGAATTTATTTTAAAGAAATTATTAAGAATCTTGATTAATCGGGAAGCCATGGACATGCACGGCGAAGCATCGATCATTAGCCACGTCCTTTGCTTCCATCAAACGCATATAATAGCCAGTGGTTTTAAACGATTTTCATAAAATGATCATCGAATGTCATCTATTGCTTATTATTTTTTTCAAATGTATCCATTAATTAAGCTTATTACCAAATTTACTTCAAAAATTTTCCTCGTCATACATTCGATGATGATGGAATTTTAATTTTGTTTATACATTTAAGGAAATTATAAAACGTCTTCAAATAGTTTTTGTCTTTTTCATTAAAATCACCTTCAAATGATTTTTAGAATTACTCATCGACGTTGTAAAATGCAATTCAAAATTATTGATGATGAAGAACATAATGAGTATCGGATTTAGCACTTGGAATACTGTGTTCATAATTATATTACGGAGGAATACAAAAATTCTGAACCTCGTATCTATTATATTTCATATCGATATTCCCATTACTAGAGTCGAGGTGTAGTAAATACATCACCGGTAGGGAAATATTACTATAACAATTTGAAAAACATATATGTACCGTATATATGTATACATATATTAGACAGTTACTGTCCCTAGGCGTCGCCTAAGCTCACCAATTAGTAGTTATGCCACTGTTTCCAAGCGTCCAGATTTCGGCGGGAATATCTTGATTTAGTAGCCTTCATAGTGCTGACGAAGTGTACGATTTCTCTTAGATAAAAATTTCAATCCCGAATTTTTCGGGATTACTTTTACTAATTCCGGGATTCATTTGCACTTAAAACTGTCGGGGATCCCGGGATTGGATTCCCTAGTTCGGACACTACATAAATCATTGAATATCGATATCGATTGATTATATATATTCTGCAATTTCTTATTATTAAAATAGCACAAATTGTAGCTTTAGATGAGATATTTAAAAAAATATGATAATTTAAAACATAATAACAATGGTGTACAATGTATCGAATACACCTATTACAAACTTAAAGCCCGGCTTAACCACGAAAATATTTCTTATGCACTCAATAAAAATGATGATTTTAAATTAAAGGCTATATCAAAAGTTTATTGATATCAATTAGAAAGTTTTAATAAAAGAAATTGCAATTATTGATGGCATTGTTTACTGTAAAATCTTTGTGATTATCTATATTTTTTAATGTAGTTGTTGAGATTACATTAATTAACATATAAAAGATGATAATGATTAAATAATGAGTCTCCATATAATAAATGATTTTATCACAGTATAATGCATATTATTAGGACAGACTACACCGCCAGGAGATAGAGTCATCTTTAGATTTATTTCTAAGCAATTTATGTACACGGTCATGAGGATCATTACGCCTTGCTGAAAACGAGGAGTAGTCTTCTTCGTTTTGCTATCATCATAATAACAAACTCATCATTGTGAGAAATGCGAGTTCGTTAGGCATGTCAGCTCCCTTTAATATCCTGGCGGCTGAGGCTCTGCACTAAGCTGATGTTCATATTAACTCATATCCCAGTGTTTAATGCCTATGCACCGGGATCGACCTTGCGAAATGCGCTGCTTTAATTGTCTGCAAGCACGCAACTTTGAGCTACCACTTTTTTAAATGTATCAGATAATTATATTCGTAACTCAGCTACCCTCGCCATCCTTTGAATCCGACCTCTTAATAATATCGAGAGGCTTTAAATTGGAAAAATCAATTGATATAATAACATCCTTCGAACTAATATTTGCAGTCGTTTCATCTTATTTGATATGCGTGTGTGCATTTTATCCTACATATGAGCTACACTAAATTTATGGGCAATTCACTAGCTTTCAATTTAGTTACGACTTTATTTAATATCCATGAAATGATCGAGTAAAATTTTTTATACCTTTCGTTTAACACCGCCCACAATTAAAATCTTATTCTCGGTTTCAATGATATTAAAATCTTATTCTCGGTAGTTATAACCAAAGCTTCGAATGGTTATTTCATAAATTTCAGTTTGTGTTCCGGTTCAGTTCCAAACATTTATATTGGTTCAGTTACGATTGCTTTTCCGATTTACGGTTTTCGGTTATCGGTTTTCTGTTGAGTTTCGGTTCGAAGCCCTGGTTATAACAGTGTGATCAAATATCTGAACTTGAATGATATGTGTTTATAATGTATTATTTTGTAATATCAAATTAGAGATCCCGAGAGTAATCAGCCATCTCAGGTTACATACTGAATTAACGATTACTTTTTATTCAGAAATACTCACTTCTAATAATTAAGGAAGTTTTTTTTCCAAGCCTTAAATAAAACAGACTCAATTTCAGGATAACAGTTGACGTTTTCCTTGTCAAGGTAAAAAACACTTTCATGGCTAAAGATCATGTCCCACTCTCTTACTCTTATTTTTGAAGGCATCGAGTCTAAAATCTTTATCCACAGAGCTTCTTCGTGTATTTATAAAGGGATTAATAATATAAAATAAGCATATTGGAGCAATGAGTAGTACTTAACACGTATCGTGCCGCGTCGGGCACCGGTGCCCGATGACGATTGTTACCAGTGCGCCGTGGCAGGCACCGGTGACTGATGGCACTCGATTTAGTAAAATAGTCTCTGTGCGCCATCAGTTACACATTTAACAGTTTTTAATATATAATCTGATAGACATGGTGTTCCTGAACAAGCGGAACACCCGAACTTTTTTTTTTTAAAAACCATATCCAAAAAAACGGTAGGTATATTCCATGTTCTTCTTCTACGAGATTTTTATAATTAAACATTTACAATATACTAATTTAGATGAATGTATGCATATTTTATCATGTTATAAATACGTTTTAGGTTAAAAAAGAGTTAAAAAAGTTTCTTTAACTCTTTTTTAACCTAAAACTTTTTAACTCTTTTTTTTCGACACACACATTAGATCATGAACATTATTTGCTAGTTTTATAATACAAAACAATAGAATAATAAATTTAAAATAATATATGATTAAAAAATAGGCTCTATGTATAAGATACTGTATAAATGAATTAAATATTTCTATGTACTATATTGAAACACGCTAAACATAGATGTTGAAAACCATTACACCCCCCACAATACGTTACAACCTGTTTGGTTTTATTCCTTGCAAATTTTCTTCCAATGTTGCAATTTAATTTATAGCACCTGGTGCAGCAACGACGAACATTTCGAGTTGAATCATCTTTTTTTCAAAAGTTCATGGCGCGATCGTCTTGCAATGATAGATGATGCCGTTTTTTGGATTTCATATATTGCCGAAAAGAGATTCTTCCTCGAAAAGGTATCATGCTTTCGTCAACACAGACATATTCTTGTGGTTCATAATATTTTTTATAAATGATATTGAGATCATCGAAAATATTGTGAATTTTTGCTAACCGATCTTCTGGGTTTGCAGTGGAATTATCCGCAAAATGTATCATTTGGAGCAAAATCATTATACTTTGTGGAAATTTCTGCCTGAAATGAATGTCTTTGCTCCAATATAAATAAATACTGTGTAGTTTGACGATCCAAATAATTAAATCAAAAAACCTCTTCATTTCCAACTTATTTGTCGGCGATCAAGAACGTGATCTGGATGATATTCGTTGAGTTATTCCTTCAATCACTTGATCAGCATATCGATTTGATTGACATTAAATGAACCGTGATCAATATGCCAATAAGTCATGTGCAAAGAGTAAGGCCCGATCCACACTATGATGCCGGTAACAGTTCCATCTCGGTCTCGGTCCCGTCAAATATTTTCATACAAAAAACGGGATTGGAACGATCCGATAGTGTGAATACTCTGATTATTTCTTGTGTAAGAATATTTGATCGGACCGAGACCGGAGCGAGATCTAACAGTCAACGGCATCATAGTGTGGATCAGGCCTAAGTATGACTTATACTTTGAAAGCATGATATTTTGAACCAATAATATTGGTTAGAATAAGACCAATAGAAAACGTCTCTTTATTTTGGGGGATGAACAGAAAAAAGTAAAAAACAGTCGTTTCTATTGAATAAATAGTGAAAAAATGGAATTATCTTCTCTATTGTTTATAGTATTTAAAATAAATGTTCTAAAAAGCAATAAAAAAGCAATAAATTGCATTGTCTTAGACTAAAATCTTTTCAAACATTTAATTCCATTCATCGTTAAAATAAACTTGTCACAGATGACATATTTCATGTAAAAAAGGTCGATGTAATTTGTTACAATATAGACATATCAAAAAATATATCTGAATAGTTATGTGCCGTTTGACTTTTGTGTTTTTCATAATGAAAAAGTAAATTTGAATCATAGAATAAATAATCTGTACGCGAAGTAATACGCTACGTCAACCGTCAGTGATTGATACCACAAATAAGATGTAATCTATCCAAAAAATATATAAACCATTATGTATCATTACAATGTATTATTCAAAAAGATATGTACAAAAAAAAAAAAAAAAAAATATGCGTTGCATCCCATATGGACCACACAGGCCGCGTCGGGCACCGGTGACTGATGGCCTAAAATAGGTTCTATTTAATTTTTGACCACAATTTATAATCCTTATATATAAATATATAATATAGAACTAAATTTGTATGATGGCCTGGTGGGTCATTTTTGAAAAATGTCCTTGGCACGATACGTGTTAAAGAGCAAATACCTGCTCAGGTCATGATTTAGTATCTCGAAGGAAATATATATATTTTTGTCCTTATTTCGGAACAAAAGTTTATATTACTCAGAACTGAATTTCAAAGCTCTTTCATTTAAACTATTTTATAGTCCAAGACGCCAATTGAAAAATAACAAAGTATGGACACATTGAAGACAAGTAATATTTTTACTGCATACTATATATTGAACAATAATTTAATCTAGTAAAAATAAAGATTATCTATATTATGCCGTTTTATATAGGTGACTCCTGGAGAACCACAAAATATAAAAACATGTATCTATATTTGAACAAGATATTTTCTTGGATTATTTATTTGCAGAAACATTATAAATAGATCTATTTTGATCAATATTTGACCAAGAAATGTTAAGACTCAAGAACGACGTAAAATTTTTAGATGGGGTAAAGGGTTGGGATGGAATCTGCCAAAAAATATGTTCAAGAGGGAGTCCGCGGACAACATAAACTTAAGAACAGCCAGTCTAACATATAGGTTCTTAAATTGGAGTCTGTGGACCCTGGGGGCTGCATAGTTATTACTGAGGATCCGTGAGAATATTAAAAAAAAACATTATAACAAGATCTATTTTGACTAATATTTGACCAAAAAATGTTTTTCTGAGTTAAATGTATTATGATTTGTAATATTTTTAAAACTATTTTTATTAATTTTGTGTTTTTTATTCTATATTCCAATAACATTTTTATGTTTATAAACGAACAAGACTATTTATAAAAATTAACGGTGATACATTTTTATCAATATTTATTATAAAATGTTGTGTCTATGAGATTATTGAGCCAGAAATTAAGTCTTAAGAACTAGGGTTAGGATGGAGTCCGCCAAAATTCGATTTCAATTTCGAGTTAAACCTTTTTCACTTCAAATTAAAGCTTTTTCATTTCAAGTTAAGCCAAATTAACCAAGGGTTTCAAGTTTCGATGATTGTTGTTGGTCTGGTGCGAATTCTTATTTTGGTAATCTTTTTTCTATTATATTATTAGGTCAGTCCAAAAGTTCGTGCGCATTTTTGAGAGTTTTTTAAATAGTTTAACTCTTGAACTGACCTTGATGTAAGTCAATCTGCTAGATAATTTGAAATTTATCACTATCCCAGTATAACTAAATTATCACACAACTTGTCGAATAGTGGATGACGTTTTATTAGATATTTGTATTTTTTGAAATGCATATTCTTTGAAAAATTGTTAATTTTAAAATCGGAAAACACAAGGTAAGTATTGCTAAATATATATTATTAAATACATTGATTAATGTATAATTAGAAATACATTAAAGTCCCATTTGATACGCAAATAACTATGCTCTGCAGAGTTGATTATATGTCTCATAGAATCACTCAAGGCGATAGATGTAATTAGTTCTTCATCTCATTATGGCACATTCAAAGCCTATCGAAAAAAAACAGACGTGTTATTAGCCAATGAATATATTATGAAGTAAATCAGGTGTATTTATAATATTTGTCATGACAATATGTCATATTGCTGAAAAGGTACATAATGCAAATCTTTATTGAGGACTTCTCTCTGGCTTCTTTTCTCACGGGATGAGAACCGGCAGCAATGATTGGTTGTATGGACCGTTTCCTGCTTAAGATGTTCAAGCCTTCACAGCTCACTGGCAGGTAGTTTATATCGTGGAACTCTTTATTAATTAGCAGAGGTGTTGCTGGAGCCTAAGGTGCGAGCTCCTCGAAGTGTATATATGCCTTCCGACGATGCCCACATAAAAGAATACCAACAGCTTGCGATATTTTATGTATTTGCAATGTACGTATGAAAATAATTAATAAGCTTAATTACTGTTAATTTTTCTTTATTTTTCACCGCGGGGTGGTTGAGTTCTGCCATTGATGGGAAATTGCGGGAGCGCTTGCTTGATATTCCATGTGTACACATGCGAGATATATTGTTATGCGAATCGCTTCTCATAACTTGGACGCAATTAAAAATTGTTGCAGAAATGGGTCAGCCATAATTTACTTAACACTTCTTGTATGCAGAACGATCAATAAATTCTTTGATAATATTTCGAGCCTTCTTCATTTGGATATTAAGCGTTTGCAGGATTGGAAACAGAATATTACGGCAAATACAAGAATTTGAATTAGGTAATAAGCGATATTTACAACCAGATCTTTATTTGTATGAAATATAACACATCACTCAATAAATTCTTAGGATTTCCTTTGATGTAATTGCAAACAAACGACCCCAATTGAAGAAATTATGTGTTATTACTATTAATAAGTATACTACTAGGTTACCGAAATGATCACTCAAAATCACTTTTTATCTATTCAAACAAATATGGTTGAACTTAATATAGCCTATGTTTAATGAAGTAATAATTTCATGATGGAAGCAGATTTACTCTACTTAACACTTGATTTAAAATTCAATCAAATCCCATAAGATAATTGTGATTTTGAAAGATATGTATATAGGATATAAAATATCAGAATGACAAACTTGATAAATATGGATGAATGTTCAAATTTTCCCAATAACACTCTGTAAAAAAAGCTTAAAAACGATATCTATATTTGAAACCCGTCAAATTGTTTGGTAACTGGTAAACGTAAACCCGTAAACTTAGTGTTGATAAACATTAATGTGTAATATAAATTTGTTAAAAGACGTTTTTATGTGAAGAAATCTCAAGATTTTTCCAATGATTACTGATGTTTTACCGTGTATTTTGATCACAGCGTCTTTCGTCTTTTTTATAGGCGTAGGAATATTGCTCTTAGTACAAATAAGTGGTCGATGGTTCAATTAGTCCTTTGCATACAAACGATCTAATTTAATAAGATAAAATGTTTTACTAAGTATGTAATTGGTTGCATTTTAATTTATCTCGGGAACCAGCTAGTACCCGTTTGTTGAAGAATGTAGAAACGGTTCGGATACGTCTCTGAAGGAGATGTCGACCCACGTAATGGTCCCAATCTTAAGACGACATGTAAATTGTGAGAGAAATAAGATATCCAAAGCAAATATTTGTCCCTTATCTATCAATTGCCATTGTTATCTGGCCTTTCCTCTTTCATAAACATGTTCTCGGCTCAATTAAATTTGTACACGGCGGCCATACGTTTTACTAGAAGTAACTCACAGTATGTAAAAAAGTACGTCGTTATCGAATAGTTGTGGATCGGGCGCATTAACGACATGCAAATTGTTATCTGTAGGGCAACGAGATGTACGACCACTAAATCAATCTTGGAGTTGGCTCGAATCAAATCGTTAGCATTCAGAGTGAAATTTTATTTTATGGCAGCCTGTAGAAAACGTGTTAAATCCATATAGAGAAACTGGTAGAAAACATTTTTTGACTCGAGCAAATGGAATGAAAGCTGAATAAATATCTCTTGCTAAACCTATTAGGTCAAACATAATTTTACTTGTAGGCAATTACAATAATTTCTGAATTTACATACATTTTTATAACAACTTAATAGATTAATAGCACACCATTTTAGGAAGATTACGCGAAGTTTCTTCTAGAGATAAGGGAAGTTTCTTTCAAATGTAGCCTAGAGGATATAGTAGTCCTACACGAAGCCGCTGGTAATCTGTGCAGGTGAAATTCACTAGCTCTCTTCTTTTTCTTTGAGTAATAATGCAGAGTTGACCAATAGTCTTGGCCGTGGAAAGATTTATCCTTCTCGCTGGCTCGCTTCTATAGTCTCGTAGTGGATTCCTCTCCGAGTTAAATAAAAATTCAAGCTAAAACGATTGCTTTTTCAACCCTATCTGGACATCTCCATCCTTCTGCTCGACTTCAGCGGTCTGATAGCAAACCGACTTATGTGTGAGTTAGTACATTCTAAAGCGTACGTACAGGTCGAGGAGCAGTCCGAGGACTTTGTGACCTAAAAACCCTTATTTTTACATAATACAAACATTTGAAGAAATGTTTCGGATTCTAACTGAGTTGCTCCAAGTTCCCATGGCAGCTTTTAGAGGAGCTCAATATAATCATATGCTTCACCACACTACTAAGATTAATGTAATTTCTACTATTTGAGACATCTTTTACGTCCAACTCCCAAAAAAGAAGCATCCATTTTTTCAATACTACTTCAAAAATTGCTTTAAGTCGATGTATTTTGTGAAGCTGATAATGAAAGCAATTCTAGATGTACTTTGCAAAATTGCAAACGAGTTTTAATGAAATATTCTTCCAAATGGTTAAATCTTTGTTTAACAATGTCCACCTGGTTTAAACAACTTATATATTATCCGACTTTTATCTTCTCTTTTTTGCGGTAATTCAAGACTCTTCCGAAAGAGATAATTAGAAAAGCTTCCACCGCTGGGATTTTCTTTAATTTACAACATTTTAAATACGAATTCAAGCATCAGATATCCAAAAAAGGGCACACACTTCGAAGCCTGATTGCAAAACCTTTAACAAATGCTTATTATAAATTTAAAGCGAACGCCTTATCTCTATCACCCCCAAAGTGTTAAAACAACAATCGTGCTGAGAGATCCGCGTTTAATTATTGAGGGGTTAAAATTTAATACGTCTTTAATTAAGATTTAGATACACACCATCGCCCCATAAACATACAATATCGCCTCGTATGCCCCGCAAGCAATGGCTGCTAGAGATAATAAAGTGTTAATTGAAGTTGTAATCTTTAAAACCAATCCCGTGTAAAAAGTCAACCGCAGTATTGCCTCATTTTGTGCTGCTGTGAGATCGTGGATGATGAGGTCGCTGTTCGGCGTGAGATTCGTCGATTATTGTGTGTGAAAGTAAATATGGAAGATAAATTGACGTAAGCCTAGACTATATCTCATGTAGGCTTTAATAAAATAATCATAAATAATTTAATTTGATGGGGTGTGACTATTATATTTCCAGATATTTTGATACAATGTTGCAATTTATTTTACATAAAATCATTTCTGGTACAATTTATCATACACTCAGAGTATCATATTATATGTAGATTTGATTTAGAGTTTGCAATTGATCATTATATCATTATATTTTCAGTATCGATAAATGGAAATGAATATTTCTTAACACTATCGTAGCCGCATCAAATTAGCAAAAACTTACGGTTAGGGGTCGACGACTTCTTTTTAAAAGATGTAGCATCAGCAGTTGCAGATATAAAAATTCATTCACCGTATTCGTTGATTACTGATACATATGCTGCATTATCGGCCATGAACGATCGACGCGATCATGATGCATATGTGGCATCATGCGGCCGCCTATGGTCGAACCCGTGATGGTGCAACATATGCACCAATGGCCACGAAAGTATTAATTGAATTATACTCGCAATTTTTTATACTCTGTAATAAAGGACGAGTACTTAAGCATCACCTATGATTCATGATACATTTAATGAGATACGATCCCTAAATAGGTAAACAAATAGCTTAATTTATCCATCTAAAGTTAAATTCAAGTCCTCAGGAAGCATTTCGTGTATAACATTATATCGAAACTATTCGATTCATGTGCAGTCCAATTGATTCATAGCCATCGATGTTCCTACAAGAACGCCTCTAAAATGCATGTCGATCACGTATTCCATTGTTCTGTGGAAAAAATCAGTTTTTGAACTTCCAAATGCTGAAATTCATTGACGACATCCGAAAGTGAACATCCGTGACAGCCCAATAAAATTTTGACACGTTCTTCTAATTGGACCCGAAACGACTCTGTCGATTCAGTCACTTTTTCCTGACTTTGTCACGAATGTTCTATCGCAAAATGACAAAATTGTCATCTCGGAAACAATCAAAACAATGGAGACCAATTTTATTATTCAGGATGAATCTGGACGCAGAGACGTGGAAGACCGTCGCGTGACAATAATCATTGAGGAGCAACATCTTGTAACTCAAATTTAATTACAGGTAATTAGGCTGATAAGTGAACCTATTGTTTGTCGATGGTGGACAATCAAAAGAAGGCATATTCGATTTGTATTTTCAATCCGTAGTAAGATCAATGATGGCCGGTAATTAATACAACTTTGTCAGCACGCAGAATAATTTGGATCACTTTTTTGTCAATAGGTCCGGACCGATCCTATATTTGGTGACCAAAATCCTGTCTTCTAAGCACATCTTCAGCATTTTAATTTTAGTGCTGTGATGTCGAACAAAAAATGTTTTCTTTATGCACGTCTGAGCAACGAAACATCTCAATCAGGGAATGATCCTTTGACCACCTTCGATGCGACAACGTCATTAGGCCGTTGAATCATAGGCATCAATGGTTTTAACATATACTAAATAACAAACGATTCAAATTAATCTATATTCATATACTGCGAGATTGGTGCCATTAATCAATTAAAATCGATTTTAATAAAAATTTATTATTTTTTTATGAATTTGGCCCACCAGCATCCTTCAGCCATCTCAGCTTGACGTGTTTTGATACTTTTTGTGGCAGTCGATCCCATCGGTATCACGTGGATCTGGATAGGCTCGTGTTGTGTTGTGTACATAGTCCAATTCTAGATAAGATTTGGCCGCCAAAGCAATGGACAGAGACACGAAATGTTATTTGTAAATGTCCCTGGTAGGCGTCTATCTGTCTTCATCAACGATGAAGATAGATAGATGGATGCTTTTTACATGGCCTGAGACATCATTACCAATTCATGTCTTACTACGAATACACGACAGGAAGAAGTTGCATCGATGGTGTGGCCAACAAGGGGCGTTGAATATTGTCTTCATAATCAAACGATGAAACTGTATTATATATTCCAATATACATCGAATCAGAAGACTTGCTTTAAATTCGTGAGCTTAATTGAACAAAGCATACAAAAATAAGATCATGGACGATACATAAAACTATATGCATGGTGTTTTGCACTTGGACTGACAACATTTTTTTGGAGTTTAAGTGGGTCTTTTGCTACGTTTTACACATCCTAAGTGTCAGGGTTGTAAAAATAGGTTTTTTAGATAGCACGAAATAACTATTTTTGTATTTAAAAATAAATTTTTGATCTAAATAAATAATTATTTGATGCAATTGGTTCAAAGAAAATTACTTCTGAGCTTCCGAAATCACATAAAATTTGCAAACGAATGAGAAATGTCAACTTCTAAAATTGTTAAACAAAAAACTAACGACTATTTCAAACATAGTTTAGTTTTAAAAAGTTTTCTAGATGATATCCTTTATAACGATATACTATATGTCATACAAATCATTCAATAAGTCTTTATATTTGAAGAGGTACTAGTTTGCCAGGGTCAGAGTTAAGAAAATACTTTATAAACTTGAGTTTTTTTTTAAATTAGCTATTTCATATGAAATTTATACTAGTAAATACATAGCTTCTAGGATTTGCCTACACATCTTAAAATATTTGACACCCTAAAATTTTAATTAAATGTTACTTAATTATGAGTATGTAACAAATTATCCAATTAACTCTTTCAATGCACGATGCTTTTATTGATGAGCACACACAATATACAAGCACTATGTCCAAATGTATCAATATGTTCTATATAGATAACATATGTAAATCTTTAGGTATTCCATGATTTGTTGTCAATTTTAATAAAAATAAGCTTTTATAATTAAATAAATTTCTTTGAAGACAAAACTCAATTCTTAGCATCTCAAGTACGTAAGAATACAAAAAATCAGCTAAATATTTGTATACCATAACATCATTAGATTAGATTAGATTTAGACTTGGATATAGAGATGAATTTAAAAAGATGGTGGATGCAAAAAAAATAAAATACTATCCATCGGAGTCCTTCAATTTTTTTTCTTGATCCCTTTATTTTAATCATATATTATTTTTCCCGGTTAATCCTACAGATCTTCATTGTTGAACGATTTAAACATTTTTTGAATAAAAACCACAAAGCAGTAATTAAGAATCAAAAGCTTACGTTATAGATTTACAGATGGATTGTAATTTTGGTTGAAAAAATGTATTTATTTATTATCAAAACTGCTCATAAATTGATAAATGTATTAACAAAATGCTGCTCGCAATATATTATGTGCATCCGATATTTGACAATGTGATTAATTTGCAATGTGGCATTAAATTATAATAAGCATATAAATAGGTTGTACGAAAATATAATTTATAAATAGTTGAGCGTTTCTGCTATCAATATTATTCAAAGGCAATCATACCGTAATTTCCATAGCGATAAAGCCTATCCGTCTTTCTGTCTCATCTTATTGATTAAACCCGCCGGAGGAGGAAATTAATACATTCTGATCTGGATCAAAATGTTTATCAACATCCCAATAGAAAAAAAATGTTCCCGATAGATAAGATTTTTCTCTACATCGATGGCTGTTTAATTCATCTCGTGGACATATTAATAAATAAATAAACATCCCTTTGTCGGGTGTCGCGGACCATTGGACAAAAACTAGTTTTGCCTCCCACAGAGCAACGCTGGGAACCTCCGAAGAGAGCTGGGAATTGGCCTCGAATCCATGACTTATCAGGACCAAAATCTACGTAATTATCCTCATTTTAAAAACAATGAGCTGGATTGAATGCCTATGCCGTGTTAGGATAATTGACTTGTTTAGTACGACATTTTTTCAACTTGGGATTATACCGGGGGTATGTACAGAATGCATCATTTGAAGCCGATAAATCAATTAAAACGGATCTTTTTGTCGCTGGAAATTCTTCCATTTAACGACCGCATCAAACATATTTCCTCCCATCAAATATCGCAAAAACTCCATATAATCTAAGGCATTAAAAATTATTTTTCTCCACTCGCGGTTGTATCCTTCAATCAGTGTTACGGAGTCGTCCTCCGAAAAAAAGGCACATAATATCCGGTAAAACACGTGTAGGGCTAACAATATATAATACGCTCCGATAAAGGGAACTTTAATAATGAAGAGAAATGTTTATAAATTTTATTCATTTATTCCATTTACACGTTAAGTTTTATCAATGGTAATTGGAGCAACTACAGGGTGATCATTAAGCCGATGTTTGATGAATTTAATGTCGTCCTTTTATGGTCATAATCGTTGAGGATAGTTTTTAATATGTCAGCATGTGATTGCTGTATTTCATTTACAACAAAAACAAAAAGATGTTGACGCTAAAAACAATCATGATGTATCTTAGAAATGGATGCAAGTCAGGATTTTATATATTTTTTACATTTTCAATTAAGCTTTCTTAATTATTTTTCTTAATGTCCTTTTATGTGGAGGCTTACTATTGCCCTCAAAATATGATTAGATTAAGATGGGATTATTTGGGAAAAGCGAAACTTTCATTCCTTTAAAATGATAATTTAATTATTCACCGATTCCCGACCTGCCCGATTTCTTTCCAGATTTTTAATGTTTAAGAAGCAGATTATCAGGTTAAATTTTGATCAAACGAATCCATCTAAAATATTATCCCAATCTATGGGTCGCGACCCCTATGCTTGGGTCAAAATCGGCCTTTCAGAAAAAAGTAAAAGAAATCGCTTCCCAAGCAAATCTACTGCATATTTCACTGGTTTCATTGTTGCCAGTAAGACTCTTCAAACTCCTCTCCAAGAGGTGTTTCACTGATTAAAATCGTAAATTACATCAAATCTGGAGATCTTAACTCCCATCTGTTTAAAGAACTGTCCAAAGATATGAATCATGAGATTCTTGCAAGCAAGTAAAATAAATTTTGGAAACAATACCATGTTTGAGAAATTCTGCAGTGTGTAGATGAATCTGAAGATAAAATAAATGAAATTTTGAATGAAGAGATTACTGCGTATCTTGAATCCCTTGAAAACGAATTTCAGCGTTACTTTCCTGAGCTGAATGAAAAAGAAACTATTTTAACATGTGATCCACTCTCTGTTTCCATTGATTTAGACAGCATTATCAATGAATTACAAGATGAAATTTTGGATTTACGGAATGATTCTTTGGTACGTAACTTGTTTAATGGAAAATTTCTCACAATTCTGGTGTGGTATCATTCATACCCAATGACGATGATGACAAATGACGGACAAGTGACTCTGCGAAAGTGGATTTTCATCTCTTCTTCGTTTAAAAACCAAAGAAAGAAAGAAATTGAATGTTGAAAATGACACGAGGTGGACCTTAACAAAAACTCACCCCCAAATTTCTAGGCTAGTTAATATCAACATTTAATAGTTTTTGGAACAATTTGGAAAGATTGATCTTCTTCTTCTTGATGAAATCGTTGATGCCATAATCGCTTTACACCGATTACTTTCTGTCAGCTCTTATCAGCGTAAGATAATCTTCAATTCGAGGCAGTATCAATTGTAAATAAGCACCGTTGATAGCATACAAGACCACGTCATTTTTTTAACATAAACAATACACACGAAATAGATTCATTTGCTCCTGTTCTAGAAGGAAATGATAATAGGACAAAGACTCATTCAACAAGCAGCGACGAACAGGAAGCAATTAAATAAATAAACTCTGTCGATAACACACAATATTCGATCATTTCTTTGCGTAAACAAATAACAAACTTGAAATTGAAATCATTATTAGTCGATACATTTGGGCTAACAATTTATACAATCGTACGATGTATGCGGGGAAGCTCTCCTTCTCTGTCTCTCCAACTACGTTACGTTCTTTCTCTGTCTCTGTCTGTCTCCGAGCTCAATTGTACAAGAGTTCTGAATAGTGTAGGAGGGGGGGTCCCAGGCTCTGGAATAGTACTCTTTTAGGGGTTAATGGCGTAAAGCAGGTAATCAAACATGTTTGCTACGAAAAAGTGAAGATGATTTTCAAGCAATCCTTAAATTGCGTGTTTATATACATTTTTATATACGTCATGGATTAATTTGCTTAAATAAAGCTTCCCCTTATATATTGATTACAAAGTGGGCAATAATATTGATGCGTAACAAATGCTCAATGTTTTGGATAAATAGTTAAGAATCACCCTGTGCGAATTATGTTTCTTAAGCGGTATTGGAGAGGCTGATTCATAATTCAGAAGCGGCGTATCTTTTGCTCGTATTTTTCATCTCATCTCCAATAAAAAATACCTGAAGAATTCCACCTTCAGGGCTCATCAGTATGCAGCCGGGCATCACAGGGAGCATAGTGATTGGGACGATTTCAAAATGTCACTTCGCTCGGAAGTATTCGCGAAAATAATTAAAACGAAGCTCCTCAATCGTCCAAGCGATATATAACTATAACACCATGGGGAGTCGACAAAAAGCCCAGTAATCGCATAACAACTATCACCCCTGCTGGCCTTCCCGAACAAATATTTTACCGCCGTTCCAATTTTCGATCAAGTTTCCCATTTTGGAACAAAAAGAAATCGTGCAGCTACATCTGCTCGGAATCCCAATGTTACATTTCTATATGATTTCGCAATGTTTCCCCGCGGCATGAGGACGAAATCAATATCCTACTTAGACGGCGGTATTAAACCGAGCATCTCCTTTTACACTATCCCGTCTTTCCTTATTTAGGCGACGCGCCGAATTGGTCCCCCAAAGGACTTATGTGGCTTACCAGGCTCTTACGTCTGCGGACCTGTTGGCACCGAGACGAAAGGCTCGTTATACTTTATCCAGTGTATCAATGACTAGAATGAGTAGGACTTCTTCGCGTTCCTTGAGATGAATGGAATTGTTATATAATGCCGTGAGCTGAATCACAAATGAGACTGATACTTACAAACATCCGGTTTTGAGATCGTGTGCTACACTCATCTCGATCATTATGAGAATACATTCGCTACACACCACCTGATATTGAAAAACGAGCCTATTGTTTTAAGAAATTGTTGCAAAATTATTTATTTCAGACCTTTGCATATCTGCAATTCCAGACTTGATATATTTGTACCAAATACGGACAAGTAATGCAGGTCTTCTTTGAAAATTACATTCACCAAGCCAAACTTTACCAATTACTATCGCAGATATTTTTAATGGGGTTCAAATGCTATTATTTGATTTAACCGCCTATTATGATACATTTTTTAATAATGTCTTATCAGGTCATACATATTTATATCTAAGGATTGTAAATCATGGTCCTAATTTTTTCAAAAACTTGTATAGAAACTTATTTAGGGGGTCAGGCACCGGTGACTGACGCGGCGTGTGTTAATGCTACGCAAATGGCATTTTTGATTTTTTTTTATGGTACATATCTTTTTGAATAATATGTATATATTCATAGTAATTATCATACATAATCATTAACCTTACTTGTGGTCAAGTTATTCAAAATACTTCATGTTCAGATTATTCACGGGAGTTGAACTTGGAACTGCAGAGATTCTTCTTCAATGGAGACCGCAAGATTTTTAGCAACTTATAGTAACGGACGATATTTTTGTAAAACTTGCAATTGAATTAAATCGATATCCTGGTCAAGTGATTGAAGGAAAGAGCAAACATTTTCCAGATTATATTCTTGGTCGACGACAAATAAGTTGGAGATGAAGAGGTTTTTTGATCTATTCATATGGATGGAACTGATCACACTATCAGTCTTAATTTATATTGAAGCAAAGACAATTGTATACAATATATTTTTTCCTGGGCTGTCGTGGAGCATTCATTTTTCATCATCAGGGACAAAAACAGAAATTTTATAATTGAGTAGCAATTATTTCTGAAAGTTCATGTGGAATCTGGTGATCAATATTTTAGATCTTCTCGACGGCTCTTAATTTATTTTCATTGAAAATCTAATAGTATTATTTCGGTAATTAACGAAAATCTACTCTTTCTTTTCAGATATGTGATTACTCTATTTAAATATGTTTATCATGCAATGCCAAAGATAATTTTTTATACTCTGAAAACTGTAGAAAAATGGGACTGTTCTGAAATAAAGCAATGCAATAAAGATTTGAGAATTTTTGCATCATCCTAAATAATTAACATAGAAGTATGATTTCTTTTGGATATACTTAATCATTTTATAAACATTCGATTGATTTCTGATATGAATATAAGTTTCAACTTTAATGATAGACAACCGCCCCTAAACGCGGAACCTCATCGTTTGGAAGTAATGAAGGCTTTAGAGCACTTTGAGCCCTTCATCAGAATTTGAATAAAATGAATAATTCAAAGAATATTATTGATTGGGAGAGCATACAGTAGCGCAGCAGTATAATTTGATTACTTCAAATACATCTTGGAACATATAAATTCCGCTCTAATTAAGCTACCTCACAAGACGCTGTCCGTTTATTGGTCAAATAGCAAGAAAAAATTACATCGAAAGAGGAAGAATTATTCGGAGTCGATCGAGATAAATAAGAGTTAATATCTCCGTTCGGCCAGATCCTGGTGGTCCGATGATCAATTTTATTATTGTCACGAGGGTTGACGTCTCTATGTCTTCTGAACTATATTCATTGTGTCATAAATCCAATGGGAGAGCACATCCTTCCTGAGAATAAAGCCTCCGCCTCTATCGAACGTGATTTTGCTTGAACTGCTTCGATTGAGCATAATTTAGGACGACTGGGACGACGCAAACGACAGCCTTAATTGATATCGCTGACATTTTTTAATGGAATAATAAATATTTAGAAACACTGCGAGTAAATACAGAGATTATTTAAAATGATCAATAGTCTACAAAACATCGAATCAATGAGAATACGCAATATATCAAAGATTAACATTGATGATCGATCAAAATTATTCCGCATTTTTAATACATTGTCGAATTTCTAGGATAAATGCGTTCTACAGGTATAATAATACGATTTTTAAAATGTGGTCGCCAATCACACCTCCTGTAGGATCCGAACCTAAGATGATTAAGTTATGAGTCAAACTGGTTAAGTGCGAGACTAACAACAGGTATTACTGTTTACATATTTCTGCAAAGTGAGATGCCTTTAAATTTTTTACTTCTATTGCAAATTTTTACAAATACGCCTCGCGTCAGACTGTGACTGTCAGAATGTGTTAAGCTTGAAATATAACCGTTAAATCACGGAATTATCTATAGATAATATGATGTAATTTTTATAGAAAATCATTTTAATATCAAAGCTTATGATTAATTATATTACAAATAGATCAATGGATTTGATTAAATTTTTAATGGACATTTCAAGGTCACATATAAAAATTGGCTTCAAAAAGTTGTTAATTGTTTTAATATTTGTTCAATTAACAAAAACTTAATTCTGAGTTTTGGATTACTATTATTTGATACATTGTAATTGAATCATTATTTTTAATAAATTGGGATCAGATCATAATCCGGACGAATAAAATTTCAAAGGGTCAAGATATCAATAGATTGAAATCTTGACAGCCAAAATCCTAATTATAAATAAAGATAATGCGAATCAAGTGAATCGTTAACTAATCAAGGGATATTTATTAACGTATTAATAATATAATTTCAAGTATATGTTTTGGGGACTCTAATTGAATTTTGATAAAGTTTTATATGTACTCATATTTGAGGACCAAATTGATTTTTTTTTCGCAATTTGTCATATCAATCATGAAAAAAAAATTCATTTGGTGATTTTCCATAGCTTTCCACATAAATAATATGATAAGATATATTTGAATATGATATTTTTAGATAGGAAAGGATCTATGAGTGAGTAGCAAAATTATCGTTATTTTTAATTAACGCTTTAATAATTGTTGCAAAGCTAGTTAGTCGTAGACGATCCTGCATGATTTCATTGATTGCTCTTCCAGATAAAAAAACAGGATAAACTTGGATGGAGATAAATTGGTTGATATGGTGGAAAAGTTTTCCATGGTCCGGATTTTAATCCAATTTCAACAGTCGAGGATCAAATACATTATGCAATAAATATATGCAAAAGACATTTGTTATGGGATGTTTTTGCGTGGCAGTTTTATTTAAATCTGTATCAAAGAATTCTGGAAAAATTGAATTGAAACGTGTTTTTTGGTTCAAAAACAAACAATGCTTAAATATGCAAGAAAACCATTTACATTCTTGCAATTAGAACTTGACATAAGAATTCAAAGGCACCGTGTGTTCCCAGTAATTAATTGAGAGCTCTTGCGCGTAGTCCAAAAAAACTCTGCAAGACGAATTTTCAGCAAAATAAGAGACGGTATGCAAAACGCTACAAACACACTTCGGACAAGCAAAAAAGGGACAATGAAGAATCCTTGATGGACGGGATGATGTCCGGGGAGATGGCGGTGCAACGTCAGTATGCAAAGGGGAAACCACCGAGACAATATATTCAAATTGGTTTTTGTCGACAGACGGCGGACACATATATAAGAGTCTGTCTCAAGTCAAAAGGCTGCTGCGGCAGCCGAGCATTTCATCTCGACGTGGAATCCGCTGCGGAGGACTACAATTGTTCCCGTCCATGGGAACCTTATATTTTTGATCCTATTATGATGCGCGAATGTGGGCCGTCCTAAATTTTGGGTCAACGTTTGAATTTCTGTCAACGACACGGGCTCAGGTCGAAGGACTAACAAGATGTCCTTGCCATGTCCGTCGTCCTCGTCAGCCACCCGCCAGCTTGGCACGGCGACTGACAATGGTACTTCGCATTCGACGGTTACAAGACGTTTAATTAACTGCTTATGCCAAAGTGTCCTGAGAGCGAAGGTAAGCCGCTTTTATCATTAAATCATAGATCGGAGATATGGGGCTCATTCAATTAGTCTCGTTTATTATTTACGACAGCCTTCAGATCCTTTTTATCCCCGTACGATATGGAGAGGATGCTGATAAACGATACTTCCTTTGATCAAACGAAAAAACGATAACGGTACAAGAATATTTTTACCACACGTAACAGTAAATAATTACATTCTCACTTCCTGTCTCAAATAAATGCGACCATATTTGCCTGATATAATTTTTTTAAACGCATCTTGTGTCCATGACCAGAGTAACATAATCAAAACATGCCCATTATCCCATATATAGTATAATATTCATGTAGCAAAAATATAAGAATCATATGGATATGAATCCACATAAAATAAGCGTAATTTTAGAAAGAAGTGTTGGAATAGCACGCTGAATAGCTGAACCTAAAGACCCTATAAAGACCTTTAATACCTTATAACACTTAGAGATAGTGCAAAAAATATTCGGACCAAGCAAAAATATTAATAAATTAGGGGGAGTGGGATAAAATGCTTTTCATGTAATACAAATCCATTTTATACGAGGTTGTATGTTTATGATTTATTATTTTTCGAGATCTGTTGTGGGTTTCCATCATCAAAGAACTTTGGAGTATTTTTGGTTTTAGCCTTAAAAAAATCGGTAATAAGCGATTGTCTGCTTTTAGCGTATAAATTTTTACGTATTTCATTATAAGGCTCCAAATCTGTTATAATTCTCTCTTGAATTTTAAACTTCTTTCCATTATAGGGTCATTTTCTATAAATTAATCTAATTTAATAGCCAATTTTATGCCTTTATTAATTGTTTTTAATGTGAAACATGTAGCTATTTCGCTGCAACTGCTTTCTGAGTCATTAATTGTAATAGATTCATTTAATATTTCGACTAATTCATCTTCGTTCAACGTACGATCCTCCAATATTTCTTGGATGTCATGAATATCCAAAACCTTCTCTACCAATATAACAACAAATGTTTATTGGCCTTTGGTATTCATCTTCTATTGATGGTAAAACATTTTCTCCAGAAACTATTTCTGGCCACAGCTTTTTCCAGCAAGAATTTAAAGTTTCGAATAGAATCTCAAGATGTCCGGTAAGAGTTGTCATGGCGAGATCCATGACCATACAAATCAAACATGTTCATTATTTAATTATGTATACACCTATCCCTCGATTTACGCGGTACCCATTTTACGCGGTTTCACTTTTACGCGGTCAGAAAAAATATTTTTTTTAATAAAAATCGAACTTTTCGAATCGATTTTTTAATAAATTATCTTAAATTGTGTGGAATATATAGAATTAGTAATTAAAGAAATTAAAAAGTCAACATTAAATGCTTGTTGGAGAGCAGTATTACCAGAAATAGTTGAACGTAATCATGTAATTCCAGCAAGAAATGAAACATTTAACAGCATTTTAAATACAAAAAAAGCATTGGGACAAGTTATAAATGTTATAAATTTATGTCGAGCTATTAAATCTATTTTTTAAAAAAAATGTTTTTTATGCAGATAAATTTGTATATAAAATGTGCTCGTTTTACGCGGTTTTTGCTGGAACCTATCCCCCTACTTTATATGAAATTGAAGTCTCGATTTACGCGGATTTTTATTTTCTGGAACCTATCTTCCGTTTTTGTATGAATTTGAAGTCTCGATTTACGCGGTTTTGATTTACGCGTTTTCTCTAGGAACGTATCTACCGCGTAAATCGAGGGATAGGTGTATTTTCTCCCTCAAACCGTGTTGTAAAAACATGTCACAATTTATACAAACGTGTTGTATAAAACCGTGTTATACGAGACCCGAGTGTATATGATTATTTTAATAACCACGCGCATATTGTTTTGGTGAAGGATTCAAGAATTCAGGGTCAGCAGTGAAAAAAACCTCTATCATTACACGTATAAATGCAATTCACGTACCTTCCAGAAACCTAATATCTACGGCCCGGACAGATGTTCCATATTTGAAGGGACGTAAGGGTGGATGGACTTAACAAACCACCCGGCTGCAGACGAACACCTTGACTTCATACGTCGATTATTCCCAGATATCTTTGGATGATAATGGCCATGGCAGAAAGCAAACATCCCGACGGGACCTGGCAACCCGTTATGATGACTGGCCTCTTGTTTACATACCCTGGCGGGGTCTGTTGACCCTCTATGGCTAATGATTCGACGATATTTCATAATGTCTATCTTCATATGTATAAACAGGCTATCAGATATGATTGGACAAATTTAGTAGACCATTGTATTAAATTGTATACGTAATAAAACATAAACATCTATATTGAACCTGATGTCTAAGGATTGGAGCGTGGCCATGGACTGACTATTGTTCGTGGATATTATTTTAGACGAATGATTTTTATATATTTTATTATACAATAGATGATTTTAAAATTATTCAGCATGCTCTCAGTATCTGATAAACATAAATCAGATTCCATTATTAAAATTGATTCAATATTTGAGTGCGCGCGCATCCAAATTGTATATCAGGCGTTAATATTATATGAATGAAATATATCAGATCAGTCCAAAAGTTCGTGCGTATTTTTTTTTGATTTTGTATAAATGTCGTAAATAAAACACAATTTAAAATTTTAATCAATGAAATATTTTCCTCCACTATCTACAATTTCTCAGCATCTTACAGGTAGCTTTTTAATTATATTGCTGTAGAAAGACACTGGTTTGATGCGAAAAACTTGTAAGTTCATTTTGTACATTCTGTTTATAATATAACTTTTACTTTAATCACACCATACATATCCCACCAAAAAGTTTCTTTTTAGGATGTAAAGACACCTTTACTGTTGGAAATATGCTGCTTATCTTTATCTGTCCACTGTCTTTTTCTTGTGACGTTATGATAAATAATCCATTTTCGTCACTTGTTACCAAACGATCTAAAAATGGCTCTCTTTTGAAGCGCGATAAAAGGGAAGTACAGATGTTTATTCGTTACTGGAAATTGGATTCGGATAGCTTATACGGTACCTTGTTTCCAAGCTTGGATACTTTCCCAATCTCTTTTAAATGACGAAAGACTATTCCATGAGATGAATCCATCCTTTCTGCGATCTAATCCACTATTAATTGTGGCTTTGACTCCACAAAATTTTTAAGAACTTTCATCACGTTCACAAGGGGTTCATCACAAATGCTGCTTTCTCCAACTTTTTAAACCATTTTTGGACAGTCCTTACACTGATAGAATGTTATTAATTTTTATCACTGCAAATTTGGCGGATTCCCCACATGAAAATAAGAAATATAACACAGCACGTTTATATTGATTATCAATATACATTTTCCATGGGTACTGATATGCGTACGATGTTAACAAAAATTTGTGAAAGACTGACTAATATATTAGCCAAGCGATGACAAGTTTTGAAAGGTTCAAAATCTAATGTTAAATTGTGTTTTATTTACACTATTTGAAAAATTCCAAAAAATGCGCACGAACTTTTGGACTGACCTGATAAGAACGAACACTAAATGTAGGAAATGAACACTTTAATTTATTTCTAAGTTCTTGATCATTTTTAATAAATTTGCTCATTTTTCGTTAAGACTTGCAAAATTTTAATTAAGATTACAGGCGAACCTCAACTTTCGCACATGATTGGTTCCTGAAAATGTGTGCGAATGTTAAATTTTCGAAAGTAGAGGGATGTTAAAAAAAAAAAAAACAATTGTAAATAACTAACTAAGTACATACTAAATAAAAAATATATTCTCTTAATTAACTTGTCAAGAGTTAGTTGTATTTTACTATTTTTTTCTTCTTCATAGAGTTCTGTAACATGCAGTACTATTATGGATCGCCCTACGCACTTGAGATATGCGTTCTTCCATGATATTCAAAAATGTCTCGAAATGTATAAAAGCTTCGTTCATGGTTTTTATTGTTAAGGTCTTGATGATTTCTTCTGGTTCTTCTTTCAATTTGTATACCATTTTCGTTCTCTTGTCGGTCCATTAGAAATTCATTAGTCAAGGGTTCAGAATGAGATTCAATCATCTTATTAACATCTTCACTGTTAACATCTAGGTTTAGTTCGTTCATTAGGTGAACTATTTCAAGTTTGATGTTTTCTGGAGTTTCATCAAAATTTATGAAATCCCCCATCATTTATAGGTATAGTTGCTTCCATGAATCTTTCATTGTTGACTCTTTTATTGCAGCTCATGCGTCTCCAATATTGTTTATTGCGTTCCATATGTTATAGTTCTTCCAGAAATCTTTGTGTGGACCCACCTTCCATGTCAGTTGCTTTAATAACCTGATTCATTATCGACCGCATATAATATGGTTTAAACGTCGCTATCACCGTTTGGTCCATGGATTGTATGAGACACGTAGTGTTGGGAGGAAGAAACACAAGATTGATTTCTGGGTATAAATTTTGGGTGTCTTGGAGCATTATTTAAGATTAATAATGCTTTAAATGGTAAATTATTAATTTCACAATAATGTTTTACTGCTGGTACGAAATGTGAAGTGAACCAATCTTTAACTATAGCCCAGGCTTTTTCATTGGATTTCTAAATGACTGGAAGCAATTTTTTGAAAAGCGATTTTTCAAAAATGACTATGATACACATGTTGTGTCATCGGTAATTTGAGTATTAACATTAAAATTGCATACTTATGTATACAATTAGAAGCAGTATATTACATATTCCAATAGATATTTGAGTGTTATATACAAATCCAAATATAATCTGATTTAGAATTGTGATATTTTTAAAATAAAAATATTTTTTTAAGTGGGATTTTTTTCGGCCATGCTGTATTTTAATGCACCATTATATCGTTCCCACGCTATAAATGTGAACAAGTGCGCTTCCGCTCTCTTATTATCTCAACAATCGGTGGTGGATCGTGGAATTGCATTTGAAGCAATTGAATCATTGCGTTGCATTTTTATCACCGCTGCAGTGCAGTACCGGGTGGCCAGGCGCAAGCACGCGATCCATCAAAATACAATTAAACTTTACAACAAGCGCCCTTTTATTGCATTGGGAATGATATACAACCCGAACTACAAACGACCGACAAAAAAAATACTGCAAATAAAATACGCAACAATCTTCAAATGTGACCGATCATATAACGCATAATTTATACCTGCAAAAACAATATGCATTTTAAATATCGTGACACGCCCTGACCTCAGACATTATCAACGTGAATGTTCAAAAGAAGAGGCCTGATGTTTATATCGTGACTGCCAATTAATTTTACGCTTCGGTGGAAGCCCACCTTAATGAAGATTTACAGATGAGGCTTTCAGCTCACGTGAGGTAAATCATGCGAGCAGCCAATCCATACAGCCTTTAATCACTCTTTGAAGACGTATTTGACCGTTTATCGATCGTAAATTCATCTTCATAGTTCATTAAGTTAACGACCACTTGACGAATTTTATCCCGTCGTAAATTCATCGGTGGAAAAATAAAATTAATAATAATCTTGGGGCGGGGCACGATTAAGCGAGATCATCTTTTTTTTCAATAAAAGTACACAGCAAGGAAATGCTCCTGGAAGTACTCCTCCCATCGTACAGTATATAAAATAAGTAGTAAATGCATGATGGTATTCAAGACAGATGTGTGCACGTCATACGACTCATAAAGTCCAAGGACCCTTTATTATAATATAAGCAAGAAAACTGATAAGATGTTAAAAGCTTGAAATGCATTTTAAAATGTTGCAGACAGCTTATGTGGCAATGTGAACGAACAAAAGATGAGCAATGGTTATCATGGAATAGTACTCAACATGGATTTTTGAGATCTAAATCAGCGGTTCTTAAACTTATGTAGCCACCCCCTCTGGAACAAATATTTTTCGCAATTTAAGAAATGCTGCTCTAATATGCTATGTTCTTGCTTGTATTTTTATATGTTTTGGAAATTTGTACTGAGCTTCTTCGAAAGAGTGTTAAAAACGGCTGAAGTTGAAAGGGTTAAACATGTCCGAAATCAGCGAGAACAAAGAAGTCAGACTCAAATGCTACCCTGACTCGTTTAGTTCTTATTGTAACGTTGAGGTGGGGGCGCTTTCGGGGGTCTCCAGTCCCCGGGCGGCTCTCTACCCCCGCGTGCTCGTCGAGATGGACACGCTAACGCACGGGTCCGTTCTTCTATCGGGTTGTGATGTTGCTGGACGAATGGAAGGGAATAGACGTCGAATAGAAAGTCTTTCTTCTCTAAATAATTATTTATTTTACACGAGATAGAGATCTGGCTGCAGGAAGGACAACTTCCAGCAGCCAAGGCTAACCGACGACTCTTCCGACTATCGCCTCCTGCGCGTTACTATCCAACCGGCAACGGTGCGCGTGCAAAAAGCGATCGGTCGGTATGCAGGTGCAATATCTCCGCAGGGCCACAAGAGATGGCGCTGTTAAAATAACATATTGCACCTGAAGAGAGACGAATAATGGAAATGCAATTAGTTCGTTCCGGACTCCCAAAAATATGACTATAAAAAAGAGCAGAAAAGGAGAAAGGGCAAAGTAGGAGTTGAGTTGGATAGAAGGAAGACAATTTTTATAAATTTAAATTCCTCCAAAATATTATCCTGAACTCTCTCGGAATGCACAGGAGCATTATTCATAATTAGCATAGCTTTCAGATGAAGATTATTATTAGTAGGTATTTTTTTTAATCACAGTACCAGCAGCAGAGTTTATCCATTCGGTAAACAGCTCTTCGTCAATCCATGCCCTGCTGTTTGACCTCCAAATAGACTCGATAAAGTTTGCTCATGCTTGCTTGTATGACTCGTAACCAAAAATTTTGCTCGTAAAGTGAGACAAATATTTTGACGAGTCACAACTCGTAACCCGAAAAACTTGTAACCAGGAACACTCGTAAGCCGAGGTTCCGCTGTATAGATAAATGTTTTTTTTTTATATTTTCGTGGACTCTTGGTAATGGCTTCGTGGAACTCAGTTAAAAACCGCTGATCTAGATCAAAGCGATGAAGGAGGAAGTAATGTTTGTTAAAAAATAATTATATTTAATACAATATAAACATAGCATAACTCAACAACTAGACCAATAACTTGACTATTTTATTATATATTACACAAACACAGCTTCACCTTTAAGCGGTCGGATTAATAATTCAGTCATCTTGGGCTCAAATCTGAAGGCGATGTGAACTGAAATCATTTCAAAACGTTAGCTATGATCCAATAAAAGGATTGCGAAAAGCTATGTCAAAAAATAAATAAATCGACACAAAGTACATCAATCGTTCCATTAATGGCGAGCAATTTTCCGCCAACCTGAGGAATTTAGTATACAATTATGATAAAATTTAATTAGTTTTTTTGTATCGCTTTGTTGACGTGGGTCCCGCATAAAGCTTAGAGACCACAACAGCTGCCTACAGTAATTCCTATTTATAACATTGCACATATTCCATTCTTTTGCAGGGGGGCAGGTGATACAAATCGCCGCACGTGGACATGGTGGTATAAGGATATTTTTAGAAAGTGAGAGTCCATCTTGAGGCAACCGTGTTGTACATTTCGGTGTATTTTTTGAAATGCAGCATTCGTTCATAGGCACGTTCTTTGGAACGTGATTAAAATTCTACTCTGTGACCATGGCCTACCGTAATGACCAGCCCATGGAGCAGGCTGCTAACCCTTTCTGATCCAATGTGAAGGTTGACTTGACATCATGCTTGTTCATTAACAAGCCACGTTCATTGTTGGTATAAATGGGGATTTATTGCTATTAATGAATAAGATTGTATAGTCATAATAGAACGGGAATTGAAGGTCAGCGAGATGGGCACATCCGTATATAGCCAGACGATGATAATGAGGAAGAAATGGGGAATTCCGGCGAAGTATCAATTAAGTATTAATAATCAATTATTTGTATTTATTTGTTAAATCCCCAAGCAAAGCATTCGAAGTTTTTGAAATCACAATTTAGATAGCATAAAAAATTTGCACCTAAAGAGGGATGGAAGATGTAGCTATTAATGTGGTGAATTAAATCTACACAGATTAACAGCGCCATGACATGAGGATGATATTTTGTCCATGTTACAAACGTCTGAAAAATTTCTGGAAAAAATATGATATTTAATGCTATACCTGGAATAACACAATCTTGATCAAATGTAAAGCCAGAAACACTTGTTTGATAATGGAGAAAGATTCTTCTTAGCGTGGAAAAAAATTTATGGCATTCTGAAGAGAATTAAGCAAATGATATATCTGAAATATATGAATTATTGTAAAATTTTAAATGTTTTGAAAACGTGCATAGGGAAAACACCGAGCTTATGAGCTTTTTTCTTAATAACTAATGAGTATTAAAATTATGAAACAAAACTTTTTACTGTAAATATGATATTATATTCGAAATCAAGTAGAAATTTGATGATTTGGATTATCCGTGTTTTCCAGTTATTTGTGCCCTTCCTCCCCAGTATTAGCTCGGATAATCGAGAGTCTAATGTATATATATAAACCGTATATTTACTTCTTACAAAATCTATTTAATTTTGATATTTTCAAAATTTGATTGCTGTAATTAAATAATATTTTATTCTTTTCTTAATAGACTCCTTTAGGGAGATAATATTTTTTGTGGTTGTTTCCAATTGATTTCCAAACATGAATAGGAAAGGATTATTTGATTAGGAATTTTAAATAGGAAAGGATCTTGGAGTAAATTTTAATTGTTTATGTAAATTCAGTCCCTCATAGATGACATTGTGTAAATTTAACAAACACCTCAGTATTATTTTTTCAAATCTAAAAAATTAGAGTGAACTTGGATCGATCAGAAATCAAATACTTACAATCTTCCAAATTTATTGGCACGAGGTTTTTTCGCAATTTAAATTTGAGCCAGATTCTTTAATATAAAAGTTTTGGAGTTATGCCAATGTATAAAATGTTTACCATAGAGGTGAGCATAGTCAATAGCAGAAAAAAGAAAGCACTGGCGAATTGTTGTGAAATTAAGTGCGCTCTAACCTTCTGCGTTCTAATATGCGGTCAACTGTTCAATAGGCAATTGTAAATATTATATTAAGAAATGTAATTTTGCATACATACATAGTGCAAGTTAGTAAATATTTATGTATATTTTTACGCCTGTAACAGAGCAATGAACAGGTCAGTGTAAATAAAATTATTTGTATGCCTTTTTGCAGTTATTGGCTTCACGGGCATGGGGTTATTTTTATGACACTATTCAATGCTGGTCATTCTTATATTTAGCGTTTAAATACGTTTCAATTCGCGCATGCAGGCTTTTATGCATTAACAAATTGCTAAACAATAATTTCTGCATAACATTCGATGGCCTTTCGAATAATTTTAATCTATAATAACTTGGTTTAGAACTTTTACCCTATCCACCTTATTTGCTGAACATTGCATCTTCTGATGACCATTTGCTTAGGTAATTATAGCATTCATTATAAAATTGTTTAATTATTATATTTGGTCCTTCCGAAAAAAATCCATAACTTCACACCTATCGTTAGTACTTAGTGTGTGTCCAGACATAGCGAATGAAACATTTCTGTATTTTTTTCCTTATTGTTTGGTTTATCAGCTTTATTTTTTGTCTCAATCTTAATTTATTATTTCTTTAATATAAATTATCACAAGGGAAGAGAAATGGATCATACATGATAAAGTGAAAAATGTCGTTTGTTTAAAAACAAACAGGTTTTTTTAATTGAAGATGAGTTAGTTTACAGTACGATAAAGCATGTCCACATAAAGCCAAACTCACTTGTGAAAAAAAAACTACCAAGGAAAGAAGTTTTATCGCATCCTCTTTATTTTCCAGATTTAGCACCTTCTGAATATTATATATTTCGATCATAAAAGCATTCGTTGAAAGAAGAAAAAAAGTAGATGAAGTCCAAAATCATTTGGATTTGTATTTTCAGTCTAAGTCGTTTAGATTCTATAAGAAGATGCTAAAAAACTTGCAAGAAAAGTCGGTGTTAGTTATAATTGGTAAAGATGGCAATATTTAATTTTTACCTGTGTTACAAAATGGTTTAATGAAAATAAAGTTTTAAGTTGAAAAAAATAGTAGATTTCTTTCAGGATAACCTAATATATTGGATTAATATGTTTATTTTTTATTTGGTATTTTTTATTTAGGATGTATTTTGTAAATGATTAAAAACGGATTCTTGTCCTTCATTCATGCGCGTAGCTAGTTGATGCGGGCGGCGGCAGATACTAAATAAAAAAGGGTTTTTCAAGTATACATTTTAATGTTGGTGAATATATTGACATTATTTCTATCATTTTACATAACAATAACATAGATATAACTCTCTATAATATAAATCTATGTTATTGTTATGTGGATGTATTAAGATTATTCGAATTTTTTGATTTTTGAAAGCATTATGTAGACTAATATATGAAATTAACAATGTCAATTACATTTAAACATTATTACATACATACAATATATTAATCACAAAAATAAAATAAAATACAACCATTGGCATATTCAATCAAACATTTTAAGACAAATTTAAAATTAGCACAACAATCAATAAACACAACAAATCCTTGAAAATGAACCCGATCGGTGGTTCGAAATATCGGATTAAGGTAAACTTTTAAATATAATTTTGCTCTTAAAAAATCAAATTTATAGTGAAATTATTCACTACTATTTTTTTAAGAAATTTTCGTTATGGACTTGTTTTGGAAAGAAGGAGGGTCTAGGTTCGGCTGTGGATGATCCAGGTTCAGCTGTGGTCACCATTTTTGTTTCAGAGTTTTGATGAACAAATGCGCAAAAAGGCCGCTCGTCAATGATCTTTTGCAGTTAAACATTTTATTGCAATGGTTTCAACGCGCTTTGTCGTCTGGAACCTTCTCGAAATGTTTCCAAACTTCCGATTTTGTAGAACTCATTGATGCCTAAACAATTGAGTTGGTGTATCTCTCAACTTGTCCCCTCTGAATGTCGGTGAAAGACTGAGGACACATTAATTTACAATATCGAAGAAATTTGATATTTGGGAACTCCACTTATTTTTCGATTGTATGGAAATAATAAATGAAGTCATCGTGAAAGTTACTAAACAATTTCAAATCTAGTTAAAAACTCTTCTGAGAAAAACTTTTTCTTACTTAGACCAACGTGTCGTCACGCCGAGTATAAGAGCACGTGCTGTCTAGTGGACTATTCAATATTTTTTGTTCAAAATTCTTAAATAATTTAAAAAATATTTTTTATAATAAAACCGGATTTTCAGGGAAAAAAACCGTTTTTCGAAAGTCACAATTTTTGCCTAAAAATCCGGTTTTTCAAAACCGTTTTTAGAACCGAGAAGTTTTGAGAATTTTTACACATTACTACATTGGATATCAATATATTATCTATATCGATATATAATATATACTATCTATATTATCGAATATCGATACGAAATATAATAAATACGGGGGGTTTGAATGTCATATGGGTACTAAATACGTAGCATCGGAAGGGAAAGATTAATATAAAAAACGTATTGGACTAATATATGTCTATTTTGCAATGTCGATTAGAAAAAAACAATAAACATAGTTTGTACCTCACGCATGAATAAAATTCGTTCCGAAATATTCGACCCAAATGCCATTAGTCCCGGTTTCGATTCAACCCATATTGGTCACCACTTCGCGCATCGCCGTCCAAAAGACACAAAGCGTTTATTAAATATTATCATATGACTGAGTTCTCGAGTATCTATCAATGACAATTTTTCGCTTCGCAATGCACATTGTTCCCCTTGATCCCTGCCAAAAAGGGATCACAGCATATGACAGGGCGCAAAGAAAGACCCTTTGTCCGGGACTCACAGGTGGTGTTGTGAAATAGAGCGAATCTGGTGAATCCTTTTTTTTTGTTGCAAAACCTGCGGAAGTGAGGATTTCGAACACGTGCAGAAAGGACAATCGGACAAACTGGGATCAAATAGTTAGTTTTTGCATGAAATCGGCGCTTCCGATCCTTCCAATACGCCGCAACCCTTTATGAGCAACCCTTCTGTATTTCTCACACGGGATCGAATACATTTTTTTATATTCCCATATTTCTTACAAAAAGCGTGAGAAATCAAGCATGATCGTCATTCATGCTGTGATCTCGGATAGAAACGTCTTATTTTTTCCCCCTAGATAAATTTATGTGAAATGGCGCAGAGCGCCCAGGAGGTTGAAATAATATTTCATATATGGCTGACAAAGTGCTTCATATTAATTCAGCGTGAAAATAAACGTCAACACCTTCGGGGGGTAATTTATGTTTTTATTTGTTTAATTTAATTTATTACTGCACCATATATACAATAAATTCAATACTGAATATATAATAATTTGATATATACCTTATAAGGTGTATATTTGGGCTTGAAAATCTATAAAAAAACACATCAAATTTATCATTTTTTTAGTATGAAAAAAAATTGAAATATATATTAAAGTTAAAGGAACATGCAAATTTGATCACTTTGTTTGCAATATACATTTGAACAATATCAATATGCAGCAATTTGAATGCAATTCACGTAGACCATGTTTACATGGTACTTGCGAATAAAGACATATATCAATCGCATCGACGAGTGATAACCAACCTTTATGTTTTTTGTACACAAATTCATATAAAAATATCATTGAACGTATGAATCTAAACTCTGTTAATATCGATGCAAATTAAGTAAGATTAAATACTGATACCTTGACGAATAGAAACTATTCATATTCGAGCATTTTGATTTCATAAATAGGCCAATAGTGTTCGTTTTTTGCAGTTCTTCTTGTTTTCACAGCCGACGGTATATCGTTGCTTAACATACAGATGATTAAACGCGTTTCCAGAAGATTATATAATTTCATTCAGTGTTTCTTATGATATAAGTACTGATCCTGTTGGATATTAGTGAGTAAGGTAAAAAATATAACAGGGAAATGGTTTAGCATGAAAACAAAATTAATTTTATTAATAATAACCCAATTGCTTACTTGTTACATATTATGTAACCCTTTGCGGTCCAAAAAAAAATGTTCCAGTAGGACCCTAAATATTTAAGATATTTTTATGAAAAAAATAATTTTGTATATCTGTTAGTTTCACACAAAAATATAATGTGATTACGAAAAAAATATCGTAAATATAATCGGATATGTTAACGAGAGCGCGCGTCAAGAATCGACAAAGGACCCACCGGAATAAAATCGATGTCGAATTAGATTCGACATAGGACCCCAAAGGATAATGAAAAAAAAACTTTATTTCATCCTTGCTGTCATTGAAATAAATGTATCTTAAGAATGCTAAGGAAATCCCGATACTAAACTTAAATAGTTCTATTTCATATTATAGGCCATCTATACCATCGGATCGGGATTTTAGAGACAGATCGTGCTTTAGGAACTCCCTGATGACATTTTTTTAAAAAACCTTTATAAAATATTTTTATCATAAATAATGCAAATACGTTGTTATTGTTTGGTAAAAACCACTTTGGTGTGTAGGACCGTTTTTCTTAGAATAGCCAATTTTCAAATATCCAAGCGGTGCAAGGGTTAAGCCGAAAAAACTCCGGTGGTCTTTTTTACGATCATGTCGTTTACGTGGGATCTTTTTTATACATTTTTTTTTTGAATTGTCGTCGCTGCATTGCTTTCGTCAGTTGCAGATTTACTGCATCTTCGTTGGCAGTTCAAATTGACGAAACATATGTAATGCCAGTTGTACCGGGGCGGGGCAATCGGACAGGATACCGGGAGGAAATCGTTATTTATTCCCCATCATTGAAGCCTTAATTGAATTATTCTCCGATTGATAAGATTCCTCTCTTTTGTGCCGTTGACGACCGCGATCTGGTTTTACGCAAGTACTCGCGTTTGAGGATTTGCGGTCCTGAAAGGACTAACGGCAGGATTTATTTTAATCGCTCTCGAACGGCAATAAATACATCGCGGTGCAATTCAATAAAGTTCTGAACGTAATTGACAATTTGTTTATATAATAGATTCGTTTTACATTTAATGTGGGTAAATAATGTCCCGTGGGACTTAACCTAGTGGTTTCTGTGAGTGGTTCGCGAATCGACCGTTTATAATGTCGTTTGATGATGAAACTAGTTTATTCCGATGGCGTATGATTATCGAGTGTCATTGTTGATCTGTCTGCATGTTAAACAGGAGATTACTCACATATTTCAAGCACAATAGATAACATTAATTTCGAATAAATCGATTCAATGTAATGGTATCAGATGCGGTATATAGGCAGCTATAATTATTATTTTGGCTGTTATACTGATAAGGCATAGAAATTCTAGCGTATCCATATGGACACACATGGCAGTCAGCTCAGTAAAATTCTTTTTTTTATGATGACTGGTCCTGCATGACTTTATTTATCATTTTAATATCTACTTTTCCAGATCCAGTTAATTAGGATTAAATCTGAATCTAGACAATCTATCAAAAATATTTTTTGACGACTTTAAGTGCGCGAGCTAGCAGTGATAGTACAAATAATGCGTAACGTGACCGTAAAAAGTCCTAAAAAAGGACCGAATGGCCACAAGGTCTATGTGTCTAATCGGTCCGCTTTTCGGACCGCTGATATGACGAATGAACGCTTCGCGATCGGACGTCATACCTGAAAATATCTACAGAACGATTACGAAATCTTATTACAAAACGAAGTTGTTTGAAAAATACTTATGCTGGCTGAGTCAGCCTAATGTTTAAGGGATAACGAAGAAAAGAGGGATTAGACAATTTAGCTACAGCCAAGCCATATTTTCCAGCGTGCATTCAATATTGAAGGCTTCATTTTTTGGGTTAAAGTTATGTCTTTTCTGAAATATAATAATGAATATATATATTTAGTATAAATATATTGTTTTAATATATAAATAGCATGAAAAATATTTCAGCAGATATTATCTCGACGTATATAGGATGTATAAACGTCTGGGTACTGTCAGCCATTGAATACAATAAAATTTAGAAGAACAGCAATCTCATCCACCTATCCTTATTTCCATATCACGTCAGGATATTACGCATCGAGTCTAAGAATGAAAATGAATACATAGTTATATCATTATGTATAAGGAGATGTATAGATATCGGTTCGATCACAATAAATACAGATCTATCCCATAACACCTATATATATGAAAATCATTTATTTCAAATGAACTTCATCTTGTTATTTAGAGCATTTGGTGGTTTATTAGAGCATTTTATTGTGATTTCATACAAAATAAATTCGCTGATGTATTCTTAATTGAATCTCATGGGAATAATGCGAAGTCAGTCTCGGAACATGACAATCACCCCCGTATCAATGGGAACGGGTTCATGCTACGCAATTTTGCATTTGTTCGTATATCAAGATACTTATCTAGAACAGATTTACAATAGTTTGCGAATGCAAAATCAAAATTCCCAACGGAGACATTCTTCTGCATGTTCAGGCTTTCCTCACATTAATATCGATTTATATACGAAAATATCTGACATCAAATTTAAGTTCATACGCTCCGATTTACATATCTTGTATGCATTGCATTAATACGTCGTTCGGGATATTACTTAGAAAATTTATTTTGCAAATACTTGGCGGGTTTGCCCTGAAATATTCCGGCTGTTATTACGCTTCCCGATTAAGTCTACGTAAACCAATTCATAAGCCCTTATCAAAGAGTTATCTTATTATTGGAGAGATGGAATTTGAAGAGAGCAACAAGTCGAACGACAGCACATTCACAGGTATACGTTGCTTATGTTCTCAATAGTGTTTTAGTTAATGGGTAATTAAATTTAAAGATAGATACAAAGTATGGCTATTCAAACAACAATCCCTTTTTTTTGGGTATTGTTTTGAATTTCAGATTTGATTGGCGTAAATTTGTTACGATGCATTTATTCAATTGCCGTTACATAACATTGCCTTCTCATTGCTCAAACTTGACCCAATTATTCTCGTGCGCAGTTCAACTTTTTTTTGTATGTTTTGCGAATATTTCGCAATAGGACGATTTCAGTATTCTGAATAAATCCGTATACATTTGAATACGTATTCATACGGAATGGAATTTTCTCATGCAAGGAGCTCCATTTAGCAAATGCCCCGAGCTGACATTTATGAATGCAGATTATAAAGACAAATGACATCCCTTGTTCTCGTTAATGCCGACGAAAATTTGCGTATCGAACAATCTACGTTAAATTTGTTGGCAGCTCAATCGACGATGCATTGTGCATTGGGACGACGTTTCGACAAATTATCGTCGCTTTCCCATAAACAAACATCGATTTGCAGAGATCCTTATCGACGAGGAGACGTTAAAAATAAGCATTGAATTCATGTTAGAATCTTTGTGCGATGCCATCAAATCTAGAAATGAGGCCTCGCAATGCTGGGATGATAAATAAGCATCCTGTTCATAAATTATACGAGTATGGACCACCGCAGTTGTGTATGAGAATATAGCCATGTCACTAAACGTATAGATTTCATTTCATCATTCTGTCACGCGGAAGCTTTTCTGGATCCCCTACTGTTAATACCGGTAATGTATTATGGAGGATGAATTTGGTAAATTTCTGAACTTATCGCAACACGATCGATTTTTTTCTATCCATCGAGATAAAATCTGTACCATATGCATCCTAAATCCCAACTTTTCGAACAAAACATGCTCTGGTTTTTCGTTAAACGTGACCCTTAATTATTGAAATACCAGCGGGGAGATGTTTTAATATATACGAAGATGTGTCAGAAAAGAGCTTTTTATTCATCATTTGATTCCAGGAAGATTCATTGTTTTTTTATAGGCAACCATTTAACTATAACCATCAGCTTGAAAACAGCCAAAGCAGAAAAAGGCCTTTAATTGATTTATACTATAAATATTCGAGAAACATGTGATTTTTGCTGGATATGGGAAGTATTTGATCAATACAAATATTGATAACAAAACAAAAATTATGGCTTTCTATCCACTATGTAACTCCCATTTTTTTCATATTCATGTGATTAATTCATTTATTAAATTCATTAATTGATCAAAAATACATTGCAGAATATAAAAACAGTTATTTCGGGCTATTACGACTACAGATTAAAAAGTTATGACGAAGTTGAAATTTTGGTATTTTTTTCAAAATGAGATAACCCTGACACAGGGCTACTACATCAATAAAAAACGTTCGAATAGATTTAATTCTTGGAAAGTGAATTTTAAGATTTTTTTGTGTGTTTGAAAGATGGCGTAAATTAATTGCATAAGATTCATCAACCCCTTTCAAGGCGGTTGATGGCACCCATTCTATTTCCCCAGCGAAACAAATCAAACAACAAAGGGCGTTGTCAGCTCTAACTGGAAAGAAAAGAATTTGGCCTAATCGCCGAGGTGTAAAAATGAGATTCTAATAAAATTTGCTGTTAAGTTGCCGACATGACGGCGCAAAAATAATCGCAACGGCACAACGCCTTCAGATCCTGATCAAAAATCGCCATATCATGCGTCCATTATCCTGGCGATACGCATTTTTTAAGTCCTGGACCGTTATATTATGCACGCGTTTTTTTAACGCCCCGTCAATTTTCAAAGTTTGTTTTGTAAATTGAAGATTTTATCACGGTAAATTTGCCAAACAAAGCGTTATATATATTTTAGTGTTTTTTATAATATCCCATTTATAAAATATTATATGTGCTTTTCATAAGTTAAAAGCTTGAAAATTATAGAAATTTTACAAAAGCTCTTAAACCGTGATAATTTCTGCCTGAAATCGTTTTGAAGACGAATCTAATTCATCTATTATTTATTTTAAAGTAGTCTATTAATAAAATAATAAGTGATCTTTCGATTGTATATAATAGTAAAAACTTTTTTAAGAACTTTTTTTGCTGTTAAATATTTAAATCACATATATGACTTCTTAACAAATCTAATATTTTTTTTAAGAAATAAGTATACCGAAACCTTCCATTTCCATTTTTTTTGATTCTGTCATGAAAACATTTAATAGTATGCAGATGTGCATTGTCGTGTTGAAGATTTAAGCCCTTCCAATTAATTGAACTTGGATGCTTATCTACTAGTTTTTAGTTTGATCTTCTGAATTGTTAATAATAAACAATTGTAGTAATTGTCTCATTTGATTTTATTAAACACCACAAAATTCTACCAGACTCTGGAACTGGTATTTCATCCAACAAAAGTAATTTTCTTTGACTTTAAATGATCGAAAATAACTTATAAAAGTATACTTCTTATATGAACATAATTCGTGCGGCGGATTAAATCTAATGCGGATTAAATCTAATAAATTAGAAATTTAAAGCTTAGATGATGGAGGAAGTAGGGAATTCAATCCCGAGTAAAAATTTCGATCCCGGGATCCATTCGTTTAATATAAAAAATAGCTTGAAGGCAAAAGAATTTTATTTATTTAAGAAAAGATAAAAATACAATTCAAAAGTAAATAAATAAAACACTAAAAAAATCATATATTTTTTTAAAAATATGACCGATTTCCCAACAAATTATTTATTTCCGTCGCTGCAGACGAATACTTACATACTATAATACTTGATGTGATTCGTAATTATATTACGAAAGCATACAAAAATTCTGAATCCCGTATCTATTATATTTCATATCGATATTCCCATTATTAGAGTCGAGGTGTAGTAAATACATCACCGGTAGGGAAAGGTTAATATTACAATTTGAAAAACATATATGTACTGTATACATGTATACATAGATTAGGTCATTACTGCCCCCTAAGTGTCGCCTAAGCGCGCCAATTAGTAGTTACGCCACTGTTTCCAAGCGTCAAGATTTCGACGGAAATGTTTCGATTTAGTAGCCTTCATCGTGCTGGTGAGGTGTACGATTTCTGATAGATAAAAATTTCAATTCTGAATTTTTCGGGATTACGTTTACTAATTCATGAGCACTTAAAACTGTCCGGGATCCCGGGATTGGATTCTCTGAGAGAAAGCAACCGGACATTTATAAGCCATTGAGCTCAATCAAACTAAAGTGCAGGTAGTCCCGCGGTTAAGCAGTTGGACACGTAACTCAATCATTTTGGGTTCAAATCTTGTTCAAATTTGGGTGTGGCTGGCGACCACATTTTTAAAACACACATTCGCTATGAAAAACCATGTAAAAATGGTTGGCAATAGTTCCATAAAAGGGACTGCTAAAACGCCATCTCAAATTGTATCGGAATTGATGTTAATTCATTGTCATAAATACTTATGAGGAGTCCAGTCGCGTATTTGCGATTGAGTTTCAGTGATTCAGAAAGAGCATTATTACACGTTGGGCTCGGAAAAAGACAGAGACGGAGAGTGTTTTGCAATTCGGTGATTATGAATGAGATACAGAGATGAAGAGAGTGTCTAGTATATATCATACGATTGTATAGATCGATAACCTAAATTTATTGACTAGTAATAACCCAAATTAATCGATTTCAAATGTATTGTTTGTGTTTATGCGAAGAAATTAACGAATATTGTGTGCTATCGACAGTGTTTATTTATTTATATACAAACTTCATACACCCTGCGCGGTCCTGACAGATAAGTAGATTTATACGAACGGATGAATTGTGTTGGTTTTAATCGGAATTGATTTCACAATATGTATGAAAATCAGGGGTTCGAACCGTTTTTTTTTTTCAATTTGGTTTTGGTTTCGGTTAAGTTCGTAACATTTATATCGGTTCGGTTACCGTTTTTATGCCGGGATAAATAGTCGTTTTGCCGGCTTAAAAAACAACATTTCGCTCCAAAACAATGGCGAGATACTTGGATATTTAATATCGATTTTCTTTACATCAGTAGTAATGAGTTCAGTACTTAAAATAATCGAAACACTTAAAGCCTTCTTAACACATTAAACTGATGGGCGCCCACACAAACAAAATAAATGTGGGAAACCACTCTAAATGTGGGAGAGTGAGCTGACCGCCCAGTCGAATCAATCTTCACCACAATCGATCCATATATTTAATTAACGCATTCCAGTTCTAATATTGACTCCTTTTCTAATTACCTATCTTATGGTCTTTTAGGAGCCATCGAGACCGTATAAATGTCTAACGACTTTCGGTGGTCGAGCGTGCAGGCCGAACGCCGAACAGGACAGGTTCGTGTGTTAAGGCTTCGTCGATCTAATAACGTAAACCGAGTACGTAGTTCGTGCAGACACAGCATGTCATTAAGGACTTTCATTGATGCCATTTGATGGTCATAAAAAAGAGGTCTTTGTTTGGAATAGGCCCATTAAGACCCGACTTTGGTGACAGTGAGTTGAGCCTCCTCGATAATCGGCTCAAATGAAATGCATCCCGGTATGATTACTCCCAGACGTATCATTTGAGCCGAGGAAACTAATTAGATAGGTTTTATTGGGTTCAAATAGACCACCATCGATGCACGAACCACATCTTGAGGAATCACGCGTAGGAATTTTATGGATTTTTTTATTCGAATGCCAGTTGTTAATGTCTTTTTCTTTCGAGAATTGGATCGATCCGTGTGCTTGAGATTCATAAGCGAGCCATTTAATTTTGCGCATTTTTTTAATTGGCGCTTTGATCATTTTACCATCTTGATTTGGCTTATCATGATATCAATTAAACTAAATGTTAATTAACATGTATGTTCCTTGATAAAAAATGCAAATTCACGATCAAAATACATTGGAAAAAGCATAAATGCCTTCCCAAAACGACCAATAAGCATTATTTTGAACGTAGGATTTTGGTATCAAATCTGTACAACTACGTTTTTTCAAACATATTTATCTTTGGAAAGACGAGGAAGAACTCATATTCTTCAAATGGTATTACTGACTTCATTATAACAGATTAAATCCCGTATTCTAGCTTCTTATTAATTTAATTTCTCATGGAATAACATAGCTGTTTCCATACACATTTGATATTGTTGCATCATTGCATTGCATGTCTAACGTTGAGGCGGGGATGCTCTCGGGGGCAGAGTCCCCGGGCGGCTCCCCGCCCCCACGTACCCTTCGGGGTTGCCGCGCCAGCGCACGGGTTCGTTCTTCTATCGGACCATGATGTTAATGGACGAATGGTTGGGAATAGACGGGCGTCGAATAGAAAGACTCTCTTTTCTAAAATACTATTTATTCCACACGAGAGAGAGAGATCTGGCTGCAGGAGGGACGACCTCCCGCAGCCAAGGCTAACCGGCGACTCTCCTGACTCCCGCCTCCTGCGCGTCACTACCCAACCGGCAACGGTGCACGCGCAAGAAGCGACCGGTCGGTATGCAGGTGCAATGTTTCCGTAGGGCCACAAGAGATGGCGCTGCTAAAATAACACATTGCGCCTGAAGAGAGATGGAAGATGTCGCTGTTAACAGCGCTACTACGTGGGGATGGTAGATCGCCCACGCTACACATGTTTATGATCGCAATCAATCAGTGCGTCTCATAATCATATAAGAAAGAAATAATTTAAAAAATTCAAGCACGGATAATCAGCAAACCGAATTATCGAGAGTACACTGTATGCTGTTCTTTGGTACTTTTATTATCCTGTTTCCATGTCAATTTGGCTCTTCTCACTTGACAAACTGCCGTCCCCTGATATAGTAGATTGCATCGTCAATTCATATTATGAAGGTCCGATATGAACTATATAATATGGGAGATCTGAAGTATTAATATTTCCGGTTAAATTTATCCTGATATCCTAAATTTGTAAAAGCTAATTCCGAAATTATTTATGGCATATTCTGGTTTATGTTTAATGTTTAAAATGGAATTTAGGAAGAAAAAAAAATTGCAACTCAATCATGGGTCCTCCATTATTTAAAAAATCCTATTTAAATAAATTTATTCTGACTTAACCACATGCGAAAAGTAATAAAAAGCTACCACATTTTTTTCCCATAGTAAATTCCCTTATGGAAATCTCCTGTTTATATACCTATATTAAATTATGTAATTTCAATTTACCAGATTATGTTGGAAAGGTATTTTTAAGTCATAACATTGATCAGAAAGTCCATTAAAAAAGGAAAAAGGCCAAAATCTAACAAAGGTTTTTTTGAAAAATTGAATAGCTTAATCCATGTATAAATCCAGCAGACAAATAATATCTCTTTAAATAAGTCATGTAACATTGCAAAAACGTAACGTAAATTTGGTCGAAGGAAGCTTAAGCCTTAATAATTCATTTAAATTGCATATATAAATATATACATTCTTCATAATATTTATTTTTACATCTTAACTTTATTTGCATTTCAACGTCCTTGTGAATGTAAAATGTTAGGACAAATTTGTATCGGCTCGGCAGAGCCGAATCATACTATTTGTTTTGTTCTTAATTCTCTATTGGTACTATGATAAAAAAATTATATACTTTTAATTATAGCAATAAATTAGCAAAATATCCATATTGTCAATATTATACCTAACGCTAATTGGATATTAAAGCATGTTATTGAAAAGAAAAACGATTAAGTTGTTTCAATGATGATTATATACTCGCACACATCAATATAATTGTTTATTTCTGTTAAGGAATGTTATTAATTTTTTAAAATGTAATAATGAAATATGAAAGGATCTATAAATCAAATTAATTCTAATTTTTTTATAGCCATTAGTATAAAATGCCATATAAGCTGAAGCGTCCCATAAAATGAATGTCGGCATCAGCAAAGAACTGTTACGAAGCAAAGAATACCTTTCAACAGCGCCGAAGTGACTAATAATGTAGCAATATTGATATAACTCTTCTTTTCCAACAGGCATAGGTGTCTGTCAATCAATTTATCCTACTGCAGGACCCTTTTTCTCCCGCATCCAGAGCTGAATTCCAATATGTCTTCTTTACACGATGACATTCCCGTGGTGAACCTTCAATCGGCATCGTCAAGAATGTCACCAAGTGGCTCGTCCTGTGGCCCATGTAAGGCGTGAAGTTAACAAACAGGACGATCGGTATTTTTTTGAAAATCATCAACACTACCCTGTCAAAGGGACAAGTTCGCCCACCGATTGTCTGCATTTTAACAAGCCGAGACATTACAAGATAAAGGTGGTTGCGGGGCGTTATTATGAAAATTGTAGTGAGTGGGCTGAGATCCACTATACGTAGCGTAACTCGGAAGTTGCTCTCAAGTATTGTCAATGCATTTTTCAAGTTTTTCAATGCCTCGGGGGATACTTAGTGGCTGCTGAGTTATAATGACCAATTTCAGAGATTAAACAACATACCAAGTAGCAGAACATGACTCAAGGGTCCACTTATAGCCATAATTTTATATACACTTGTACCATTTTCTGATTTTGAGGTATCAATGTCATTTTAATTTAATAATATAAAAAGATTTATGGACGTTAGGGCTATCCATAATTTTAAATATGTTCTTATTAGACGTAGGCGATCTCCACAGAAAACATTTTAATCTTAAATAATCTTAAATACTTAAAAAATAATTTTAAGCGCGATGATATTTCATATGCAATACAATGTTGTTGAAAATAATTATATACTGAGGACCGATATTGATCTCAATTATTTTAAATAATCTGTGAAAAAAATGTACGACGAGATGATTGATGAAACAAATTACAAGTTAATTACATTGTCCCTATAGAAATGCCATTTCGCGACCATTGAGCGATTAAAATTTACATTTAAATTAATTCCAATGTTTCATATTTATGAATCTCGCAGTGACATATTATTATGTCATTCCGTAAAAAAGTGCAGTATGTGGACGCTCGTTATTGGCGTATGTATAATTCATTGATCGTGTCGTTGCATATAGACCAGTTGTATTCGGTTATGTAAAGTGCAATTGAACCGTTAACCTTTATCCTTAATGATGAGTCATTACTCCATTGTCTAAAGGATAACTAGGGCTTATTACGTGACAAAAATGACATTACGACGTGTCAAACATATCAATATTGCAACTTTCGAGTGAACAACAGCTGTCATTTTCGATTTGCGCTGCGGCTCGATTTTGAAAGGGTTAAGGATGAATTTATAGCGTAGTTTGTTTGGGTTCTATTATGATGATAATTAGTTGATTTAAGCGAATTTCTAGTTTAATTGGCCAACGTTATCACGGTTATAACGAGTATAGAGCGACCAATACAAGTTATTTATTTAATTTTTATCTGTAGTTAATCTACATATTTTAACTTTCATTATCAATAATGACACTTGTGATACCATAAACACTTACGGAAATTTTACATAGAAATTCACAAATTTAACTAGAGAAAAATAGCTAAATTTGTCCCACTGTCTTACAATTTTTGGCTCGTTATATGGTGTAGAAATATAACTTTATTGACTTTTGCTCGCCCAAGCTGAACTAATAACTGCCACCGTCCACATCAACTAGCCGCTGCGCATTCAATCAAGCGTTGTTTACAACTATATCTTTCGGCAACTTACTAAACTTGCCTTATTCCTAGCTCTTGCCTTATACCAGCTTTATGGAAAAAGGCCTTTATTAAACCAGTGTATAAGAAAGGTGCTAAGACTGATATATCCAATTAACATCCAATCTCAAAGCTTTGTACCATATCTAAGATTTTCGAAAAAAAAATTATAATCAGGTCCATCCTGCATTAAAGCAATCTTTTAGCCCTTGCCAGCATAGTTTTCTTAGAGGTCGTTCGACTGTCTCCAACTTCGCACTTCTCAATGACTTTCTGACTGAAACGAAGCACTAAGGAGCCCAGGCTGACGTAGTTTACATCGACTTCAGCAAGGCTTTTGATCGGATATGGCATGATATCCTTCTCAGTAAACTTTATAACATTAGAATGAATGGTGATTTGTTGAGATGGTTTTCATCCTATATCGATAATCGAACTCAAGCTGTGGTCATCAACAATTACATATCGGGGTGGATTCCTGTACCTAGTGGTGTTCCTCAGGGTTTCTTGATTGATCCTCTGTTGTTTGCAATGTTCGTATACGATGTAGATAATTATTTACAGTCTTCTAAATTATTGTACTTTGCAGACGATATATCAAAGATTATACTACTGTTTCGTCAATATGTGATGCAATGACGTTACAAGGGGACCTACCTGTATACCGACTGCAAAAATATTGTGTGTGTTACATGATTCGAAGCTATTATTCGATAGAAATGTTAACTCTATCATTTCGAAAGCTATGAATGCACCTGGGTTTATAATAAAAAGCTCTAGTGATTTTCGTCAATTGAAAACGCTGAAAATATTGTATCCTTGTTCGAAGTCAGTTTGAATACACCTCTAAAATCTGGAATCCCTTCTACGTTACATATACATCTCGAATCGAAAACATCCAGAAAAAGTTCCTACGATTTATATGCTACCATACGCATGACAAATACGATTCTAGATCCTACGAACAGCATTGTAGAAAGCATCATCATTAACATTTATATCATCATTTGACAATTGGAGTTTTTCTTGATTTATAACTATAAAAACTGATGTTAGTTCAATAAGTTTCCAACAATTCATTTTTGAGCAGATGATAAAAAAGTTTTGTATATTGAAGCAACAATGTTAACCCTTTGAGCGCCGCAAAATTCTCACTGAACGTGTTGATTTTTTTCGGGCAATTTTCATTCCTTATAAGGCTAACGAAGTTAATGACGAAGACGTTTCTTCCGTGCGGAATGCCACATTGGCGCGAATCACACCATGACAACACAATACAAAAATGCAATTATCTCGTTAGGACAAGGACGAACCGCATTTTTTAAAAATCTAATAAAACAGAAGTCGTTAAACTCCAAGGTGTCGAGAAAACCCATGAATATTTTTCAAAAAAATCCGACGCTCGAATGCATAATTTATGGGGTTGAGTGCAAATCTTGCAGGCGGCTTGCATTAATATTAATTGCTCGTAAAATATTTCTGACGAATAAGTAGCCTTCTTAAGGATAAGGATTTAATTAGAAATTTTGAGTGATTGAGTGGAATTATTTTGCCATAAGTTTTTTCAGCCGGGGTAATAAAGCTCCAATTTACAACCTCATTAAATGCATACAGGCCGTGCAATGATTAGTTATAAAAATGAAAGTTCTCATTTCAAAGATCCTTTAACGTACAATTAAAAACGAGTTTTGCACAGTGTACTGCATATTTATAGACTGCGGGTCTCAATGAGCTAGAATTAACTAGTTCTGACTTCTGGTTAATTTGCAGCACGGGTAAATTTGAATGATCCTCAGTTCCTGACGCTTATGGATCCCGCTTCTTAAGGAGGCTGTAAAATTGATGAAGTGAATTTATCATCATATTTCAGAATGAACAATTGAGTTTAAATCTATGAATGTGGAGTTTTCATTTGATCTTCATATTATGACATATAAATTCACATTCGTGGTCCTAAAGTTAAATAAAATCTCGTATTAGTGGGATAATTTGAAAAAAAAGGAGCAATGTAAAATATAACAACTTCGATTTCAATTAGTGCAATTTTAATAGTGCATTTTCACAAGATTCAATCGGTTCAATATGCTTATAATTCAATGATTGGCTTCGTCAATTTGTAAAATTCGCATTAATCGAACATTTTTTATAAAAAAAGCATGCAAGGGTGGATTTTGCTATTGCAAAAAGAGTCTAAAAGAAAAGTCAATATTTTTTGAAGTAATTCCTAATATTATAGCTATGAATGCAATCCTATATCGGAATATGATTCAATATATTTCATAGCAAACCTTAGAGTAGATGTCAGAAAAATCCAATTTTTAAATAATGGAGCTACAAATTCAGATTTTTAAAATCAACAGCTCCTGAATTTATTATGTGGGCTAACTAAAAAAAAGTTGCAAAAAAGCTTTTGATCCGTTTTAGATTTTTCTAGGATATATATCATCCTTTATTTGCTACACCATATTTTTCAGGTCTTTCAATATTATTTGTATAAGATCTCAATTGGTTTCAAATAATATATTGGGGTCCATTAAATCCATTGAGCCAATATCAAGCACTGTTTCCAACAAAATTCGGCGAAGCACCCCTCTTATCAATGATATTATCAGTTGGAATGATGTAACGAAACTTCTTGAAAATGTTCACTGATGTAGATTAAATCATTTGCCAAAGTGTTATTTGGCACGTATTTATTAGCCATGATTTACAACACTCTTATGATTTAACATTTTGAACGATATATATGGGGAAAAATGGATCTGATATTGAATGATAAGTAAATTCATCAGTAAGATCTCTTTAAGTCAGTTTGAGAACCTCTGATATCATTAATTTGCAAGCATTAACTCGTGCTGCCTGACATTTTAAGTCATAAATAACGAAAAATCTATGTAAAATCCTGAAACATTTCAAAAGCAGAAGCGTTTATTAATTTCAATATATTATAAATAACGAAATGATTATGGTTTTTAGATGAAAGATGGCGATAAAAAGAATAATGAATGGATTGTTGTTGATAGAAAATATATTGCAACAGGTAAATGATGGAAATTACAGCAGCATCTGATATGTGTGTAATATTATGTAAAAATACGTCCATAAATAAATTGCGTAATTTTATCCATCGAGTCGAGCTTCTTCGTAATTTTCATTATAACTTATCTCTGCTGCATCTGAAATGCAGTTCACTACTGATTATATACTTTATGAAGTGCACTTAACGTGATGCTATTCACTGCCTTTCTGTCTTGACTTACATCGTATCGTTTTACAGAAGCCCTTTGAAGGTTATGAGATCGACGTGCCATAGATTAGGCAATTGCGATCCTATCGAAACGGCAAGGTTTAACATGTAGTAATGGAGTCCATTATCTTCCAGAACTTTCTTTGGCATGATTTAACATCGCATAAATCTATGAGTTTCGTTTGAATAGCAATTGATATATATAATATATCAATTGTTATATGGCAAAATACTTCAAAATCTACACGCTATTAAAGCGCTAGCTATAAAACGATTTGCGCTTTGATTGGTTGCCATTCTTATGTGCGAAACTATTTCGACACACGCTTTTGCTTTGAAAGCCAAAGGTTAATGTGTCTAATTTCACGGGATTGTAAATCTTTTCGGGAGCATTCCGGGACATAAGAGCCCTTAATTTTTCTTCAATCGGAACGATTCGTTCACCGGAAGAATGTAGTGTTTCGAACGAACCGAATGATTTATTTAAATTGGCATGAAATTAACGCATACATATTTTTAAAACGTAAAATGCCCAATAAAATATTTTCATGGCAAGTGTCTCAAAATGGAATGCATTTTTATTCAACATATCATAAATGCACCTTAAAAAGCAAATAAATTTGTAGCTAATCAGAAAAAGCATTAATTTTATTAAGAAAACATTTAGCAAATTAGGTTAAAGACATTGCATGAAATTAGCATTTCATTTTGAGACACCATAAATTTGATTTTATTTTTTAATAGTAGCATAAAAAGCAACTATGCAGACAATTGGGTGCAATGCACTGCAAAAAATACATGGAATGAGTGATTTTATTCGTTTGTGATTAATGCAAATTTTATTGGACTGCAATAAAATGTGTTGCAATAAATTCAACTATAATTAAAATGCAAAACTTGTGTTTTTTGCATCTGCGTTGTCTTATTATTTGTTTTATCGTTTTGTTGCATTTTAAAAACCTATCAAGGACAAGGTTAAGATTTGTGTTAAAAAATGCATTTATTAATCAATGAATGAATTTAATATTATGTATAATAAAATCTTATGCTTTTTGCATCCCAAATGTCGTCTATTGATCTCGATTTTAAAGCACCATGTGTCCACCATCTCCATCGCATGGCTTCAATTTAATTCTTCAAATAACAATGTTACACCCCATTAAGATCTAAGCTGCTAACATATTATTGTATCGGCCTCTTTTGAACACACATTTAACGATTGCCATTTTTGCATAAGGGCTTCCGATGACTTTTGTTTATACAAAGATGAATTGACATTTGAAAATTTGACACACATTGATTAAGACTGTTTGTATCTTGGCATAGTTATCGTGTGTTTTTTTAATTGACAATACGATTTAATTTAATTAAGACCCATAAAGGAACATCGAACGACGTTCTTTTGGTCCACTTAGATGCGTATTACTTTGGATGATACGATCTTGTATGGGAGAAGTTTGGTTTCTCACGGGAACAAAGATGCATTTTTTTGATATAAAATTTATATTAAAAAATATATATCATCTTTGAACCTCGGCGCAAATGTATGATCGTCAATTAAAATGCTATCTTGATCGATTTGTGATTTATATAAGTTTCAATGTATAATGGGCCACACGAGTCGATGACATTCGACTTATTTGAAGTAATAAAATTGTTCTTGTAGGCTGCAATTCTAGATCATTTGCTCAGACTGTGAATATTTAAAAAGTCATAAATTTAAGACATCAAATGATCAATTAAAATGGCATCTGGTACAAATTTACAAAATTAATTAGGCTAGTTGTATGAATATATAATGTATTTAACGTCGCTCCGTTGATGTAAATTGTATGCCTTTACCCAAACGATGAATGCTCACATTAAATCACAATAAAACGAGGAACAATTATAATTCAATTTACATCAAGAATAACGATCCTGTCATTATGGGCATGATGTAGAATCATCTGAAAGATGAGATTCGAAACCTTTTATAAAACTTATATGATTTAGGGATCAAATTGAAACGATACTATCAATTGGCTTTTATTATTTCCATTCATAGTTGAATTAAAATTTATTTACATATTAAAACATCCAATATGACATACCAATCGATAAATTTTTAATTTTTTCGCAACTTTTTATTTTAAAAAATCCTACGAATTTATTGAGTGATATCTTATAATATTCTTTCTCATTTCATATCTAAGAAAAATATTTTTAAAGACACAATTATGATCAAAAGCATTACATATTAATATTACACAAAATTTCCTCCATCATTACTATCAATCAACATATGTTGAGAGTGTTTTCTTTTTGGACCAATATTTTCATTTTCGAAACATTCTTTAGTAACATTTTGATTCTGTTCTAAGGTAACTTTGCATTTTACCCTTGTAAAGTTTTTTCTTAAAATTAGATGTACTTTTTGTGAAAGAATCTTCATTTAGGAAAAAATCTTTGGCTGAATCTAGATTTTTTAAAAGTAAAATGATTAATAGTAATATTATTAATAATAAGTTTTTCTCCTTTAATAGACTTAATATTTTTTCATTTTAAAATTAAAGCATTCCCATGCTTTCCAGATTGCTTGTATTTATATTAATTCTTTATAAAATGTTGATCATCCCTTTAAGTTTAAGGATATGAGGAGTGAAGCGTGCCTGCCATAATTTTTTAAACATGATCTATACTTAACATAAGGAAAAATATACTATTTTATTATTTGATATAACGGATGTAAATCTATATAATTTTAAATTTCTTCAAATACTGAAGAATTTATGTAAAATTTCTTTGCGTATTTAAAATGTATTTTTTTTTTGTAAAAATGTATTAAAAGCCAATAATTCCTTGAAAATTTTGGACATTTGGAATTTGGAATTTTTTATTAAAAATATTATATATTTTATTAAAATGAAATTAATTTATTCCTTGCAAAATAATTCAATACAAAATAATTTCTTCCAAGTTTATATAAGGTACGATGTATGGATTGATACAATACGCAACGGTAGTATTTAGCGATCGTCATAAATACAGCTATTCAATGATTTTTTTTTACAAAATTAAAGCGAACTTTATTAATAAAATGTATAATAAAATTATTTTAGTAATAAATATCTCATAATAAAAATAATTATTTAAAAAAAGTCATACTAGCCAGTCTTTGCGAATATGATCAGTTTTAGACACATTCGAATAATATGCTTAAAACATACGATTTAATTTCAAATATTAATATTTTATATTTTTTTATTAAACATTTATATATAAATTATATAAATAAAAAATGATACTAAAATATAATTATTACAAATGTAAAAAAAAACAAGCATTTTCGGTAAAAATCGATTAAGATGATGTCATGCGCCGTGTAATAGGCATCGCTTTGATTTGATTTCATCGATGATTTTTTAAGGTATTTTTACAATTTATTCTACAAATAGGACAATAATACTGTGCAAATATATATTTCGTAATAAATCGTTAGAAATTTTACATGAGTACAAAGAAATGGCCGTTTCGGCAACAGGAAGTGATCTCAGTAAAAAGCACACAGGCGTATCTACAACGGGAACGGCTATGAATTACGCTATTTTTTCGCATTAAAAATACACAAAAAATACAACAAATAAAGATTTTTGTTATCTAAATTTTTAGATATTAGGAATCTCGTCCAGTGTGGGAGTTATGCGCTATTTATACAATTTTACAAGGTATCGTCGGATTTGTCAACCGACAACGGAAATTTCCGTACAATGGAATTATTGATGGTTTAGTTGAAAATAAGGACTTTCATTGTATATCCACCCACGCAAGTAGTCCACCCGCACATTTTGCGATAAATAAGTTCATCTGTCGGTGTACATTTAATATTTACATACAATTTTTTAGAGGCGATTCATAACGGTTTTAAGCCAGACCCCTCGCCCGATAATTACGACCAGACGTTTTAAAACGTTTCAGATGCGAGTGAATTATTTTTTTAAATAATAAAAAGGATTGATATTTTATAATAATTGCAATAATTTTTAAAAAAATGGTAAAACTTGCCGGGAAATAATTTAAATATGGCCGAGATCTGGTTTTTTTAAGTGTACTACGCTCGAGGCTTGACGCCATATTGTTGCATTAGAGTATTTTTTCATGCCATTTTTCGTTCGTAAATATCTAAGAACGATTTTATATACTTATATTTTATAAATTGAAATTTCTTAAAATAAAATTAAAATACTTAAAATGAGCTTTTCAAGAAAGGGCGAATTTAAAAAAGATGGTTTTTCAGGAAAATCAGATAAGCCATATAGGATACGATAAGCAATATGGTGATGTATTTAAATAATTATTTTTCGATAATAATTACTGCTTTCTACTTGAAATAACAATATATTTAAATCAAATTTGATTTAACCCTTTAACGACCATTCGTCTCATTCGGGGATTGTTATTAATTTTTCATCCCGTATTAATGATGAAAGCTAAATTCAATATTATGATCCATTACAAATTGCTTCAATTTATGCATATCAATATATTAACGTTATTATTAACGTATTTTTATCAATATAAGCTAAAATTTTGATAAAAATATTTGATGGATATAATTTATTTCTAATGAGCTTAGTGATAACATAAGTCATAATGATAGGCAGATCATATTACGAGATGATTGGTTGAAATAAATAATTAGTCTAATATTTCTTCCTTTTAATGGTGCCATATTCGTTTTCCATATCTCCATAGAAGATTTTTCGAAGGAAAACACTTTCCTTCGAAATCACCTCATTACTTACATTTTTAAATTCAGAAAACCAGCACAAATTTGGATCCAGACAATTGAATACATTTGATATATCTGGGTCCTGGGATACTGGGTTAATAATAAATAAATTATTTGATTTTTGAAAGGTCTTATCTTTAATTCGTAGCGAAATTTTTATCTCATTTAATGATTTTGGCATCGAATATGATGAAAGTCCATTTAAAAATATTGCGCAATATTGACGCAATACATGCAATATTTAAATGTATATAAGACATCTCGTTCGAAAACCATTGCTATTGGATCTGTATAAATGTTCGACATTTGTTGTGCTGAATTTGTCCGCAATTAGTCCGAGTCTGGGGGGTTGTATAATTGCCATGTGAATATTTTACTCTCGCTCCGGATTCGAACCCGAATAAAACGCGTTCCCGTCGGCTATTACTGCTCTACGCCATAAAATAACATTGCGGAGGGTGAAAACTCAGATAAGTGATGAACATGCTTGATAATTATGGCCACCGGGTACAATTTCCCATACTGCGGCCCTGTTCCGCCTCACCGATATCAAATTTTATTTTATATAATTGACACATTTCTTCATCTCCCTAGAGGTATTTTATGTTGTTTATCAAAGTACTGAGCGCTTTATAAATAACGCTCAATGATACTATATCAGTTTTTATAAAATATGTGAGTAAAAAGATGCTAATTCGCGTCAAATATGGGACACAACGTAATGATGCGAAACTTGACGAATAATGATATTTCAAGCTTAATTTTGTAAAAAAATATATTTTATTGTATATTGTTTGAATCCATTTTATAATTATTAAATCTATATGGAGTTCATTTTTATTTTTAAAGCATTTCCATTGAAGCACGAACGACATATACACGACAGACGACATCACCAACATCATAATTTCATATCAAATTTATTATATTGTTGTATACTATATTATGTATTTCAGAAGAATAAATATTTAATATCGTTCATTATTGGTCATTCTGTATGCAATATTATTTTAGCTGGACTCAGCAAGGATAATGGCTTCGTATCAACGGTGGTCATTTGTTACAGTCATCCTGTTTGCTGTGTCGGCGCCAGCATCAACCCCGCGACCCTTAAAATCGATCGCCATCGTTAACCATCGCACCACCGCGGGGTGACCCATCGATCTGCCCCATAATTGAGGAAGTGAATGATGGGTTTTTGATATTACGTCACGCTTTATTGATACTCATTCTAATTACGAAGAACTTACATTTTAGGGGTGGCAATTAAAGTAGGGTGTCCGTCGACACGAACGAATTTACACATGATGCATTTCCAAAATGAACAATTTAAAATTATTTTACAGTTCTTACCATGCCATAAAATATGTTATAAATCATAATTTCTGAAGGTAATAAAAGCTCTTTTATGCCGTATCCCGTTTCTGGCTAAGAATTCCTATTGTGGGACTTAACAATTTATTTAACTTGTATTTATTACCGTGTTATATTGGAACTGAAGTAAATTTCGACATTTTTACAGTCCACTATATAAATATATGAAGCTATAAAATTCAGTCACCGTACAAAAATATTCGATGGGTGATCATAAGAAAAAAAATGGGATTATACCTACTGGTATCGAAGTCGCCTGTTTGCGACCTTGTGGAAGTTCCACATAATCATCCCTTGAATAAACAAAGAGGGACCGCCAAGGAAGACCGCCACCCTTGAAGAATGATTAAATTACACACTCATTAGTTCGACCCTGAACCAGAGAATTCCGCCGGGGCAAAAATTACATTTTTATGGGACAGACCCTTTACTTAGATGCTAATGCTCATCTGCTTTTTATACCAAAAAATTGAATTTTTACTACGATGATGGCAAAAAATACAACACCTCAAGCGAGCATTAAAATCATAAAATTTTAGACATTTAAAATTCGAATAAAACGATTGAAAACGTTATTATACCAGAAATTAATTTGGGTGTAAACTATTACGATAAGGGATGATAAACATTTCGACAAAATTTTTACTGAATCGATACAATTTTTTTGTAAAAAGCTTAATTATTATTGTTATGGGACCTTAATTAGCCAATGCAATTAAATTTATTTTAAAAGTTGATCAATCAAGACTTAATAATTATCAAAGTAGCTTAGTTTTATATAAATGTAAAGGCTTAAGATAATAGTAAATCATCTCTTAAAATTTGTTTTGGTCTTCAAATGATTCATAGTCAAAATCTTTAATGATAAGAACTTTTTTATTATTAACTCATCATAAACTAGATGAATGGTAATGTGTACCATTCCGCATACAAATTTGCCAATTTTTGGTTTATTATTTAGGGTATGTTTGTTAGCTATAATTGGTCGATAAATGAGGCATTTCGATTGTCATTCTTTGGTTTTGTTGTCAGAAAGGGTTTTTTGGAAATTATAGAAACCGTATATATATTCAATAAGCATGAATTGATTTATTCATAACATTGTCATTATCAGCGTGTGTTATACTTGTAGTAACTGCCGTTAAACGTATCTACGGATATCACGATTCGTCATTTCTAATATCATTCATGTTTTATTATAACATCCGATTGTTCGAAGATGCCATCAAATCATCACTGGACCAACATCTGTTGATATTCTGTCAACCGATGTAGAATCGTACGCGTATTGGCGATCTGGGCTTAACCTCAACAGTTTGAACACGTGGGTAACATTTTGGTATCATCTGGGTAAGCTGAAACGGGAGTCCTCTGAAGGACGTCTTGAGGAATTCATTTGAGATCAAACTCTTCTACAAACTCTTCTTTTGGTTGTTCCTTAATATTGTATTTAATTACTTCCCAGATTGATTTTTATCCAAGATCCAATCGCGATCGTCTCGATCCAGGCTTACCATGATTTTCTAGATCTAAAAACTTAAATTTTTTAGCAGTATACAAATTTTTGAATTTATTAAATATTTTTAGATGAAAAATCGAAATAATATAAATGTGGAATATAAAATAATTTATAAGCAATCTTTGAGGATCGATTTTAAAAGTTGTGGTTGCGATGTAAATATTTGATTTCTGTTGCGGCGGAAATAATTGCTTTGATCCTTGAAACCGTATGTCCTTAGCCAATCGGATGTTAATATTTGTTGAATGTATTATTTTAGATTATTTACGGAAGATGAGTACGAAATGGACCAAATCTAGTCGGCTCGTGTGGGAGAGCTTTTTTTTCACACGAATATTGTGGGAATCCTTGTGATTAACAGAGGCTGTCAAATGATTCCGATCGTCCTTTTGTCGGAAGCATTCCGACGGTGCTCAAAGAAGGATTCCTCAAATCGTCCATTAGAATTTATACCAAAATGCGTTATTTTTCGAAGGCTCAAACACGATCGTGACATTTTATTAGATTTCATATCGAAAAAACGTGAGCATTAAGGCCAATTATTTCTTTTAATCCTTCAAATTAAGAATTCAAATACAATTCTCTCATCTGAACATCCCCAGTACTCGTCAAATATCGAGGCGGGAGGTTGTATATAATATAATCGTGAGCGAAGTGCTTTTATTTGCACTGCTCGCGCCGGAGGCAATTCTCAGGTATTGTTTTACAGGTGATATATGAATGCGGCAATCCGACAATCCGACAATCTGGCAAAAGCTCCACTTCCAAGTGAATGTGGAGTAAATAAACACGCTCTGGTGATATCAGATGAACCGCAAATGGACGATTAATAAAAATATATAATTAATAGCTATCGGTTACTCGGGACATAATATATGACCGCTTCGATACAATCCCTGTATCCTTGGATCCTGAAACGCATGGAATATTTAATTTCATATCGATTCATTTATTAAAACTTCATAAAAAAATTACTCCATAATAAATGTCCATTAAACCAAATATAGGACTCTATGATTAATTAATGATAGAGTAGATGATTAAAATTGATTATTTTAACGGAAAAATATACACATCTATATAAACTAAATATTATGAAATGTCTGCTTAATAATGCAATTAAATGATTATTTTTGTAATTCAAACAATTGGTCAAAAGATGACACTGATTAAATAAGTGAAATTAAATTATTTTTATAAAACATCATATCCAATAGTGGATTTAACTCTTGAGATGTCATGATAAAGGATTTTATTTATGATTTATCATCACGCATTTTTTAATTGATTCAACTAACTGCACAAGCTTTCAATATTATTTTCAATACCCAATGTAAAATATTATAATTTTTGGCTAGAATTAATTTGATTGGAAACCATATCGAGACATAAGCTTCTCGCAAGTCTCATAAGGGTTAAGTGGAAAATTAAAAGATATTTAATTGATTCGTACTCGATTTGCTGAAGGTATAAGTCACGGAATGGTTGCCGGGCACCGATACTTGATAAATAAAAACGCAGCGTTATATGAACAAAAACATTAAATGGTCGGGCGCAAATTAACCCTTAAGCAAATGCGGCTTGTCATATTTATCAGCTCAAAAAACAACGATATAATTATTTCAGCTTAAATATCTGAGGTGCGTGATCACGGGGCTGGTAATCAATTTCGGAACGCCTCTCCTTCACAATAATACTTGTGGCTTTCTCACGAAGGAAATAAATACAAAGCCATTCGAAATAATCTCAAAAAAAATAAGGATAGGCTGCTCAAATGGTGGCGTTTCCGTCAAAAAAATCACTTCATCCCTTAAAAAACGGTGGCATTCTTAAAACGATACTTCCGATGGATCCATTTCCGGGCACTTCAATTCTCCTTTTTTCCTTGAAAACCATATTTATTGAAGTATCTCATATCGGCATTGACGCCTAAATTGTGTAAAACGTACATTTATTCGATATTTTTCTCATAAAAAATACCTTTTTAATGATGTATTGATTTTTATTTTAATATATGGTATAGTAGGTTTTTATTTTATTTATTAATATATTTAAGTTTTTAATCATTATTATTCTTGGTGCAAATTGTATGAATGGTACTCGGCTAATTGGACTCAAAGCAATAACTTCTCACTATCAGAGTATATAATTTCTTCATTGAGGTATGGGAATCTTATTCGTCAATTTCAATTTGATGATATGTATGGAATGAATACGTTCTTATTTATTACCATATTTTTGCAAAAAAACCATTACATTTTACTTGGATAAGCATTTTGTAAAGGATCTCAAAGGATAAGGAGTAAAAGGCAGTGGATTCACTATAAGAAATTAATTTACTTTGATTGATTTGGGATTATTTATTATAATTTGCTTTTGGATAGACAGTTGACTTTTATTTTGAATGCTAATTAACATGTTTTATTTCCTATGATCCTGCGATCAAAAAAAGGAGGAAATACACAGAAAAATCTTAGCTCAATTGTATTATCACTTAACGTAATTTTACCGTCGATCATCATCTAATAAAGATGTTTTAAATTATATTTTATATGAAAATAGCTACAGATATGGCTGTGCCACCCTGGTGGAATCACGAACTGATGGTTGCAAGAAGAGCGGCAAGAAAGGTCCGAAAAAATCTACAACACCTAAAAAGAGAACTTAGGAATACTCCGACGGATTATGTGCCAAAGAATCTCACAGAGGAACTCATCAGGAAAACCACATAGAAGAAACTCAGAGCGAGTGAATATAAAAAAAATAATCGGGAAATCCAAATTGGCATCCTGGAGGAGCTATGTAAAGGAACAAAGCGTGCAAGGTTCTTGGGGGCATGCTTATAAGGCCAAATAAGATTCTGGCCGGAATACGAAATCCCAGAACCAACAGAATAGCCATAGACGTGAGAGAGCCCATGGAGTATCTATTAGATTCTCTTCTTCTGCCAGTACACAAAACCATCAGATTGAAAACAGATATTAAAACGTGCGACATGGTTCCAGATGCTGCAGCACCAAACTTAGAGGAACTAGAAGCTCTTGTAAAAAACAACCGCCAAGAAAATCCCCCGGCCTGGATCGCGTTTTCAAATTAATGCTATTTTTATAGAATTTAACTTATGATCAAAGAAACAAGTCTTAATCATATCAATCATTTTAGCTATATTTAATGTGTTAATTTATACGATAAGACAAATTTGCCAAAAAATCAAAATATGCGAATCATACCGAAATTCATCCCTATAAAATACTGATATCTTGCCGGTGTCATTTCAGTGCAATTTCTTTAATGCTGCGCCTATTGTTTTACGCCTTTCATATCTTATTCATACAAAAGGTCTCAAATCCTTAAGAAATTTATTATACAAAGGACATTTTAGAACCAAAGAACGTCGGCATCATTTGATTTCTCAACTTAGACCAATCCTACAGCACGAAACCTTGCATTAAGTCGTATCCGCGACTATCGGATCGATTTTACGCTCGAGGCAAGATGTGTATTTATCGATAGCATTTTTCACAGTGAAGGCTCAATATTGCACCTACGCATGCCGGGACAATAGAATTTGAGAAAATAGTCGATAGCACGTTATTTAGAATAAGGGTGCTAATTTGAATCGGAATGGAAGAGGCGGCCCTGCATATCTGAGTCTACATACACAAGTTGTTTAAATCGTAAGTACAGGGGAGAGGCACATATATATGTACCTAATTTACTGGTGTCACCTGTATCCGGTGTGCTTATTACGAAAACACCATAACAAGGCACAAATTACCGTGTAGACAATAATATGCTTTATGTACTATTCGTTTTGGGGCGATATTCGTGTTATAAAAAGGCGCGTTGATGGTTCTAACGTATAAGCATGGCAATTTTCACCTGGATTTCAATTATGTGGAGGTTTTAATTATCATAGATCTTCAATCGCCATGATCGATAAGTGACATTAATATTATAATTCACATTCATCAATGCAAGGCTTATTTTAATTTAAATTTATATATCAGATTGTAATATATTTGGTATTAAATCTACCTTATCCGAAAGCATAGCAATCATTTTGGATTAAAATTTTAATACTAGACTTAAGCATCAATATCAATATTGATCTGATTTGATCATATTACAAATCTTCGATGTATAACATATACTCATCATTATTGAAATCGAATAATGGAAAACATCAATTCTTCAACACGTTCACCCAGATGACCCGCAGGATGAGTGCTCACAAATATAATTCGAAGATTATGTTGTCTTCAACATCAAGTGCTTGAAGAGGTGATTATTTGATGGAGATGATATGAGAGTAATTCCATCCCTTGAATAATATTGAAGAGACGTTTTGCAATGAATTGTGTGTAGCTGCATTTTGATGATATTATAAATTTAAACAATAGTTCATTTAAATATTAGTTTTAAGATTGGAATTAATCCCCCTGTCTCCCTTAAAATATCTGCAATATTATTAATATTAGATAAATATTAATATTTTTTATAAATTATTATTAAGATAGTTATTTGCCTAAATGTAAAAAAATATTCCAAAATGCTAATAATATCAATACAAATTATGATCTAAATGCTTACATTGTCCGTTATATATAAAAATAATTAAAATAAATACCATCCATGAATATGTTTCAAGCCTCTGCATAAAATAGTATGTCCAAAAGAGGAAATATGTTATCAAGCAAATTTACCATTAAACATTAAAAACATCCATCAATTATGTCGAAGAGTACCATAACTTGAATTCCGAAGGTCGCTTTTGGATATTGACACTTGTTTGTATGGAAGAGTGGTTTCTATTATGAGCATTAAAGTAGTTGATTTGCTTTATTTCAATATAAATCAAATTGTAGTTAATTTTAAACAAAATTATTTTAAATTTAACCATTTCAGGGCCACGTCCAAATCTATGCCGTCTGTATAAATTTAATCAAACATGCTCGCTTTACTCCAACGGTTCTTTGGATCATTTATGCATTTTCTCATCGGTTAATTACAATCTGGTGCGTAATTGACCTTTTTAATTTTGGTCCTGTCCGTATGCGTAGGATTTGTGCGGTAGGCTTCGATAATGTGAAACTGAAAAAGAATAAGAATAAAGGAGGACAGCTGAACATCGGAACGCAAGGTGTAAACGTACAATATTAATAAAGGCTTGTGCTAAAATGTACCCTTTGCTGCTGGTACTTACCTACCTCAGTGCCAAGTACCGCCACTGACAAATGAAGCCTTCAAGACAGGGCCGCATTTTGCTAATTGTATATTTTACCACTTTTCTGCTCGAAAGCCTAAGAGAATCTTGGTGGATCGTCGTGTGACCCATTTAAGACTGATGATTAAAAAATACCCTCTGTCAATAAATCAGGCAATATGAAAAATAATAATAAAATAAGGGTAAGTATTGTAGATTTGGAAGCCTAAATATAACATACGGTCAAGCGGTAATAAGGCTGTTATATAATGAATGTATATGAAATGAAAATCAGTAGATTGAAATCAAAATTAAGGGTATATGTGTAGTACATGGCTATAAAGGTTCATTGAAATGATCAACAGAATATCAAATTTTCTTCGAGTATCTTTTGCAATTTTTAGCAATCCCTAAATAAGAGCAAAATTTCAGCTTGTAAAATATTTATCTATAATTGCCAAATTGCAAATTATTTGAAGGTTTTTAGATGAATAGAATCAATCGGAGATGTAGCTAAATATGTTTTTCTAATAGATGAGTTACGGTGCATGAGACTTCGCTTTGGATGATTCTAAAATTTTCAAGCATTCCAATGAATATATGACCCATAAATGACTTTCCACGGATTATCTCATATAAAAGTTAAAAGCATTTTTAATATTTCATATAATTACTTATAATAATACACCCATCCCTTAAATGGACGCAGATTTTTTGCGAAAAATATTATTTTTAAAAATGTTTCTTAAGTATTGAAATAATTAAAGTGTTCTAAAAATCACACGGAAGATAAAGACAATATGAAATTATTTGAAAAAAAAAACATTTTTAAATTCATCGTCAAATGATCGAAAAATGTTAAATAGCTCTAATCTATATATTTAATATGAGTTTCATATTTTTATGAAAACTTTTCCATTATTTCATAATTTGGCAGTCGAATTCCACCCTGATGGACCCTTTTTCTAGCATTTTGATTTGGGATGGAAGATACAAATTTATCTATCTGCATAACCATACATAATCAATAATACGTTATTTTGTATTGAACTTACCACACTTAGCGATCCTCAATAGAACTCTTTGTTAGCGTCGTGCCAAAGGTGCATTGCGCCTACCTGTATTTTTTGTATGGAACAATCACGATCATCTTTCATCAACGATATGTACGATGAATCATGATGAATTTATTGTGCGATAAGTTCTTGTATTTCAAGAAATAAAAATGAGTATGAGGGTTTATTGCGTAGAATAAATTTCCTGGAAATATTTTTCCGCAATAAGTTGGGGAATTGTGATTTTGTAAATATTTATACGCAAATAAACCACTTATCAATATTGAAAGAATGTTCGCCTCCACTTCTTGTTCCATCGGGGGAGATTCTAGCGCACGCCGTTTTACAACGAATATGCAACCTTATTACGAACATCGATTGCTTCATATCGAATTGACATATCGCATTGGATGTCGACACAATAAGGTGATTGACGATCCCGAAAATATCTATACAGGGTACTAGTTGGGTAAACACAAAGGCAAGGGGTGAAAGCACATTGTAAAGGAGTATCTATGAATAAATAAAAATTGAGACTTGTTTACCCTTCGGTAGTGGCTCTCGGCGCGGGTACTGGAGAAGAATAAAAGGCCACGTTTGAAAGATAAACACATGGATTGGTTATTTGGTGAAGATGGTTACTTTGTGGCATGTGCCAGGATTGTCGAAAATGGAAGCAGATGTTTATTGAAAAATTGTGATGATAAAGTATTGGAACGAGTTTAATTTTTTTCAATTTGGGGGAGATATCGGATGCAGCTTTATACCTATTCAATGCTATGTAGGACTCGACAAGGACTTTAAATGACGCATTCATACAATCCATGGATATTTATGAAAATTGATTTTATTTAATAAATTCAAGCGAAACCATATCAACGATTTTCCACAAGTTTCAATTCATCATCAAATATCCAAATGTCTACATATATATTTTTTCCATAGTAATTATAGTTCTTAACATATGATTTTGAGAATAATACAACTCAATACTATGTACAACCCCTTGTATACAATCAAAATTTATTTCGCTATACCATTGGGAAGTCATCCCCTTTAGCTTAAACGTATCAACCTTAAATACTGCAAAAAATTCCGTTATAAAATTTATTCATTTGTAAATATCTAATATTTTAATTTCACACAATAAATTTCGATTAATTGGGACTCTTAGCGTATTAAAATTTAATTTGGTTGAAATATTAGGCAATAAGTTCATGTCAAAATGAAACTCGGACAGCTTACAGTATTGTATATATTTATCTGCACTGAGATAATTCTTTTAGATTATTTTGCAATTTTTCAATGATTAAATAAATCAAATAATGGGTAAACCCATAATAACTATGAGTTTTTGACGTATGAATATGATAAATCATGATCATGTATGACTTAATTTAGCTTAACACTTTGCTTGCGGGGTTGGTTTTGCTGCCTATGAATGGAATGTTGGGTGTCAACTTTACGCAACATGAACTTAATAAAAGTTGCAATTCTTTACGTTTAATACACACAGATTTTAGAAAATCAATATTTTATAAGGGAATAATAATAGAAAAAACGACAGTCATTAGACAGCGACTGACTGGATTGGGGGCTCATTAGCAATCGAACCCAATTTCTGCGCTGCTGTATGGTCTGTTCCGAGTTACCACGGACAATCCACACAAATAGTGTCTTCTACTGATCATTAAGCCCCACGAGAAACGCTACGCACGGAGCGCCCAGGTGCTCACCCCTTTTGTTTCAAGCCTTTCAGAGAAGGCGAGATTTTCGCAGAAGACGCCAGCTTCAGACCATGTACACCTGAAGGTGGAGGAGGAAAGACTAAGGTTTTGCTAAATTCAAGGGATTTACTTCTATGAGTTCACTGCCACCACAAGTCCAGCTTCAGTTTGAAGGGGGTTGCAGCAGATGACGGACTGCAGGGGTGACCTCTTCCCCACAGTATTCGTATCGGTTCGGTCATTCTTAGTACTTAGCCATGGATACGAGTCGCCGTTCAAACAGCCTAAACCGTTCTCCCCTGTTTGCCTAGGATGTTGAGGATAGCTATGAGCCTTTGACATAATCTTTGCCAACTACTGTAATCGTCTAACACCCATTCGGAACAGAAGAAACAGTCTTATTTATGAATAAATATATCGTTATGCCTTCAAAACTAAAACTAAAGTTGATAATATGTTAATATTAAGGGTGTGCATGACAATTTTCAACCAGATGTGTGTTTGATTTTACATTAAAAAAATCATGCTTTTGTAAAATATAATATCGAGATAAGAAATATACTAACGGAATATTTGTTTTCCACCTTTAACGTGAAATATTTACAAAAAAGAGATTACTTTCTCCTACAGTCAGTTAGTGGCAGCGAATGATGATTATTCTCTGCTCCTGCAAGCAATGTGTTAAATAAGGACAAAAAAAATACAAATTTTATCTACAAGTAGTTTACGTCAATTATTGTTATATAAACGTCGTCTACTTTCGTGAAAAGTGGCTAGGGTTTCGGTAGTAGAACATATTTTCAGTTTTGTAGATATAAATGTCGGCACCAACATCATCACGGTAGACAATCATTTTGTTTACTTATAATATAAAAACAATAAAATTAGATAGAATCAGTTTTGTATGAATAATTACACAAATAACGTGGCTGTCTCCAGCACTCGCCTCCTGTATCTGTACTTCAGATGTTTGCTGCTATTTGATATGTGAATATGGTGGGTAATTTGTTAAAAGAATGTCGGTTTTTCTCCTTCTTCCGAAGCACGTGGAACCGTAACACTTTTTTAAGCAATTGTTTCCTTGATTGGCCGAATATATTCCTTTCCAATAAGCGGGAGAATGATTCGCAGAGTTTTACGATGGCATCTCCTCATTAAAATATGCATGAAGGAAAGCTGCAACTCAGTCCCAAATGCAAGAGTTGCACATCCGTCGGGCTGCAGAAGCAGCTGCTCGCGAAAATTGCATTGTTAAAAGAAAGCTCTGCGGCGTGTGTTTCGACATGTGCATTTGTTCCGGAGCTTTCCTGCGATCGTATCGCACGCTGCGTTAAGGATCAGCTGTGCACTTTGTTTACTACAGGGGTCGTCAACCTTGAAAAGGGAGCAATTTGTCCCGTGCTCCAGAGGGCTGCTGTGATGTGGGTCACTCCAAAAAGTCCTCCTCGACGACAAATCGCTTCGTCTTAAAACTTCATCTGCCATGCATGACACAATTTTTTAGCAGCCGTTGTTGTCTTAATTATATCTGCCTTTTGCAAGACAAGGTTAACATGGACGTTGCGACAACAATATAAATCTACATAAATGATTGACAATTCGGTGGGATTTATGTAATGTACAATAAATAAACCAGTTCCATTTAAATCATGATCAACAGAATTTGAATGAGTTTGAGTATCAATAATTATTAAAAGACCTATTTAGAAATCTGTTAAAAAATAAAAATTGTACTTCAAGCTGACCGAGATCCATTTTGACATCAAGTTCATTTAATTTAATTTTTTTAAATTTGGCAACACATTTTTTTCCGGCTTCCATCAAAAATCATAATTCTTTGATATGCTTCATTTGCCACTTTTTTTTAAATTAACGTATAATATCCTAATTTTGCTTTGAGAATCATATCCTTTTATGGACCACTTTATTACATGCAGAATTTAGGAATTCTTTAAAATGAAATAAATGATGAATTTACAAAAAACTAACAATATTGTTGCTATTTTCTATGTATATTCTAGTATAGATATTTGATATTGATTTTTTTTATCCACCCTTACCTATTGAATCATCTTTAAAATCTGTTAAAAATATTTAAACACGTCTTCTGAAAAATTTCAAACAATATTTATGGTGTTTTAATTTAAAGAAAACTTGAGTATGCAATTTTGATTGTGTATCAATATATCTACGCTGTTATTTTTTGTCGTTCTTTAGAGAGTCCTAACTACCAATTTGATCGTCCTGATTTTATAAGCAAATTGATACACCAATTATTGCTTCCGGAAATACCACTTCATTTCTTAGTGTGTTTCTTAAAATATCCGTATGAGACTAATATTACGATTTTTAAAGAATTATAATTTTACAAATAAAATATAAATTTCAATATTTAAACATTGAGAAGTGTTGATGTTGATATGTTATTATACGACAATGTTGCGATCTCACACATTACAGTACGCCCGCATAAAAAGGCACCTGTCCGTAATGATTTAAATTTCTTAATAATCTCAGCTGTTTTTTTTTTTGCTCTCAACTGCAGAATATTCTTGTAAGTCAATTGAACTCTTCATCGATTATAAATTAATGTAATTAATTTAAAATATTTGTACAATTCATTACATGCGGCGCCAGACAACTTCAATTGATTAGCCGTTGCTATTGGAATCATACGAATCTCATTGATACAAAATTTGGGTTCTGATTCGTGACTGTCAAAATTGTACCATCGAATTCCAAGTGGGGTTGTCTATCGTTATTCTAACATAATTCTTGTTATTTAACAAGCAGTTCTGCTTCCATGGGAAATATAAATGCTTATAGATCACGATTTGATTTGGATACTTGGCTATTTGTTTAGATGCTGATTATGGTATTTTTCAAGTAGATTACAGTTTTGGCATCGTACGGCCAAATGATAATGTATCTCAAGAATTTTGAACTAACCATAGATGAATTTATCAATAATAACTTTCGGTATGTCCTTAACATTGTACAATAAATAATTAAGGAGGGATATTATTTTTTTGGCAGCGCTTATAACTTCTGATTATAATTATTGCAATTCTATATTTTATTTTAAATAATGGAATGCATTTTATAAATGAGCAATTTAAATTAAGTTCACGGCTTTAGAGAGTAATCACATAAAAATGCTGAATAAGAACACAATTAATATACACGCTTCACGCTTATAACGAGTACACTAAATGTTGCTATCGCCGATATAATGAATCAAATTGTATTTTTTTTTTGTAAGTAATGGTTGAATTTACATATTAAATATCTATATACATTGGGAACTGATCAAACATCTAACACAAAAATATTATAATATTATATAATAATAGTAAAAATGCTATTTATAACGGTTATTACGAGCAATTTATTAATGTCCGTTAAAACAAATCCAACCTTTTATTTCGTTTGTAAATTTATATAATAGTAGCAAATTGCATTTAATATTCCCATGATTGAATTTGAATGCATACTTTTCTCACGTTATCAAATCTTTTTGTATAATTGAATATAAACGGATGTCACCCTTACCTTTTTGGTAATATATTATCCCACGCAATCTTTAAAAAACTTCATTTCCGCAAGCTAATAGTATTGTGTGACAAAATTTAAAAGCCACAACACAACAATAATGCACCTTAGCAATTAATTGCATGAAAATAAAATTGGAATTGGCCAAAGATACGGTCGTGCTTTCCGCTTCCGCGGATCCGATGAAAGCAATATGGGTAATGATTCTTTATTTTCAATAACATTGAAAGGAGTTAATTTTGTCACCTGTGTCAATTAGTCACACTAACTTCGGCTTGCGGAAGGCAATTTGATGATGGGAAAGTTCACCCTAATGACAGGATACTTCTACCCCTTGCCATTGAATGGCAACGTATTTTCCATAGAATTCGGTCGAAGAATAGATGGTCGTTGCTGTGAATCATTTTTGTCACCCGTGGGAATGCTAATGAATCTGAACTATCCCTTTTTGCCATAAAGGAAATCAAAATAATCTGTTTGTGATCATTATTTGACCCTTCACTTGATTTTCAAAACTGCACGTATGAATTAAGTGGCGGTCGATATTAAATAAAATCGATTAAGCTCAATATGCGGAAATCGGTTAGTGTCTGATTTCACTGTGATACAAATCAATTATCTCCAGAATAATATGAATAAAAATAATTGAAAGATTTTTAGCAACCCTTAATAATCCCAAAAGATTCACAATCGAAATCCCAAGGACAAGTGCGCTAAGCTTTACGGTGTGAACTTTTGAATATAAGATCTTTGAATTCTTTTGTCCGCCGTAATCTGATTACCATTTCTTTTCGGTATTGTTACCGAAAGATTCTCTTATCGGGAACATATTTGCATATTTCAATCGATTAAATTTTTTCTCAAACATTAAAAGCTTACAAACGTCCGATGAATATATGGAGGATCAATTCAATGTATCTTTCTGTGAAAATATATACAAATGACTAGAATTATAATAGAGATAGAGATAGTTATTGTGTAATACTCGATAAATACATTACATGAACTAATACATGATAAATAGTTTATCATATTTCTTACGCTGACCTGAAAATCTTATATATTTTTATGCCGTTTGCCTGTGTTGCAGAAAATGTTTTTTAACTATATATGTATTAAAACCAGATTAGTATATTTCGCAGGATACTTTGTTTACCCATTTAATTGACGGGATAACATTAAACATTTCATTGACAGAAGGGTTATTTGCTGCACTTCGACGAGGAGATATCATTTGTGGTTGGGATATGTTATATGAATATGTTAGGTTAATCTATAGAATATATAAAAGAAATGAATAATGTTGCCGTTTTGTAATGCGTATAAATAATCATGTATATATGATCCATTATGTGGGATTATGTGTAAAGTTATAATGTCAGAAGGAACTATCACACATCGGAATATATAGGTACTTATTTAATTTTAATAAGATTCATACTTACTACATTGTTACTTATTATATTATTTTTAGTTTATAGTAATAAATACATAAATTGCAAATACAAGCTATTTGCAATATGCATAACCTATAATTATTCTATTGTAATTTAGTTCTTACATATATATATATGTAACATAAATTGTACTTCTCGAACCCCCTTCGTTACTTTCGTCGTTCGCTTCGATGTGACAATCTCTGATTGTCGCGTTGTTCGGTTGTGGAGACCACACTGAGTGGTCACTTGGAGCTCAGGGTGCATCGTACTATTAGTCACAATAATGATCTTAGCACCAATGAATAACATAGCCTCTTTTTGAAGGGGGCGTGGTTCTTAATCCTCAACGACGGTTTATCTCTCCAGAGCGACGTCGAAAAGGAGAATTCAAAAGACAGAAAGAAGAAGTAATTAAAATATTGAATTCTCTAGTATATTATTTATTTATAATTTCGATACTAGGCAACTATCGCGAGGCACAAGGTCATCAGTCAAAGATGCATCAAGATAGATAATGGTCTAATACAGTTGTTCGTAAACTGGGATCTGCGAACCCCGGGAAAATATAAGAAACATTTCAACAATATATTTTCGTGGAATAATTTACAGAAAACATTAAAAAATGATCTATTTTGACCAAGAAATATTTGTTTGTTTGAAAAAGTAAGTCTCAAAAAACGACGTAAAATATAAGGATGAGATCCGCAAAAAAAAATGTTCAAAAGGGTCTAATACATCTTTAGTTATATCAGATTCACTCTGAAATTACCAATGAAATATCATAATAATATTATCAAATTAAAAATCTATAAATTCCTTCAATAGATTATAGCTTTAAATTGAAAGTTGCAGAAGCTGATTTTTATGGCTATGATAACTATTTTGCGCGAAATATTACATTAACGCGTAAATATATTTACATGCGTTGATAAGGATATCAAATATTATATATGATTGTTTTTAATTAATATTATTTTGTTTCATTTCCAGTTGGAAGTTTATGATCTGATGAACGCTATGATGAACAGATATAGCCATTAATCTAGTTCAACTCAAATAATTGACTTTTTGTGCGCTTAAACATGAAATCGCTTACTATGAATTATTTATACCAATTCAAAGAAAACACTTAATATTGATTGATAGAAAATTAGTCATATTTCACCATGGTTTTTCACGTTTATGTATCGCAAAACACCTAAGAATAAAGTATTTAATTAGAAAGCTTTTTAACAGCATCCGTATTTATTTAAGATAAAAGTTGATAGAAAATAATTAAATATTACAAGTAATAATAATTTATTTGTTTTTCAATATTTCTTATGTATCGATATGCATTCCAATGATTATATTTCACAATATTTTGATATTAAAAATGTTCACGTTGAAATATCACTTCGATTTCGATCTTTAAGGCATAATTATTTGTACGATATTAATTGTTAAGTTTCACACCACAATGTGTTGCAGATATGTCGACGTATAAAGAAGTTCACAGAAGCTTATCTGCTTAGACATCGTTGAATGATAGCGATGTGAACGTAATAACTGTTTGGAAGCAGCCGCAAGAAGCTGAGCCTGTTGAAATATCCGAGATGGTAAACTTTAGTGGTAACATTAATTTATTTATTTATCTGATGGAACATTTATAAACGTATTTGCGCCATGGGGACGGAATAAATTTTCACCTGCCCTGAGCTTTGGATTCTTAACGTTCTTACCGAGTTCGAGAAATATTATTTAAGGTATTATCAGTATGTGAGGAAAGTGCCATTTGTGGAATATCGATTTATAAAGAGCGATTAATATCTCGAGATTACTTGCGGCCGAGAATTAATATTGTTTGTCGATACTCACACACTTTATGAACATTAATTTTTGTCTTGGAGCAATATTTTATATCAGGGATCCTTTAACTTTTTAAATGAGATGCGGGCAAACGAATACCACAACACTTAGATTGTCGCTGTTAATTCGGCACTCTATGAAAACATGTTTAAATTGAACGATTAAAGATTAAATCAGAGTGCATGTACAAGTGCTTATAAGATCAAGATATCTGAGCATTAAATGTCATAACAGATATGCCATTCCGAAAAAGGCGCCCTGGGCTGTATGACGCCTGTCTTTAAGAAAAATGCTGCTTCTTTGTTTATTCGGTTGCCGCTTTCGATTGTAGATAACCTAATTAAATATAATTACACCACGGTAGCTGGTCAGGGTTGTCATCATCTGAAGGACGTCCTGCTTAAATATTCATCAGCATGGAAAATGCAGATCAAAATCCACGTAATCATAAATCAATCAACGCCCGGCTTAATGACGATATATGATCCTGCATGTATCAGCACCCATATCTGCATATCACACAATAAAATCATTTTAGTTTTCATAGACCTATCGTAATATTTTCCTCTGAAAATATACAGAAATATGAACTAAAACAGAAAACTAGCAGCATTTCATGGTAGCAATGTTTTTCTATTTCAGCAAGACTTTTTGCATTCAATCTGCAATTTTTTCCCCCTACGTTATAGTAACAAATCATATAGAGCAGCGGTTCATAAACTGGGGTCCACGGAACGCTAGGGATCCGCGAAGACATTACTGGGGGTCCGTGAAAATATAAAAAAAACATTAATCTATACTCGAACAAGATATTTTCGTAGAATTAAGAAAAAAAATTAAGTCACAAGGATTGGGATGGATTCCGCCCAAAAAAAATTTCAAGAGGGTGTCCGCGAAAAAAATTTCACTCAAGAGGGGGTCCGCGGATAGTGGATAGTGTCAAAACCCTTAAACATTGAGTGCATGTTGAGATATTCACATTGACTATCTAATTTATCGTACACCTGTGTTAAAAATTAATACAATTTTTAATTATGTATTTTTATTTTGTATCAAATTGTGTAAGAAATTATTTTTAAAGATATCAAGTTGACCTCCATATTTATCTACCACCCCACAAAATTGTTCAAGCATAGATGTCCAAAAATCATTTTAAAAATTCATGGAAGCCATTGATGAAAAATGTGGCACAGGATTAGTGTCGTTGGATAGAAATCATTAGCCAAAGTATGGCACACATGTTGTTTCATCGGTCATTATAGTGCTAGTATATTTAACTAATCTAAATTCTCTTTGGAGTAAAGCTTCCAGAAGCATCATGACTTCATCTTTGTAATGTAATATCTTCATTTTTATTTATGGTTCAACTAAGCTGAACATTTTTTAAAAACTTGTTATTACTCTATTGAACTGAATTTAGTGTAAAAAGTAATTTTGACACCCTATTTGGAAGTTTATTATTTTAACACAAAACCGATATTAAATATATGCAAGGTTTTCCAAAACAATATTACAGATGAAAACCTATGTCAGATCAGTTTATTGCGCGTGTTTGTGACATAAATCACGACCAGGACTGGTATTTTAAGATCACATGTGTTCAAATATTCGTAAAATCAATTATTCGAATAATGAATATAAACTTGGTCAAATATTCAAATATTCGAGGATTCGAATATTTTCTATATAAAGGATGTTTGGCACATGAATGAGAAATGTTATCTTCTAAATTTTTAATTATTTTGAACTTAGTTTACTTTAAATTTTTTTTCTAGTTTATATCCAACGATATGCTAAATGTCATACAAATCATTCAATAAGTCGTTAAACTTAAAGAGGTACCAGTTTACCAGGGTCAGAGTTAAGAAAATACTTTTTATTGTGGGCACCTCTGTGATGTAAATTAATTATTTTGGGGGCCCTATTCCGTAGATCACACCATCTCCAGATCTGACACCAGTGGATGTCTTTGTCTGGGGACGTGCCCTATTCCGCACTTAACTAGTTTGAAAATAAAAATTTATCCAAGACTTCAAATAAGTTATATTTACTAGTGAAGAATGGGCGAATATATTCGAATATCGAATATTCAATCGGGACCCCTAGTAACATGCTGCTTAAAATTATTAATTGACCTCAATACGATATATTAAGATTATTTACGTATTAATGTTTAAATTCCGATTATTATGAATGTGCGTATTTATTTTTAAGTTTTAAGCGTGCCGTTATCCGTTTGACAGCCACGATGGTGTGAAATTGGTAACACTTAAACTGACGGGCCATGTATTTATCTTGAATATAATATGACGATTAAATTGAATGTAATAATTGTGAAAGAAAGTAGTACTTCGAGCTCATAAAATGCAGGCGGATATGTAATAAAATTTGTACTTCGGCGCGTAATAAAAATGTGATGATATTTTGACGGCGACTCTATTAAATATTGTTGATAATTTTCATATTTTTTGATGTTGAAGTTAAATATTTTTTTACTCTGTGGTGTATCCATATGAATTAAGAACAATAAAATTGATGGCCTCATATCGTTTATGTGTTTTTTTTATTTTCCAGCCATAGCCATGCCCAATTTATAAGGCTCCCCGTGTACGTCCGTAATAAGCCATCTTAAGCAAAAATTTTAACAAGGCGACCAAAGTCGAAATATAGTGCTTTTAATTGGCATTGTCATTATTGACACAATCATTATGCTTTGTGAGAGCGCACCCGTGCGCTCTGAGTGAGCTTTTGACGGCACTGCAGCCTCCGGTCCAGCGCACCGTCGGAGCATCATTACATTATAATTAATTTGGCATCCGAATTTAATTGGAGTGGCCCACTTCTGCCCGGTTGTAACAATTTATTATTGAAATTAACCTGTCAAACCATTTTTATACATGATTAACCGTAGTTTTCTGCACGCGTCAAGTACCGCGGTTACCTCACAGTACCGCTATTTTTGGCAGCTGAATGAGGAGCAGATAAGAGATAAGTGTACTTAAAAAAGCGTAAAACTTAATGAAAATTTTTATCATTTGCATTATTGGCTGTATTGAAGCGTGCCAAAATGTTATGATACAGGTTTCTGCGTTGCTTATTAACATTCATGGTTTGAAATTATTGTCCTTGAAGGTTGCTCAAGACGTCTTTTTTCCCTTTTTGCTGTTCATCTTTTAACAATATTCGATATAAAAATACACATACATTTTATAAGTATATCGAGATTGCTCTGCTTGCGATCGGGAAACATAATTCTTGACAGAAAAGCGAAATCAAGATTGAAGGCTACTATGTTAAGATCCATTATCTAGAAAGAGCCGGTTTATCAGGAACGGATAATTTTGTACTAAGGAAGTCCGTACAAAATTATATTCGGTTAAATGCTACATTATAATTGATATTGTTCAGTCAATTACGAAAAATGAATTTACTCAAAAGGACCTCCTTTAAACAACAGCATCATCCCCATAATAAAAAAATGTTCATTGAATATTCAACCCTACTTAATATAAACGACTATATACTAGCATAAACCCAAAGCTAAGAAATTAGACCCCATCTTCAAATACCATATTATTTACTCTAAATTCATATCAATTTGTTAAACGAAAACCATCATACTGAAAACACAAAAAAGGCAATTTTCGTGATTATTATAATTTATTCAGCAATTTATCATAATGGCTCTAAATCAGGGTCGTAAATTGAAATTAAGGCTGACCTTAAGAATTGTCCGTGTCGCATTATTCCGGGAATGTTAAAAACACTCCGAGAAAAAAATCGCTAAATTGACGTGATCTGAGTCTATAAGTAATTTATGGGACACGAGATGGAATCCAAATGGAAATATTATTCGCTACTTTATTTCGCATGAATTTGTAAAAAAAATGTCGTCGCTATTTTACATTCTGGTTCGAGTACTTAAGTGTACTTTAAACGGGCGGCATGAATAATTATTCGGCAGCAGTTCTCAAACATATTTTTTTGACAATCCAAACTTGTTTTTTTAAGATTTCAACTGTTTAGTAACAAAGCATATTTAGTAATTCCAACATACCAAAAGGTCTGACCTGAAAAGATTAGAATTAAAATTCTATTCGATTGCTTACAGTAGATGATTGATTGGTTTTCATCATCAAAAATATTAATTTTGAGTCTGAAGATGAGTTCGGAAGCAATAGATTATAAAAGACATTATATAAAATATATTTCATCATTGTAAAAAAATCATTATTGTAGCTTCTATTGATTCTTGTCAACACAAGAAATATTTTATAGGTAAACCCTTGTCAAACATCTGATTTTGCCTTTTAAGTTATTATGAGCTATTAAAACCAAAATAAATCGTCGGATAACTGATGACTTAATAAAGTTGAATGAAAAGTTTCAAAAAATCAGGTTAAATTTTGTGGACAAAATATTATATTCTTTTATGACAATACCGTATTCGGCCTGTTCATGGAAATCCTTAATGCTTAAATGATGCGTGATGTCGTGATGCTTAAAATCTGAATTCTTTTTTATCTAAGTGATCTGAATTTTATCTGATATATGTAAATATTCATAGATGCTTATGCCATTACGAATATGGTTGAAGTTCGAAAACCTTGCCCTATTATTAACCGACCCTAACATTACAGTCCTATTCTTCGATATAGAATCATAGCTATTATCACAATCTATTAAAAAATAGATACATTCGAATGATGTGTAGTATTGAGTGTGTTTCTTGCATGTAATCATAAACATGAAAATAAAGTAAATAATAACAAATATACAATATATGTTTTGCATATTTATCGACAAATTTTTTTTGGGGATTAGGGGAGTCATTTGCTATGTTTCACAAATATTTTTGAAAAAAAAAACCAAAATTTCACCTTTAAATCGTCATAAATTTTTAATCTATAGTCGTAATAACACTACATTCTAGAGAACTTTCTAAAACTAAACTAAGTTCAAAACAGTTGTTATTTTTTGTTTATAGATTTTAGAAGTAGACATTTCTCATTCGTTTGCACATTTTATGTGATTTTAAAAGTTCAAAAGTATATTTCTTTAAATAAATTGCATAAAATAATGATTTATTTAGATAAAAAATACATTTCAAAATACAAAAGCAGTTATTTCGTGCTATGACCACAGATTAAAAAGCTATGATGATTTAAAGGTGAAATTTTGGGTTTTTTTCAATATGTTGAAAAAATATTCTATTTCGACAACCTTGACACTTAGGGTACAGGGCCTATGTATGAAACGTAGCAAATGATCTCCTTAATCCCCTTAAAAATTTCGGTCCATGTGCAAAGCATCCTATATGTACACATTGGTCTGATTCTGCAAAAATATTTTTTTTAAGTGATTGAAATCGACTTGAATGTCACGAAAAATGAAACTCCACGCGGCTGTTGGTCGTAAAAAGAAGGATAATCGTATGTAAACACGGCACGCGCATGCGCCGCGCTCCTAGCACCTAGCATGAAGCAACCACTAGATCAGTAGTTTGCCTATTTTATAATATTATATATTACACAAACACAATTTCATACTTTAACCAAGAATTTCTGTTAATAATGAAGAAAGTGAGATGTATGATTAATTTCTATCGTTTATTAATAAGGTGTTCCAACAAACGATTTAACGCCTGAACAAATTCAAAGCGATTAAATATTAATTATTATGTCAAATTATGGTTCTTTTCAGCGGCGTAACGATGGTTGCCATTGTAGTCAAGGAAAAGCGTCATCGATGACTATTTAAATTTTCATATTAATGTGATATTTTCCGTCATGAACGCTATGACATTTGATTGCAAATGACAAAGTGTATTTGTATTGTACGAGGGTGATTCAAATATAACCCGGAATTTTGCTGTACAAATTTATTATTGATATATAGAAATACGAATGGAGTATCTTATTTTTCTACATATGTAGTTCCTTTCGTTGAAATAAATTTGATCCATCGAATAGGAATCTTCTTGATCCTGGTCATATTTGAATCGCTCTCGTATTATTGTAAACACATTTAAATGCACATTGCAAATACTTCTAAATTCTATTCCTGTAGTTAATGTAAGCCATAAAAATTCAATTGGAGAACACTGGTTTGTTGATGTCAAGGGGTTAATAAATATGATTGCATTTCGAGATTTTGGGATGATATCCCTGTCGGAATGCGGATGGACAGATTGATTACTGGCTACATGGACGAGGAGATGGAATTAGTGATGTCGAGGACAGAAGAGGAGAAGGGTGGTTATTAGTTAGATGTCATCTTCAGGTGCGGCGCATGCGCAGGAATGGTCGAGGAATGAAAAGGTAGGGGACGCGTGCCGAGCAGCTGCCCAGAGCAGCACCTGTCGCTCCTTCCACCTGTAACACACACTTTTGAGGTCAAAACACTTGTTTTTGAAGTCGATTAATTATGAATTATCGGAGCGAGTTGCGTCATAGCGGACCGCACTCGTAATTGCTGACGAATTTTCTTGATGTGCCCTTAAAGAGAATTTCGCAGAAGCCTGACATTCTTGGACCCTGACCATCTTGCGACAATCCTTAAGCGATAGCAAACTATCGAACTGCACATAGCATATATTGACGTCTTAAGCATTTTTCTTGCCCTTAAGGGATGCAATGCTCAATTTCTTCGATCTTAAATCTTATAAAATAAGCTCTCGACATTCGATGTCTAAAATCAGAATGATTTATTAAAGATTTTATACAGAATACTAAGGGCTAGAATTTAGTATTCAGTGCATAAATTAGATACGACGAAAAACCATATGTTTATATTTTAACTATTTATTTCAAATATATATTTTGGGGTCGAAGTAGGTTTTTGTACATACCCTTCCAAGAGTTATAGAATTTTGCATACTTGGTTCGAATATTACACCCTTGACATACTCGCATAATATGAGTATGTTTTTATTTATTCGGAATATTGGTGGCATCTTCCATAAAAAACTATTATATAATTAGCAATTGGAGGAGATATATTTGATCGAAAATCTGATTCATCAATGTTGTCGTCACTACTTTAAAACTCTTTTTTATCAGATTTTTAGGATGAAGATTATTTGTATCATATTCTTACAAAGTACATTCTAATAAGCTTTGTATGTTAAAATATGGTTTTATTGATAATACGGAAAAATTAATTATATTCACATCAAATGATATCACTTTTCGGTCCTCAACTGATGGCTAAATATTTTTTCAAAATACATATCCATTCAGAATGAAGGATTGTGTTCCTCCGTCAATATATCAAGTCACTTATCATGCATCCCTAGCACTTTAAATAGGCATATTTTGTGTCCTTTTATTTTCGTAGGAAGTGAGAGCATAATCGAAAATAAGTAAAAACGAAATTTTAATTCGGGGATGGGGCGGATAATTCCAGGGTCTAAAAAATAATTCAATAGGCCGTGAAATCTGGCGGAGCGCGGCGCCATTACATAATTAATGTGGCACTCGACCCGAGAGCGGTGCCTGTCTTAATACCCATTTTATTATATCCAAATTATCCTTTCTAGGAATTAATTCACTTTCAACGCTATTTATGGTCCTGGAAAGGGCCATAAAATATTTATGGAGCATATTCGTACATAGAAATAATGGAGATATACGTAATCGTTTAATTTGCCATCATAAACGCGGCCCGATTAACTATTCCGCGCTATTATCGCACTTATTAGATAAAAAAGTGGATATTTTTTGCGAATTATAAGGGATTGTGGGAATCTGCAATAAAATAAATTTGGTTTAATTTGTCTTTAAGTATGTGGATATTGTGATTTATTAAGCGGGTAATAAATCTATGGTAAAAAAGTATACGGAAACAATTACAATACAAGTCTTTTAGGTGCCATTTACATAATGTTTATTTACAGATCTCAAAAATTGCTATAAATGTCGATAACAACCTCATCATGGTATACTATAATTTTGTTTATTTACAATATCAAAACAACAAAATGAGAAAAAAGTCAGCTTTATGGGATTGATTATATAAATCATGTCAAAACTTGTATGACAATAAAAATATAAATGTAAATACATACAAAATTACAATACTATATTATTTGAAAAGCACTTGTTTCTGCTCACAATTTACTATATCTGTATATATGAAAAAGATTTAAGAACAGAATAAGTGTCAAGAATTCGAGGCTCAATTGTTCGTGTTGTCTTGAGAATAGGCGTTTGTTTTGATAATTAAGATAATCGCATCATTTTTATCGTTGACCAATTTTGTTATTCCCCTTTGACTGTTCTGGAGTATCGTCATTAGCCGAGTATCACCACTTCTTTGCGAAATCTAGTTCTTCGGAAATAAATTGGCAGGCTTGCAATGGTAACCCTATCCTTTTATTTTCGCAAAACATTAATATGCAATAATAGCTGAACATCAGAAAGCAAATGACATGCAAATTGAACATTAAGAAATGTTCCGAAGAAATGAAGGAATATTGTGTGGTATCAACAGTGTTAAGGTTCATTTATTGATCTTGGTTCATCATCAAACTTGTTACACGCTGCGGCGGAACTAACAGAAAAGTGGATTTATATTAGAGCGTAGCATGTCTGCTCTCCGGTCCGAATGTGTTAACCAGAAATGTTCGACGGTCATTAATAGTCTCAACACTTATTCAGATTCAAAAAATCAGCGTCAACTTAATTAGGCCTTACTATCATGAAAATTTGATGGTAGGTTAAATATTTTGCTGTAGTCTTAATTCAGACTCAAAATTTTGATAACAAGAGCCATAAAATTAACCCATTGTATCGAGATGCAATAGTTTATGACGAAATTATCTTCGATAATTTTTTTAAAATGATTTTCTACGAATATATTTATCCAATACTTTATAAATATATAACTAGATTTACAGCACCCTATTTATGTCAATTTTTTACTCTTAATCTATTTTTGATTCATAGTTTTAGTGGATGAAAAAATCACAAATCGGGGTGTAAATTGAATAATCAATTAGACTGTTGGATGTAAATTACGGTCCCGGCTATTATACTAAATCGTCATAATGTGGAAACATTTAATACAATGCATACAAAATGGCAGCCATAATTTGAAAATAAACTATATATAAAGGGCAACCTAATGAAAATTTTATGAGGTGACGAAATTGTCCGTCGAATTGGCTTGAGGCCGTTGATATATTAAGGTAAGTAGCGTCTTTCTTTAACAAGCCCACATTATTCGAGGCATAAGAGCCAGCTCTCGAATATTTTCTTGGAGATAATTGGCCACGCATTTAGTGATGAAAGGCTTCTAAGCAAGGATGTTAGTTTTTATAAGTGCCAGGACCAATTACGTGACTGTGCTTTACACATTGCTGCACGAATGCTTAGGATACCTTCATATCCTTGTATTCGACCGATTTAATGGACTCCATATAAAAACATATTTAATGCCATTTTAAAGCATTGAATCGAAGCCGTCCTTAAAATAAGTCAAATCCTTCTTTATTCATTGTATCGATGAAATTAGGTTAATGTATTTATAATGTATGCATTAAGATTTTTCCTTTTTGATTTATCAAGAATATTTGGATCTCGTTATGGGCGGAGAACTTTCATCAACCACTAAAAATGTACATCCGACCGAAATTAAAATAATTACTTAATCAAAAATACATAAAAAATACTGGTTACAGTATCGACATTATTATCCACCTAAGGACAAAACCAAATCAAGCCAATGCATATATGATTACCTTTACATATGTTAAAAGATTAAACATTCATTTTTATGAAATTAACTTTGAATGATATTTTCAACCAGAAAAATGAATGAACTTAAAATGTGTAACACAAGCTTAAATCTTTAATATTTAGAAGCTCTGTTGATACTTTAGATACAGGCGCGCCACGTAAAGTGTTACAAACTTAATTCCATGTTTAATCATTCATTACCCCTTTGCACTCCAAGCGATTTTTAGTGAATTTATCTAAAATTATATTTCTGATAATACATTGGGGAAAAATTGTATATTACCCAAATAAAAATGTGTAAAAGTGATTATTTTTTCACTTCAATTTTTAAAAATCGCCAAACAATAAAAGATTTCAAATAAAGCAGTGGCTAATTGGTCAGCGGTGTCCACCCCAATCGTATTTTTGATGTAATCTGAAATCATCTAATGCAAATATATTGAAAAGGTGCAGAACTATTCTACTAGCTCTGGTCTATTCAATCCCTAAATAGTGAAGCTTTTATAAGATGGATCAAGGGTGGAAATATAACTTGTGCGAAAAAATTCCAGGAAGGGAATAAATGGGTGATTTTTCGTAAAATGAGAAATTTATCTATCCTTAAATAGTTGCTTTGATATTTCAAAAAATAAAAACATCAGAATAGCTCTAAATAATTGTAATCAAGGCTGAAGTACAAAATGTCGAGGTCACCTCGACATTGGAGTTCAAAGGGGTTAAGCGTGGAATTTTTCCTTTCCCTTACGATGCTACGTATTTAATACGCCATATGACATTCTAACACCTCTTATTTATTATATTTCATATCGATATTCGATAGTATATCGAGATTGAATGAAGAAATGTTGTAAAAACTCCCATTATTACATCTTTACTATAAATCGATTCAGTGTAGTAAATACACCATAGTAAAGGAAAGGTTGAATATTAATTCTAAAGTTCTAAATTCTGTAAATTTGACATATGTGTATTATTAAAAAATTCAAAGTGTTTTGAAAAGGTGGGTAGGAATAGCTCGATCGTGATTTAAATACCAGTGATTACATTAATCATTAAGCGGTGTTGAAATATGTTGAAACATTGCTAGATTACGTTGAAATCAAAAGGATTTGAATACAATGATATAATAGTTTTAGGAAAAATCTGAAATTATATTAGAAATTTATTTGAAAAATCTCAAAAACAGACATTACAATTTTTTTTAATATACTCGTTTATATATATTTGGCTAATGCTTAGTACTAACTACTAACGGCTTATCTGCTTAATCATGAGCATTTTTCTTAATTTATTTTATTTATAAACCTTTATTCAATAAATATAATATAGCAAGGTAAAATGGTGTATCAATATACACAATTACATAAAAATGGATTAACAATTTAAGTCTTAGATTACTATCCTTATCTTAATTACAAGTATATATTTTAGTTATAATAAATTTTACATAATAAGAGTTAATTTAATTTTTGTATATATATAGGGGGAAAAATAGGAGACTTAAAAACCCCTTTGCGACATTCCTTAAAAACTATCTTACAAACTAAACAAAATAAATAATTTAATCAATCAATCATATATCCTTCATACGTCGCGCATTCATGACTATCAACTATAGTAAAATATGTTTAGGCATTTTGTGAACGTATCTAAAATTATTGTTTTGAGTGGTATATTCGCCGAGTGTAGATATGAGATTATTGGTGTGATTTGGAATTTTTGAGTAAAAATTGAGTGTTAGCTTATGAAAAAAATTCTTTATAAGAGGAAGCTTAATTTTATTGTGAAAACGTTTAAGATTAGTGTATGGAAATGTATTGAAAACAATTTTTATGGCTTTGTTTTGTACGATTTGAAGTTTATTGTAGTTGGTGTTGCATATATTGCTCCAGACGGGAGCGGCGTATTTGAGTGTAGGTCGAATCAGCGTTTTGTATAATAAAAATTTGTTAGAGGCCGAGAGAGCACTGCGCCGACGAAATATGGAGTGCAGCGCCCCCATAGCTGCTAATCCGCGGGCACGAGTCACCGACACCTTTTTTTTTTTTTTTTTTTTTTTATTTAAGGAAAGAAAAATACAATTCAAAAGTAGATAAATAGCAAACTAAAAAATTCAAATATTATTTTGAAAATATGCCCGAAGTAACATTAAAGCATCGAATGTTTCGTCATTTAGTCTGGATCTTTCTTTTCTTTTTTCTTCCACTGCCACCCGGCTACAAGTGAAGCAATGCCAGGGTGGCAGCAATGTGTCCCTCTCGGGTCCTCTATGTTGTCATCTACGATGGTTCAGATGGGGGGCGAAGGCGACGTCTCTCGCGCTCGGCTTCTTCCTTGGCCCGGATTACAGCCGTTGCGTATCTGCACCACGCATTCCATGTCTCCGCGCTAGTCAGCATCGAGGGTATCATGATGTCGGGGGAGAGCGTATTCAAACCAAGCTTCCCCTTTAGGTTTTCCCTCTCTGCGTCGAACGCTGGACAGACGAATGTCGTATGTGCAGCATCATCCGTTTCTGCATTGCAGTGGTGGCATCCCGGTCCGGTTTCCTTTCCAATTTTATGGAGATAGCCACCGAAGCAACCGTGCCCGGTGAGCACCTGGGTTAGGTGGTAGCACAGTTGCCCGTGCTTTCTGTCCACCCAGGGCTTCAGGAGTCACCGACACCTGTGCTCCCCACCTCAGTCTTCTATCTAAAGTCACCCCCAAGTATTTCACTTGGGGTTTCCACTCGATAGAGCTGGACCCGACGACTATTGGGTCAATTCGAAGATTTTTCCGTTTCACGGAGAACAAGATAGCTTCGGTTTTTTCTTTATTTAATTTGAGTTTCCAACGATCGAAGTATTTAAATGCAGCTTTTAGCGATCGTTGGAGGTTTCCGACTATTAGCTTGTTGCTCCGAGAGCTGGTATAATATGCCGTGTCGTCGGCGTAGAGTGCTACGTTTGATGGGGACGGTGTCGGTAGATCGTGTAAGTAAATGTTGAACAGATGAGGCCCTAAAATACTGCCCTGAGGAACTCCCGCTGAGACAGACTGGGAAGTTGACGTTGCTCTGTTTAAGGTTACCGAAAATGATCTTTTGTACAGATAGGATTGGATCATTTTAATAAGGTAAGTAGGAAACTTAAGGGATATCATTTTGTGGATCAGACCGCGGTGCCAGACAGAGTCAAATGCCTTTTCGATGTCGAGAAGTACCATACCGGTACTTCTCTTCATGTTAAAGTTTCTAGTAATGTGTTCAGTCAGTCTGGTCAGCTGATGAGCCGTAGAGTGATTCCTACGAAAACCGAATTGCTCATTATTAATAACATTTATACTAAGTTCATCCAGTCTATTTAGAATAAGTTTTTCAAATATTTTGCTTAGTGCAGAAAGTAAACTGATCGGGCGATAATTTATAGGGTTGCTGGCATCTTTACCTGGTTTGGGCAATGGAATGACTTTCGCCGACTTCCAGGTGGATGGGAAGTACCCCATGCTCAAACACGCATTAAATATTTTTGTCAACTGGATAATTATTTTAAATGGGAGATTTTTGATGACTGTATTGTCTATAGTGTCGAAACCTGGGGATTTCTTGCTTTTTAGTTGTCTAATTATTTTTAAAGTTTCAATGGGTGTTATCAGTTTAAATTTATGTGATTTTATATTTAAATTGTTTTGGAAATCCCTAATCGTTTTATCTACTATTTTAATGGTTTTATTGTTACTCATATTCTCTGAAATTTTGTGATTTAATTTAAAGGTTTTTGCTAACAGGTTGGCCTTATCTCTATCGGACTCGGCACTTATCTGATTATTAATTAAACTGGGAATTTCTTTAGGTTTATTTTTGAGGGTTTTTACAACTTTCCAAAGGGAATTGTCTGAGGGACTTAATTTAGAGAGCTTAGTTTTCCATGATTCATTTTTTAATTTGTTGATTTGACTTTTAATTTGATAGTTGAGGCGATTGACCAATACTTTAATGGATTTGAGCCGATATTTTTGCCATAATTTCTTAAGTTTATTTCTGTTCTTAATCGTGCGTTTTAAATTCCGCGTGAGCTTGATAAGATTTGAATCTGTTACGTCTAACGGAATGAACTTAGCTTTGGCTTCTAATATAATGTTGGAAATGGACTCTACGGCTTCGTCAATTTCGCGTTCGTTAGATCCAGGAACGGAAGTGGATAGGAGGATGTTACGATCGAGATAAGATCTGAAGTCTGACCAATTTGTCCGCTCGTATGCCAGCCTGACCGCTGGTGTTCTCTGGAGTCCACCTTCCACATCAAAAACGACTGGAAGGTGATCGGACGGGAGAGCATCCACGGCCTTCATCCGAGATACGGTCGAGACGTTTTCTTAATAAATAATCAGAATTTAAATTATGAAATAAAAAAATTGTATTTTAAATATGATATTATATTCGAAACCAAGTAGAAAATTGATGATTTGGATTATCTGTGTTTTCCAGTTATCCTTGTTCTTCCTCCCTAATATTAGCTCGGATAATCGATAGCTTACTGTATTTATAGTATGAAGGAACGATTCATATTTTGATAAGACGATATGAGCTCTCAACATAGCAACTAGTAAAGCTGCTCAAAATAGAATTCCGCCAAAATAATCTCTTAATATCTCGAGCAGACAAAATACGATGAAAAGCTATCGCAGGTACTATGTACTACAGCTGCAAAGTATGAATTCAGTGAATTTTCTAAATTTCAGGAATTTGAGATTCCAAATACCATCCCTGGAACCGTATTCAAATGATTTAATTCAATCCATGTTATTTTGTGCGTCCACTGAATCTCAAGCAGCCGACGAATTCGTTCGTAAACCCAGATTTATTTCGTCCGACAAATTCTATAATAACAGCCGGTTTGCATCCTGCAAGAATAATTGACCAATTTCACTTTCAAAATCGCAAGTATTTTTGGCGTTTGTGAGCGAATTAGAGCAAAAAAGCGAGTCTTGTTTGCATACTGACCAATTGTTAGCAACTCATTCGGACAAATTTCTGCAAGGGGCGTCGAAAGAAGGAGCAACATTGAAGCGTTGATGGGCGTACATTTTATGCGTGAAATATTTTTGATATAATATAAATATTTTTATACTGATTTTTGCCACTATTAAAATCGTTTTTTATACTCTTATTAAAACCAATTTAACAAGCAAACACATAAAAATATGATGGCTTTTTTATGACTTTCGAAACGTGTTATCATGAATTTATTGAGTTGTATTTGATCAGTTTTTAATGAGAAACTTCATGCAAGCTCTCAATAAATATTTTAAGAACATATGGTTAAAAAAATTTAAATATTACCAGTTATGCACTACTACGACAAACTGAATTTATGTTATGTATACAGAAGGATTGAAAAATAATGATAATTTTATCAAGAATGAAAAACAATGATTGATGGCTTATGTGGATTAAATCATGATCTGGATTTGTTCTTGGTTTTTTATGGTCATTTGCTGTTTCAAATTGTCACTGAATTATTCTCATAAAAATATACTATTTTTGAATATGTTATGCCATTTACACCATGCAATAAATATGTTCTTCAATTCAAATAAAATATACCATTTTATCAAAATACATGGTGTAAGCTGGTAAATTATTACAGCTATTTATTCAGTAAAAAGATCAATAAAAATGCATAATTATCATTTATGGTAAATTCGAAATAAAATGTAAATGAAGCACCTTTCAAAAGGTGTTTACATTACAAATTTGATGCCTTTTAAGACATTAAAAAATCTTTACAACGCGATGTATTTAACCGATAAAATCTCACTCTACAATGTATTATAATTAACAGCCCGAAGATGGATAGTTTGATGTGGTGAATAATGCAATTTTTTTGTGAGTATGAAATTTGAGCTTAAAGTTTAGAAAATTAAGCTCCGCAAGAGACGTGACTCCTTTACGTTGCACATATTTAAAATTAGCATATTTTACTCAAGTCAAGCAGCATTCTAGAGGGAATTATTCTGCAAAAATTGCAATAAAACATCTTCCCATCACCCAATTGAAGACTCGTGTCGGATGATTTTTATCTCGTTTATTGACGTGCGCTCTGATGGTAGATAATTCGCGAAACTGAGGTCTTTGTTAATTAAAAGACCTCGAATTGTTACGAAGGTCGTATCGAAGGTTGTTTTGAAAATGTGTGTATATTTAAGCATTTTGCGGACAATTATATTTCAAGCAATCATCGCTGATTATAATTAATTATATGGCAGTTGTGACAGCTGGTGATGGGAGGTCCCGAAATGTCGTCAGGAGCTTATATGGAAAGTGGTCTGCTCTGTATGGAAATAGATTTTTTCATCCCACTTCAGTTATTAATCTCAACGATGCATTATTTATGGGTTGGAAGCTGCTGATAATTTTAATAAAATCGCTAAATTGCATCCTTGACAGAGGTAGAAATGTCCAAATGCAGCAACAAAATATAATTAAGCTCCTTCCTGCCACTTATTTTAAATAATAATGAGCATCGTTGATTTATATAAATTCAATCGATTAAAGTTAAATAAGTGGAAATATTTTTGTTATATATTGATTATAAATACTTTGGCTTATTTATTAGAAGAAAATCTTTTGAAATGCTAAACATTTACAAAAAATATCACTTAACAATATTTCAGCACTGTTAAAAACAATATTTTCATTTAAATTTAATATCAATTTAGTTGTTGATCAAGTTAATAACTATTTCTTAAATGTTTTTCATAGCGTTTGTCAGAACTCAGAAAGAATTGTATATTTCAACTGTCATCGCGAAAAAATACCAATTTTAAGACAGAGTTACGATATATTACGATAATACCCCAAATTACGTTGTAGCTGGTTTCACAGTCGGTAACTTAAGTCGAAAAGATGTAAGTCAAGATGTAAATGCTCATATAATTCTATAGTAAGGTGACATAATTAATTGCCAGTTCGATCAATAACATGCAACAATGTTACAAAAATACACATTGAAAATAAAGCGACAGTGAAAAAATTCAGCTGTAAACTTTGATGGATAAAAATATTTTTCATTTTTAAAGCCATAATATATTATATTAATAAAACGACCAGTTTAAATTATTATCAATAATATTATGATTGTGGATTTCTATAACATCATCTATAGTATAGTAATTGGGCTTTTGGGCTCAAATATACGAGAGGAGAAAGCCATGACAAAGTGGTCGGCAATGGTATCATAAAAGGATCTGCAAAAGCAAAAAAAATATATAAATAAATAACATTATAAAATATATAATTGAAGCCTCGATAATAAGAGTTCGATTGTTGTCAAAGATCAAAAAATATTTTTTAATTTTGCATATGAATTATATATAATTTAAGTCGAGTTGCTAATATATCTTGTCGTTTGAAGAGAAATTAATCTAATAAGTATTGACAAGATTTATTTAGATCATTATTTTTCAAGTTCTATTTAAGGTTGAGTCATAAATAATAGCCAAATTTTCGGTAGCGTGATTCACTTTGTCATCATTTTTGATTTTTTTCCCATTGAAGAAATTCTGCAAAGAGCAAAAATAGGTGGTAGTCGGTTGAGGCAAAGCTCTGGAAGTATGAAGGATGTGATAAAATAGATCACCCAAGTTCTAGATTTCTTTTCTGCGTCAATTTTGCTGTATTGTATTTTACATCATAGTATGATATTTTTTCCGATTGAGGAATGGAGTTTTTCTTGAATTTATTGTAGATATTAATTAAGTTTATTGGCAATGATTGTTTGATTTCTATTTATAAGCTCGTGGTGGATCATCAATATGGATAAATTATCAAGATAACTCATCAGTAAAACCAAATAATTATAACGGATCCTTTTTGTCGGCAACTATTTATGACTCAACCTAACATAAAAAAAATGTTATTTTGTACAATTCAATCACAATGACTTTAAACTCTAGATAATTGAACAAAATGTAATAGAATATTATGTTTTATTTTGTGCATATATAATTGTGCTTTAAATAATAGTCTGTTTAAATGATTGATTCATGTAGATGCGTATTTTAAATCCTGGTTTAATCGATTAATAGGAATTGCAGAAACAGGATTTGGGAGGCAATGGTGGACGAACGCGCTCCTTACCGCCTCCAGGCTTGATGTTTTTGAAATCATGTTAGTTATTATGTGTCGTTAATAATTAAAGGAAAACGCTTTTACTGGTGTCAATCGATTATGACGACGGATAAATATAGCCCAATGAAAAGCGAAACAATTATGGCGTCCAGCATTGAGTAGGTTGCGGATGAAACAAGTGTAACGAGCCCTCCGGAAAGGCCACCAGGTACTACCTTATTACACCTGTGCCTGAAATTATGCAATTTTCGATTATTTTTAATAAGTCTAAGGTACTTGCCTTCATAGTTTCAGGCACGAGCCGCCCGCGATAATTGGCCCATACACTCATGGCTAACCATTTAGCGGCAACACAAGAAAGGAGAAATTAATTGCTACCCTTTTTTTCGAGCGGTTTTTAAGACAGATCCGAGATTTCGGGTTTTATGGAAACGAACACCGAAAATGAGATTTTTGCCGAAATAATTATGACTCTCGACGAAAGTGACATCAAGGCGAGCTACTATCAGAAGTAGAAAATCATCGTTACGCAGAGAAAGTGATCATTTTTGATGTTTATATCATCAATGAACAACACAAGAGAAATGCCAATATCACTGCATTATGGATTTTTTCTTATGTTCACGACTGCATAAATTATTTATAAGATCAAATTAAAAATTGCAAGTGCGCCGGAGGAAATGGAGAAGTAGGCTCGATTTTTAAAAAATATTCTCATGCCAATACATGTTAAATTTTGCTTGGGCAGAAAATTGACACGACATTAACATTATTATTCATAATAAATGTTGATATAGCAAAATTTAAATTTGCGTAGGACCAGGGCTGTAATAAGGGTATGGTGAAGCAGGCGCTCGCCACGGATGCAACTGGACCGGGGGGTCGAGAATTGCACATGGTTTTTATTTTACTTGACCATTCTACTTTTTACATAAATCAACACTGATTGATTTTATTCGTTTTTATAATATATACTTAGTTTTACAATTTCTCTTTTCTTCATTATCGCTTAAACATTAGGTCGACCCAGCCGTCATAAGCCTGCAATAAAATAAAGAAAACAATATTTTCGACCGAATGAAAAATTTAAACAACCCACCCGAACAGTCTTCTTCGGACAACTTTATTTTGTGATGAGAGTTTGAAATTGTTTTTTAGACATATCAGCGGTCCGAAAAACGGACCGGTTGGATACACAGACCTTGTGACTACTCTATCCTCTTTTAGGGCCTTTTGTGGCAATTTCTATGATCTGTACGATCAATGAAGCTCCCTCAGAGGGTTAACTTACATATGTAATAGAAGTGAAATTTCTTAGCTCATATGAAACGTTGATTTTATACATTGCTTTTTTTCCAGTCAATTTCCGTGTTCAAGCTAATTAACTCTACCTTGCCATAGAAGTTTGATTTTAAAATTTAATTGAGTATTTTGGATTACCATTGAATTTTTCTTGATCTTCAGTGGATACACATTTATCTATCAAATATCAGATATTTATTTATCAAATAAATAATATTGTTCCAGGGAGAAAGATCTTTATTTTTTTTTCTTCAAGTGTTCCTACAAAAACATAAACAACAAATTAACAACACACTGTAATTGTCATTATTTTTAAATTTATATAATTTTATTAAAACATAGTTTATAAAACGATCAAATTATGACATAGTGCAACCGTATAAAATTTCAATGTCCATAAGTTTGATCTGTGGATAAGAGGAATTAATTTGATTATGTATTAATTAATAGAAAATATAAAATATTTCAACACAGTTCTAGAATTTTACTGCATAGTAATGCATTTTTATTCATTCCACAAATGAAACTGGATCATTGGAAAAATAAACTCTCTCAGTTGAATTTGTACCTTCGTCAATTCACAATTGATGCTCTATTATTTTTTGGGAATCGATACTCTTTAGTAATATATTTATTTTAAAAATTAAAAATACAAGTTAAATATTATTCTGGTTATATTAGCACAAATTTAACAGATAGTGCGTTAAAATAAAAAAAATAGCACGAATGATTGCCGACGTCCTTCTTCTGTGGCACAGCGTAATTTTTTCACTCTCGCTTTCGTGCTTTTCGAAATCCATTTTCTCAAATTATGTTTCAATCAACCGATTTATGTTAATCGTAATTGGTCTGCGTGAAACTTGAATATTAACCGCACAATGTTAATTATGCAGTTGATTGCGTGTTACAATACTGAAGAGCGCCACCCGACACTTCTGTGGAGTCCTTTACTTTGTGTCGATTTTGAAATATCTTTCATAACAGCAAAAAATATTAATATTTATGCATAAAAGTGGGCTTTAAATCATGTATTTGTTTCGACAACTGCCTTAATGATCCATTGGTAATGTATGAAATATACTGCTGTATTATATTGAAACAGTATAACATTGGGGTGACGATGAAGATACTCTTCGACGGACTCTATTAGTCGGCATTCGTGCCACAAGGCCCACCCACTGGATACAGCGAATTCTGACTAGGGAATCCAATCCCGAGCCAGATATTTAAATGCTAGTTCGAGTTGATGACCGCGTGAGCCCCCATTTTCGTATAACACCATCAATGTGACTGATAAAATTCCTATCTGCTGAGACACGGACTAAAACTCGCAAAATTCCCGATTTCCCGACAAATTATTTATTTCCATTGCTGCAGATGAATACTTATATATTATAATACTTTGATGTGATTCGTAATTATATTATAGAGGAATACAAAAATTCTGAACCCCGTATCTATTATATTTCATATCGATATTTCCATTATTAGAGTCGAGGTGTAGTAAATACATCATCGTGAAAGTCTCACACATATATTTTTTCACTTCTCGTATTTAAACAGGAATGATTTTATGATCTTTCACAATATAAATTCTGTCTTCTATAAATAATAAAGTGGAGTAGGTTGTTAAACATATTGACATCTGATACACGCTCTTGAGATAGCTTCTTTTATTGAAAATAAAAATATGGACAACCCTTAAAAATTTCATAATGACGTATTGAAATCCATGGTCGAATAGATTATTATGTAAACATTATTAAAAAATGTCTCCGGGCCAAGCATTCCTCGCTATGCTTATATTTGGTCTCAAAGATTCAAATTCAAATTTTGATTCATAGAAGTTTTTGTTTTATGATAATAATAAATTACTACCAAAAAGGTTTACGTTCGGCAAACTATCAAAGACTTTGTCAGTAAGCGTGAGATACATATTGTACGATATATTTAACTTCTAGCTTCATATTAATGTAACTATGTATCGTATACTGGATTGGTTGTTGGTATCGTTGATAGATTAAGGAAAAATGGTTACGTAAGTGATCGATATAATTTTCGGTCATTATTTTAAAGATCCTCAGAAGCGAGGCATTGGCTGCTGCAATACGTGGTTTGGGATCTGGACCTGGACGAATTAAGTGCAATTACTCCGAATGCACTTCAGCACTCGAGTATCGGTATGGTCTCGCCGGATTGTTCGACATGTTTCATTAATGTGAAGACTTATGTCATAATCACGTGCTGCTGCACTCTAGAAAGTCTTTTATGAGAGACGATGAAACGAGGCAGCTGAATGAGATGCCACCTCGGTAGCCGAGGGCATGTAATTTTCTCACGATGCAGTTCTCCCATTCATTATTACTGGAGGCGGCCATTTTCTCGAAAAGCGAATTGCTCGAAATTAGTTTAAGTAATATTTTTAAACAACATACCACTTAATATCGACGCATATTCCACTGATTATGGAGCCTGACTATTGGATCGAGTGCTTGGACCTCTCAGGGCGAAATTGCCTTTTTCCCACATTACTCATCTGGGACGTTTCCAGGTTTCGGAAATTCTGCATTCACGAGCTCGCAATAAAGCACTAAGCAATTGAGTGCAGACGACAAGCAAACTTAGCCGCCAACGTTTGCTCCTAATGATAATGATGGTGGAGAGAAGTAATTTGAAGAAAAAAAAATCGGCATCCTTTTTATGATGGGTGTGAATTTCAACGTTTATTAAATTAGTTGGACCTCACACCAGCGATTTATTTTACCATTAACCTAACCATTGATAGCTTTTTCAATTTCAAAAATGTATTGAAAAACTCATAGAAGGGAAGAAGAGATCGCTCATAAAATCTCAATATAACATATTCATTGTGCTTAAATTGACCCATATAATCATCTTGCATTTATAACTTAAATAAAAAGCATAATTAACTATATAATTATAGAGGGCTGTAGGTCGTTGGTAAAATGAATCAAAATACATTCCAAAGGTAAGCAAAATCATTTCCTCTAAGATATATATATTTTTATTTAACTCTAGTTCTATTTTATTTCCGAACAAAAAAGCGATCTGCAGCCCATATCATGAGCTGAATAAGTCTATGTTTTATTATAACCACTCACTGTTTCAAATTTTTAGTAGAATTTTAATTATTTACAGTATTATAAAATCTACAAAACTTAATCAAGATAAAAAATATCATCACCATTAAGACAGAAGAAAAATGACAACATAAGAGTGTGAGTCTAGTATTTCTTCTCGAGAATTATTTCTTGATAATTTTTCGAGAAATACGCAAAATGGAGAATTCTAATTTCTTAATAAATTTTAGAAATCAATTTTTATTGTATAAAATAAAATTTGTACTAATAATTTTGATATCATCATCATCATAGTGCAGCCACTAACAGTCCACTACAGAACTATGGGCCTCTTCAATATCCATTCATAGGAAAGGGGGTTACATCCATTTCGTCTGTATCATACATTCACCTCCTCATTCGCTCGATATTGAAGGTAGCATTACCACCGAGTTTTATTTTGAACGCTCACCCAACGGGTATCCTGAGTGAACGTATTGACGAACACTTTCGCGAACGTCTCGATAAGGAGTTTGGGGGGTTTGTAAAGATTGAGTAGTTTTCATAGGGAGGTGGTGGAAAACTACTCTAGACGACCTTTTTGACTCTACTGGAAAGGGCTTTCTGGAGTACAAGGAGTCCAGTCCCCCCTTTCCTCGCTAGGGCGTTGCCGGGGTAGGGTGAAGACATACGTGACGCTTAAGTGCATCTCGGATTCGCTCCTACACCAACTGAGGGTGTCTCCCCGTCACCGTACAACTTACCCGAGCGAATTCGAAACTGAGTGGTTTCGCCATTTTTTCAGGTTGCCCCTCTCAGTAATTTTTGATATAAATACAATCATTTCATACAAATACAATTTTTAAAACACTGCACAGCATATGAGTGGGTTTCTGCCAAAATGCATTATGTTTGAAAAGTTTTATTAGGTTTCTAAATATGACCAAAGAAAAGAGTTCATTTCTTATTTTCATACTCGTCTTATCTTTGTTTAAGAAATAAAAGATACGTCTTAAACTTATTCGTTTAGCCATAAAAATATCCAAGCTTTCTCAGAAAGTCGAAAGATCTTAACGATTTTGGCGAATTGCTGAAACACTGTTAAGAATATAATTTTTATTTAATAGATTGTTTTTATGCTTTTTTGTAGTTTTGAGCTAATATAGATGGGTGCTAATAATTTATTTCGAATATGGAAATATATCTCTCATTGGATTTTTTATCAAAAAAAAGAGCAAGGATGTCTATTCTACTTTACGTAGTATGTATTTTATTAAGATTTATTTTAAAAAATATTATGAAGCAATATATATATATATATATAATATATCAACCCTTTCTACTCGTATGTCGACATTATGTCGCCAAAATTCTCAGACTCATGTATTGAATTCTATTCATATTTTTTGCTATTTATTCATATATATATATATAATACAGATATTATTTTACTTTAGAAACATAGATTACTGCACCTATATGTAAGCTTTTTACATAAAAATGTATTAAATGTGAAAAAGAAACGAAAATTGTATCATTTTCCAAGGAAGATTTCTCCTTTTTATTGATAATGACTTTAGTTCAGTTGATATAAAAACATCAAACTAAGATAACAATAATCATATTTCAATAAATATAATTTCAAAAATTTCATCTGTAATGTTTTTAGAGAATTTTAAAATGAAGTGTTTGAAATTCATATATATACTCAGTAGAAAACTTTTAAAAAAGACTGTTTTAATTTTTTGTACGACTGTATTCTTTCTAAAATAATAGATAAGTGTCTTGTGTACATTTTCTGTACAACAAAAACTGATAAAAAACGTTTTATTTTAAATTTATAGTATGAAATCTCTATAATGTGCGAAATTAATAGCTAGCATTACCCTTATTAAAAAAATGCAAGTGGAAAGGGTTAATATATTTTTTTTAATATTTATCATATTTATAGTTATTTTATTTTAAATACATACTAAGATAAAAATATTAATATGCAATATTCTACAGTTTTACAAGCATTTTTTGGAAATCATCCAGAAATCAGAATTTTTAACACTCCTCTCAATGAAATGCTTAATGTCCTCACCTCAATGAAACAGGTAAGTAAACTATCTTACGAAATATGTTAATCTGATTTTTACAGATATATAGTTTGAAAATATTTTCTGCAGCATAGGCAAAAGAAAAATATGGAATTTTTCAAAAATATGATGCAAAAATTTGAGATATCTCGTATATTAGCTACTAAGTTTTAAAATACAATATTATACAAATTTAAAATAATCTGCTCGAGTAGGCATTTTAAAATTAATTAACACGAGTAAAAGTAATATTTTTATATAGTTCATCCAATGATATACAGATTTCATGGATCATCGAATACCAATTTATCATTGTTAGGCAACTTCTGTATTGATCACGTAATTCAGATTTCACTCTTTGCCGAAAAACAGGTAACGAAAGATCAATTAATCGTTTTGTCATATTCAATTTCTCTTCAAAACGAGCGCCCCCAAAATTGAGCGACCCATGCCGCACACGTTGCACGTCTCATCGATGTATTTATCTCGAAAATTAGTATGGACAAAAGGCTCGAAAGTAAAAAATTAATAGCTCGCGTACATTCCGCAAATTTAAATTAATACCCACTGTTCAATGGTTACGATCAGCATCACACATAAAGGCGCTGCCAAAAATCGAAGGCTACATTATGGGGTGAATTTACTTATATTGAAATATATATGTAAAATAATGAGGGGACGTGTGTTTGTCTACGGAAGCCGCATCGTTGTTGCGGCGCTGTCAGTTCGCCCCCCCGGGCCGCCTGCCACGTAATAACAGGTCACGTGCCGCGAGCGCCAGCGGCTGAGTTCATTACTAATTCGTGCGGCACACTACTCGCCCTCTTACGTGACAATTTTCGAGATTGCGCGACCTATGCTGCTGCATATTATTATATAGCGCCTTTTTTCATTACCTAAGCAATCCTGTTCGGCGTTATTGCTTGGGATTTAAATTAATGGCAGTGCGAAATTATACATGCCGTCGTTTATCGCTATAATTTTGATCGATCGACATTGAAAGCATCTCAGTAAATTATAAAGAAAAAAATATGAATATGATGAAAACAAATTTGTATGTAAATGCGAAGAATGTACACGTTTCCACCAATTAACAGCATATATAATATATACAGTAGAACCTCGATTATCCGGATTTTTCCGGATTTGTGTTCACTTTTGCCCACATATAGGGAATCCAATCCCGGAACCCCGGACAGTTTTAGGTGCTCATGAATCCGGGGACTAGTAAAGGTAATCCGGCATTATAGACGACGCCTAGAGCAGTAACTGTCTAATCTATTTATACAGTTTTTCAAATTTTTATATTAACCCTTCCCTACCGGTGATGTATTTACTACACATCGACTCTAATAATGGAAATATCGATATGAAATATAATAGATACGGGGTTCAAATTTTTTGTATTCCTCCGTAATACAATTACGAATCACATCAAAGTATAATAGTATATAACTATTTATCTGCAGCGACGGAAATAAATAATTTGTTGGGAAATCGGGAATTTTGCGAGTTTTAGTCCGTGTCTCAGCAGAAAGGAATTTTATCAGTCACATTGATGGTATTACATGAAAATGGTGGCTCACGCGGTCATCAACTCGAACTAACATTTAAATATCTGATGACAATACCTTTAACGATTATGGAGGCTGAGCGTGCATTTTCAGCAGCAGTTGCCTGGCTAAAATTTCTTAAAGTATTGAAAATTCCAGTACCGGAATCCCGGGACTGATCCCGGGATGGTCTAATACAATCCCGGGATCGAAATTTTGGCCCGGGATCGAAGTTTTTTGATAAAAAAAACATGTTTTCCATATTTTCCCTTTATTTATCATACTTTCCATATTAATTATGATTATTTTCGATTATCCGGATTTTCGTTTACGAGACTACTTTCATCCCCTATTAGTTCCGGATAATCGAAGTTCTACTTTATTAGATATTTTTATCAGATTAAATATTTTATTAGCACTATTTTTTGTGTAATAAATGATTTTTTTTATTATTAAGGGCTAACATGGCGAAGCTCAAAACTAAAGAAGAACATTTTCAACATTGTATACTGATTGATCTTGATCAAGGTTTGAACGCGAGCAAGGTTATAAACACCACCAATGAAATTTATGGACCAGTCTTAACGATAAACAGATGCCAATTTTAGTTTAGTTGCTCTAGATTGGGCGACAGAAAATTACAATATGTCCCTTATATATGTTATAAGATTAATCACTCAATTAATTTTATATTAATTAGTATTAGAGTTAACAAGATGCATAGCAATTGCATGATTTATAATTTGACATAGATTATTTCTGCTATGAATGGTTCATCTATATATAACATGAAAATGAACTAAGTTTCCATTCATAAAAAAAATAATCTAATTATTATAGTTATCCCGATTAACAGGCAGCAAACCTAAGCGAAATTCATTTTATACGAATATTTATGAAAATTTTGATACTAACACAATCCAAATGCATTGTTAAAAATATAAATGGTAAAACATAATTTATTTTTCATAATTCTTCATTGATGATCATACAAATTTGATTAAACACAATTGCGACATCGTGAAATTATTTCATCATATTACATCGGGGTAAATCTGAGACCAAAACTCATTTCTTTCCTCATTTGGTCGCTTCTTCATTTCGAGTCCAGTGTTTATTTTAAGATAATCAAATGAATTCTGGCTCTGTATTGGATGCCAGATTATTGGTATGAGCACTGTTGGTTTAGGTGTTGGATTCCTGAAATTCATCAATATATAATAAGATTAAAACATAATGGAATAAAACTATATGTCTGCAATGCGAACCATAATTTACCCGTATTTTGCGAAATTTGTATACATTTTAATCAGTCTCAATGATACTTTGCTCGTTATTGAGTCTATTTCTTTAGATTTAGTTATTGGTGTTGAAAATACATATCCAATATCATCTGTATGACCAACTCCTGCAATGTTATATAATTTGCCAAGTTCCGATATGGTTAAGGGTCCATCATATGCAAATTCATAATAAAAAAGGGGTTGTTTAAGATTTTGCGATCGGTATTTGAGAGATCTATGAATTGCATGAAGAAATGAAACGTCGCTCAGTAAATCGATATATTCTGATTTTAATTCAGAATTTAGCATTTTATTATTAAAGTAAAATTCTTTGACCTTTTTAACAATGATATCCTTCGATTGGAGGCTTTTAATTGGCTTGAAAACCATCGGTGGAATGACGAAATCTATTATACCATTGCTGGAATTTAAATGTTGTGCTAAATCCACAATATTTTTTAAAATAAACAATCCTTCCTTGTCATTAAATCCAAATAACGCCGGAAGACTGTCATATTTTCCAGATTTTAAAATGTCTTCAGGGTGTTCCTCTAAGAATATATCTTGTCCAGGAATTAGCTTTTCAGCACACGGGACGAAAGGCAATGAGAATTCCATAATAAGACTATCATCCTTGCACATTTTCAATTCTGCTTCAATTAAGGCGGTAGTATTCAAACTTTGAAGATGCTTAACAAGCTCTTGTTCATTTATTGTATCTATGCCTGTATATTTTCCTAGCTTAAAAGCCGAACTTCTAGGATTTTCATTAAAGGCCCAACTAGTTAATGCTGAACCACTATGACAAATTGTTTTGTTAAAAAGTCCTTCAGCCATAGGAGACAAAGATAAATAGTCAACAATCATACTACCAGAACTTAATCCATACAGTGTTATATTGTCACTGTCACCACCGAATTTATGAATATTTTTCTTGATCCAACGTAAAGCCAGTACGATATCTTTAAATGCTAAATTTCCGGGTGCATATTCTGTACCCATGCAAAAAAATCCAAATACACCCAATCTGTATTTAATTGCGACAAACACAACGTCTTCAGCTAATAGTTTTATTGGGTCAAAAAATTTGCTGTTGGAATATCCGAATTTAAACGCCTCACTATATATCCAAACAATGACTGGCAATTTTTCTTTTCGAAGAGTCGAAGTGTAGACGTTTAGTGCCAAGCAATCTTCATCGCCTATGATATTTTTTGAAGCAAGATTAAGCTGTGGACATGCTGGACCATCATCTGATGCATTTTTAATTCCATTCCATGGTTTTACTGGAACTGGAGGCTAAAAATTAAAACATATTTAATCCAATATTGCCAAATAAAGAGTTACTAAAGTTACTCAATTTTAGCTATTCAACTGTTAATAAGAGCGCATCATTTTCGGTCAAATTTATTATAATAAAGAAATATCTATATCTCATGAGTTTTAATCTATTGCATCATCAAAAGTTTGTAATAACGAGTGCCTATAAGAATGTACGAATTTGATCAGATCATAACTTAGACTATGGTTAACGTACAAGATGGTATGTTTTAGGATCATGGTATTTCTTTCTCAAGTTTCAAGATCAAGTTTCTTGATGGGCATGTTATTTTGCATGCAGAACAATTTGCTATACATAAAGAACTTAAAAAACGAAAAAAAAAAATTAGCAATTAAATTTATGTCATCCATGAATTAAAATTTAAAGCAAATAAATTGTGTAAATGAAAATCTTACTTGAAAGCGCACTGGTTTTTCTGCATAAGGAATCCCTAAAAAATAATAAAATAGTCGGTCGTATTTTAAGACAAAGGTACCTCTTAGAGAACCATCGGATAAAGTCACAACAGGTCCATCATTATTTTCCAGTTTATCACATTGACGATTTCCCGAATCAACATTTGATTCTTTCAATCTATTCACGTTTGAACTATCAACATTATGAAATGTGTTCTCCTCGATTCTTCTTTTATGTTTTGAAGACTTTGGACTGTTATTCTTATCGATTTCCTTGCGTGGTGTCTTCCAATTCCGCTGCAAGTCTTCGAATGCTTTGTCTGCTCCATTTAATATTTCCAATCCGGAGGCTCTCTCCAATCTCAATTTACCGAATGATTCAATATGTCTTGTACGATTCGAAGAAATCAAATGTGAAGCAGCCAAATTGATAAGAGAGAAGCACATTACTATCTGTGTGATCATCTTGAGAAATTTGTATGCATTGAAATTTTTAGCCATGTAAAAACTATAATAAATATTCCTATCGCGCAATATTTTTTCTTAGCTAAAAACAAATAAAAAAACGTACTTGAACAATGAGTACCTTTTTATTGTGATATTAGCGATTATCATTGGTACATGAGTAGTTCTATTGCATAATATACGAATATATTTTATTTCGTAAAAACTGTTTAATTCCAAAGGCCTACATGTAAAAGTGTCCGTTGCAAAGATCAAATGTATAGCTTAAGAATTCACAATAAAAAATAATTATTATAACAACAAAGATATTGTTAAACGCAATGTTATAATTATACAGAGGAAAAAATTGAATTTACTCTTAAAAAAAAGCAAAAAATATATCAAAAGCATCTATTGAGATGCTTGTATGGATGCTGTGTTCGTAAGCCAAACAGGTACCAAATATCGAAATAAATCCCAACTCATCATCATTCAGGTTTTATCAGTGTCAGAATTCCTGTGATGTAACAAGTACAATTAATTACCAGCCTAGACGAGTGTGTGATAGCGTTAATGAGTTGTGATTGATTTTTTTCTTTCATCAACACTGCTTCGACTTCTTTGTATAAGAAATAATCAATGTTATCGTGTCAGAAATAATTAACTACCATATACGTTCGTCTTTTTTTGGATAAATAATGTTCAACTTGAACTTCTGTTCGTCCCACTCAAACCGAATATGTTGGTATATAAAATAAAAAATAAATCGAAGACTCTATATGGTATATTAACATTTCAAATAGACCTTTGTTTCACAAGCTGACTTCTTTGATGGAACGTTTTTTAACAGGTAGAGCGGGATTTTCGTGTATTTTTTATCGATAAAAAGCATTTAAGCCAATTTTCTATCGAATTTTTCGTGTTATTTTTAAATGAGGTACCGCATTGAATGTGTTATCCTCATAAAAACCATTTGGAAAAACGTAATTTTTTACTGTTGAATGTTGCCGAAGAAGTTTAGGATCGGCATTCATATCCATGAAAAACCAGCATATACATTAATACATTTTAGTCGACATCAAGGCAAAAGATTCTCCAAATAACTTTATTAATCATTTATAAACTTTATTTAAAACTACGATCATAATTTTATAGATATTTTTCATGATTGTGCCTATTAACTTTTTACTTTAAAAGTTAAATTATAATATATTTTTTAGAAATAAGTTTAAATATTAAGCAATTACTACCATAGACCAGATAGACTCATATGTATTTATTTATTCTAATTTGACTATAATTACACATACATAATCATAAAATACCCTTTTAAGAACGAAAATATTTAACATATATAACCATCAAATCAGCTTTTAAAACAAACGTAGTCATCTCGTCGTCAGAATCTCGTGATCATATGGTCACATTAATTTCTATATTATAATATTTATATATATTGAAAAATAATAGTTCTATATTATTATAACTATGTTAAAAAGTTGTCCGTAAAAATGCTTATTGTCTGTCTGCAAAATTGAACTATAAACATCAAAGTCTAACATCAAAAAATAAAAATATGACCTTAGGGCTAATATTTTCCTAAATTAGGATTAGTTTGTGTTGGTTGATTTTTTTGTTATCGGGGATGACTATGTAATGAAACATCATTTAATACAAGTATTTACAAAATTTTAGCGTTTCTTAATACCTAATTTGTATGTTCGTATATTTTTAACGAAATTGAGCCCAAGAATCGTCTTCGGTTGACGACTCCAACCACTTGAATAGGGAGATTGGGAATTTATGACGGGAAAATCAATCATTCCTGCCGATTTTTTTCATCTTCTCAATACAAACATTCTTAAAAGGAGAGAATCGAGTTAAACTAAGATGGAGACGATCGATCTGAAAAATGAGTTTTGCTTTTTTGCACTTCACTTATAAAAAATTAAGTGAATTTAATGCTTTTTATTTTGCAATTTCTTTATTTATTAACGAGACATCCGTTAATGTAAGTATTCTCTATTGAAGACTTTTTGGGAAAATACTATTTTTATTTAGGAGCTTTCCATTAGCCTCTACCGTATGCTTGTAGCATGAAATTATTTGAAAGGATATTTTAAATAGGACATGATCTTCCTTAAGTTGATCAGCTAAATTGTGGTTATGATAATCGAATTTGTTGCATAGATTAAGTCTGATTTTTCATTCAAATCATCATCGGAAACGGAAATTGCCGACACGCGTACGTCTGGGCGTTTCTCAGCCCACAAGGAGAGTGAGGTTGCAAATGGCGACAAATTGTCAGTGCAGAATTACGGATTCCAATGGATATTACACACCGGCGTTAAAGTTGAGGTCGGTTATGGCGCTGTAAAGTGTTTTTGTTTATCGTCGTCTCGAATGTTCAGCAGGAGACAACGGGACGATGTACGAAGCCGGTCTGCAGGAGGCCACACTTCTTGTACATCTGTATTTGTGTTTGCACCTGGATTACTAATTAATGGTCTTGCCCGCATCTCATGCACCTTTTAGACAAACTCCTTGTCATTCCAAGGATCCATCCTCAGCTCTATAACTATATCCTTACGCATAAACAATATGACGTCCATTACCACTTACGATATACCGCACTGTGCTATTGCCCGCATTTTGTGGCCTTCCTCCATTTATTTATAATCCTAGGCGCATTGCTTTATTTTCAGTAGAAATTCATCAATCGATATTATTGTGTGAGTAATGGTCAAGCGATAAATGGGTGTAATAACTTCTTCTTAATGAATGAGTATCCATTAGTGGGCGCCCTTCGATAAGATTTACATGATATCAAAATCACATCTTCCATGTGTATATTCTTATAAATGAAGTAATAATGAATTTGGAAAGTCGAATATATTAATATTTCTGATCGATCGTCTAGATCCAGGTTTACCCTGATTTCCTGGATTTGAAAAAGTAAAAACTGAGTGGGTGATTTAATTTGCAATAATAATTAAATTACAATTAAATTATAATGATAATTTCACTACTTATTTATAAATTCCTTTCAACCTAATAAAAATTCCTGTCATATTTTTTCACACGAAAAAATATTTTTTTAGAAAAGAAACTATTTTTTTGTTACTAAAATAAAGACTTGAACAAAAAAGCATCAGCATATCAGCAAAAGAGTATCAGCGCTCTTAACAGCGCGTCCAATGAAGCCAACCGATTTTTAGCAGACAGCAATAGTTGCTATGCATCTTTCATGACAAAAATGAGCAAGGATAATGGATGATGTATATATTTTTTTAATTTAAATTTGAATTACGCATCGTTATATTTTATTAGGTCGAGTTATAAATAGTTGCCGATTTTAGCTTTAAAAAATAACAAAGCAATATTACTATATTAAATATTTACTGATTGTGGTCTATACCTCGTCGATTCCACCATACACATAAATATTTTTTTCCATGAATATTGGCTTTAGGATCCGGTAAATGTGGTTGATCTTTATCAAGCCACTGTCTTTTGCGTACAAAATTATCCCCGACAAATGGTTGATTGTGACGAATTTAGCTTTCCTTACAATTACCTTTTTGATTGACATGGATTTTGTTCCAATAACACCTTTAAAATGTCTTCATCAAAGTCGGAAGGGTGAACCGCCCTTGATTCATCTTTCTGAGTCTCGTTTTCCGAGCGAAACTTTAAAAAACAATTTCTTACTGTCCGTTCATTCATTGCTCCTTCGCCGTATATATCGCATATTTTTTAGCCGTAGCTGTACCTATGTTACCTTATTTAAACTTCCAAAGAATTAAAAAAAAACTATAACATAAGATGTGACACGGTTAACGAAAGACTGATAGAGCTCATATCTATCTAATGATACCCTATACTCACCAATATCTCATCAAGGATAAAATTGAATAATTATAATACCTTCTTTTCACCGGCAACTATTTACGACTCAACCTGATATTAACCTTATCATCGACTATTTAAATGTATTAAAGTATGGTATAAAATTGCATCTGAATGAGGAGGAAATCCATTTCCGCTAACCTTGCCTTATTTAATTAACCATTATGAAGTTAACATATGAAATAGAGCATCATGAAGAATATCCGGTGAAGATTACATCCTTAGTAAGTCACGCTATAAGCTTTTAGCTACTGTAGGATGTGAACATGCCATCGATATTGACGCTCCTGGATTAAATCACTTCGTTTATATGATGGAAGGATATTTTCCAAATAAGATTTTTTTTATGTTTTGGTATCATTTTAGGAAGGTCAGCTGCAATTAAAGCTATATGATAATATAGAACCCCTTATGACAGATGATTCTTCTCCGGTGTTGTCCACTTTGTATACAGCGCGCATCGAGTCGTGTCGTCTGCATCTCGGTCTCTATCTATTCCTCCTCGGTTCGGTTTTGGCTCACCGTCCGTCTGGAATACGCAATCGGAGGCCCTCCGGCACGAAGACCTATTATAGTCAAGATTTATGAATGAGTGACTGACTGGTCACTCGAAATATCATGTTGACTGTCTCTCAAAAAACACTTTGGCCGAGGCGTGAGGAGCATCCGAGATGCGAGCATGCGTGTGAACCTCCAAGATAAAATAAATGATTGAGGATTCCGAGCATAAGTGCATTGATGTGTTTTAATTTATCGCTCCGAGCATTGGCCATATCGAGAGACTTCTTACTGTCAGCAAGTCTAACTTTCACATGAGGCCAAGAGCTAGAACCATATATCATGAAGATCGGGGGTAGGACTTTCAAGCTCGCGAGAACTGAATTTGGAGTACAAAAAATCCGTAAAGGATCACAAGTTGAATACATGTTAAGGTTGATGGATTGGAACAGTCGATGAATCTAATGAGTTTGATGTTGAAACAGCAAATTTAGGTTAAGTATTTTGCATTGTTGAATGTGAGAATTTAAAAAGAATTTCTCATTTATTTATTGATTGTATTTCATCTCAAATTTATACATAGATATCCGTCAGACCAAATCATTTTAACAAAGGTATTTTTGAACATCATATATTTGAATGATAAACAGCGAGTAATTATCAAAGCCAAGCATCTACTCAGGTCGTGAAAAGTGCAACACATTCATCCCCAGACGCAAAGCTTTTTTAAATAATAACTACTGCTTTATAAAATCAAATTTAAAATAGACGGCTTTTTTCGACATTAGTTTAATATGATGCGATCAAAATCGAATGAAGAACTTAAATTACTTTAAGTTTAAATTACTCTGTGTAATATATATTCGATGTATTTATCAATTATTATCAACCGAAATACGCGAGAATTGATAATTTCGCTCTTCATAATTAAAACAAGTAAAAATCAGCAGCTTTATAAATATAATTTTGAATACGTTATGGAAATAAGAACTAATAATATTCATCATTAAATGTTATAAACATTGAAAAGACATCTTCGGACTGTGCATTTTTGATATTCGATCTTTGACATTGTTCAAAAATTAAATTGCTATTCAATGCAATGTATGGATGTTGCTTTAATCTGCCATTTTTTCGTCACAATCAATGTCACAATGGAATAAAAATGAAATCGGCCTTCGTTTTCAATAGCAGCCGACTATTTTTGCACACATTTTTTTGTGATTTAGTATCAAAATATGTATGCGTTTAATTTTAATCTGCACTTTGAAAACGTTCGGATACAATATTTTAAAGATCTGAACATATTATAATTCCGATGAATATTCGGTGAATATAAAGGACGTAATAAACTTCCTACTTTCAATTCATTAATGAACAATTTTTTTCCTTGGAGAAAGTTTTTCTAATTTATACAAAAGACTTTCACTTTGAGTGGTTATTGGGTGTGAAAAATTTAAAGCGGATGAGTTTTTGCGCATATTACCAAATGTACAAAATAATTCACATGGGGTTAAATCGGAATTAAAAGTTGAAGTTCGTATTATTGCAAGACAGTTACAATTTTTATCGTTGTAATTTATTACAATCAGTTGAGTCAAAAATAATTGCCGATTTTTTCGAATAGAAATTTTAAGTATATTTTTGTCTCCTCGTCATTTTTGAATTTTTTTCATTTAAGAAATTCTGTAAAGAACAGAATAAGTGGTAATCGATTGAGGTAAGGTTCGGGGGGTATGGGGGATGTGGTAAGATAAACTACCCAAGATCCAGATTTTTTTACTCTCTACTTTACTGTATACCGTTTTGCATTATCATGTAACAGTAAGACTATTTTTCGATTGACAAGAGAAGGGTGTTTTTCGTGAACACGTAGCTGTTCGGCTGATTGTTTTATTTTGATTTACATTATGAAAAAAATCCATGAATATAGGCTTTAGGACCCGGTAAATATGATTTATCTTTAACAAGCCAATGGCTTTTGCGTACAACATTATCGTACATTACCTATTTTTCATCTCCACTAATTAATCTGTTTGAAAATGGCCCAATTTTTGCCGTGAGAGGAGATTTGTGGCAATAGGCATGCGATTTTCTTTATTATCTTCATTAAGATTATGTGGCACCCACGCACCCAATTTAATAACCTTCCTCATTTTTTCTCGACAAATGTGACATATTTAGCTTTCCTTACAATTCCCTTGTTGATTGACGTAAATTTTGCTCCAATTATACCTATAAATGAGGAGGTGAATGTATGATACAGACGAAATGGATGTAACCCCTTCCTGTGAATGGATATTGAAGAGGCCTATAGTTCTGTAGTGGACTGTTAGTGGCTGCACTGTGATGATGATGATACCTATAAAATGTTTTCATCAAAGTTGGAAGGGCGATCCGCCCTTGGTTCATCTTTCAGGGTCTCTTCTCCCGAGCGAAATTTTAAAAATCGAATTCTTACTGTCCGTTCACTCACTGCTCCTTCATCGTATATATGGCATATGTTTTTACTGTAATATAAAAATACTATAATATAAGAGCGGACACGGTTAACTGTTGTCGAAAAACTAATGATATCCTATACTCATTAATATGGATGACTCATCAAGAGTAAAACTAAATAATTATTATGGATACTTTTGGTCGGCAACTATTTATGACTCAACCTTATATTTCCTCACCAAATACAATTTGATGAATAAATGGATGGATTTTCTATTTTGATAAAAATAGCATTCATTCTTATTTTTTTAAAAGAGCGGCAGGGAAAATTGAGCTGAACATCACGAAAAATGAAACACTTCTAATTTTTCTTCTCCAACTCCAGAACATATGAAAAAAGGGATAGTCTCAGAGTCGCATAAGCCATAGATTAGTTGCATGCATAGGGCCATACTTCTCTTTCTCGGATTCCAACTGGCAGCAGTTTGAAAAGAGATAGATAATCGTTTGTAGACTCTCCATGTCCGTTGCATACATTGTAGTGTGTGTGTGTTTATACGTAGCTTAAAGAAGCCTATTTTATTATATTACACAACGCATCTTCATATTTTAGCTATAAATCCTTTATTGTCTTCGTTTTGTAAATTCTAGATCGATTTATATGCTCTTTCGTTAAGCTAATGATATAAATGATTTTAGATGTTGACTTGCTCTTGCTGCTCACAGTTAGCCACAGTAAAGATAAAGAGGCGCACAGCTAATGGGCACATATTACCACTGCGCAAGTAGGAGTTTGAAATATTGAATCTGTCAAACGAATGCCACATCGTCAGTTGCATAAATCGCCAACACTCCGAACAAAGAATTACGGGCTCTCATCAGTCGTCATTCGGTAATTACGATCGCCATTACATTTTTGCTCAGTACACCCGGCTCTAGCATGACTTAACTACTGATTACAAACTGCAGCCGGTGGTCAATCGTCCTTGATAGGCCATCGTGCAGACGTCTCATACAACAGGTGTCGGCAGGACAGCGACTGTCCACGCGTCTTCGTACATATTTTAAGGAGATCGGCGCCTCGATAATACCCCAATAAGCGCCGATTCAACGGCAATGAAACGTCCCATCATCAACGTCCCAGCGCAATCTTCTCGACGGTGAGACTGCAATCGGCAATGCTAATTGTGTTTGTACTGCTAATCCAATAAATCAAACGTTGCCGAGTGATAATCGGCTCGAATTATCACCTTGCTCCTGCGTATCTTCAGCAATCAGGTCCGAATGGTACGCCTCCTTGACTACCAATAATACTACGATAAACACGATGACTCGATCTTATCTTGAAATGTAACTACTGCAAAGAATCAAATATCAAATAAAAGTACTTTAACATTAAAAGTGAATGTGGTATAGACTACTGGTCGCTGAAGTCAACGTATTACAGGCCCATTTAAAAACACTTTTATTAACACTTATGCATATAAGAGATTAAAATAATCTTTAACAATAAATTTTAAGAAAATTACCCCTTTGATTATCCAGTCTCGTGAAGATTACGACGAATTGATCAAAGGTCATATAAAATAAAAACTTTTGACCACAAATCACTTTTTGCTATTATGTTTGTGTAATATATAATAAAATAGGCAAGCTCCTGGTCTAGTAGTCTCATTATGCTATGTATAGACACGCACACATATATCCCATTTATTTTTGTTTATTTGTTAAAATAAAATCTTGTGCAGTGGTCTGTAACCCGAGTCCAAGTTAAATCGAGGAATCTTGTATAATAGTATTCGTGCTCAGAGAAGACGGCCGGTTTGAAGCCAACAATCGACAGTATGGCGTACATGTCCAAGACTTCCAAATGAAATCTCATTAGTTTGGTGTCAGGATTTTTTTAAAATGATTTTATTATGAAATGAAGAGAATTATTTGATTCACGATTCGACATGAGTTAAAAAGGTCCCATATGTAAGACCGTATGCAGTTTCGGTACATTTTAATTTTTAGAAGCGTTCCTACGGAAACAAAAATACATTTATATGGCTTTGGTTTTTATATACAAAAAATAAATTTGAACATCATAATGTATAGACTTTACAATCAAAATGAAAAAAAAGACGTAAAGGAAATTTATCTTTTCAATTATTAATTTGATACATTAACATATTATAATTGTGCGTATAGACATTTTTATCATTAAAAATGCAAATCTACAGTCTCCATGAAAATTGAGAAGAATTTATATACGATTTAAGCTATTTTAGCAAATAAATTACATAACACAAATACAAATCTTTAATTGATATTGAGTAATAAAAAGGTTCACATACGATTTCTATTGGAAAAATGTAAATTACATTTTGGAACGGTTTTGGCTCATTTACATTATGGCGACTTAAAGGCACGACACGTATTTTGTCCTGTTAGGATAATTGCTTAATTGCTATGTAATTTATCCGGAAAAAAAATTGGCACAGTTAATTGATGCCATCCTTATTTAGATCGATCCTTAAAAGATCTGCAAAAAGAAGCGACATTTGATGAATTAAATATAACGAGTCGACTTTCGCTCTGGATGAAACTGTCATACGAGAAATCTTATTTGCCTTGATTCAATTTTGATAAAAATTGAGAGCCTACTTTTAATTAAAAATTGCGATTAAAATGGCAGATTTAAAAAAAAGCGTGCTTAAATGTATGCATTTTGTACGGGCAATAAATTAAATTTCAATACAAAGATATGGTATTAATGATGATTTTAATTGCTTTGTTAATTAAGTAGTACCTTATTCAGGTCTTTGGCGACCATGTCGACATCTTAATTTGCAAAAGACACAGTGACATTTCAATTGACCTGATATATCTCAACGACGGTCTTAATGCAGCCTACTTCGAGCCCTATGCTGGGGAAGGACAACCTTTTTTTGTTTTGGATGGTCGATTCTTCGTCGAGTTAGATTGTTAAATTAATGCATTCACGACAAAAGGTTTTGTTTCAGTGGATTTTTATCTAGATATGGAAGCTTTCACGTTTGAACGCATAAGTTTGTTTTTTGAATGGATATGATAAATAACAGCGGAAGGCTATTTAATAAATATTCCTCGCGTGCTTCTAAATTTATTCCGATTTCTAAAAGGGGGTCCAAGAATTTTAAGGGCACCCTGAACGAAAAAAAATCATTGCACCAGTTGAATGTTAATTCTTCAATTCTGTCTGGTCTGAAGCAGCCCGATCGTAGATAGCGTTCAGCAAAACGGTTCTGTACGTGACTATTAAGCAAGGCTCTTTAAGCGACTAAAAGCTCAATAAAAAGGCTGTATAACATCGCCAAAACATATAAAACTTTTATTATTTTTTAAAGCGCACATTTATCATTCGGGGGATGCTTTAAATGTTTGGGCCTTTTAATGAGTCATAATGTCTCGCGCTATCGCTTCAATCCTGAGATTCTTTTAATTTATGTGCGCATTGAATGTGTTAAGCCGAGGAATGCAGGATTTAACCTTTGGTCTTTGCAGACCAGTATATCCAATGCGCCGAAGATGCAAATCCTTATTGATCTTTAAATATTAAAAAAATTAAACTCAAAAGTCAATGTACATATTTCGAGCTTATCCCTTCATATTATCAAATAATTGTGACCTATATTTAGATGCAGACTGAAAGCATAAATATAAACGTAACTGGAATCGTTAAGTATATTATTGTCCAAAGCTTCGACGACTGGACAAACATTGTGAATGGTAATACTTGTCAGCACTCGGATGAATTATGATCTGGTGCATATTTCCATCCATTTGTCGCTCGAGAACTGACCTAATAATGTAATATTCGCTCCTCTTTTTTCTCCTTTTATTATACAGTTTCGAGCCAAATCATGATTGTGGAAAACAAATTCACCATACAATCAAATTTGGAAGATCGAAAATATTAATATTTTCGACTGGGCTTATCTACTGAGACAAAAAAAAACCATGTTTAAGTAATCCTATATTAACTTAACCACATGTGGATGGCAAATCATGAATACATGAAAAATTATTTCCTAGAAGCCTCCTATGGAGATCGTTTATATCCGATAACGGATATGGCATATTAAGGAGAAGAAGTCACTCATACTTTCACACTGTTAGCATTTGGTATTTGGATACGTTAGGATGATGCATAAGTTTCTAGCATTTTTAAACATTTTCTATCATTTATCAGGCAATATGCTAACAATCATTTTCATGGAAAATATTTAAAAAAATCATCTATCGTTTATGCTTCCATGGGACCATTCAGCTTATAAAAGTACTTAAATTTGAAGAAATGCTAAAATAATTCATATATAATACACTGAGAAATAAATGGTTATTAGGAACAATGCGTTAAAATAAGTCATACTATCAATATAAGGATGTAATTTTACAGTCAGCTACTTAATATTAAGCATTTCACTAGTGTGAGTATTGATATGTATCAGGTCGGTCCAAAAGTTCGTGCGCATATTTGAGAATTTAACATTAGATTTCCAACCTGCCGAAATTTTTCTTCGCTTTCGCGATATACTGTTCGCGAAATAGCTAATAAGTTAAAAATTCCACGAGCATCCGTCCATAATCATCTGACAAAATTGGGTTACATCAATCGTTCAGATGTGTGGCTTCCTCATGAACTAACTAACTTAAATAAACTTCAGCGTATTTCAACATGCGATCTTCTTCTCCAACGACATAATAGCCAACCTTTTTTGAAGAGACTGACTGGAAATGAAAGATAGATACTCTATGAGAATATCCAACGTAAACGGTCTTAGACCAAGGGTACAGAAGCTTTAACTGTAGCTAGACCTAGCCTACATCCAATAAAAATTTGCTATGCATTTGGTGGGACTGAAAGGGGGTAGTTTATTATGAGCTACTTCAGCAAGGTGAAACGATCAATTCAACAAAATATTGTTTCCAACTAGACAATCTAAAGGATACAATTGCCAGAAAACGGGCAGAAATAGCGAATTCATCACGATAACGCCAGGCCTCATGTGTCTTTGCTCGTCAGAAATAAATTATTATCATTTGACTTGGATGTTTTACATAATCCTTCATACTCTCCAGACATTGCACCTTCAGATTATTATTTATTTCTTTCATTAAAAAATTATTTACATGGTAAAAAATTTAATTCAAAAAATTATATAAAAATGTACCTTGATAAATATTTTGCCAACAAACCTGGGAAATTTTGTCTGTCGTAAATTTTGAAGCCTTTTCAAGCTTATTTTTTTCAATTATTTGACTAATTTCATATTTAAAAGACACACTATTAGACATGCACTATAAGATCTTAAATTTATAGATGTACCCAAAAAAAACATCAAACATTATAAAAGAAACATGTTCTTTAAAAATAAATTTAAATTCTTCTACACTACATAAGCAGGTGAATGTACAAAATAACACGAGACAATTTGTCTCTGGAGCAGGTTTGAATATACATATACGTGACCAGTAGTTATATCTTAAATCGATCCTTTGCATTCATATTTGTATAAATTTTCCTTGTAAAGATTTAATTAATCGCTCTTCAAGCATTTAACAGATATGAAAGAAGCATCTTCAGCAAAAAATAGACGGATTGATTCATGAACAGTATTGAAATCGATTCCATTGAGCTTTTATGCGTGTACATCCTATTCAAGATCAAGTCATTACGAGCATACATAACGTATACCGCGTCCATCTTCCATAAATGGCAGAAATGAAAAAGTTGCTATATTAGAAATTTTCATATACCATTGAAGAGTTGTATGTGATGAAATGTATGAAATGTCTCCAGGGTTTAGGGAATGCAATTAAACGCCATCGAGTCGCATTTTGCAATCGGGATTGGAGCATAATATGAAATTCTGCACACTTGCCACGTTTCGACATTCAGCGAATATTTCTAGATAATTTTATCTTCGTTAATCACAAAAGATAATTGGTGCTTTTGAAATAACATGAGAAACTTCCTTGAAGTCCCCACAGCCTTTATCTCATCTCATCGACATACATTCCGCTCGCCGATACGCCGATCGGAATAATAATCGAAACAGGCAAAATGCACATACTGTAATAAAATGCATAAAAAGTTGTTATGGTATCGAGGATGCACCGGTCGAGGACGACTGTTAAATTGTTATATTCAGATAATTTATGAGATCGAAGAATCTATTGTTGTTTCCTACTTTACTTCGTCGAACAGTCTGTAAAAATTATCTGGTTCTCATATATTATGGCATGGAGGAATTCATATATGTATTATGGATAGGATAATGAACATTCCATACTTGTGAACATTATCATTACATTAATTAAAAATACCAATAGAAGAGTTAAGCCCTCAAGATCATAAATTTAATGACTTATTTCCTAATTTTGTTTTAAACATATGTGGAATTCCCGTTAAAAAACAGAAAATCACTCATTGCCTCTTTAAGAATATTTAATATTACCGAAAGAATGTAGAATGATTTTAAAAATCCATTTTATTATATGACTTTTAAGCAATTAATTTATTTTATGAAATATTGCAAACTATAATATATCATGTCAAACCAAATGTCAATATGTTTCTAGAAACTTTAACACTGACACAGAGAAGTACCGATATTGTACTACTAGACATCGAAAAGGCGTTCAACACTTTCTGGCACCGTGGTCTGATCCATAAAATTATATCCCTTAATTTTCCAAATTACCTTATTAAAATGATCCAATCTTACCTGTGCAAAATATAATTTTCGGTTATTTTAAACAGAGCAACGTCAAATCCCTAGTCTGTTTCAGCGGGAGTTCCTCAGGACAGTATTTTAAGACCTCACCTATTAAATATATTTTTACATGATTTACCAGTTTACCAAATCCAGCAGTTAATCAAATCATCATTTTAAATTTTAAGTAATATTCAATTTGTGTAATTATGGAAGATTAGATTTTGCTAAAAAGCTGTCTTACATACCCGAGTCATAAAGACTATTTCCACTTCTAGTAAATAATTATTTTTTTTATCTACCAAATTAATAGCTTTGGTGACAAATATTTAGTTTACTTGATGTTTTATATTATGAAAGTGGTTCAGAATCACTTAAAAACAGTAAAACATAATTCATTGCAAATCTAGAAGCTGCAGTTTTAAATAAGCATTGTTATTTTTAATTCATCATCTTCTTTTTCGAATTCTACAATCCGACAGTATTAAACTGGATTGAACAATGACTTGTATAATTAGAACTATGATCATATCGATGATAAAATATGCTAAAAAATGATCAATTAGAAAAACTTGATGAATCAGAAATCTGTTTTGGAGTGCAATAAATGAAATAAATACTACTATAAACCAATAAAAGTCAATTGGACCTGTCAGAAATTGTTTCAGATATTTTGTAAGTAATGGAAATTTAAAGGATGCTGTTAGGAAAAGATAATACTCAAAATATGATGTTGATCTGCTGAAATCGTCAATTGAATTAAATTCATGAGAAGTCATTGAATATGATAGAAAGTTTGCTATATAATTTATAATAATGTATTCAAGCTAGATTAATCAAATACATCAATTATTATTAATCATTAAATTAAGAATTGATACAAAAAGTCCAAGATCAATTATACTGGATGGTGATAATTTTTTAAGACGATCATCACCACGCACTGCAAAATTAACCCATGCCAAAAGATTAGAATTGAACTAGATTATCATCATGCAATTTTCGGATTTCTTGTTATATTTCAAATCGATAATAATTTAAGTCACTTGTTTAAAGAATCAATCTTACTTACAATTTGCTATTACAATGACCTTATTAAATTTTTCATATAAGAAAGACAATATGAAACTACTACATGAAAACCCTAGAAAATTTCATATGGAAATTGCCTACATCAGATAAAGGTTTTTTTTATTTATATGCGAACCACAGATTGATTTTCAGTAATTTTACTGTTTTTATTGTTTTGGTGTATATTACAGAGCTTTGTGGTAATATTGCAATGGACAAGGGTCCATTGCCACAATATAGTCTATATAATCATATTATAAATAAAAGACTACACAGCTCTAATAGAATGTATCTCATATGCCCTTAAAGACCAGTTCTATGCACATATTTCTCACTAATGACCGCTCTTCTGATTTTTAAGATGATACGAAAACGTATCGCCGGGACTCTCATAATATATGGCCGGATCAAGATAGCGGTCACATTTGCGAGTCGAAATCGTTGCCGTTGGATAATCGGCTTAGATTAGCAGTGGTCGAATCTGACAGCTCTTTTCTACTTGCTCAAGTCTTTTATTGGTACGAAAAGAGGTCGCCGGGACGCCCACCATTGTCCTCGGAGACCCCCAAGCGCCGCCCTCGCCATACATCTCGCGCTTAACGAGCCACTTCAGAATAAACAATCACGTTACCAAGATGAAGATGTACACATTCGTCTTGCGATTCGCTGCGAGCTTTCTTTTCGTCATATAGAGTCAACGCATAATTGGACAATGCAATAAAAATTGTCCTCGCGACGGGAGTTGCTTCCGATGCCCTTATATGCTGATTTATATTTTCGATGACCATAAGGAATGGTCTTCTTGAGTAAAAGCTCATTGAGGGAGCTTTGAATGCGCCAGATGGACTTGTTTTGGTATCGTGAATGAAATTTTAAGTAAAAAAACTTGCAGATTGGATGTACAATACAATTAAAGCGACATGTTGGTGGTCGTGAAAATGTTACACAAAAGCCATATGCCAATAAAATATTACAAATTTTACGGATACTCTTGATTTGAGCCATAAATTCAGGCCATATGGTGGCGTTCGATACTGAAATTTACATATTGTCATCAACTTCGTCGAAAATCATCATAAATGACTTCATGATGGCGTAATGTATGGCTGTCGTTGAGATAAAACAATAACATCTATATACCATGCAATATTGAAGTCAAATATGATGATTTCTTAGTTCAACGACCACTTTTCAATCATTATGTATGTTTTTTAAAGCTTTCTTGACATAATAATAAATATCACAATTTGTGATTCATAAGGGATGAAAAATATATTTTTTCAATCCAAAATACGAATTTTATTATGGTTTGATTCCATGTTAGTAACGTCAATATCGTGTCCATTTGTTTGACTTTATCTCGACCCGAATGAGGTACGGCCGCGTTATAACCCAGAGCGATTACATATGGAAGGTATCGGCCTGTTTGTTAATATCAGGCTTTGATCTGTTTTTAATTTTACAATATTGCACACAAGCTCACAAGCTATCCCCGGGGAACAACTCCTGATTGTTACGATTATTGCATATTGTATGCGTCCATGACTTATGTGCTCATATGCATTCACGATCCTTCTTGCGAGGATGGATCGACCGCCGCTGCGATCGCTGTATGTTATTAAATATATCAGCTGTAATTGTACATTGTCGAAAATATACTGTTTCATATAAAGGCGGAAATTTTCGTGAGAATTTGACCTATATACGACGGGGAATGTGTTAAATTGGGGGGTCTGGAAATGCAATCGATTGCAATCGAACAGTCAATAAATTTGCAATCACAATATTCTATAAGAATATGATCATCGTATGTGCAATGCTGTTATGCCGAGTTATCATTCAAATCATTCAAACCCATCATAATCTAAGAATATTCTTATTTTTTTTATTGTCACTTGCTACTCCTAATTATTAGGCTGGAAAGCCTCCCTTATTTGTTTGTGTTTTAACGCCTTTGCGCTTTAAAGTGCTATTTATTTATAAATACGCCACATTGGCGTATCTGGCGCACCCTGTCTTGATTAAATATATATAAATTTAAGCATTATTAAATAAAGTCATAATACCCAATAATTGTTTTATTTAAATTCAGCGGCTATAAATTGTATGCGGTCGTTCCGTTATATCAATTTCTCGAATGGTGCGTAAGTGAACGATCAGAAAATAAGATTCGTTTGAAATGGAAACTTGAATTTTTAACGAAGCGAGATCTTTACGATCTACGTGTTTATTTTTTTAAAACTTAAGCCATTATCTGGTGCTCTCTCATGAGTTAACAGTTATGCTTTGTGTTTTTTTTCGCGGCTCTGTTTTTTACGGCGCATCATTACGGCGATCCTGTGCCGATTTGTACCCCGATTTTTATTATCTGACCAGAGTTTCTCAGAGAAGACTTTACGGCAAGACTTAACGACCGATCTCATTGTTTTTCATTGGCTCTTAACGGGTTGATATCGACAATGGAGCCGATTAACCGGGATCGTTATGCGCCGTGTAATACATCGATTCATTATCACAGTGTAATTTAATTACGATTTTCACCTTTACAATGATGTTTACAATCAAATTGTTTAAGTTGTTAAATTGATATGGAAGTAAGCGAACACTACAATGTAATTTTAATGATACGTTACCAGCACTGTAAAAGCAGCAAGCTTAACGTATTAACACATTCCTGTCGGGTTACGCATAGCATTGTCTTTCGCTTGAGGTGGGACATATTTGCGAAAAAATGCTCTACCCTCTCAACTACTAAGTAGTTTCTAGACAAAAATATCTAGGTTCTAATAAGTAGATCCTTTTTTAAGACGCACAAGTAAATCTCCCGTGTCTGCCGATAGTATCCGAAAGACGTGTGTTAAGCATTAGAAACAAGTCTTCAGAGCTTGCTGGTAAAATATTAGACATATGAGTCCATATTACGCACCACACACTGCCTATTTTAATATCCATGTATCCAAAATATGAACGAAAATATTTTTAAGCCCTGCAAATTTAAAAATTGGTTCTTAGCCTCTAAAGGAGTATTATCCCAGGGTCTGGGACCCCCCCCCTTCCATTTTTCTAAAAGAGCACTCTTGTACATTGAGCTCGGAGACAGACAGAGACAAAGAGAAAAGGTAGCGCAGTTCGAAAGACAGAAACGGAGAGCTTCCCTGCATACATCGCACGATTGTATAGATCGTTAGCGCAAATTTATTGAATAATAATGATTTTGATTTCAAGTTTGTTGTGTCTGTTTACGCAAAGTAACAACCGAATATTGTGTGCCATCGACATTGTTTATTTATTTAATTGCTTCCTGTTCGTCGCTGCTTGTTTAATGAGTCTTTGTCCAATTATCATTTCCGTCTAAAGTAGGAGCAAATGAATCGATTTTTTGTATATTGTTTATGTAAAGAAATGACGTGGTCTTGTATGCTATAAACAGTGTTTATTTACAATTGACTGCATCGAATTGAAGATTGTCTTACGCTGATAGGAGCTGACTGAAAGTAATCGGTGTAAAGCGATTATGGCATCAACGGCTTCATCGATTTTAAATTTGCTTACTCCTCAAAAGGTTAAAAGTTGGTCTTGAATATAAAGACAAAAAAAATACAAAAAATAAAAATAACCTTAAAATTTCGATAATGACTTACTTATATTGTCATCTGTTACTCGTTTGCTTTTCCTTATAAACAATCGGAGTTCTTTTGAATACAACCTTCTTAGAAGAAAAGTTATTCATAATTTAGAAAAATATGGCAATTCACACACAATTTGAAACAGCGAGTGGTCATGGATTACCTCAGGTCATGATTAGAATCAAAATTATTATTAAACCACTGTTTTCTGTAAAAATATGTTTTTATTTGGTAATAAGAGAGTGTTTACAAATTCTCTCAATCTAGCTCAAATTATATCAGTAGACAACCCTTATAATCATCGTCCTTACTTATTTTTATTAGAAAGATATTCCAGCCATAAATTCATAAACGTGTAATAGGTCAAAAAATATCAATTCCGAGTGAATTAAATGGAGGAATTCTTCAAAATTGGGTCGTCATATATTATATAACAGCAATCGCCTTTGAAAATGTAGCCGTATAATTCCAGCAATGATGACTGAACGAGCTTGTCCGCTACAAAATAGGCTAGTTTGTACCTCGTTAAGTTTTATTGCCAGTATTGGGACATATATAATAGGGCCTAGATTAGTACAGCTCCTTAAGATTCCATAAAAACCACTAACAACGCCACTCATTAAAATAACCACACTGATTCGGATGGCGCTCGATTTAGAACAACGACGACTTTATAGAAAAATTAATACTTTATGATCGAATAGTTTGAATAATGTATTTGCAATGCGAATTTGAAAAAAAAATCATTGTAAACAAATCCATTAAAAGTATTTATATCTATGACTTTTGAAAGAATGATTACAATATACGAAGATCACGATTCTCAATGTTTTTTCAATATCTATGATTCAATGGAAATTTATATGAACATACTATTTTTTTATATAAAAATAATTATATCGGTTAATGCTACCTTCAATATCGAGCGAATGAGGAGGTGAGTGCATGATACAGACGAGATGGATGTAACCCCTTCCTGTAAATGGATATTGAAGAGGCCCATAGTTCTGCAGTGGACTGTTTGTGACTGCACTATGATGATGATGATGATATCGGTTAAAGTGAGCAAGTGTAGTATTTATAACATTATTTTAAATGCAAGATAAGTGTATTATTCAAATCAGTGGTCTTCTTTTGGATAGTACAAAAAAGTTTCGAGTGTATTTAATATTATCATGATTATTATACACAATTTCTGGTTTTAAGATGCTTGTCATAACTTAGTTTAATTGTATGTTAATACATACTATTTTTGTTACGGGTTTATCCTGGAACTATATCATTCCAATGTGAAAGGCAATAGGATCAATACTTAAAAGATCTCTATATCTAGTTAAAATATATGGCATATAAAGAAGATCGAAAAGAAGCTCGTATGTGTGAGATCAATCAATTGTGTGAGGTATAAATTCACAAATATTTCCACCCAGAGTTATCTTAATATATAACAAACTTAACTAATATTTTTATGTGTATATGCAGTTTATCCTCATTTTTTCTTACATCGATGGATAAACTTGTAGTTTGTTAAGTGTTATTAAGTTCTATAACAAATAATGTACATTAAGAAATTCCTTACATTGTACTCCTTATAAAAAATAAACAATTAGTGCAATAATTAATTTAAATTATAGCCTGAATGTATCAAAGAACGTGGCACACACGTGTCCGTACCATAAAATACAACCCCGGGGTTAAATGAAAATTACACACTTTAAACGAAACACTCAAGAAAACGTCTCTAGATCTTTAGGCGCTCTGACGTGGTGAAAAAATCTCAACACACGTCATATTTAATGATAGACGAATTACATGAGAGCTTTACGACCGATCTCAGATATGATGATTGATGCCATAAAGCCCCGGTCTTCTTCAGAAGTTGAAGCCCTATTTTATTGGGGTGGACGTGAAAAAATAGGGCATGCGGTCCGGCATTTAATATTTTTCATTTCGGGAACAATGCGCCATAAACGCACGTTTAGGCCGGCGAAATAACCCGTTCTAGACAAACAATTTATTTCCGAGCACGCCCCAAAATGTAATCAGCCTTATAATTATCCTGGTCTGCTGGTTCGGGATGCGAGACATACGGAGGCGTGTGAGAAAATTGGTAAATCGTTCTTTGCGAGGTCAGCTATGGGTGCTGTAATTTGAGAACGCTACCAATTCGCTCACTGCAATTCTGCGAAGAGTGATGTCTTCGGTTAGTCGGAGGAACAGGTCTGAGTTGTCGGTGATTTATGTTCCAGTCGATATTTTACATGGGCGATGTTTGCAAGACGGTTGAATTTCAAAATTTACATGAAAACCTCACACGCTTTCGAAAATTGGTCATAAGTAAATTGTTGTGGTTGGTTTACCTGTTCAAGTCATGGCACATAGTATTTGTAGATTCCTTCTAAATTACAGTATACTCTCGATTATCCGATTTGGCAAAGCAAAGAAATCTCGATCTTTCAAGAGAACTGAAATGAAAAATCTTCCTGTCGTTTATTATAGCCAGAAAGGACTATGGACGGACAGGCAGATTTTTGATGATTGGTTCAAAAATAAATGGGTTTTAAATGTGCAAGGTTTTTTTAAAAAATAAGGGATTGCCATAGAAAGCAGTATTATTATTGGATATGCTCCTTTTCATCCAAACGAAAGCATATTGAAAACAAGCGATGAACTTATGGTTACTAAATTTTTGCCCCCTAATGTGACATCTTTAATCCAGTCCATGAACCAAGGCGTTATAGTATCAATGTAGCGTTGGATAACGTGGAGCGGGGTTGCTCTCACGCGGGTCCGTTCTGCTATCGGACCGTTATTTACTACAAGTGAAGAAGATACCAGTAATTACATTAGTCATTAAATGGCGTTGAATTATGTTGAAATATTTCCATCATTCTGATTGATTGTCATTTTGATTGATTTTTAATTTTTAAACGATGTTATCAGATTGATACTCGAAATTCAATTTCATTTAACTAAAAAAATTGGTCTTAATTTTTTCCTGGATTCTTGAATATTTTCGATTGAATTCGTCGTAAGCCGAAATGATGCTCAATGAGCAGAGCCTGGAATACTAAGTACCTGGAGTACTGGACACTCTTTGCTTCGGTATCCATTTTCGGCAATGCTTTTGGTAGGGATTTTAGGATACATGCGACGAATAAAACAGGCCCAATCAAGTTGTATTTGCCCAATCAAGGCATGTTTCAAAACCTAACATATTGACAAAATTTTGCTAGCATAAATAATTTATTGAGAATAACCCCCTAAACTAAATAATAAATCCAGTACCACGATCATATCACAATGACAATAGAAGATTTTAAATATGTTATGAACAAAATACCTCAATGTTAATTTAATCAGATTATATTCGTATTCAAAACTATTGAATTGGAATTTTGATCAAATGTAAACGCGATTGAAATAGCATTTAAACGACCATTCATATATTTTTGTAGTAATGCATTGAGCTATAAATATCGTTAGGATATATCATCCCCATGTTTATATTGTACAGTCGGCGAGCTTTGTATGGAACATGTGTCGAAAATCGGGAATTGCGTGGTCCTTTGGTTACCCCAACGGTCATTAGTTAGCCACATGCAAACTAAATAGATTACGAACGTGAGATAAATCTTTATTAGTACTTGTCGTGTTCAGTTTCACGTACTAATTCACGCAGCACGGTATTTAATGCAAAATTAGTAAGTGTCATAATAATTAACGTGCAGACCACCCACCATAATGAAAAACCTCAGGTGTTTTTAATTGCAACTGCAGCAAAAATTGCAGGTGATTTGCAGTGAAGAAGTCATATATCAAAAGTAACAAATTTCTCTTTATTTAGTCGTCTGCAAAGACGCCGGGAATTGAGAGGCAAAAACCTACAATTATGTAAGGCCGCTGATCTCTTTTTGTTCGGTGATTAAAGCATATGGAATTAGAACCATAAGAAGATATTTGTTTTAGTATTTTTAATCACTCCTCATTGCATTTAGATTTTAGTATAATATTAAACAGTAAAAATGTATTTTTGGGTGAAATTTGTTGAGCCTCATGGGCGTTATTGGCCGTTTAATGGATGCAACGGAAGCATTGAAATATTGATGGAAATTATTGTTCTTTTTCTGCTGATCCTTTTCTCATCGATCACATCCTCTTGTCCTGCAAACCTGCTATTAGCTGTTAAAATATTGCCAAACAGAAGTATTACAAGAGCCTCTGCGAAAACGATACCGATACCATATTTTCTGGGGTAAGTGAAAATTAAAAATGAATAATAACCTGCAAGCTAACGTCCCAGATATTTACACGATCGGATATAATTATTTAACACACATCTTACATTCATTTTATAAATATGGGGGGGCAAAAGTGCGAAAATCAATCTAATTTTGCCCAAACATTTTCAATTTAGCTCAAACAAGATTGAGATTGAACAATGCCTATTATAAAACATAATAAAGGGCTCTGAAAAATCACCTGAGATTAAAATGAGAATGGACTGAATTTTACGTTATAGTAGCATGCAGCTGATTTCAAATATTTTAATCGTTGAATATAAACTTTTTGATAGTATACAATCATAAGGTAACTCCTCAAAGTTTTGTCTGAGTCAATAAATTTTATATATACTATTAAATATTATCCAAGAACTAAATGCATTTTCAAAACAATCAATCATTCTTTAACCTTTTGATATCATTCAGTAGACTTAAGACTTCAGCGGTACTTAATTAAGATTTCATGTATACAATAATTTTAAATTAATATATATTCAATTTTTTGGCACTATATTTAACTAATAATTTCTTATAGGGATTAAATCTGGCATGTCCCTGGTCAGTTATGAACAGATATAATCCTTCTTCAAACGTTCTATTGAGATTTTAAATTTATAGCAAGACACAACATCCTATATTATTTCATTTATAATATAATAAGATTTTAAAAAATCGACTTTATAGATTTTATTATTACATTCACCATCATCATCATAGTGCAGCCACAAACAGTCCACTGCAGAACTATGGACCTCTTCAATATTCATTCACAGGAAGGGGTTACATCCATCTCGTCTGTATCATACATTCACCTCCTCATTCGCTCGATATTGAAGGTAGCATTATCACCGAATTTCATTTCGAATGCTCACCCAGAATGAATCTCGATAGGGAATGTGGGAGGTTTGTAAAGACTGAATAGTTTTCTTAGTAAGATTGTGGAAAACTACTCTAGACGACAATAAGCATAGTAGTTAGGAGTAGTCAAATGTGATTAGGCCGCAAAAAGTGTGAGTCAAATTGTATTAACAAGGGGTAATTATGTCGCATCAAAGTATTCGAACTTCGGCGTTTAGTGCCAACCGTGCAAATAATATTTAATTGGTCAGACTGGGAGCAAACTGGACATAGCTGGAACAAATAGGTTAAAGTCAACTAGTCGGGTCCATATCAATAAGATCAAATGGTTCCATGGTCAAGATTGTATTATGGGAGTAGTCGAAACAGCCCTTTGGCGGTCGGACCGCGAGCCTAGTTGTGTAAGTTTGTCTTCTGATCATAGTGTTCTTACGTTTATGTGACAATAGAAAGTAGATGTTCACTTACTATTATTATATTAATATGTTGCATATATAATATTTAACAATTTAAATCACATCGGCGCTTTAAGGCTCCCTCGGTCAAATTTACGAGGAAAACGACTGTAATTTTGGAAATTGAAACATCTGTCATGCATAATGACCTCATCAATATTTTATGTCCGAATTTTCGAAGCCCACAATGTGTAATAAATCTGAAATTGAGACATTGTTTTTGGCCCATTTTGGCGTTGGTTTGGCTTTTATCGCCCATTATAAATGTAAAGTGCTAAAAATTTATGAACTTTCGCCAACCGATCCGTCCCAAAATGAAGACGTTCTCTCCCATAATTTATAGCATATTCTCAAATATTATTACATAATCTAATCAAGTGTTTGATGTAATCAGATAAAAAATATATATTTGGTATTAATTTTAATGACTAAAAAATATTATATCATCCACGTAATTTATATTTTTGAAGATCATTTGAGTCTTGGAACATTTTAATTTATTCATGATCCTAAAACAAAAAAGCTGCTTGCTATGAATGACAGTTATTCGGTTCGTGCAAGCTTTATCCCCCAAATTATACGAAATTCCAGATTTAAACTTATTTTGCGTTTAATACTCTACTTAAACTGTGAAACGACCGATAATATGTCTTAAAACGCAACGTTAAATATGCTTTTGTTCGACGTTCCTCGTTGATTCCCTTTTCAAAATAACTAGTTGAAGTCTTAGCGTTAGCACCTGAGAGGTGTCAAAATTGCTATAATTTCATATTGAGAGGCTGCCGAATTCTCCCATGTTATGTACAGTCAATGAAATGGCATCTCAACAAAAATAACATGTATACGTTTTTAAATAATCAGAAAATCTTCCAAATATTTCAAAGTATTTTTTACTCCCTTATATTTATCATTCGAATGTAAAATGCGATGTGCATATGGGGTGGTCCGTATAATCCTACTTCATATAAGGGGCTCACGTCTTTAGTAATCCATGTATCCTTTGAAGATTTTGGCCCTTTATAAAAAATACGCTATTGAGTGACATACATATTACAAAATCATACTAAGCTATTTTATTTAATGTATTTTTGTTAAAAGCTGTAGAAAATGTATCAAGCATTAATATATGAATCCTAAATGCAGTACATTTTTGCAGAATATTTTATCATAAAATTATTGACCGTATCAGTATTAAAAAAGGATCTAGAGTTTGATTTCAAGACTACCCTTATTGATCTCGTTGTTCATTGTTAAAGAATTGGGAATCTGATAGAGACATATCGATGAATAGACAGAATAAATCAAAATGTCAAAATTTTATGTAATTACCTAAAAAACAAATGGCTTAGTCTTATCATGAAGTAGTATTAACTTTTATTAAATCTATCTATTTTATTAAATCCAGAATAATACTTGATTCCTTGTGCTTTCTGTTCAGCATTACTAACTAACTCTATACTGATAGTTTCTCCTGCTTTCAATAGCTCAAGTAAATTAAATCTTTGCTTCAGAATGAAATGCATTACTTGATTATATTAATTTAAAATTACAAATAGAATGTATCATATCAGCTTTCAAGCAAAATTATTTTATGTTTAGTCTCATACATCTCAAGAAAATCGTTAGAATTAAGGGTGTATATTAAAAAGTTCTTTTGATATTTTATTCGATGGACTGTCCAATGTATTATAAATGTTAACTAGACATTTTTTTTACATTCGTGATGAAATATGTCCATCATCGTGTTATGGACCATTTTGGCCATTGTTGCGTGATCAACCGATCGATTATGCCCTCAAATTGTACGCTTGAAAGAAGCTCGTTAAAGTGAAAGCCAATTGTCTATTTATTAGGCGACCGGTCATGAAACTAGAGTAATTGTATGTAATCTGACAAATACCGCCATGAATTATGCAGATCTGTTGAAAAATTGCAGCAAATAAAATAATAGCATTGTCGGTTGGGTGTTAAAATTACTACGCACGTGGGTTATAATGGGCGTCGAAGGGCACGCACATAAACACCTAATAAGATGATATATTAAATATACTCGATAATGTGGGGGCTTTCGACATCCCAATTTAGTAGGGACGATGTTAAAAATTATGCAATATTAAAGAAGTAATCATAAAGTTGTGGTCGGGAGCGTTTATCTTTCATTTATCGCCTATTATTTTAAGCGTTTCTAAATTCGTCCGAAATTGTTGCTTTTATAAAATCTTCGATCGATTTTCTATCGAAGTAGCATACTTTTTCGTTGTTGAATATTTACGCTTTAGACGCCACAAATCTCAGTCGTAAATCAAGCCGCAATGTGTTAAAAATATGATTATTTTGAGAGGTTAAACGGAGAGTTCAGACAAAGGCATTGTCTTTTTGGCCAGACTCGATGAATGATTACTGACCCTATGGTCGGTGTGTGTTTTCTTCTCTTGTTTGGCATAAAGCGAAAAGCCCTTAGCTAGGGCATCATTGAATTATACCCTGCCAAATATTGAATTACCGGGTACAAGGTCCACTTGGCCGCCTCATACTTTATGAGAATTTCGGCGTAAACGTTTTAATTTCCATTCGGGCAACGACTGGTAACAGAAACGAAACAAACAACCACAAGACCTAAAAGTAGCAAACGTATTTTGTATGCGTTAAACTGATATTTTTTTGGTTGTATCTTTTAACATTATAACCGTTATGCTGATAAACTGCTTAGATACATTTCGCAGATTCGATGGAGAAGTCATAAAACATGATGAGAATAAGGAATGATGGTGATATTTTGGCGATATTATGTCATTTTGATCTTATCGAACTGGAGAATGTATCTTAATATAAACGCCTTTTCATAATAATTCAAGTAAAATATGCGATAGTACAGATATCTGTAAAATTATAAATCTTTATTCTTGTGAAAAAATCAAGCATTAGATTTTCTGTACATCAAGAAGTCCTTTTTAATACAATGTAAATAAATGTAAAACCGCTCAGTCTTTATAACTCATTTTTTTCATTAAGCAATCCGTGATAAAAATTGTTTAAACACGTATGGAAATAAATGCATTTTGTTCTGAGACACTTGAGATAGCTAATAGATACAAGTGAAAAAAATGTTGCGTTGCATTTTAATTCAATAATACTAACGATGAAAAAATATGTCGAATGACACTCGACATAAGACCTACGCGATAGGAATTGATGTCGAATAAAAAACGACATAGGACCGGAAAGGGTTAACTATGGGAAAAAATTTATATAAATGGCAAAAAAGTTAATTGCGTTTTAGTGGCCGATTTTTAGTAAAAATTTCATAAAATATTTGAAAATAAGAAAACTGTCCGACATACACAATACCAAAATATTACTCAAAATAGCTTTTTATTAATTAAACTGTGCGATGGAAGGGTTATATCATTACAGCTCATCACTCAATAATTCTGTAGAATTTTTTGGAAGCAATTGCGAAAGCAACCCCAAACGAAGAAGAAATGTTAAAAGTGGAAAAAAATCCTACGAACTTACTGAGTGATGTTATTTAATTTTTATTGAATTGGCATGCTTATGAATTATCGTAATTTAATCATATCGAGTTATTAATATTCAAGTATTTTTTGAAAAAGAACCTACAAAGATTTTAAACCAAAGAGTAGTCATAATAAAACAACAGCTTGCCCGGGTCGTAAAAATCGATGCTGAAAGTATTGAAAATTATTGTTGTTATGGCTTATTAAATTGATAGTATTCGGTCTTGAAGATTGTACATAATTATTACAAGCATCATCAATTATTTAGAATTCATCATAATTGATATCAGTCTTAACATTATTTGAATGATATTACTGTTTAAAACCATTTCATTGGAGCAGCAATCAGATTTCCTCCCTATAATTCAGTTATTTTGAAAGCTTAATAAAGTTTATCTTGACCTATTCATCAATCCCGACACAAATGAATTAGCTGAACTTGGGAAAAATCCTTCACTTTCTGAGTATTTATTCTATCGACTGAGATGTAGGGTTCTTACTCATAGTGATCAAATTTAACAGTAAAATCTTTTTTATTACTTTTTCAATAAGTTATTATATATTGTTGGGAAGAATTCATACAAATATTAATATTAATAGTCAATGGTATTGTTATGATAGTTGATAATGGACTACATTTGGGAATTAATAGGCATTTTCAAGTTTCATGCAAGTTTCATTACAATGATTATAACTTAAATGGATCATTGTAGAATCTGTAAGATATTGCGCCGCAAGTATGCAAAACAAAACCCAAACAAAAAGATAATAAATCATTCGGTTAATGTTTTGCAATATTGAATTCCTGGTTTCATCTCACGTGAGAAATTGACGGGATTCGACGCATACCGATTGAATCGGATAAATGGTCGTATATTAATCAATGCCAAATTACTCGGGATCCCTGTATAGGTACGTGATGGCCCCGGGTGAGGGGTTGCAGCCGATCAATGGACCCGCCAGGATACGAGTCCTTTCTCGGACCGTACCTCTTCGGCTACCCTGTAACTGAATAATTGCCCACTCGGAGGCAAATCGACCCAAACAATTACATACCGATCTGTCTTGCGACTTGTTGCGCTTTTATTGTTTGAGGTGTGCAATCACATACGTCAATCGGACAGTTGCTAATTAATTGCATATAATTAACACGCTTAGTGCGGCCGATCGGCCATCGCTCGTAAACCCGTAAACAAAGGCGTATGCAAATTCCGGTGTCAATCGCGAGAGCCACACTTCGGACCGTTTATCTTCGGACACTGAAACAAATGCTCCTGTGTTTGTATTCAAAATGCGAAGACAATACGACCACTTCCTCCCGTGCAGATGTGGACATCAGCTTGTATGTGCGAAAATACTACAGGTATTCCCAGAATCTCAAGATCTTAAATAAGACAAAACAAACGATCACGGATGCTTCGCAACGATTCCCAAAAACTTTGAGTATTTTGCAATTATTTTATCAAATAAAGTTAAAAGACATATTTTTCAATAATAGATTATGCATGTATTATATATGAATATTAACCATAAGGATCTATAAAACTACCTAGGCAAATGAGCGTCAAAATATATAGGTCTGTGGGAATATCACAAACTTTTTTTTAAAACAATCAAATTTTACTTGATGAAGCTTAATTTGATAGTTTGATTCATCTTGACTTATTTTTGCTTTCAAATACATCTACACATTAAGCTATTACATATTTCATTCAAGATTGTTTTTCAATTCATTCATAGTGTTTTATAGAGTCTAAGCTAGTTTTATAGAGAAAAAAATCAATGAAAATAATAAATTTTATGGAGTCATTAGGACTATTTTATGACGTGATTTCAATAAGTTCTTTCTCATCTTAAATACTTCGACCCAACAACAACTTAAAGTAACGTTGTACAAATCCAAGTATTGCAAGATAAAACAGTTTACAGAGCACAGCCGTCTTGGATGTCAGCGATCCAAGTGGGTCCTTTGAAGTGTCCATCGATTTAACATATCCTCGGCCAGACCACCACATGATTTGCCAATGTATTCATCAATCTATTCGACAGTTTTTTGTCTCTGCGAGTCGCCGTCGGGTATCCACCTCGACATTCTGACTGGGACCGCTTCCTCCGGCTTCCGTCCGAGGATTTGGCCATCCTTGGATATTCGTCTTATTTCCCTACGACCTGTCCGACTGATAGTCGCGGTCTTCTTGATCGGGTGGCGACTGTCAGACCAGTCGAATCAAAGATCTGCTATCTCAGATTCGGACTGATTTATGCGATCTGTGTTCGGCTCATATCCGTAAATATTCATATCCTACATAGGAAAAAAAACTAGATATCGATTTTCGTTTTGGTATCTATTGCGGATGTCGATTGATATTGATGGATAACGTGAGATGGATGATGGATAACGAATCTGAGTTAATGGAATTGCTTCAAAAATTAGATCATTATCATTGAGATTGTAGAACTTAGCTAAAGCTGTCAAAATTACTTTTATTTATCTTCTTATCCCTTTCTGGTCCTATATCTCAACTGTTGGAATATCGATTTTATTCCGATGGGTTCCTAAGACATAGATCGAGACATCGATTTTTTTCGATGGATTCTATATTGTATGAAAATTGTTAGGTTCATATCTAGCAATGTACATGAAACTATTGCAAATACAATGCAAATTGTGCCATCAAATCAAGTACAAAATTTTTGCTTGTAGTTAAACGTCTATCTATCACCACGCTGAATTTTTGATAGAAATTTCTTACAAACTTACACATTACATCAATCACAGGAAAGTCATTGAATTCATAAAATTGAAAGATAAAATTTCAGATCAATTATTTTTGTCCATTTTTAGCTTAATTTCCTAGATCTGAAAAAAGTAAATAATTGGACGATTAATAAAGTTGGGAAGGTCCTTTTGAAAATATTTTTTTAAAAACAGTCCTATTGGAATAATTTTAGATGTAAAGTAATAGAAAATCTTCAACATTATAGCATATTAAGAAAAAATAATGATTGAAAATATAAGATTAGATTAGCAAAATGATTTAAAGATATTTATACTGCAATTGATACGAAGCGAATTGCACGTCTTCACAGTGACACTGCAACGTTTTCCGACAGTAACAAATTTTCGTTCTTTTATATAGCACGGTTTTTGCTTATAATTTTGTTCCCAATGTTAAGTTCTTATCTCTTATTTTTTGTGTACGCTATTTTGTTATTCACGACATGTCCTTCTCCTGAACGGTCCGTTTGATTACGGACCCGTGGACCTGTTTCTTCACCCAATAAGATCAGTCCAACTTTGATAGGATCTAATTTAAAAACATTTCTGAACGTGGGACGAATAACTCAAATTTCGAAATGCAGACCTGACCAATTGTTGAAAAATTTACCTAATTGGTCGTCGCATACGAAATGCCGCAACTTCTTTTATTTCCTCTCCGTTGGGCCGCATGTGACCCCGGATCGAACCAATAACTCATCGGAACGTCATATTTTCTCGGAATGATTTATGGTATTGTACGTTAATAAATATGGTAATATGATACGAATAAGAAATAAGAATACTTCTATTATATTCTGACGTCCAGCTCACTAAAAGCCCATGTAATGTGTGGATATTTACACGCATTATGTATGATATTTATAAGAGGAGTACGTAAAAATGAATTGGGTTGGGTGAGTAATTATTTTGCCTCAGGTATAAAAATCAGTATTTCAAGCCTTGTATATTTTTATAGCAAATTTAAAATTTAAAAGCTCTCTTCTTACTTAGGTACCATATCCGTTATCGGATATTGTGATCTTCTTATACGACGATTTTTAAAGAACGATAAAATTGAAATAGGGTTATTTGATGTTAATTGATGGGGTGTTTTTAGACATGAAATAAGATTAAGTAGCAAAATTATCATTATATCAACTATTTTGGAAATTTCATTCATTTATAGGAATCCCTGCACGACTTTATTAATCAGTATTTAATTTTACAGATTTATCATAAAAGCTTACATTTGCTACATTATTTTATAGCGGCTAATTTGATTGGTGTTGCAAACCAGTCACTGATTTGCTGCCAAGACAAAAATTATAAATTATCTTAGAATTTAGTATTCATAGTCCTAAAAATCAGGCTGACAATTAATCGGAAAAATGAATGCTACCCAATTATATTCAATATTTGAACAAGAACTTTTATAATGAATTAAACTTCTATGTATATCAACACTTGGTCTAAAAGCTCTCAAACCAGTTTCTTGACAAACAAACATAACTTTCCTATTTAATAATGCCCAGTGATTAAAAACTATTCATTTAATTATGTTTGAACCTTTTCGCTTTATCAATTTTTTGTATCAGAAAATAACCATGGAATGTCTACGTAAATTATATCTAAGAAAAACAATCAATAGAGGCGTGATTATGAACACATCCATACAAAAAACTATTAGTATTCTTTATTTGTTTAGCCCACATCTCAAACCGAAGTTTGTCTATTAAAATCCGATATGAACTCTTTTTAATATCGAGTTCTGTGTGAAGCCTCATCCAGAAGCCCTTATCGACCCAATAATCAATAAGGGAGGACTCTGTTTGTTTTGATTTATACAACACAGTTTTAATGAAATAATTATAGAACCAGATTGAGCCATAGATACAATTAATTTTTAATTTATTCACAGAAGTCCAAAAATATCGTAGTCGGCTATGTACGTGACTTTTGGTCGTAAAACAAACACAAAAAGCATTTGATATATAAGCTTATGCTTATGTCATGAAATCATAGAGAGTAAAATTGCTTTATCATCGGGCAGTAATTCATTTTGTACGTTAATACGCCCCGCATGAGCTTTCGGCACGTGGAGCTTTGGGAGGCTTTAATCGGATCAGACACATGCTTTGGTGCCATCATATCAGTATTCTGTAAACAACTCCAAACAAATACCTCTATATGATATACAGATGTAAAAAACGTCATAAATATTTATTTAGAGTCATGCTGGTTCGAAAAAATATTGAATCAGCTCTAAATAATGCGTACTTTTAATTTTATTTTCAGGATGCATCATACTGTCGATGATTGCCTATTGATCTATAATACCTATAGAACAAACTGATCAAATAAAAATTACCAAATATAACTCAAAAATATTGGAAACATTGTTACCCGACGATAATTTCCAAAATTATGTAATTCGATACGCAAAACTGTCCAAATTAGAGAGTGATCATGATAAGCATAAATTCAGCCATTGTATCTGATTTTTCATGACATATTTTTTTAATCCTCCAGAAACATCATAAATTTCATACATACGTGATTAAAACTCTATATTTCAAATTTCGAATATATATTATACAAGAATTTATCCATTTTTTAGATTTTTACAATGAAATATAAATGCTAATAGACTTATTTTTTTATACTTAATTATACAATTTAATTATACAAAATAGTCATTCAAAATGAAATGAAATTAAATAAAAATGTGATCGTTAAAAGTGCTGTTTAAAGATATATTTGAACTCAAGTAAACTGAGTTATCAACCTGATAAATAATCCATTGGTGATAATAAATATTGGAACCATGTATATTGCATCAGTGGATATCAGTTATCCAAACCGTTCAATTTGCATTTAAAATCCATCTGTAACATCAGGTTAATGTTCATCTCAATTGCAATTTACCTTATAAAGAGAAGATATAATAATTATCTGAATATATTATTAGCACACTAACCTAGGAATAATATAAATGTTTTAAAAGACAATTCCACGTGTGATTATGATAGCTTTGAATAATATTATAAATGTTTATCTTTATTTTAAATATTAATTTTTAACTGTATATTAATTCGTTTATTATAAAAAAAATAGTTTCATGGCAATAGTCGATTCCAAAGGATTATTTTGATAATTTCTCTGAATGTTGTCTAAGATGGCGTGCAGCATTGAAATGTTATTAATAGTTTTACATTTAAAAATATTACAATATAAAAGCTAATTGTAAAAAACGGTTCGTTTTGTAAAGTGCAAATTCATAAACGATCCATTAATATTTTCTCATACGAATCAAAATATTCTCACAGTAGGCTAGCTGATCTCTAAGAGCAGCTACTTTTTAGCTCCCGGCCTAATAAATCACTACCCAGTTAAATACAAATTCCTCTAATTCAATTCAAATTACAAAGCCGACTAAAATATTTATTCTGCCCATTGAGCAGCACAAGAAGCCTTTATGAAAATTCAAGTCATGATTCCGTCGACATTAGAACGTATCATTTATAAAGCTTTTTTTAAGTATCTCGCATCACCTCTTCCTTACCTGCCACAACAATAACATTATTATGCTAAGTCGGTGTTCATCAGCGGCTCTTAAATATGCTTATATAAATATATTAAATATTTTGATGCAACCGCGTTATACACAAATGCAATAAAGTATTTACATACAAATATATGAAAATAAATCCTTTTAATATCGCCAATTAGCTTGTCAAATACAACTACAACAAAAATTGGACTGGATTAAAAAAATAAGAAATGTGCAATATTTTCATATTGTAATAGGTAGAAATAATGTATACATTGAGAAATAATGTATACAAGAATGATGAAAAACATTACATATTGATATTATAAAAGATTTCTTTGGCGTTACAGTACTAATTGCCGTAAATTGAGGAAGTTATGGAGCTAAGCTCTTCTAAATTGTGTATTTTTTCAGTAGAATGATCGTCGTTTTTATGCTATTCTTGACTATAAATTTGGCTATGATGCTATTCAATTTTTCCACCAGTAATTCTTGACATTCATAATGATAAAGCCTTCTCCTTTTATAGATTTATCAACATATACTATTGCATCTATTCTGTTATCATCTGGCTCGATTAGATATACACATTGGAATTATTAATGAAATTATGAATTCAATACATTTAAAAATTATAAGTGTTTCTATCATAGTTTTGATAAATTCATCTATGACATTAGTCAAAACCCATTGGAAAAAATAATTGATCCAAGTTTTAACCATAGCTCTGAAACCCTATATTGTAGAACGAGCCCGTGTTGATGGAATATTGTGTTATACAGGGGTTACATATTTCACTTAATAGTCAAATAATAAATATAGGAATCCAATTAGCATACTTTAAAAACGCTTATTATAATAAATCCTTAATAATGGTTTAAAATTCAGTTTACATGGGCGATTTTAAAACAATGTATGAAAAGACTTCAACGAGCGGGTTACGTGAAAACCTACGAATCGATGCATTATCTTGGTATGACATCTTAGAATGAAAATTATCAAATATATATTTTTTAATGTAAATCAACCCCCATATGTTATTAAATTTATTTCGATCTATGGATAGGTTAAATTCGATTTAAACTAAGTCGTATTGTTCATTTTATTTCAATAAAAAGAACGGGTTTCTCACGATACAAACTCTGAATCTTAGCTTTTATCTCATGAATAATAGATTTGCGGTGTTTTCGATACATATTTCATATCAAAAATATTTCAAACTCCGTCTCTTTGACGTCCAAGAATTTTAAGCGCTTTAAGAACATTCTTCTCGGACGATCTACCATCATCTAAATTCATCCCCACACATCCTATTACATATTTCCGTCTCGCGTTTGATGTCCGATCATATATTATCGCAGTCAAAAATGATATTCCCAATAAAAAAATGTGGCTAGAATCGATCCTCCTCTGATCACTAATGAGGGATCAATCATTTCAATTTCATAGTTGAATTTTTTATCGACCGATCGCGGCATTTTTGATTATCAATGCTTTGCGTGGCTAACTCTGCACTCTTTGTTCGGGAAGGGTTTCGATCTAGGGGCTTTTTTCCCTTTTTGGATCTTCCATTGGATACAGCTGATTATGTTTTTTATATACTCAGAAATAATATCCTCTAAATGAATAGATCTTTGAGCATAGTTATTACAATAAGCTTTTAGATTAGTGCGTATTCATAAATATACACTAGTATGAGTGCATATATAAAATGCACCAAGGGTTAAAAGGGGGTTTTGCAACACCCAAAAAAAAAATCAGACAAAAAAAACTGTTAAAAAATCATTAAAAATCAGAAGGAAGTGTGACAAATTCATTCATAATTTCAAGATCTTCACACCTTCTACGTGTATTATAAAGCATAATGCGTAAGGTTTATACAGTAGAAAAAATGATCGATTGTGAACCTGAACTCTCCAGAGCCCATGACCTTAACAGCATTTGTCAACATTTGTCATCGGCTATTCAAAAGGAATCCGTATTTAAAATGATTGATGGATCATTGAATCATTGAAACGCGAGTTTAATACCACGAATAAACCATATCGAAGGAATGCTTTACGACTCGCAAGACATAAAGTGCTATCAGTGAGTTAATAACATACTTAACATAAATTTATCGCAGACTTAAATTAAAGCCCCCACATAAATTTAATTTATCTTATCACTGCAAAAAAGTTCGACGATTCCTCATATGACCACATACGTCTTCGGGGTGTCCTCGGCGAGCACATTGTTTTTGGTTGGATATTTTATTAAGTTAACAGAGAGTCCACAGGAACTGGTGATATTTGATACTTCGACTGCTTAGTTCTCACAAACTGGCCGTAAGATCTTCGCCGAGATTAGAGACCGCAGAACATGAGTTTCGTCGCCAATCCTCGAGTGATGGACGCTCAACATGATTTCTAGGGAACTAGGCCATTATTTTTACTATCTATTGTTAGATTAGTGATGCTGGTTTTTAGCTCTTAGAATTTAACACAATTGAGACATTTCGTATCTATATTGGCACTTGTATCAGCCAAAGGTGTAATTTTATTTATGAGCCATATATATTTTCTCAAAACCTTTTAATGACACTTATTTAATATATTATATGAATGAAAAATCATTAACATACCACTCAATAAGTTTGTAGGGTTTTTTCCACATTAAAGTTTTTCTTTATTTGCGATCATTTTTCGCAATTTCGTCAAAAAAAACCCTACGAACTTATTGAGTGATGTTTTAACCCTTTGAGTAGTGAGCTAATTTAAAATCATCATTTACTTAGATGCTATATTTGTATATCCACCAATTATCATCCGTACAAATCCATTTATCTGTCAGGGCCGTCGCAGCGTGTATGAAGCTTGTATATATACAAATAAACACTGCCAATAGCACACAATATTCGGTCATTTATTTGCGTAAGAATACTCTTTCTGAGTCATTGGAATTTGGATACATTGTCCAAATTCCAATAAGAAATGCAATCCAATATGATTAATGTTGAATCCAACCAATGTTGAAAATATATTTTATCAGGAAAATAATGTTTATCAGGTTTTATTTAAAAATCAAATATTTTCTCAATTAAGATAGTCATGAGATTTAATGAGTATAAAGACAATTATTGCACAGAAAAAAAAATCTCTGAATAATGAATGGTTTTTAGAAAATCTGTGTCTTTTGGGAATATCCGAAGTTTACAACTAAATTGCTTAAAAACATTAGATTCTTTAAACAAATGAGTGATATTTAGTCACTAAAGTTTAATTCATGACCTGAGCGTATTCTCGCTTTCTTATGGTCACTCGCTGTTCCAAATGAGCAGTTTTCCCTTAAATCATGTATACTGTATTTAAATTATATTTTGATGAAGTTATTACAAATAAAAGGCATTTGTCTTCGAATTTAAACGATCGATACGAACAAATCAATTTTTGTATAGTGTATTTTAAAATTGTTACGATGTGGTTGTAACGTCATCAAGGCTTGATCGTGGCGTTGTTTTTCATTCACCGGATGACTGTTCTATTTTACGACTATGCTAATTGGATTTGGACCATCGATTGCATGTTAACATGATCACCTAACGTGCAGAAGATTTCAATTATAGTGCTAGGACAGTTCGCTGCGTCCACCGGACTATCTGGAGGCGCGCCCGAGTATGGAGCATTATGCAGATAGTCCGGGCTCCGGAGCGATCGTTTGATTTAAATAATAGTATAATGATATAATATTATCAGCTGCCTATTTCTACAGTAGGTGTTCCTGGAGCGGGCGGCTATTTTTTTCTCGATGGAGTGAGCCGGTAGGTAGAAGTTAGGTGAGTACACACCTGCCGGCGCGCGTCTGCCACGAGCTTCCCCCTCCTGAGGCGCCTTACCAAGAGGGGGAAGGATCATTAAAAGGTGGACGCACAAGCGGCTCATGGTGAATTTATCTTGATAATATATTTGTGCTAATGTTTTTTGAAAAAAGTGAAAAAATTAACAATTGAGATCTTAGTACATTTAAGCCTATTAAGTTTACCACCTATAAAGTAAGACTTATCTTGGTATATGATTATATTTGAAAGGACCAAGTGTTGCTATGATAGATGAGTTACCGTACTCTTATTATAATGGTGCGGTAAAAGTGAAACTTCTTAGTTCCTAGGAAAATTTGATTTTAGCTAAAAGATTATTCTATGTTTGTGTAATATATAATAAAATTGGCAAAGTGGACTAGTGGTTGCTTTGTGCTACATATATATACAGTAGATGGCGCAACGAACGTACGTACCGCCTTTAAAATATTCACTTCCCACCAACAGCAAATTTTAATTAAATGTGAAAGACAATTAGAAAACACTATATTGCATATAACGGACATCTTAACCCCTTAAAGAGATAAGACACAGAGTTGTGTCTGAATTCCAGTGATCAAAAAAAAAACATTTTTACGCGATGAGCTCGGAGATAGACTGAGACGAAGAGTGTCTTGCGCATTAAGTTTGGAGAGAAACAGAGACAGAGATCGTTAACCCAAATTTATCGACTAATAATGATGTGTGAATGATATAATGAATCGATTTCAAGTGTATTGTATATGTTTACGCAAATAAATGACCGAATATTGTGTGCTATTGGCAGTGTTTATTTGTGTATGTACAAGCTTCATACACGCTGCGACGGTCCTGATAGATAAGTGGATTTGTATGGATGATAAGTGGCGGACATACGAATATAGCATCTATGCATATTGATTAATGAAATTAAAATTAGAAACATGCCAAATGAGAACAAAGTCATAAAAACCATTTAGATTATAAGTAGTTATTTATTCAAAGGCAGGGCTATAATTTTTACCTAGAGCTGATCAAATGATAATTTTTGAGCAACGATTTGTAGTATCTATTATCCTCGTTTATAATTTAATCAACAAATCTTTGTATATGTGATGCTTAAGACATCAGAAATTTCTAGATTATTAACATTTTACAATAATAAAAAAATGTTCATTTTAAGCTGAATATAAATATTATTTCTACAGAAAACCCTTGAGAAGGCATTGAAGAATTATGAATTTATATGCGAAAGTTGATTGATGGCAAAAAATCAGAATAACAGTTTATCTCATCTTATTATGACATTTAATTTTAGTTTTTAAAGCAGTTTATTAAATTAGTTTATTTTTATCGACTTATAACACGAGAATATAAGATGAAGTCTTAATTTATAAAGTGATCGAATTTAATTAATTTTAATGCACTTTTTAAGGCTCTAATGTTATTTATAGTTAGAGTTGGTATATGTACGAAAGTCTCAACAAAAATATAACAAAAAAATAAAAAGAGTCGTCCGCCCTAGACCCTTTCCGCGCGAAGCAAAAAACGAACGTACCGGTCTCCAGAACTGAAATATTTTTCTACAAAATATAGGGTCCGAAGCAGAAGGGCTCATTCAGGTTGCAGCCGTCTTTGTGTGTGCATCGCTCTTCGTACACCGAAGTGACCTCAGCGGCAGTAACTTTCGAGAACCGGTGTCGGCAGCTGCCTCTGCAGACTCTGTCAAACTCATGTGTCAAGTTCTTTAACAATAACAAAATGTTGAACGAAATCCAAGTTATACCCGGCCAAAATAATTGTGTGATCGTGTCGACCGGATATCCTCAGAATCATCAATCGAAACCGCAAGAAAAGCGCACCATCCCCATCGCCCCGGCGCCAGCCAAGATGAATCAACAATTGAACACCACGACGGACCTGATGAAGTGCAGAAAGAAGATAAATTACAAACAAGGAGCTTATTCCGGATACCAGACAGCTTCAATAATACGCAGAAATGCGCGCGAAAGAAATAGAGTAAAACAAGTCAACGACGGATTTGCAGCATTAAGAAGACATTTACCTTCGGAAGTCGTCGCGAAGCTCTCCAACAGTAGCAGAAGAGGATCGAGCAAAAAGCTGAGCAAGGTCGACACATTGAAGATGGTCGTCGAATACATTAGATATTTACAACAGTTATTAGACGACAACGAGGAGAATTTAGATGATAAGCACGAAAATCAAGAAAATTACCTATATTACACAAGTAGTCCCATTTCTGGCGATGTTTCTCAAAGACTAGACCATGGATATTTATTAGATCAAACGCCGCCGAGTTCGGAAACGTCTTCATCACCAGCGCCTTCATTTTCATCAGAAGTTTCCTCTGGAATCTCAGGATATACCACAATAAATTCATGCTTTCCTCTAGAGAAATACGACAATCATGCCATAAATCCAATGGATGAAGAACTCCTAGATGTCATATCATGGTGGCAACAAAAATGACCAAAAGGTAAATCAATCTCAATTTGTAACAAATTTATTAATGATTTAAATATGCTTATTATGCTTGATATTATTGAATTATCGATTTTAATTGTGTTTTTTCTTTCGTTTGTTGCAGTATTGTTAATCTGCGTTTTAAGGACCACTCGTGCCATTATCGAAGTATCATCAATCAAATGTTGACATCGGGAAGAGAATACATTTCGATGACTGCTTGTATTTCGTACAAAATTCGCTTGTTATCTAGTCAGTAAAAATAAGTTATTATTCATACATTACGAGACCATTAGTAGATGTAAGTTCATTTTATAATTATTAAGTTATTCTGCATTGAAGCTAATGCTAACTTGTTTTCATTAAGAAATAATAAAAAAACTGTGAACTAAGTCCGCTTCTTTCATTTCGTTATCAATGTAATTTGAAGATCGAAACCGGTTGATGCACTGTGTGAAGTAACCAGATTCGATTTAACATCATGTGGGAATTTTTTCGATTATGAATTACATTATCAGATCGATTTGATATAAAGTGTTCACGCGTGGGTTGAAAAACAAGTAAAGTAATTTAATCGACTGAAAGCCTGTCACTTCTGGGTAATGTTATTCCGTCTTGTCATACAAAAACTTCAATTAAGCTTCTCCGGATCGACCGTGGGCATCGAAGATAAGAGATGGTAACGATAAGTTTGTTCTTAGAAGTTAAATCGGAGGCTCGATGACGCCTAAATAATTGATTCATCATGCCTATCATTTGAGAAATATTTCTCATGATTACTTTATCACTTAATTTTGATCAAGCGCTGATATAGTGGGTTAGTTATTGTACTTTTATTATTAAAAATATTCGGCTTTAAATCTAGAAAAGTGGAAAAAAATCGATATATCATCAAAAAATCAGCCTGATTTCTTGAACTTGAAAAAAATAAATACTAAATACTAAAAACATAAAATACATCATATGATTGACTAATTTGGAACAAAAACTTTACAAAATATCAAATATCACCTTTTACCTTAAAATTCCTATTTAAACGTTCTTATCCTAATTTAACCATATGTGGATGGCAATAAGAAACCACCACTTGGAAATCCTTTATCTCTACAATAGTTTCCTATGGAGATCGTTTATATCTGAAAACGGATATGGCATGTTAAAAAGAAGCGATAGGAGCAAGAAGGAGATTTCCAGACCATTGAAGTATACATTTAAATAAGAGTTTAGATTGAAAATATTTTTATTTATTCAACAATTTCAATCATAAATTCCCTTAGTGCTTCGTTTGGAATTAAGCAGAATAAAAAGGCAATAAAGCGAAATACACAACTGACGCTCGCTCTTATAAAAGCTCAGTCTTGGGATTTAGTTGACTATCCTTGCTTGGTTTTTTTTCTTTTTTTTGCATCTTAAGCACGGCAAAGTTGGCGACGAAGCGTTGAAAAACTTGGCGACGTCCGAATGGACACTGAGCATTACATAAATCTTTTAATTAAAGCAGTAAAATTTATCAAGAGCTACCTCCTGTGCTGTTCTTATATAAGACTACCTTTATTGAAATAAAAATAAATTAAGACATCAAGTTTATTCAAGACCACATAAAGTTTTGCCATAAACTTTTTTATGGACGCAAATTTTACGATCATGCCGATTTTATTCATGAATTGAACTCATATCAAATAAATATTTTTAGCCAAGCAAATTATCTAATTATTAATAATGGCCATAGTTGATGTGTTTCATTAACATCGATCATCATCTTGGTCAGTTGGGTTACTCACGATCATCATGCTGCCATCTACATGTGGCAATCATAATGTTTATTTTGCAATTAATTTAATTTAATTTAAATTCAAATACCAAGCGAAATATATTCTATTAAATTATAACAAATTTATCTAAAATATAAAAATATTTATATTCGAATTTAAATTTGAATATTTTTGAAATGAGAATGTTATAAATGCAATAAGTGGCTTCAAATCATCCCATGTTCTATATTTATTTAATTCCACATTAAAGACAAACAGTAGAACATAGATCATCCGGATCTCGATTATCCGGACTTTCAATTATCCGGATTTGCACATGGAGAATTGTTTACACTTTTGCTCTTAAATGCTTTATAAAAAAATCAGGAAATACAGAACTTGAAGAGTGTATTTTTATGTAGTTTATACAAATATGATCAACTGGATAGTCACTATCTGGTCTATTATTGGGCGAAAAAGAAATATTTTTCAATACAAAATTCAGATTCTATCTTTAAATCAAGTTCGGGCTGGCTTGAAAAATTCAAAAGACGATATGGTATCAGGGAACTTGAAATTCATGAGAAAAAGCTTTCTGCTGACATATCTTCACAAAACACATTAATTGACACACTGAAGCCATTTGTGGAGAAAGAAGGATTCGACGAAGAATTTATATACAATACTGATGAGATCGGCTTAAATTGGAAAAAAAAACTACCAAACAAATCTTTAACATCAAGACGTGAAAATATTTCACAGAATACAAAACTAGTAAAGAATCAAGACACAAAATTTTGAAAAGATCTTTAGTAAGTTCTGGGTAGAATCCGATATAGGAAATATTGCGGAAGCAATAGCATAAATTTCTATATGTGCTGAATGCGGCGAAGATGTAACCGAGTGGTTAAATTGCGATGCAAATGATCCTGGATTCCAAATTTTGAATGATGAGGAAATAATTAAAGAAATATCTGTCTCAGAAGAACAATACCGAGAAAACGAAGAAGAGATTTGCGAAGGGGGAGATATTGGTCCTATTCATTCTGAAGCTTTCCAGTATTTAGATGTCGCCATGAAAAGGCTTGAGAACCAAGAAAAATGCAATTCAGGACAACTTATATATTGTAAGAGTATTCGCGATTTGACATCTTTTAAAAAAAGAACTAGCTTAAAGCCAAAATCGATAATTGATTTTTTATATAAAAAATTCGTATGTAAATCTAGAAAAATAAAAATGATTCATACTTTCCCTGTCAATTATGATTATTTTCGATATTCCAGATTTTCGTTATCCGGACTACTTTCTGCCCCGATTAGTCCGGATAATCGAGGCTCTACTGTATTATAATACTGTTTTATTATAAAATGTATATAAAAAAAAATTAAGTAATTCAAAATCTGTTTGGTCTTTAAGAAGCTATAAGACGATTAATATGTATATGAATTAATATCGACAAAGTGATATAGTTTTAAAATAATTTACTCTCAACAAAATTAGTTTAATTGTTCATTTTAAGTCTAATAATACTGTAATTTTTACTCTTTGTTCGTCCTGTTAATTGTCCAGTTAAATCAATATTTCAGATAATATTGTTAAATAACCCAAATTCCAGCTTTTAATATTATATCATTATTATGTATTTTATTTAGCCTATCTCTTCCTATTTACATACTTTGTACCCAAACTAGGGCTCCCAGATTTAAATTTGTTTTCTATTGTTATGTACTCCAATTTGGGACTTCCAGTCAATAAGCGCCAAGTCCAAAATATAGGATCATTCAAGTGTGATATCTAGATGTGTTTTTTTTGTAATATTTTATTGAATTATATGACATATATAGCGTCTCTTTTTGGAAATAGACATCAAACACATCAATATGATTCAATTGTGGCCATTTCAGGTAATAAAATTTTCGGCAATCTTCGAATTATTGCATTTGCCCATGCAAAATGCACATCAAACAGTAACTTTTTTTTTGGTGTAGACATCTTTCCTAAATTATACGAGAATTTTAATTACCTCAGATACGATAATTTTGCTTATTGACGAATCTATCGATTGTAAAATAAGCTTCATCGCTAAACAAAATTTTGCTGGAAAACAATGGATCTTTCGTTTGTTGTTCAATAATATTATAGACGCGTTATTGCAATATATACCTGTCCATGGTTGAAATTGTACTATCTTCTATTAAAACAAAATATCTTATGTTATTTGAAAAAATGTCACGTGTAAACATTATACGTTGTTGACAGTTAGGCATTGCATTTGGATGATCTTATACCTTCGTTTGATAAATTATATGAGTAATATGCTTCTAATTAGAAATCTTATTCAAATTCTTCAATTAATTATTTACAATATTTTGTCAGACGATGAACCTGATCTAAGATCTAAGAATCCAGGATTTTACTTGGGTCTTAATTTGAGTCGCTGTAACCATAAAAAAATCGCTTAAGATAAGTTCATAATACTATTTGAGTTGATAAATAAAAAAAAATCGATTTTAATTGACGTGTTGTTGATTGTTTATGCTAAGGCTATATGAAAGCTTCAATGGAATCGTATTTGCGAATTTCAAGCTGGAAAAATAACAATTTACAGGTCTTAATTAATGACGCTTTGTTTTGGATGTAATTAAGATCATATGATTCGCAAGAGGACAAAAACTTTTCTCCACGAGATGTTCCGTTATTCGAGCTTTTTGTATTTAATTTCCGAGAGGATGTGTGCTTTTTACGAGGCCATAACGTGCTTCGGTTGTATGAAGGAGGAGGTTTTTTGTCACCGGGACTTTTCGACGTCCTGCTTTGCTTAAAGGCTCCCAAGAAGTCCCTCTTACGGTGGATTCGACACTTTTTATTGTCACAATTATACGTCATTATAGTTTTTCTCGAGGAGTCGATTACCGGCCGCCGTAAAAGCCTCTTCAAATATTCAACTTTGACGAGCGGAAGTACATTGTTAAAGATAAATTTAAGATGAGATCGAAAAAAAGGTTTGCGATACGCTTTAATTGAGTGGCCGCCGAAAAACGTCAACGAGGTACAAAATTCATAAGGCCGATCTTCATAAAATTCATCGATTTTTTTAACACGGCCGTACAAAAAGAGGGTTAAGCATCTAAGGACTTTAATTGGAGTATCTTATCGTTTTTGGGTTTATGCGATTCGGGTGGATTTTTCGTACTTCTAACGGTTAAATGGTGATTTTTTTGTGACGACGATTGCTTAATCTCGAACTGCTGATAGTGCTATCTTAGTTTGGTGTTTTGGTCTTTAGGGTTACATCGATTTTTTGAAGGATTCTGTGATCGTATAGGAAGGTTCGATACATCGAAAGCCCATTAAGCTCAACCGGCCCTTTGATAAGAAGGTCACTCTGGCTCCGAAGTTGTCCCTTAACTCGTGCGAAAATCATTAAAACCTGATGTTATACGAGTGCGATGTCTAAATGTCTTCATTGGCTCCAATGCAAAGGTAATAAAAATATCTAGGTCTGACTTTTGTAATTTTATCTCTTAATAAAGAAGAACATATTTTTTGTTTGAAAATATTATCAGCAAAAGCTTCATTAACACCCATTGCAAACCTTTGGATCACTTCGATATCTTACATTTTTTGATATCAATATTAATATATTTTATTGCTTTGTTCCTTTATATAACTTGATTTATACGTGCGTATAAAATTTCAGTAACAAATATGAATCAATCTTCCTGGCTACTTGCTTTTTTCAATTGTCAGTGGGGCCATTGTAACGGTGCTAAAGACGCTCTGCACGGAAACAAAATGTCTGTCAAAGTTATTTAACACGGTGCTCCATCATTCACAGGAACGTTCCTTGAATACATTTTAATATAGTCCTCTTCATTGTGGCTTTACGCGAAAGAAAAGAAAAAAACACGCCGCTTAGCACTTCCATTCACATGCGACAAAGGCGCACTGCAGTTTTGTGGGAACACATGGAAAAAATGTGAGATTGCACTGTGTGAAATATAGTCCAAAATAATTCATATTTCTACCTGTTCAATGAAAAAAAGGCATGTGGGTTCAAATCCCAGCCGCTGTGATTTGGGCATGTGCCTACATCATTCATGGGTTCCGTCCTTCCATTAGCCATACCTCCATAGATAAATTTCTTTTATGATACAAAAAAATACCTCAGAAACGCGATGATAAACAGTTATATTTTTATTACAACATACATAAAGACACATCTTAAGAAACGATGAGGATTTGTCGCATAAAAGTATTAATGTATGCACAATTTAATTAAGAAAAAGTATTCTAAAATAAGGGTTACCATCGCCTTGTTAACATTGTTAACATATTAAATCCTTAGATTTCAAATTCGTACAAAATATGTAACAATGTAAGAATAAGTATGTAAGAATATCTGTCGAAAGATATCGAATACATTAGACTAGTTAAATTAATAAGAATATTGATGGCTTGTGTCTAAGAAACTGAAAGTAGGAGGTTTTCTGATAAACCGTATTAAGTATTAATGTAATTCAATTTTGTATTTAGCAATCAGTTCATGAATTAATTAATGATTACCCATAGCCTCTCCAGATCAAGTTTTATTAACATATTATGTAATATTACATACAAATAAACAATGACGATCCAAAACAAATAGTAACTTTTTTAGAAATCTATCAATAAAAATATTGATTTGAAATCTGAAAAAGTCAAGATTTGGCAAATGGACTAAAACACGAAAAAATGGACATATCTATAATAATATTGACCTATCTATTTTAATTGCAAATTACAAGAATTGCCTTTTTGGATGATAAGTCCAAGAACATTTGGAGCTGCAAGTGACCATGAGAAATGTATGGATTTGCTCAAGTCATAATATGGATAAACCTAACTACCAAAAATCTTTTTCGGATTTATGAAAAATAGTTTGAAAATACTCGCACAAATGTATCGCCAAAAATATTAAAATATGAATTCATATCATAGATTTTGACGCAATAATGACCAATATATTCATTTGATCAAAATATTCACTAAAAAATAATAAAATGGGAATGCTATGGAGGCAAGTCTTGAAAATAAGATGCAACTAGTGTTCAACCCTTATTTTCATTTCTCGAGAGTTCTCAAGAAATTTTGATAAAGAGAAAAATGCATAATATGTAAAACAGTAAAGTGTTGCATATAAATATTAATATGTTAGTATATAATTGAAATAAAACAACTAAAAATATGGTTAAACCCTAAATGAGTACTATCGGAGGACCTGCGATCCCCTTATTCAGAAAGAACACCCTTGTATATTGAGCTCGGAGACAGACAGAGACAGAGAGAGAACGTAGCGCAGTTCAAGAGACAGAGACGGAGAGCTTCTGCCAAGAAATGGCCGAATATTTTGTGCTATCGACAGTGTTTATTTATTTAATTTATTGCTGTTCGTCGCTGCTTGTTGAAAGAGCCTTTGTCCAATTATCATTTCCTTAAAAGGCAGGAGCAAATCAATCGATTTTTTGTGTATTGTTTATGTAAAGAAATTAAGTGGTCTTGTATGCTATCAACAGTGTTTATTTACAATTGACTGTCAATATTTTAACTGTCATATATGCAAGTATAAGTTGTCAAAATCGCTATCGTTGGATCTATTTGTTAAGGTCTTTTAATAACTTTTTCAGAAATAATGGATATTTTTATGGCGAAATAAATACTTTTAGAACGTATAGTTTGTTTCCTAATCAAAAACAAGATCAATTTTGGCAAAAATGAATTTACGTGGAAAATGGAAGCGGTTGTATTTGTATCAAAAATATTCGCACAAATTTTATTTTATGCAATAACAACTGATTTCTTTAATTTCCTTGAGAAATCAGAATTTTTTCGAGAAATGATTTTTTTTTATTTTGCATATTTCTTGAGAAATTCTCGAGAAGAAACACTAGGCACGTTCATGGCCAATTTTAACATCATCATCCAGTTAAAAATTAAGTATTTTTAAAGTATTAAAAAAAAGTATTGGAAATTGACATATATTTAGCGTTTAAAATTGGTAACACTCGATCTTGAGATCTTGTATAACATCTTAGATTTTTTATATCAATAGAATATTCATAGACATTGGTTGGAATATTTTCATGAATATTTCAGAATTAAATTATTAACACAATACAGGCAATACCAATGTGATACGGTAGTAAAATATATTTGATGTTCAATCAACAACTTTCCATATAAATTCCTCAAGGGCCCCCATAGGTGTTTTGGCTTCCAGGGTGGCCGTTCTGTTATCCATTCCCAATTGCTGTTGACACCTTTGTACGTAGTCTTTTTTAATAGAACGTGTGTCACAAACATTTTAATATATACCGCGGCGGCGAAGCTTAAAAGCTTTAAAGCCAAAGCTCGCAGCCGCTCAATAGGAAATCTATTAGCCGTGACTAATCAAGCTCTGTCACCGCAGAGAATAGAGCAAACTCGAGATATTCAATTCCTTCACACTTACGAGTGTTATTATGTCTTCATTAAGGACAATCCTCATCCTTTAGCACCATCGGAAAAAAATACGTAATGGTCGAAGGCTCACGCTTTTGGAGGTAGTCGCAAAAGATCACTTTTCGTCCTGTGAATCTGCATAAAAGCTCAAGAACTCTTTGTCGGTACAAAAATTAATTTATATATAAAAGCTAAACTGTTTGCTTACAGCCATCTTAAAATACATGTTTTTCTTTAAAATTGATCGCATGACTCTTAACCTCTTTTATTATATTATATTGATGCTCATAAATTGTGAGTTATATGAACTAATCACGGATACGGCATCAATAATCATGAATTTAATTTACCATCTCATAGAAGACTTTACTCATATTAGATCATTAAAGCATCAGCTATAATATAATTGATGGCAATAAATATCTCGATCCACATCCATTGGGAATACCAATAGTGATACCACCCAACATGATTTTCATCATGATAACTTTTGAAAATTTTTCTTGTGAAGTAACTTAATTTTTTAGTAAGTAAAATCTCCCAATAGGGGAAAAATACAGGGATATAAATAATGATTAAAAAATACGATCGGATTTCGCAATTTATGAACGTAAAATTGGAGTTAAATCACACGTAATCACACAAAATTACACAAATATTTAGCCACAATTTACAAAAAAAAAGGGTTACTTACCTTGGGCAATAAGCAAGTATTACCTGCTGAAGCATGATGGGATTTGACGGCTGTGTACGTCAAAGTGTTAAAACATGAAGGTTTTCATGTTTAAGTCATTGAATTATTTTCCAATATTGATTATATTTAAGCGTTATTAATATAAAAAATAAAATATTTAAAATTTTGCAATTGGTATTTTTTCATAAAAATGCATTTTAAAATCAATTTAGGGTATTATTCAATTTAAAATCCATAAAAAATTGAAATATTAAATCTAATAAATGATCTTGTTTTCAATAGATTTGATAATACAGTGGCAAATATAACAGTTATGTAAGCGAACTAGTTAATTGATTTAGACGGCGGCAGATTTTAGATCTAACAATTGCGAAAATAGTACTAATTTATTCAGATCTATTTAATATATATGTATATTTCGTATGAATATTACGACCAAAAACCTTACTTAATTGGAATAAATTTAAAAAAAAATAAAAAAAATTGTTCTTTGATGGGTCTTTTAAAAATAATAAAACGAAATGAAATGATTTGCGAATAAATTTTGTTGCTTAATTTGTAAGGTAAATTTCAAATTAGTGGACTTTTTCTGTATAAATTTATTGATACAAAAAGTCGTTATTTCTTATCAAGACCTAAGGATAAATATTCAGGGCCACCCCAGGAGTTGATCATACAACTGCGAGTCCTTTTAATACTGGATATCGCAAATGAGTATTCAATAATTAATTTTACATCTTGCCGACGTTTTTCACGAAACCGACCAAAACCAGGATATAAATTGAAATTTTGTATATCTTTATCTGTTTTAATATGCCGGGAATCGTTAAGATATGTAATTAAATGGAGCAATTCGCCCAGATTGGACACTTACACGAGGCCGTATTTTTGGGTTTAATAACATTTTTTGACTGACAATGTTCTTTTTATGGCGCAAAATGGTAATAGCCCAGCATTATTAACGATCTTGGTTCGTAAAATATTTTGAATGTCCTTATTGAAATTCCGTATAATTAGTTGCGAGGACTCGACATTTGAGCCACGTGCCATCCTTGATATTAAACGCCGTGTGTCCAAGCAGCATTCATAAGCACATGTTGGTGCTAAATTTTAGTGAATGGATGTTGGAATTTCGGCATTTAATGTTGTGTAAAAAATGTGCTTTTGGTGTTATAATCCCTCGGTAAGTTCTTTTGTTGACGACATAGATTCGTCTATAACAATTAATGCATCCACTTGAAAACTTCCAGCAGGATTAACACGAAAATCATTAAGCGCCCATTCAAAAAGAAACGAACGTGTGTCATTTGCGATATTCGGTGCAGTTTTAATAAATCCTATTATAGATTTCGGCACGAGCTACCAAAAGAACTATATTTCTAAAGTGGTCCGTGCTGGGTCCATATTTCTAAAGATAATTCCCGATATTGTTCGACATTAATGGTTGCCAAATACATGGTACGCACTGTCATGAATAAAACTTGGCTGCCAAATGGTGAGGATTAGACTATGTATAAAGCATCTTCAATAAAAGATTTTGTATTTTGATTTTATTACACGAAAAATGTATTCATAGTATCGCTTTGAATCAATTGATTCTTTCTTATACAAGGTTTGCCATATCAAATATTACCAACTCATTCCCTTCTAGCTAGACAAACCACTTATTTTTGGTTAAGCATCGACTTATCAGAGTACTTATAATTTATAAAAAAGGTCAGATTATATGCTTTGTATTTGGTTAACAGTAACATCCCCAAAACTTGTTCGGAAGGTGAAAATCTAAAATTGGTGAAATTCAAACCAAGGAACAGAAAGTTAATATATTTTTCTAAGATTGTTGACCGATTACATTTATATTTTGTAAACTACATTTAAACTGTAAAGAACGCCAGCGGAGTTCTTCCAGATAATGTCTCAGATAAGGAAATCAATTATTTGAAGCAACAATTGCCTATTAGAAGAAAAGTAATATTTAGATCAAAATTAAGTCTTTAATTATCGCCTAAAGTCACATTCCGCAGGAAGTTAAAGACAATTCACAAATATAACGCCAAAAAGTCTTAAAATACACATTTATAATATTTTCAGCTACATTTTGATGCAACATTAACAATATTTTAAGAAGAATCTTCAATGAGAATGGAAGCATATTCCTCAGATCCTTTAATCAGAATTAATATTATTAAATAATTTTATACAAAAAAAAACAGTATATTCAAAATTTAAAAAAATACGGCGAATAAATTGGTAACACTTGGTCTGGCGTATTTGTATTTTTTACACAAAAAATTTAATCCGCCTCTTTTTGTAACTCAAATCAATCAGCATGTTTTTCTTATTCCACTTCAATTAATATTTCAAGAAATATCTATAAATCCACAGCGAAGCTCATCGAAGAGTCCCACGGATCTAATAAATTTGATCGACCCTCCCAATAAACCATCCAAAAACCCCAACTGAAGAAGTCAGCGCTCGTCTCACGCAAAGGGTCACATTTGAGCCCTTTTCAGAAATAATAAGATCTCAATTTGGATAACGATCAATACAAAAAATCAATTCACCCCAAAGGGTCAAGCCTTCGGAAGAGCATTTACACGTACAAAATTGAAGAGGAATTTGACGATCCGCAAAGTATCCGATGTCACTACAAGAAGCTCCCAGCATATTGAGTAATGTTCTCAATGATATAACCATTTTGCGATAAATTGGCTTTGGCCACTTGTCGCAATGCAAAAGAAGTAATTCTATATGAAAGGATAAACTTGTCGGTGATTTTATTGCATCCTTGATGATAAAATCTATCTGAGAACTTCGATGAGCTTTGCTGTTGGAGGTTATTGGTATTAGTGAAATATTGAAAGCTCTTATCTATTTTCGAGTTGTCGGAATAATTATCAAAGTAACAAGTTATAATAATCATATAAGAGTAATGAATATTTAATATGATCACTATTAAATGATGATATTATGTTTGGGTTGTGGTATTTTTCCTTACTACTTCAATATATCTTTAAAAAAAATAAAGGGATATTATCAAATATAGTGTGATATTTCAACATTAAAATATCGGTAAATGGTAAATAAAGGTGTTTTAAATTGGTAACACTTAGTCTGGTGAATATTTTATAACACAAGGCCGGTATCCTAATTAATGCGGATATTTATGCACGCCATCTTCGAAAAATAATTTAATTTTAAATATGATTATACAAGGTGGTAAATATTTATTCTATAGGAAAATTGTGATTCAAGTTGATTTTTTATGCTTATATTATGGCAAGGTTTTTTTGTTCGACGACTAGGACATTTAACCTCTCGAGGCGTGTTTTTCAAGAAACACGATTGTATACAACGATGTTTTCGAGTAATTTAGCTTCATCGACACAAGGATAATGTATTGAGGACGAGTCCTGTTATTTGATACTTCACGCGACCCTAACAGAAGTAAATTATTTAGATCCCGATACAGTGGACGGAGCCGATCGCAACTGAATGAGGCGCTGACATATCCTCGCGCTTGAAATCGATACTCCTGGTTGACGAAAAAAAGACATTTGCCCTAAAGCAAATAAGAATGTAGGATAAACGACGTTTATTAAATATAGCGCTTCGGAGGACATAGTGTATTGGAAGGACGTGGCCGGGCTGGAAGTGATGGTAATCAATTTGTTCCATTCGTTACAGACTCGGTACCGACATTTATATCATCCTCGGGCATTGATAACCGACATCCGGGAAGAATCATATATGAAAGGAAATACAGAGATGTTGCACTATAGAAAATTATGAATTTTCAATAATAAATTAGATTAAGTGTGCAATAAAATTGAATATAAACATCCTTAATGTCTACCTCAAGCTCGACACCAAACATGAATACTTGCAATTAGAATTAAATCGCCACACTAAGTATAAAATCTTTAGTAGCAATTTTCACAAACATTATTATAACTTATGTTTTATACTCAGTATTCTATGGGCAAATGGTAATCAGAGGGTGTCAAACGTATTCCCTTATTTTCTTTGTGTTCATTTTGCAAGATGAAATCTAGTCTATCTTGCAAAATGAATCTAATTTTGTAATAGGATTATGTAGTATCCATGTATTATAAGTCGTAATACACACTCTTGCCTAGGTTTTATATCTGTATTAGAAATATAGATATACTGTTCGTCGCTATTGTAATGGGATTAGTGATAATATATAGAGAACTATAATTCCTTCTTTATTTATTATACTTATACAATGAAAACATATCTAAACTATTGATCATGGAAAACTATGCTTTATAATTTTACAATTATTGGATTAAAATCTGATTCCACTAATGACATCAGCATATCATCGTCCAATTTAAGGAGCGTGAGAGTAATCCGCATATTGTATTGGTTTGAAGTATAATCGCCTCTATATCTATCTAATTGTACTAGTTTCATGCTGAAAAAATGTACATGATTGATATGTATTAATTTATTTTATTAAGATAAAATTTTCGTAAAATATGGAGCAAAATAAGTACGAAAATTCGATCAATTACAAGCTTTGCGATGCCGCCAGTAACATTGAAATTAATAATGGTACAATTAGCTTAGACATATGATCTCCAATTACTTAATAACTGCCGTAAATGCAGTACCCTTCTAAATTTGATATCATTCGGCCTCTTATGAGGTAAAGATTTAAGGATACCGATGTGCAATAATCTCGCCGAAATTAAAATTGATCCTGACTGATATTTATTGGGGGGATTTGCATTCAGAGAAATTAATTGAGCTGGGCCACACGGAATAAGGTAGCCTGTGCTTAAGGCTTTTATTTGATAATTGCATTCGTTCACGCGATCCAAGGATGCAAAGGATGCGTCGGCGATGACAAAAATTACTGCCGGCTGACAATCATTAAAACCGAATAAATATGGCGAAGCCTCCAGCTATGACTGCTATATATTATATTGACAACCAAGGAAATATATGGATGTATATTGATCATGTTTAGCGGTAGCGAAATTGATTCTTGCTTTAAATATCAAGATCGGTTTCAGTTAAATAATTCCCTGAAAAAATAATTATCGCGGAATATGGAAATTTCTTACAAATATATAAAATTTGACTTGCTTTATACTGGAATTCATTTATGATTTTTTGTCAGTTGAATGTATTTTTAATGTGGTCATTATCTATTCGTATTTGTGAGATGTATCTAACGCGCAAATTGAAGATGGGTGTATAGTCAATTTCCGACAGGAAAGAGTGTGATATTCGTATGAAAGAGATTGTACAAAGCTAATTCAAAAAATCTCTTCATAAATCATCATCATCATCATAGTGCAGCCACAAACAGTCCACTGCAGTACTATGGGCCTCTTCAATATCCTTTCACAGGAATGAGTTACATCCATCTCGTCTGTATCATACATTCACCTCCTCATTTGCTCGATATTGAAGGTAGAATTAGCACCGAATTTCATTTCGAACGTTCACCCAGTGTGTATCCTGAATTAACGTATTGACGAATGCTTTCGCGATCGTCTCTATAGGGAGTGTGGGAGGTTTATAAAGACTGAGTAGTTTTCTTCTGAAGACAGTGGAAAACTACTCTAGACGACCTTTTTGATTCTACTGGAAAGGGCTTTCTGGAGGGCAAAGAGTCCAGTCCCTCCTTTCCTCGTTATGGCATTACCGGACCAGGGTGAAGACATACGTGACGCTTAAGTGCATCTTGGATTCGCTCCCACAACAACTGAGGGTGTCTTCCCGTTCACGTGCAACTTATCAGAGCAAACTCAAGAGTGAGTGCTTTCTTATTTCAGGTCAACCCTCTCAGTTAGGCGATTTCAAAACGATATAGAAGTTAACAGAAGACAATGTTGTTAACGTTGCAAAGTGAAGTTCTTCATATGCCTCTCCTTAAGGCCGTATATTTAGTGTTCTTCTTGCCCTTGTTCTGTTTTCTTGCGACAAAATATATCAAAGTAATTCTTTGATATTTCAATTGTGATTGATTACAAATCCATCAAAAATCATTAAAGAAATCGGGATATATTTGGTTCAAGATGATCGAATAAAAATATAAATCATCAAATTTATTGACTAGATCTATTTCCATATATGTATAATATCAATCTAATAGTTCTGGAATCTAATATAAAAAGTTTTCAGAGGGATTTAAATCTCTGAAAAACTGAGATTCTCCTCCTCTTTTACCTTTCTTGAGAAAAAAATCGGCTTTCAAATAAAACTGTAATATGGATGACTAGTAAGCTGCAGGAAGAATACATCTTTCCGTAGCAATATTATAGATTGCAGTATAGCCTGAAGTAAGGACACTCTCGTGACAAAGGCTCCGTGACTACGCTCCTATATATTCAGTTAGATGAACGCAGCTGCACGTGGGTTTGTTCTTCAATCGGGTCATGGGGAAGTCGAGCATTAATGGTGAAGATAGTTGGGTGCTGAAGGAAAAACTTGTATCTTAACTATATTAATTTATTTGCGAAGAGAGAAATTTCAGCTATGAAGCTGCGGGATGGACATCTTCCTGCAATCAAGGCTATCCGACGACTCTCCCTCCTACTCGTCATTACAAGATGGAAAGCAATGTACGTACAAGAATCAAGTTAGATCATTATTGTATACAAATATATCCGCAGGAAGACAAAAGATGGTACTGTCAATTTGACACATTACATCTGAAGGAAGACAGAAAGATGTTGCTGTTAATTTGACAAATTACATCTGCACAGATCAATAGCGACTGCGTGGGAATAGCGATAATCCTTATAGGCCAATACAAATATTTTTTTAAATATTAATGATAACAAGAATAGAATATGTCTTATCAGATCTTTAAAATAACAATGTATATCCATATCAGTTTTATTCTTAACTTTAAATCTGCACCTTTATTCGACTTGAAATAACCGTACATTTTAATTGAGTCGTATTATTGCATCTTCAATAAAGCATGCTTTGCATATGAGTGTAATAAAAAAATGATGGGCTCATTCGGCTTCCTTACGATTGAATGAAATCGATGACATCCAGCAGTTGCGTGAGAACTTCACATTTATGGACGTCTGCAGAAGACATTCGTTTTTCCTGATCCCATTGATGACATTCGAGAACTTTTACAACGTCCAATCAAGCTTAGCGTATAGAGAAATCGTGAAATAAGCACATCATCATAAACAAATTAACATTCAGAGCTTCACGTGCAGAAATTGCTTCAAGTCGACGAGTGGAATTAAAATAGCACCAATCATCGACAATAACTTAATAAGATTAATGTCTTCAGTGTCAAAGCTTGCTTACTCATCTTCACATCGTCTTCTCAGGAAGATTAAGAATTGCCGTCGGTGTCCTTTGCTTGAAACGGGATTAAATATTGGCTCAAGGCTTCCAACCTCCCCAAAAACGTCATTCACATAGCGGCGCACATTGAAAGATTTTAATTACCAAAGATCAGGACGATCAATCTTGAAATAAAACTTCAGTTCGCGAGTTTCAAAATGCATCACTCGCAAGGACTCATGCTGCAAGTCTGAAGGGATTAAACGTCAATATGTAAATTACGTTATGCACTTAAATCGATAACATAAAAATTTACAAGCATAGTCATATGCATTATTATATTCCTTGCTAATCCTGATGTTTATAAGTCCGAAGCGATTTTAAACCCGTTTTATCGTTGGTGGCCGAATCGCATCATTCGGCTTCCTTTTATATCAATTCTTGACTCTTCATATTCGCTGTGATTATTGTGGCCTTTTTATTAATTAACCTTCGACAATTTGCATTCAAAATATCCTTCGTTATCTGTAAGAACGAGACAAGGAGTCTCGTTATATGATATAGAACTGGAATAACGTGTAAATGCGATTCCAGCGTCGCGATTAGACTTTCTATTGGATTCAAACTAAAGATGACATTCCGTGAAATTAGTTACACTTTTATTATTTAATTATATTGAAACAAAAGTGACTTGCGTGACGAACAATTCCGATTTAAATTATGCTGTTGCAGTCAATGTCATGAAATTCAATCAACATCCTTGGACTCCAAGAATGATACAAATATCGACTAATATCTGGATGCATTCATTGACCCAGATAAGTCTATAAGTAAGGAAGACTTAGAAGAACTACTGGTGGAAGGAAAGTCTGATGAAACAAATTTGGAAAAGATGACATAACCCGAAAGTCTAAGGACTATAGTACAGATACCTTAGTAAAAAGCAAACAATTGAAAATTACAGATTTTATGCAAAAACTAGAAGATATAAATAAGAAATCTACTCAAGATCGTTGTATTTTTTACCCTAATCCAGCAAATTGTCTAGTTCGTATAATGCGACATATTTTGAGCCTAAGAACAGCGTTATATGAGATTTACATGTAATCATTTCGGAATAATTGTGCACAGTTTTAACAGTTTTGAGCATTCACACAGAAACATAAACAATAAATTGATGATCGATGATGCAATTGAATTTTCATTCATATCATTTTATTTGACATTATTTCGCTAATAATTATAACTATTTTTTTTTCAACAGTGTGTGGTAATTTTTTCTAATCTCTTGTTCAAATGAATCTATACAAGCTTATAAGATGATTTGAAGCTTAAATTCTAAATACTTTAAAACGACCAATTCACATCATAAATATATTAATTACACATTGAATAAATCTACAGTTTTGTAACATCACAACCACGTCGCAATCAGCGATCATATGATGTATTGCATCAAATAATTGCAATGATTCCCGAAGGGTTTTAATTAGTTTGTGAGTTGTTTGGTGGGTTTTTGTCGTATTTTGCCTTATTTTGTTATTTTTTTATATTGCTCTGAAGGTTGCATCAAATTAATTTGCAGCATCCTTTGAAGCCCTGCCGTGTATTTCTTGTAATCTCTCACGTCAATACTCCGTGACTGATGGATGGCATCCAAAGAAATAATTAATATGATAACTTCTAGTTAATGAACGAGCCGACGAAGCTTAATTTATTTATTCAGCGACCCTCTTTTTCTATTAACTCTTCATCTGATTGTTTTTTTTTTTAAATCGATGATGCTATTTAAGAATATATTGAGCTAAACAAACATTTTTTCTTTGCTATAAATTCTGCTAACGTATGTTAAACAAGGAAGAAAACTATTAGCTAGCAGCCGAATAAAGATGCTAAAATTGTCTAAGAGATTTGATAAATCTGATTGAAATTTCAAGGTCACATCCAAATTTTACAAGGTAATTTGCAAATTTGTTTATGAAAATGATCCAGAAATTTTATATAGGGTTTTAATCAAGATCAAACAAAAACTGATAGTATTCTCCAAAAACTTGCTTACAATCTTCTCGCCTCTCAAATTGATTTATAAAATACATTAATTGACCATTCAGGATTTCTTTCTTGGTTAAAAACCTCAATCTATGTCTTTTAGGCTTCCCAAGGATGATGAGGATGATGAAATTCCATTAAATGTTAAATTACAGAACATTCAAAAGACGTAAGTGTATTTTAATCATAGAATTTTCGACATAATTATTTATATAAAACATTTACTTAATTAATTCTATTTTGATGATAATCTTTCGATCATGTCTTTGTATGCATTAAAAGCGTTCTTCATAAAAGTAATATGCAAAGAACAATGACTACATAACAAAGTACTTGACATTGTGTTGACATTCTTTGACAGTTCAGCTTTAAAGTGTCCATTTCTATTGTCAATGTGACTAATGTCTAAGATCCAACTTGGAAGCATCCCGTCCTTGAAAAAAAATATCCATTGGTCAAAAGTATTATGTATCGTTTTTAATTATTTTACAATGGGAATTTTATCGAGCTTCTTCGCCAGTAATCGATACACTCGGTCAAGAATGGACACGAAGATGGTCCCATTTATAAAATCTAATCGGGAATTTTCAGTAGCTATCTGGCATTGAATTCTTAAAATATCCATTACTCATCACAATTGCTATGAGAAAGCATGGACACTAGTATAATAGACATTTTTATCGGACGAAATGGCCACGAACAAAACAATCCGATGACCGTATCGAATTACAGGTAATAACTTTTTATTCATCCGATTAAGCCTGCAAGAGCTCTTGCCCCAGAACAATTGTACGCAATGAAATATCCGATGAGAGCTTCGACTACTGATTCTAGATAAGCTCAAAAGTAAGACCTTACAAATTGAAAAAAGCCTCAAAGCCTACGGAGTGTGCTATATGATAAATTTCAACCCGGCTGATACTAACAGTAAAATTAATAACGTAAATTTAATTATATGGTTATATATTTTTTTCAGTGCATCGTAAACATGGAAGAAATATTTTTATTTGGAAATATAACGGAACTGTTTAATGTTCAGGTAAAATGTGCTTGAATTAAAATATATAAGCGATATGGGCTGTATGGACTCCCGTGGGGCGTCTAGGAGGAATCCCGCGGTGATGACTCCCGTTGATTTTTATGCATTTTAAAACGATCGGTATAAAAAATTGCAAGCATGTAAAACTTTGAAAAGCATAGGAAAACATCATTAATCATAAAGAAATGGTTCGAGTCATCATTAGCGATTTGCAGACTAATTTTCTTGCGACCCACGTGGGAAGTTCGCGTCTCACACGGGAATGGTTTTATTATGCTACTAAACATTCTATAACCAAATAAAAATGTTATTGCTTCTCAAGATAATTAAGCATTTACATGATATTGCAAAATATAGTAATATTCCTCGGACAGCCATAAGTATAGCGGTTGGGTGCTTTGCAAAAATATAGATTTCGTGATACGTTTCATTCTTCTGTACCTTGTCGGCACCCTCACCTCACCCCACCGACCAGGGACTTAACTCTTCCCCCTAAGGGACATCTCCACCACAACACTTGAACTACAACAAGGATAATAACGCAAGTAAGACCATAAAAAATTAAGCTTTCAAGTTAAGTGAATTAACAAATACTCGCATACATCTACTTTCTATTGTCACATAAACGTAAGAACACTAAGATCAGAAGACAAATTTGCACAACTAGGCTCGAGGTCCGACCTCCAAATGGCTGTTTCGACTACTCCCATACTACAATCTTGACTATGGAACCATTTGATCTTATTGATATGACTACTTGATATTACTTGATACCTGACTTTCACCTATTTGTTCCAGCTATGTCTATTTTTTCCAGTTTGCTCCCAGTCTGACTAATTAAATATTGTTTTATTGTACCCGGTCGGCACTAAACGCCGAAGTTCAAATACTTAGATGCGACATAATTACCCCTGGCTAACACAATTTGACTAACAATTTTTAATATCAAATTTGCTTCGTTGATATTTTCGTGACTAAAAAAAATTGACAGACCGGCACAGATTTTGAAGTCTCTTCATAATAAAAACAATTCTCTTATTGCTACTAATCATCATCATCATCATCTGTAATCATATAGCATCTGTGATCATATCCGCTGCAGGACAAGAACCTCGTCAATATCCATTCAAGGAAATTAATTAAGATCTCTGATTTTTATTTGTAAACCCAGCAGCCCAATTGGGCGAACATGTCTATAAGTAATTTTACGGTAATTTCATTAAATAAATCCGGGCGATTAAAAATATTTAGCCAATAATCTTGAACAGTAATAAAAAACTATAGATGGCCATGTCGATTTAACTCAGGGGAAGTCCATCTGGTCTCTACCGCCCACTAACGCCCACTCATATCTCGTAGAATCATGATTTAGTGCTGTTAATCATATTATGACTAAACATTGAAACTTCTATTCCTTATGAAATTGTACCAGATATCAAATATTTATGCAGCATCAGCCCCAAGTACATGTAATATTTAAAAAAAACTAGATTATAGCTTATTTATTTATATTAGCTAATAGCTAATCAAGTCGCTTATTGCATATATAATTCATATGATCGAATTTCAACAAAATTTATTGCTCATTATACACACTCGCGTGTTATGATCATTGTGAGAAAAGCTATCCACGAAACAAAAGGGCTAAAAGGATATTTCATAACATTTCTACCGGTTTTTTGTGTTAACATATTTATACACGTAGAGCATAAAAAATGCGTTTTTATTGCGATCGCATGTCGTACAAGTCGAATCTATGTTATAGAAGAAATTTGTACCATCCATGTTATAGGCCACAAGTGGTGTGATTTATTTAACAGCTAACGTGTGATAATGAAACATATTTCAATATTATTAGACAAAGGATTCTGCGGCAGTTTTTTGTACCGCTGGGGATATTTAAATTCCCGCAGGCATTTATTGAGGTCTAATAAGGATAAGGCAACGACGTGTTTGTTTAGGGAAGGAAATTTATGGCTGCTCAATATAATCGATTAAATTAAATGATTTTTTATTGCCAATAAAGCGAACGCCATTTGTAGTTGCATATAATGGTGGCCAGATTGTGTTATAGAATTGTAGAGCAATGATGAATCGAGAGGCGATTTATTAAGACGATTATGAATCCAATATCAATAAAATTCTCACGCGATCGCGATACTGAGGGTAATAATAATTGATGATAATATTATAAAAACGTTATATATATATATAACTTGATACAGGAATTCAGATGATCATCATATGGATTTTTTTATTATTGCCTATTTTAGATCATTGTTCGCAAGTACTCGAGGCTACGGTCATTCGTGAAAGCGCATTTGCACAAAGTATTGCATTACAATGAGATTGAAAAATGTTTCTCGGCCATTGAAAATGTTAACTTCAACAATCTATTATTCAGCTAACCGGAATGAATACTCTTACTTATGAGAGAAAACGAAATGTTGTCGATTTAAAGGGTGGCGTCATTTGAAATCCAACGCTTGTTTGATAAGCGTAAAGGGTATAAACAATTTTTTTCGACGTGTTTGTCGGCAAGTTTGAAAAGGGTTAAGGAAAGTAGAACGAATAAGATAAATAGAGTACGAGAATTACGTATATCGTATAATGTGTTTTTTTTTCTTGAGGAATACGCATCTAGATCAATTGTGGATAATTCACTTTGTTACGGTTGAAAGACGCATTTACTGAAAAAAATCATTTTTAGAAGCAGTTTATTTCTAAAATAATAAGATAATTGATTGATGATCAATCATCTTATTATTTTGATGATCTATTTTTTCATTTCAGCTCAATTCAGCTCAGTTCTTATCCTGAGAGGCTACTCCTTCATATTATATTCAAAAATGTATCAGATCCTACAGTATAAAATAGACGTTTTAATATTATTTCTACATATACTCATATGAGCATTCAAATTTAATGCATAGTTTCTATGGAATAAAAAAATGAGAAACGATCAGGCAAATTAAACGTGATATCCTTCTGTTGTAAATCAAAATAAGTGTAATAAAAACCATAGTATTGACAAATGTTAATTTAATATTCTATAGTTATCTATAGTTTTTCTTATAAATAGCTAAGTTAATTATTATATGATTTTTTAAAATTATTTTTGCTTAAAAGACACTTCAAAAAGAATCAATGAAAATCGCTCATTTTTCATGTTTTTAGATCTGGACCTTAGTAGTAAATGCATAAATATTCTACAAAATATGTTATTTAAAGTATTATAAAGGAAGTTTTTTAATATATTGAAAGCGCATTCTTAAGACCCAAGTTCGCTCAGCGTGCAATATGATCTCCGACAGATTCATTATCATCATCCGGGCAAAGTTAAGTGTACCAAATTATAAGTTAAGCAAGTGTTAAATCATAAATTTTGTATTATACTGTCTGAAAATTTGATGCAAAAATATTGAAATTTGACAAAGATATAAGTATTTAAATTGGGAACACTTAATCTGGCGCATTCCAATTATATTTTATAGCCTCAAAAAATATTGTTAAAATTAAATATGCTCTTGGAAATTTGACTTAGTTGATTTATCTGTTATTGTTGCATTATAAGATGTATCCGGAGATATAGAGTCTTACAGTACTAGAAAGATGTGCAAGTATCTGTACCAATATTTGCACAATAGTGGTCAAAAAAGAAGAAATCATTCTCAAGTAGTCCTTGTCGACAAAATGTCACCACTTGACCGCAAACAAACAAAGGTCTCAAGTTTCATCGGCATGCTTTGCGGACAAACTCTTTCGTTTTGCGAACAAAAAGGGATGAAAGCTCTCTTCTTGTAAGCGTTTCGGTCACGGTAAAGTAAAACCCCTTTGCGTACAATACATCAAATAAATTCACCGAATATTTTTTTAGCATCTCAAATAAATTCCTTCTATATAGTGTGCATAAATATTGCAAATAATTGACGATTTATTTTTTAGTAACAATTATTGATTATTCAAGTATTGTTACTAAAAAAAATGTAACAAAAATAACAATAAAATTGTGAATTCATTGATGAATTATTTATTAATTATTAAAGAATCTCTACTGAAAAATTTGACAAAATGCTGTCATTCCATCGACGAATTGTTGCAAATTTCAAATTAATATTTCGTTTGATATTTAAAAATAAATTTAATCGGACGGCTGTACATCGTCGATATATCAACGATTGTATTACACATATTGCGTATAACACGACTTATTTAGTTCTTTCTTTGTATTTATATTATGTAAGAACATGTCGAGCTGCAACGCAAGGTGTGCTTTGTGCAATAATAGCATTTCTGCACAAAAATATTCGACAGATTTCGACTAACAAAAAAATGTGGACACTGGTCGCATATTTGACCATGTAAAATTCAAAGCGCGAAATATTTTGCGAGCGATTCGGATCATGCGATTGGACTGTGATTTCATCTTAGATCTTTAGTATTTTCTCAACACTTCACAGAAAAATTGCATCGTGTGTGCTGTAATACGATACTTTAATATTGACAGATGATAAATATTGCTTATTAATAATTTGGCGTCAGAAAAAAATATGAATATTTATATGACTTTTGCATTATATTATTGGAGCTGAACAATTGAAAAATCTTTGGTCATGTGCAAAATTTGAAACCCTTTTGATTTGGCGTTCAAAGAAAATAAATGCACATGTCCCGGGTGCATCTTGTGCAGATGTTTATCGGATGTCGATATCGCATTGGGCCCGTGCCGAAATCGTTCATTGTATCTATTTTCACAGGGATCTAAAACAATTTTTATAATCACATAGTTATAGTTTCCAATTTAGAGCTTTTACAAAAAGAGACTGATGAAGTAAATATGATGAGAATTGTATATGGCATAACTGAAAATTCAGAAGATGATAGTATAGATTTAAATGATAAATTTATTGAATATTTTACCTTACTAATAAGATCTTAAAAATAAATGCATGGAAGAAGAATCTAATGAAGAAAATTCCGAATATAAGACTATTTGGTCAATACGAATACAATTTCGTTAATGACTAGCATTGATGGCGAAGAAAGCTTTATATAATATCAATATTCAATATTTTTGGTCCTAATCATTTCAATAAATATCTTTACATAAACATAAAATAATAATATTGTAGTTTTTATTCTTTAAGAATCCATTTTTATAGTAGTTCAATTTCCTATAACACGATACTTTATAGCAATCTAATAACCGTGTTATACGTGGGTTATCTGTGTTTTTATATTAATTAAAATGCCATTGGTTTTTTTTGCATATTTTAATTGATTAAAATTAGATATTTTATTCAAAATAAATGTTTGCAATCGGGGAATATAATAGACCTCAACGAGCGGGGTGAATTCAAACCTGCTCCGCCTCAAACGAACCTCATATTTTCTTTATCAAAGGGTTGCATCTGGATCTCATACCAATTGTTGGACACATATCACCCTATGAGATAAATCTTTTTCTTCTTGGAGATCTGAAAGAGTTCAGGATAATATGTAAATAAAATCGGTAAGGGCAGATGTCATTGACGATCGAATGGATCGATGCAAGGTGTCGCCAGCTGGTGTAGTCTAATGGAAGGCTTGTGCCAAGATCCATTGCTGCACCGCCGAAATGTAATACTTTTGTTTGATCCTTTGTCGATGCAAGTATGGAAAGCACCTTTTGCTCTTCCGTTCATTGAACAATAATAGTAAAAACACCCTTAAATATTGACAATCATTCATATGGTATACAATTTCAACAGGCTGCAGAAATTACATTTTTACGGCCCTTGAAATGCTAAAGTTTAAAGTCATTAAGATGATATTTGAAGGTGCTATTAAAAATCTTTAACCCATATTTAACATCTTAGATCCTTCATCATCAGCAATCATCCGCGTATATTAAAACGTACGATTTCGGAACATTGAACCGATGCAAATAAACGGCCTGGCGAACATTGAGTGATGACTTACTCACCATATATACACATTTAAGAGATTGATTGATGATCGGTGAATCAATCAAGAATGGTGAGGGTGCAATCTATCAAATTGCGCGCGGCGAACTCTCATTATCACTTCAATGCATTTCCTGCATTGTTGCAGATTTACTTTTTATTTGATTTGAGTGCACTTGCAGTGTAATAATATGGTGTGCCAGACAGCTTTTAAAATCGTTCACGCCTGTGAGAATCGGTGGGAAGAGGCCTGACCGCTGCCTACCGCGGGCTATGGCTTATTTCTCCAAGGATTTATAATAAGTAAACGGATGCCATAAATAATGAGATGCCTCCTGTGCCTCTCTCTTATAAAACAACCTCCCGCGGGTTAGCACTGCTCTATTTCAAAAATCTTTTCTGGGCTTTCCGTATGCTCCACCTCCAAAAGAAAGTTGTTTGTGCGCGGCGAATTAATGCGAATTTCGAAAAATGCCCTTATCCTTTTAAGTTCAAACGTGAAAGCTTTCATATAAATTTCTTACAAGTCGTATATAAATATTAGTATGGTTGAATAAATCTTTGACCCCTTTTATAAGCATAGAAAGCAATCATGCTTTTAAAATCTAACACTGACAATTGAGGAAGCTGCATTTGAATCAGATTTGTAAGAATTATTTTAATATCATCTTATTCAAAGATCCTATCCCAGCTTTCAAATTTCTAAATATAATAATATATTATAAAGACTTTTTTGAATTCGACATTAATATTTATAACATTTTTGCTTAGTTAATGAAGTTTTTGCCAAACAATAAATACAAGTTATGCTTAAAATCTTGAACTATTTTCTTTCTTTGCTTTTAACTACAAATATTACTTAACTACCTAAATAATATTTAATTGCGTTATTAATACTACTCCACTGATAACATCAATATATATTAGGGTATATTAGATCAAAGATTTTTGATCATTTTAAACACAAACAACATAATTTATGCAAATAATTATCATTGAATCTGGGTTATATTTGAAATTATTTTAAACAAAAAAATGCATATAAAGTGGGATTGTGACATAAATAAATATAAAAAATCTTCTTATTTGTACTATTATTAGGGGTTCATATGTCACTATACATTCTATGCTAGAAAAATAAAGTTCACGTACAAATTTTTCATATTAGGCAATCAATTATTTCTTTATCTAGGAAATAAAATGAGTAAAGAATCCAAAATGATTATTGATAACAACGAAAAAAGGTTTACACCTATTGAGTGTCAAATATTATGTTGTATCTATATCGAGGAAAACTGCCTGATTTATTCTTATCACATAGAATTATCTACTGAAATTCCATAGATCATAAGCAAAGAAAAGCCCAAATTTATCTTTAAATACTGTTTTTTTTGCCAAAATATCAAAATTGACTGGCTTAACCTCAACATGTGTATATTGAATATTAGTGGAATATGCAAGATGTCATATATTTTACTTAAATTTAATCCTCCAAGTGCTTAATCAGAATTAAATCGGAATTTATATTGTGAATCTATGAATAATATGTATTAATTGTATCTCATCCAAAATTTAATAATAGAAGGGAATATGTTTTTTTTAATACACAAACATCTGCCAAAAATTTTAATAACGAACGGTATAACCTCTTCGCAAAAACCATTCATTCAATGGGCCTTGTCGAGATTTTTTGTTCAAAATTTATTGCACATCGTTCGGGAAAGAAATTTAATACTTTGAATGAAAACAATGGATTCAAGGAAGATCGGGAGCAGAATGTGGCCCAGTTTTGCGGATAATAATAAATCAATGTAGGTTAGGCAATATGATATGGGAACCATTTCGGCGTGTTCACCTCCTTATTATTCCAAGCACGCTCCATGCTCTGGGATGCACTCTCATTTGGGAATATGCACGATCGACATATGCAGTTCTATTGAAAAATTATAAAACCTTAGGCTATTCAGCGAAACCGTATATTTCCAAGTCAATAAGCAAACTACTTGTATATCGGAATGGATGCCACTTGGAGCGATCGAATTCTTGGGCTTTGTTAGGGTATTAAATTATACGCAACGTGGCAAAAAATACCAAATTACATGCCATTAAATATATGTTATTACACCCAAAAAAAATCATACATTAAATGGCAAAATTGCCGACATGAAATGTATAACTGATTGATTTTACGCTAATATTTAGGCGCAAGCCAAAGAGCTATTTATTTTATGCAAAAAATTAAGTTTTTCATCTTCTTTTTTTGCAAATGATTAGGCTGTCATGTGTGTTTTTGGATGTGTAAGATTTGATAAAAGTGCTAAAAAAATATTTTGTAGCGATTTCAATTATTAATTTGCCATGAATCCTTTTCGAAGAACTGACCATGCGGCCGGTTATTCGCATGCTGCATTATACGTCATAAAACACCACGTGATTATTCGCGCACAGACTATTTAATATATGCCGTAAAATTTACTGATGCAAAATTTATCTCACTGCCTTTGGTTATAATCACTCAAAAACACATATCCAACATCCTCCGTCCAGATAATTATAATTTTTAATTTCTCCAGTATGCGCCCACCTACGTGCATCGCGACGTACTCGTAAAACGAAACTCGCTCGTCTTATTGTTCGACTCTGATCTACATATTAATTTCACCACTTTATCACATTCAAGGGAGCTATTTCTTTAAGGCACAATTTAAAATGTGTATAAAAAAATACTTTGTTCGAATTCTTCGCGTCTGTGGTCCAGCGGCTGTCGCCGGAGGTGACTTGCGCTTGATTTGTGTGAGACTGTCATGTTTCCTTACGCATGAGATGTGCAGTGTAAAGCTCTCTTCGTATGATTATTGAGTTAGAAATTAGCATTTTCTCCAATGTTTTCAACAAAATTGAAATACAGTATTATGATAATAAGGGGGTGGTTTTTTAAAAATAAAAATAATAAAATTTCATTATTTTTGTTGATGTACTTGAGTTAAACATGCATACAGCACATTTCTTATACTATAAAAAAATTATCATACCTCGTATAACACGGCCATATAGTTTCAAAAAACATCCTGTAATACAAATACGTGTTATACGAGGTTTGAAGTTCATACAAAAATTGTCTTTGCGTTCTAATAAATATCGAAGTTTTGGTAATATCTTTAATTTTTTTATTAAACAATCGATAAAATATAAAACTTTACATATACATATGTTGTAAAAACTTTATTAGCACATAATGCATATAATTGATCATACATTCATCATCATTATCATAAACAACTCTATATATATTTGGGTTTATTTTTATGCGGATCTTTTTGATGTGATTTTGAAGTTATGCGGTTTTTAAAAATAATGGAATCTCAGTTTTCTAAGTAGTTCAAGTCTTTTTATATGCAACTCCTTGTGGAACGTATTTATCGCATAAAAACAGATCCAAGTGAACTCTTTTTCGAGATTGATTATAAATTTTCATCAGCGGAGGAATCAGGAGTATTGTATCTTGAATTTCTTCCTTCTTTCCATTACGGGATCTTTTTTTATACAAAAATGTTCTAAATAATCATCCAATCCCAAGCCGTCATTTATTGTTTTTACGGTGATATATTGAAAACTATCTTAATATTCCTTATATTGTTTCAAGATACACAAGCAATACCATTGATAACAATTAGTAAGCTCATGGTACAAATGTTGTATCATCGCCAATCTAGTAATAACATATAAACCATAAAAATTATATACTTTTAATGCCATAAGTTTTGAGCATCTTTGATCACAACAAGTAGCATTGGGATAAAAGGAAGGGACGTTTGATTGATAGAGGCTGCTGCCGCTGGGGGCAGGGTGCATTACTGGGTGGAGAGCCGGAAGCTTGATGCACCAGTTCCGAAGAAAATTGAAACAACACATGCTGCAATAAAAACAACATTTTTTTGTTATAAAATATTGAAGAAATTGCATTGTTGCAAAATTATGAAACTTGTCTGGGAATATTTAATGTATTTATAACCATATCAGAAGGTCAGAAAAGATGAAATTAAATTAACTTTATCATTTTAGTAGAATATTTATTAAAGATATTTTAAATATCTAATACTATTAGTAACATAGCTATAATAGTTTGCATGCTTTAGTATAGTAGTGAGTGGCCATGGCTTAGCAAATACAAGGACTCAGATCGTGATACTCGAGAATTATCCTTAGTTTTATGACTTAGTCATCATAATTTAGACATATAAACATAATTAAAAATCTGTTATGACTATGTTATGTTAGTTGATACTGTGGACTTTAACAGATCGCAAATGTAGATCTTTGATATTTTAAAAAACCTTAGCATAATTATTCAAACGCATGGTTCAGCAATATTTTTAATCTTGAGCAGATTTGTTTTAAGCGGGATGAGCCTTGATTGTTTCCAAGTCATCGCACCGATTGTAATTTATTTATGCAAAATTGCATTTAATTTTTGAATAACATGTTTGTGCATACATAATGGCTTTCAAAAAAAAGTGTAAAAATAAGCTTTGTGGTTTACTGATGATTTTCGCGAGTTGGCAGCGCTTCAGGAGCCATGTTGCAGTCCAACCCCCTGTCACTTTAAGAAACGATGCCTTTAGCAACTATTAAAACGTACATACAAATCTTCATATGCATTTTTTTCGCCCGAAAATAAAAAAAATACACGCTCTGCTTGTGATTTTTCAATTGCAATTGTGCCGATTTCGAAACATTGTATTCCGTTTCCTAGCCGAATTCGTATTTCTATCCGGTGTCATATAACAACAAACTTATTTCTTATTCGGGCTCAAGTTACTAGAAAACCTCTGTTCAAATTAAAACGAGCAACTTTCTATTGTGTTCCTCGGAATGAGGCTTATTTGGTGTAGATTTTATCTGCAATGTTTGCGTAAAGACCCGCCGACCGCACTTAAGTCAAATTTGACCGCTTTCAATCGACCGCAAATTTATGTTCATGTGCATCCATGTGCATATGTACTTGGATCTTTTAAAATCTACTAATTATATTATTATACATGTATCTGTATGATGCATTAAAATTATAAAATTCGAGTGGTTGTCGATGCAAAAAATCGCGAAAATATACATCAATATAATGGCGGCATTGCGAATCCATGTTAATATAGCTTTAATTTTGTACTGAAAAATATGCCGTTGAAGGCTAAATAAATTCAAAAATATTTTTAAGCATTACATGTTACATATTGAATGCATCTTACAATGCAAATATAACAAGCATATGCGGTTTGGCTGAACCTTGGTTCCTCAGATTACACGTAAATAGCCAACAAGATCTTATCTACTGACCAGTAAATACGCAAGCGATTTGTATGAGATTTTTTTATCATGTTGCGTAATCTGCCTACAAAGGAACTTGGGGATTTCAAGGATTTCCGTTTTAATCCGATAAAGCTTCAGTGTGCTCTTTAAATTACCGCAAGGGATTGTATACTCACATCTGAAGTAACAAAAGACATTGCAACTTTCCGCAGCGGCTCTTCTAACTATAATACAGCATCAGCGTCTTTAAATACATCTTCAGATGCTTATTCAGAAAAATAAGAATTTAATTATGTGAAAAAAAATGTTTACCTTTGTGTGTTTAATTTTTGATTTGTTTACCACCGGGAGAATCGTCTGTAATAAAGTTGTCAAACAGCAGGCGGGGACAGAGGTCGAACATGACCTTACCTACCAGGAAACAAATAACATACATGCATAAATTAATAGCAATATATAATGAATAAATAAAAATTATAATAAATGCTATATTAACACATTGACGGCCAAAAAATCGACCAAATACTGATTAAAGAATTCGGAAAAAATATGATCTGTTAGAGATTGTATTATGAGACACTCCGCCGTTTATTTCCAACCTTACAATCATTCACCTTAGAATCAATCATTGATTAACTTCGATCCAGGGTTAACCTGATTTCCTAAAACAAATAAATTAAGCATCACTTAAAATAATGATAATTTGACTCGCTTTTAAAAATATGTTATTTTGATATAATTGTTTACGACAACTAATAATAAGATACATAGAAGATTATATCAGAGTTATTGATAGTGATTATGGTTTTCTTATATATACTATAAAAGGTATTTGGAGCAAAGTTGTTTATATCATTCTAATCACCAAATCTCAAAAAAACAAGACAATATGATAGGATGATGATACGAAAACAATATTGTAAATAATAATCACCACCGGATTCTTAATACGCTCTCTCTTCAAATAGAATGAATAATACAATAAATCCCGTCAATTGCTATGATTTGTATGTTCACAACATTTAATCTCACTTTTATTCGCTTGATGAAATATCAAGCCTTTGCTATACTAATGCTGTTATATATACATCTGATTTCTTGCGTGTATATTCAAAGATGTGCTGTGATTCAGATCGGATATCTAATTACAGTTGTTAAAATGATACTTTATCTTTATGGTGTATAATTGTGGTTCACAACTTTTCATAATATCATGATAATGATGACAGGCTTTAGATGGTGCATGATAATGAGGTACGAGATGATTTTTATCATAAATTGAGCATAGATATTGAAGACGATGTCGGTTTGATTATTAATCATTTAGCCCTTATGGCGGGTGTTGGTTGGGTTTTTAAAGTGGTTGAAAGTCCCTGTTTCGATCTATACGAATTGAGATGTACGAATTTCATCCAGTGCGTTCCCTTCCATTTTTCTTATCTTCAGTCAGATATATCAAGAAGTATCAATAAATCAATGAGAAACATGCGACCCCCGCCAACTAACGGTTAAGTCACTTGTAAATTAATTGAAAACGCGGTGGTGCCACGCGACAAGACACTATTGAGAAGCAACATTCCACTTGTCTACCCGGATGGTTGCTTTCGGCAATATTTCATACGGAAATTCATTTTTTAATCGAAATATCTTTATCGTCGATCTATGGTAGGAGGGTGGTTAAGCATATTTCAAGCACCCAGCGCGTGACATTATTATTTCAATATTAATTCACCCCCAAACGCAACCCCCATCGATCTGACAGACTCAGTCTAGTTGAGCACAAAATCAATTAACATTTCATAGGTCTTAAATTATGCTTTATCGACGTCACTTATTAAATTCCTACACGATAATCGATTGAAATTTTAATAATTTTATTATATTCGGCGCTCGTGTAATTAATAACGTCTCTATTACTACGTCTTAAAAGTTGGAATGCGCATTTTTAATATGTGCCTTCTATAGAAGCAAAACACGTCCTATAGCCGTCGGAGGTCTAGTACTTGTAGTATTTATGCTCAAATCAGAAGATCCCAACCTTTATGAATTATGCAGGACATTAATAAAAGATAAGACACTTTACACAAACATTATTTTTTCTCCAAAGAAATCCCCCTTGAAAATGGCATTTTAATATGCAATGGCATCTATAAATTAAATGAAGACATATCAAGGAGTGGACATTTACTAAACACCAAGGTCGACGATTTTAATTTTTTCCGTGAGTAATAAAGTGCCCTTTTTCATCCTTGTCCTTTTCTGTTCATCCTTTGAATGTTATATTTTTAAAAATATAATGTCTATAGCCTAATTTAAAACTGGATCTGATCCAAAGATTAATTAAGTGTCTCAAAATGGAATGCATTATTTTAATATTCTAAAAAATAAGTATAATCGTAATATAACAAGTGGAAATTATAATTATGAAACATTCATAATCAAATACAGATTTATCCAGTCGAAAATAATTAATTGAGATCCTCCCATTGAAAAACATATTTATTTAAAATTCTATCAAAATGTAACCACCTTAAGACGACAAAATGCATATAAAGTCTTACTTTATAATTAATTTGTATTTAAATATACATTTAATAAATGTGTAATCCGTCTGTATGCCAGCTCCCAACACCCCCTGTGGTTGATATAAATTAAATTGCGCATAGTGACACTCCAGCGTACAAAATATCTATCATGCACTTATAATTTAAGGGACGTAAAAGCTTACTGAACAGTCCTTCTTGGAGTATATTTTTATCGACACAATTTATAGCACACAGCAATACCTCGAAAAGTTCGAATAATTCCTCCCGTTGCCATCTTGACGTTTAAGAAGTGAACATTGGTTATACAGTAGAAAATATATCAGGCAAAAATAAATCAGCACTTGTTCATTATACAAAATTATTGTGTATTTCAATAAATTTATAATGATCACAATCAATTTTCGACAATCGAACAGATTGAGTCCAAGGAAATAAAGTGTCGTCTGTTTGTATAATATTCAATAGCATTTAATAACGCCTGTATGCTGAGAAAATTCCACCTCGGGGACAAAACAACACCAGTTCCAGATGAATTTATGTGGAGGGAACCACCCGTGGAGCGCCACATGGGACACAAGACAATTTGTAATGTGTAAATTTGTCATCCTCGTGAAATACCGATTCAAACTTCCTAGGCAACTTAATTGAAACACCCAAACTAGACGACATCGATGTACAGATATTAATTATGAGGCGTTCCCACACCATAAACGGTGCTCACCCACATGATACGTTTCTGGGAATTCTTTTTTAGTTTAACTCGGAGCGACGTTAATACAAATGGAGCTCGATAAGTCGACCGATATCCTATTTACATTAAAAACTCAATTTATTTAATATCCTTCAACCCAAGTCACATGGTTGTCGGATTAAGCCTTCTAAAAGAATAGATACATTTCATGGCGTATTGGGATAAGCCCTTCACCCGAGATTGAGTCCGAATGCGTAACATCAAACCGCACCGGCTTATGGATGAAAAATAATACTGATACACACTAAAAAAATGTGATAGTTTTACATTTGGATAGGATGATATTTAGCGTAATAAATGTCAGATTTCAATTCAGGCGAGAAATATAAAAGGACGTTAAATTTCAGTGGCACAGGATTATAGTGTACGTCTTTATATCGTCAGTAGCCTTAGAATTCCATTTAAGATTAAAATAAACAATCAGAAAATAATATACGCCCTTATAATATATTTATGGTTTAAAAAATATTTGCAAATAAAAAACGACCCAAATGCTGCTAATGGCGTTAAAAACGCTGCCTCCATGACATTTTTTGCACGGCCTACCTGTAATTAAATAAAGACTCGTCAATCATGTTAACGATTCAAAAACACCCTCAGGCTCCCATTTAAAATCGTGGCACCATGAAACAAACACGCTAAAATCAAGCTTATACCCTACAAAATTAATAATCCAAATGAGCAACGGGGATGAAAGTGTATCTAATTTTTTTTATTAAAAACATATACCGAAAATGCGTTCATATATAGCTACTCGTTTAAATACGTTTTTCATTAATGATGTCAATGCTATCATTAATATTGCTATCGTTTTAAATCGAATTATGCTTTAAATTGATCTAAAATATTGTAAAATGTAAAAGTCAGGTGTCGAAAAATTTTTTGAACATGGAAACTACCTATTTTTTAAATTTATAATGCAATAATTGAATGTCGACTGTAAGAGTTCGGGGGCTCCCTGGTATTCCTGGTATAAATCAGACATTCTCCAAAGACTACATCGAGTAGCTTTCCACCAACATTGTCAATCTTCTAGAAAAGGTACCTAAACCCGTCATAAATTCCTTGTCTTCCTGTTCGAATAGCTGAAATCAGCAGAAGGAAATTTTTGAACACAATTTCTTCTCTCAACAAAATTGTCCAATTTTTAGACTTTTAGTATTATAAGTAATTTGTTCTTAAGAAATATTCTATTTTTAATCTAAGTATAAATTTGGCAAAAACTTGTAATTAGAATATGCTATTCATAGCTAGCCTCAACAAGGTAAAAAAAGCTCATGGCTGCAATTGGCATACCAAACTAAATTTAAGGAGGCATTGGCCATAAGGTTACAACCTCCATTAAATTCAAGATCGAGTATCCAATATTCACTATGAAAAAGTATTCAATCATCTCTCGATGACGAATCACATTCAATTGCTCAAAAAATACGATTCGCGAATGTGTTAACATTCTGCTGAATTATAAGCGAAATTAATGGACATTCAGATTTAATTATTAAACCAATTGAAACTTATAAGAATACATTTTTGAATCGAATGTTACCCAAATGAGTGCAGCATTTTCGAGTTGAAGTTATTGAGTATTCCACTTTATTCTTCATGATGGCCTCAATGTTGACATTGCCACTTGAAGAACATGGTCTGCCAATCCTCTGGAATTTTCCACAGACTTAATTTTTACAATAGCGTGGGGATAGTTTCATCAGAATTTTAACATTATTTAAACTGTATCAGAGTTAATTTTTTGGGAGCCTATATAAAAGTATTGATAGTAATATAGATTTAAATAGTTATAAAATTTGATCGATCAAACATGATTAGAAAATGGCCTGTACTAATATAGATAACGAAAGAAGGACATACTAATAATATATTAATCTTGATCTAAAAGTTATCTTAGTTGTAATATCACAGATTGCCATCTTCCAAATATGGTAAATGTCGATTCTAAAGACTTCCAGCATGGAAGTCCCAGACAATGTGGTTCCCGTTCAAAAATATAATATATTCTTCTTTCAAAATCTTAGCTTACCCCCAATAATGCGAATCATGAATGGAACATCTCAAATGATTTTCTCATCTAATACCGATAATCAGCAGATATTGTTCCCGAGCGAATTATAGGGTTTGCCAAAACGCCAAAAGGAATCCCGCTGTCAACGCTGTATGAGGTTTGTGTTTGCAAATTTGTTTGGAAATACTTCTGAGTAAAATGGAATTATACGGATAAAGGGATTAGGGGATTAGTTCAGGACGTAACAAATGGGAGCTGATGTGACGGAAATATTAAGGTCGTCGGTACAATGGCGAGGTTTGGCGCATTGTGGTTGACGGGATCGTGCCATCATTGTTCGTGTCAACATTGATCACTTTTTTCTGCGTCTTCTTCTTCCTCCATCAAACAGCTCTCTTTGTTGGCCTTAATGCATACTTGAGACGTTTCCTTGTGCCATCAGAACCAACGAGCTCCTCGGGACGCTATTCGTTGTGGTCAAAGAAGTCTACCTGAAGATGTCTAATTAAAAAATATTTAGGCGGGCTTTCGGGTCATTCATGGCTTTCTTTAAGCCGTTTGGAGTCCCCAAAAGGAAAAAATTATATTCAAATTATTGTTTCACTTTCTTAAAGCAATTCATCATTTGAAACTACACACTTTGGCCGATAATTCTTCTGATATGAAATTATTATTAATAGAATTGACGATTTTTTAGTTAACCTATAATACATTTTAGATCCATTCATATATCGTTGATTGATTTTAAGCATGAATTAAGCTAAAAGTATCACGATAGACAGACGAGAGATTATCTCATGAAACTATGTCAAAATATCAATACATGCATTCACACGGAGTATCGAAAATGTTCATCTTTTACCCAGAAATACGTCCGAAATTACATTTCTATTTCAAAATATTGCCTTTCGACCGTCATATATACGTATGCATTGTTGGCGGAATGCACAATGAACGTCAAAAAAGGATATCTAGTTCAGATTATTGTGTGCCATTGTGTCACTAAGAATAAGATGTGAGCGCATGAAAGGGTTGAATGGACGATCCGAAAAAATGCATTTATGAAAAATATTCCATACGTGGGAATAACAATATTTTCCATATAAATAAGAAGACGACAAAAGTATCCTTTTTGAACGCATCTGCCATTGTTGGCCGATCAAATTTGCGAATCTCCGATTTTGCTGCTCATTGTTAACCCTTTCTATGTATCGATACGTGACGTGACATTTTCGTATGCGGTTGTTCCGGGAAATGGTAGAGCGCGGTGTTCACACGATGCTTCGTATTTTTTTGGTGTTAAAAAAGGTATCGTTGTTTTAGAGCGTGTCTAAATATTAAATATTGTCCTAATGAATTGTGTTTTCTTATCTGACAAGAGTGCATCATATTTCAAGTTCACACCGTCTCAGGGCGTTTGTTGCTCGCGCCGATCCATGGATCCTGATAAATTTTCAATTATAACCGACGCCATGGAAAAGATTAGGGTCCCATTAGGATAAGGTGTCTCGGCACAAGTCTTTTTGCTACCGTAAGGCATCCGAAAGATAACGGGGAAACAATGGTGCGGGAATTTCATTTGTTATCCCGGTAATAAATGATGCAGCGGTCCTCTGGGCCATAAGCGCCCTTTATCTGGAATCGCCTTTTTACGTATTGAATTTTGATTAATACCCAGGATGTTAATTATTTCCGAGGATGGCTCAATATTATTTATCGGTCATGAGCCTGCTGGAATTCCTGCGGCATTAGAAGTTATCTGAGCGCCGATTAAGCAATGTCGTGAGTGGTCCATTAAACGAGACCTCAGCCATCGAATATCGCTGTCTTCGGCTACCGTTTGTGTACTGATTTCTTAAATTAAATTGTAAACAGCAATTAATTTAAATGATTTCATGAGTGACTTTCATTGTAGGGAGATAATTTTTTGTTGGCTCCGCACAAGATTCTTGATTGAAAAGGGGGCTCAGAGCCGCTAATGTGTTTTTGATGCGACAATCTGGGTGTGAGGCGATATACATCCATGTTCTATGTGAAACTTTCATACCCCACATTTAAATATATTTAAAATATCAATTTTTGCCTATTAAAAGTTCAGCGGTCAACTTTTTTAATATTCCGCATAACTCTTAAACTTTTTTATAATTCAGATTTTAGTCATTATGTAAGCCATCGTGACGATTGAGGGTCTTTCTTGTTAACAACAACACTTTAAAGTGCCATCTTTAGAGTATATTGATTCTAAGTTTATCGTCTATACTTGAAATTATCTTCTGCCTTTGCTCCAAGCCATAGGACCAAGAATTAATATAGTGGATTAGATCCTGATATCTTATTATAAAAGTTTGAGTTCAAATCCAATTGTGGAAAAACTCTCATACCTAAAATTCCTATTCAAGTAAGCCTATCCTAATTTAACCTTACATGGAAAGAATGATACTTTAAGAAGAAAATAATAAATCACACTGAAGATATGTTGAATATTTTAAATGTAATAAAAATGTACCATCAGATTCCAAATAGATAGCTCTACTGTATACATGTCAGATTATAAATGCATTTGCAATTTTTATATAATTTTAAATAGAATCATTATTAATCGATAAATTTGGGTTAACGATATATACAATCGTACAATGTATGCAAGATACTCTCTCCTTCTCTGTCTCCCATTCATAATCACCAAACTGCAAGACTCTCCCCGTCTCTGTCTGTATTTGAGCTCAATGTGTAAGAATGCTCTTTCTGTCACTCGAATTCGGACAAATTAATCGATTTCATGTGTATTGTTTATGTTTACGCAAAAAATATTGAATATTGTGTTTTATCGACAGTGATTATTTATGTATGTACAAGCTTCATACACGCTGCGACGGTCCTGACAGATAAGTGGATTTGTATGGATGATAAGTGGCGAACATACAAATATAGCATCTAAGTTTATGATGATTTTAAATTGGCTCACTACTCAAAGAGTTAACATGATTTGTATCCTAATTTTGACACTATTATTTAATTATATTTTTGGTACTAATAAATACATATCACGATTGTCTGCATAAGATCTTGAATATTTCAATGTGATTTTTGAATTTTATGTAAGAAATAGGTATGTTTAGTGCGAGTAATGTAATTCTAATGAGATATTTTAAAAACGTTTTTTCTATTTAGAATTTATGGTTTAAATCCAAAATAATCTAGCATAAATTTGATTATAATAAATTCTTAAATTTAAGTGCTTAAAGATTACGTCTTCATCCACCTTTTCAAGAAGCCCAAGCACCTTGATGAGGAGCGATGCTGCCAAAGACGTTATTATATCATCGCATCTATCTTCGTGGAACATCTTCGCATTTTTTCCATCCAGTTCTTGCCGAGGTAATAATATTTTGTAAGAAGCTCAAAATATTTTTTGTTAACACTCAAAACGACCAAAGAAGCCGCCATTGGGCCATCAAGGATTAAGATAAATTTCCAAGCTTAAGCATTTAGAACGCGCGCCGCGTTCGAAGGAAAAAACGTAATGATATCGATACAGAATCGATCCTTTTGGTCTTTTTTCGGAATACACTCGATGTTCAAGACATTTTTTTCGCGATCGCTATTTGTGATTTATGACCGCGATTTACTTTTCCGGTCAGCACCGAAAAATAAGGCTCTAATTAATGCAAATAGCTGGATATTTAATAAATTGCGTACATGTACGATGCGTATGAATTATGGCGCGTATTTAAAAATGATCGCTTATTTATGATAATATTCAATTAAAAATATTAATAGAGGAAATGGGACTCTAAAATGTCGAAGGTGCGACCTTCAAGTTCGTTACTAAAATAGTGATCATTCCAATAAGATCGTTAAAATTATATGAATTTATTATCACGTAATAAGTGCAGTCTCATTACTTTGTAATCCTCGAGTATTGTTTGAGCCCACTCTTACATTCATAAGCAATAACCCTCGATAATGAGGCGAGTGTTAAACAGTTATAGGTGACACGCATAATTCCAGTTCAAATTCCAAACACGGTTATTCCAATAGGATTATCTGGTATTCAAATATGATGACTAAATTCCATTATGTGCAATGATTGTCCTCGACATATAAAAATTGCATTTGAACTTCATTGTTATGAAAAACGATCTTTCACATTTGTATCAATGCTTCCGACTGTTGCATAATGCATTCAAGTTAAAACGTCAATTATGGCATTGTTTTAATTGTACTTTTAAAATCGAATTGATGCACTTGGACCTTACATCATTAGCCTAATACACTTTAGCGAGGCTTACATTGTATTCGACCATGTATATAGTGGGTTCCTGCACTCTGATTGTTGGTGATTCAGATCCAAACTAAAATCGTGTGAGAAATTTCTCCATATCAACAAATTCAAGCGACCATAAGTATTCATATTTCTGATCGATCGTTTTGATTCTAATTTTGTCTGATTTCCAGGATCTGTAAAAGTAAGTACCAGATAATTAATAAAACGACTGAACTTTAGCGATCATAATATATTTAAAATTGCTCTCGTTTGTAATAAAGTCTTATCATTTGATAGTCTCAAATATAATACATTTGAAATTTAAAAGGCTTACCAAATGGATTGATATAAGGATTATGTCTAAAATGCTCGCGAATTGGATATTTGTATTTTGGTAATGTCGTATGTTGATGTAACGGCTCTTATTAATTTTTTTTTGACAAATTTTTTTTGGGGGTTAAGGGAGTCTTTTGCTACGTTTCACATATACGTGTGATGTTGTAAGTGTCAAGGTTTTCAGATTTTTTTTTCAACATTTTGAAAAAATGGTTCATATGCATTTTTGGTCCATATGCAAAACGCCCTTTATAATAAAGTGATTTAATCAATTTGTCTTAAATTATGAAATATGTATTTGTATTTGTTTTGTATTAAACCATTTTAGATATAAAAAAATACTGTATTTAGATGAAATGGGATGATGTAAAATATATATAATATGCTCATAGTGATATCCTGAATGAACAAAAAAATCAATGAAACTGAGCCTTAACGTGTCCTATAGATAAATGATTTTTTGTTGTTGATATTTTATTTTTATCGACTACAATTAAGGATCGAAATCGGAACAAAACATCCTGTATAACATATATAAACAATCAATAGTCCAGCCAACACCTTTATCCTATCCAATATGAGTCAATACGATTATCAGAACACTGATTTATGTATACAGGCAGAACAATCGTTACAAGAAATCGACCTCTCACAATATACATCATGCGTCCTTTCTTTTTCAGTAAGGATTACAGCTTGGGTGCAGCATGGATGACTAAGTATATTTTATTATAATATTACACACAGCAACTATGTGCAGGTCATGAAGTGTTAATGACAATGAATCTCTAATTGATACGACCATAAATAAAATTTAAAGCCTTAAACGCCTAATCGATCGATTTATTGTGGCCGATAGTGATGCTCAGTATTCCAAATTTACGACCGCACATATCCATGGAATTATCTCGAGTATATACGTGATAAATTAAGATTTTCCATTTGACGGATGGAGATGTTACGGTGGTGTTTACGTATCTTATAAGAGAATTATCTATTCAAACGTAACCATAGATCAACGTTTATCTATGAGGTATTTGTGTAGTACATCAAAACTTACTTCGGATTTAAATTAAGACCTTTCTCACCGCACAAGAAAAACGGCCCTTTTATTTATATTAAAAAATGCAGCTTTTGTGTAATGTTTATTCATTATTTTCGATAAGGGAACGTACTGGTTCCGGTTGAAGATGTAATAAATGGGCTCCAGTCTGAAAAGATAAAGACATCGGCTTATTAATCACTATTTAAGAAATTTGATCATATTCTTAATAGTTACATGCATTTCATTAAATCAGATTAATATTGATTTTGAGTCCAATTAATAGTTATTTGAGCATAATCTTTAACACAATCACATCAATGATTTACTTATGAGTGATCTACAGCTTTTCTATAATGTGACTTCATCTTTAAGTACAAGATATAATTTATCTAAAAACCTAAAACAAATATTGTTAATGAGTAAATATGCTGGTGAAAAACTATTCTAGACGACCTTTTTGACCCTACTAGAAAGGGCTTTCTGGAGTGCAAAGAGTCCAGTCCCTCCTTTACGAACGAATTCGAGACTGAGTGCTTTCCTATTTCAGATCGACTCACTCAGTTTGGCATTTTCAAAACAATATAGAAGTTAACAGAAGACTGCTATATAACACAAAAGTAAATGTCAAAAGTAAAGCCAGTAACGCTTCCTGACATGGAAACAGATGTAATGCATTTTGATTACAATGAAGCAAATGATATAGAGTAGACCTGTGGTAATCCGACAAACGTTTTGCAAGGTGTTGTCAAACTATAGAGTACTGCCCCAGAAACCCTTCTTTGGGATGTCGGATTACAGAGGGCACCGGATTAGACTGGAGCCGGATTACCGCGGGTTTACTGCATCTAAAATATATGGATTATTGGACAATTTGAAATATTTTGAAAACGTGGATAGGGAAAACATCGAAAAGTGGCTCGATCATCATTTAAATAATCCAGCTTTTAAGCGTATGGATAATGCAAATATAGTTTATTTTATTTGTCAAGAGGATGAAAATGATGTATTAACTTATACAAATATTAACATAGAATTTCAATGCAAAAATGACCACAAACAGTTTTATCAACATTGTTTATTGAAAATTATTTGAATGAAAACTGATTATCTAATCATTATTAGCTGGATAAATCTATAATGATATCTGAAATTAAATATTACTATTAAGCATACTGCCAACTAAAGACATTTAAATTTAATTCACTATATATTTTGACAAGCTTTGTGTATGCAAACGTATGTCTATATAATTGATATAAGCTTCAGTTATTTAGAATTATGATTTTTTAAATGTATTTTATTAGACTCAATGACTAAAAAAGTATCTCAAGGCTCGATGAATTTATTAACGATATGAAATAAGCATAGAAACAGAATCATTCGATCCGTCTTATGGTGAGAACTCTTAATCTTCATTGGAGTTATATTAATGACCGAGTTTTGCGACTTTAATGAAGTTTACTTCGCTATATAAAACCGATTCGAAAGAAGAACTAAATTTTTGCATGTGTGAGCAGCAAACCCGTTGTCGGAAGGATTTGACATGTCTCGTTTGTACGGTTGCCGATGTTGGTCGTAATTAAGGCAGCTCCACATGAGGCCGGCAAAGCCTTAATTCTGGCTCACCTTTTTGTCGGAGCCCCTGCAAAAGTCAACCGCCATTTTCTCACGTTGCGCTAATTGGGAAACGCAAATTGGATCGGCCTGCGATGCTAATGCAAAACAAGCAAAGAAGAAGGGAGTGAAGGGCCATAATTGAAAAACATATTGCACCTAACGGGATATTTTTGCAGTAGAAAATGATTTTGAGCTATTTTTGAAAAGATTTTCATCATACCAGCAAATTCAAAGGATTGAAAATCCAAATGTTTCCAATCAATCGTCTTAATCCAAATTTAGCCAGATTTTCTGATTCCGAAAAATATGGAAAGGTACCAGAAAATAATAAAAGTTTTATAACATTCCCCTTTTTCGGTCATTTTGTATCGAGACGCGGTTCAAGAAACACATTCGGCAATTGTGAATTCTTTGGTTTTTCATTGACTTAATTTTTAACAATTATTTGCCAAAAATATCAAGGCCAACGATCAAATAAAATTTTATACATAATGGTAAATTTTTAAAGAAACTTCTATAAAATATTTATTTAAATTGGGTTGAAATATTATTAAAAAAAGGTGCAAGTTTTAACTGTTTTTATAATATATAACGGTTCCCCTAATATATGAAATATATGAATTAAATATGAACGTGTTCATAAGATTTCATGACGAAGGATTGCAATAATCCCAAGATTATATATTGATTTACTAGATTATCTTGCATCGTAGTCACTCTAATTAATCTTGGCATTGCCTCACTCGAAGCCTCGGCGGAATGTTGGTCTGCAAAGCTTGATTTCAACACTCGAAATACTTACACGGTTGGCCCATTTACGATAAATAAAATGAGATGTCCGTGTCAATTTTTCATTCTGAAATCGTGAGATTTTCAGCAAGTTGTGCATGCGAGCGGCCCGCCTGCACTTGTTGCAAATGACGCGTTCCAATTTGTCTCTGCCAGAATGCACCGCAGTTAGCTATTAACCATCTTTGAGCACTTCGTGACTTTTACGTTAAAGCATTATTTTTTAAACGGAAATTGCTGAAAATAAACCTTTAACGCCTTTATTTCGTTTTGCAGATAATGAAAGATACTTAGTGGCATGGGTGTGGGAGTTAAGCTCCTAACCAGACACAAAAAAGCTCAATGTGCGTTGGTTATTAGCACTTGATAAATATCATACGATTGAGAACAATTAGTATTCTTTCATTTTAATATTATAATTAAAAATTACCAGCACATCCACATAGTTTAAAAACCAAAAATCAGTAACATCATATTGTTGAGTCCAAAGAGTCATGCATATTTAGGTCATTCACAACTATTGGTTGTTTATAGGATCAATTGTCTTTTATTTACAGAACAACATTGAAATATATAAATCATTCAAATGATAATACAATGAAAAAAAAAAGGTTTGCTAGTATAAGAAAAATAGTAGTTCAAAAAGAAGAAATAATATAATCATAAATATCTGGCCTATAAAGAAGGTTTTAGACAACGATTTATTTTATCAAACTACGGTATAAGCGTATTTCTAACACATTTTTAATATAAATTTGTGCATTCGCTTTCATGAACGAATCAAAAATACAAGTAGAAAGCGATTCCTGTCAACAAGTGACAAATTATGACCCAAGCTGATCTTTACTTCTATATAGTATTTTCTTCTTCAGTTGCATTATTAAATCATTTTTTTGTTGAATAAATATGGACTTTTTTCTTTCATAATGAACTATTCCCCGCACATCCAGACCAAATGTAAAAAATAACCTTTTTGTAGTCAGTTCCTGCTTAGGGATTTAAATTGGTGATTATTTTCGAAAAAAAGCATTGATTATTTCGTTGTATACTATCGTAAATCAACCATTTCTCATCACCAGTTACAATGCTATTCAAAAAAGGACATTTTGTTGTGTTGTCAATAAGGCGTAGCACGTCTTTAATTGCTCGTTTTTGTTGTGTTTGCACCCATCCTATTCAATAATATCCATCCTATTCGTTTTGCTGATAAATTTTAAATGTGTTTGCATGGTGGTACATAGGAAACCTAGTTTTTGCGATAATTCCTCGATTGTTTTCCGTAAATCAGACTCGACTAAGGACTTATGGGCAACTTTATGAAAATAAAAGGTCCTCTTATTCTGGGTTCATCCTTCAGCTTCTATTGTCAGATTTAAATTTCTGAAAGCAATATTAATTCTTAGTAGAAAGCATATTTTAATGATTTAGATATGAATCCTTCATTATATATTTGAAAAATCCTTGAATATTTGAATCCCGCTGGTTAATTGAAATTCATTAAGATATTTAATAATTTTCATTGTATAAATAAATTCAAACGCATTCTTCAATATAAATGACTAATTATAAAAGATATTTTTCGCATTAAATTCAAGACACAGAACAGGCGCGAACATTTTTCTTCGTTTGAATTGAGCCATCAACGCGCTTCAATGATTAATAGTCAAGATTTGGCAAATGACCCCCATTTCTATATCTTTGTCATCATCCATCTCCTTGTATCTGCACAGCTCCAAGAAGCTGCGAATGCGATATTTATCATAAAATACAAAAGGCGACTGCTTTATTAATGATGACGATTGTGCTCTTCAGCGATTGAGTTGAATCCAAGATACGGTGAATGTCGTTGCATTTACAAAGCATGGGCGTGGGCATCGGCCGATTGCAAAAAACCAAAATTAATCGATTTGATTTTCGGAAAGAGTCTATTAATGTGAAGGGGCAACACGTTTGCCAATTACATTTCACCTGAGAATGATCACAAAAAGCGGTATTTAAACGGTTTGAGTCCATTAAGCTGCGTTTAAGGAACACAGCCCCAATGAGCTGGTTAATTAATTAGCACCGCAAGAACACGAGACCAATCAACGCAGGGCCACTCTGATGGATAAAGGTTCAGTCATTTTAAAATTCATTACCAAGCAGGACATCTTGCATATTAATTCCATAGCAACCAACCATTTTCGTCAATGAAACTATAATGCTGAGAAATTATTATGTAAATATTGTTATAAGCGTAGACTGAATTAAATAGCCCCAAAAAATATAATGTTTTCAAATACACTCGGATTTTGTATAACACGGTTTTATACATCACACTTTATGTTATACAGTTTGAAGGGAAAAATATACAAAATTAAATAATCAGCATGTTTGATTTAAAACATCGTAATGTTGAAAGATTATTTTTACCACCAAACACTGCGTCTACATTTCAACCCTTAGACCAAGCCTGGAAAAAGCTGTGGTCAGAAGTAGCCTCTGGAGAAAATGTTTTACTATCAATAGAAGATGAATACTAAAGGATAATAAACATTTTTCATGATATTGGTGGAAAATATGGATATTCATGACATCCAAGAAATATTGGAGGATCGTACGTTGACGAAGACGAATTAGTCGAAATATTAAATTAATCTACCACAATTAATGAATCAGAAAGTAGTTGCAGCAAAATAGTTATATGTTTCACATTAAAAACAATTAATGAAGGCATAGAATTGGCTATTAAATTAGATTTTTTTTAAAATAGAAAATGATCCTATAATGGAAAGAAGTTTAAAATTCAAGAGAAAATTACAACAGATTTTGGAACCTTATAATGAAATATGTTAAGCTTTATACGCTAAAAGCCTACAATCGCTTATTACCGAATTTTTGAAGGCTAAAGCTTGAAATACTGCAGAGTTCCCTGATGATGAAAACTCATAATAGATCTTGAAAAAGAATAAAACATATAGAATTATAAATGTAAATGTAAACTACCTTCGATCTTGAACTTTTATAACACGAATTTGTATTACACGACATTTTGACTCGCTTAATTTAAGCAAAAATATATTTACGAGGCCTTTTTGTTTATAACCGAAGGCCACATTTTATTTCCAATTAATTAAATCAAGAATACAAAAATGAACCCGCGTCATGTGGCCACTTTTTCCCAATTAACATTTTTCACATATCCTTGAAATTGATTTACATACGACAAACGCAAAATTAATGCGAGGACAATTGTTTATTTTGCGCAATTACTTTGCTATAGGCTCAATTGGATGGTTGTATGAAAATAATTATTAAGCCGATTTTGGTCGAAAGAATGTGGATCCAACGCAATTAGGACAAAGATACATAGTTGGGATGGTATTTTTCGACACTCTCAGTGTCAAAATATAGTTCGTTAATGTCACTCATTTTAAAAAGGGTTATTTTATTTTATTGAATGCATTCATGTCAAGGGGAAGATTAACCTGTTATTGACCATTTGGGATTCATTAATTATGTTTAGTTAAAACCTTTTATAAATAGTAAGTTGTATTTTCTTTTATAACCATTTTTATTGCAAAAAAAGGAGTTTTTCATTTAACTCTATAGAAATGAATTTGTTATTTACAACATTTTAGCCACCTAATCAAGAAACTCTAAATTAACGTTTAAGGTGATAATTTATATTGATATACGAAAGAGAGAAGATATACAGATTTAATATTAAAATCGTTCAAAAACACATTATTTCAATGTATAATCGAGTTAATAGTTTAAAATAATTGTTTGTTTACTCAATTATTTTAAAAAAAATACCCTAAAAAGCATTGATAAAAAGCTAAACCTGGTCAAACAATTAGAACTATGTCTTTTAAGTAAATATGATTCCACTGAAAGAAATAAATGTCAAAATGCTGCTGAAAAAAATGCTGATATTCCATTTAAAAATACTACTTAATGATGATTGGTAACGCTTTTTAAATAAAATACAGCAAGTTTCTTTTACTAGACCCATTTTTTTAATAACATAAATTCACATGATACAACATTTTTAGATACACTAGCGATTGTGTTGATACTTACAAACTACAACGACAATTAGACAAAGATTCGATTCCCGCAGGATTTGCCTCAACATATGACTGGAATGAAAAGATGCCATAAAGTTTAATAATTCCATAAAACGCAGGACGGTTCATTATTATGTAAGAGTCCATTTTTTCTTCACCGCGATCGGTAAACGCGTTTTAATAATCCAACAACCTCGGAGAGGCTGTAAACTTTTACTGTTACAAAATTATAAATAAAGGAAGAATAATACGTTACACATTTTATGATGGGACAGCTCCCAGCCGCCGGCTAAGGCAATTTATCCGGACTGGGGACCCCTAAAAATTTTTGCGGAAGACGTTCGTGCATTTATTAATTGTTAATAATGGAGTGTCTTCGATTTATGTTTCGATCACGGAGAGGGCCGAATCAATTTTCGGCTCGGATGTCTCGGTCATGAGATTATGATGTTCGAATGCACTGACCAACTACCCTATGGCAATATCAGAAATGCTGGCAAGTGGATGACTTATGCAGCACGAGAGCGACATGAAAATATTTGGCTTTGATTATTGATCCACATTTGGTATATTTTATTTGAAACAGTGACAATTTTGGGCAAGTTGTTATCTTTTACAGTCAAATGGGAACTCTTCACATAGTGAAAGCTTTTTACTTCTTCTTTTTTAATGGCTTCATGCAAAAAAGTAAATGGGTAGCAACAATTTTTTTTTCTGTTATGATTGTTTTATATGATGTTAACTTTTAGTACAAAATCCTTCATAGTCCTAAAAAACAATTACTATATATATTCCAGCGGATTTTTCAAAATTAAGGGAAATTTTATGTTTCGACATGACAGAAAATCTATTTTGCACTGAAAATATATATGAATCATACAAGCTTGCTTTCTATCTTGGGTATTTTTAAAATGAAAATTAGGAATGTTAGTCTATCAACTTTCAATGTTGCGGACATTAACAATTTTTTAAGCCTGAATTGCACATATGGACATTAAATCTACAAAGATGTTTTTTTTGTCTACAAGTTGTTTACGTTAATTATTGTTAAATAAACATTGTCTACTTTCGATACAAAGTGGCTAGGGCTTCGGTAGATATGGCTGAATTTGTTGTAGGTGAAATTTATTGAAGTATTGAAAATCAGCTTTGTAGGAACAATTACACATAAATAAGACATTCTACTTTTTGGTAAATCTCTTTAGACGTGGATTTAAGTGTGAGAATAATCTTCATTAAATTTTCTTCCTAGCATCTATTTATATAGTGGGTTATTCCTTTTTAAGTCAGAAATTTCATAAATAATATTTTCAATAGGTTTGATGGTAATGACTACTTACAAGACTTTATGGTTGGGTGGTGACGCGCAGGAGGCGAGAGTCGACGGTGAGTCGGCGTTTGGCCTTGGCTACGGGAGCACGTCCTTCCGCAGCCAGATCTCTCTCTGTTATGTTAAATAAAAAGTTATCTAGAGAAGAAAATATTTCTATCTGAAGCCCGTTCACCTCCCATCCATTCGTCCGGCTACATAACGGCTCGAAAGAAGAATGAACCCGCGCGCTAGCGCTGCCAACCCGACAAACACGCGGACTCTACCTCGTGAGCGTACCCCGCTCCGATACTTCATTGGTGTCAGAAGTGGGGTATAAGTGGCTCCAGCCGACGCTCACAGGGTAGAGTCCCCGAGCGGTAAGAAGCGATCCGTCGGTATTACAGATGCAATGTGTTTGTAGCACCACGCTACACTATCAAGCTATGTCGTAATATGCAAAAAAAAAATCGATCAACTTATTTAACATTTTCTTTCATTTTTATGTTGATAAATTATTAAATGTTCTTGGTATATATTGCAAAATTTGTGTAATTACTGCCGTTAGCTTTATTTAAGAATTAATATATATTTTGTCATGGTAGAATATAAATCATGAAAGCAAGGTGGAGAGCTTTTTTCATGTTTCAGTGTACTCTTTCAGGGCGGTCCAAATAATATGACATAAGATTTTTATTATATGCCGATAAAGATGAACATCTTTTACCCTTGTGATTTTATTACACAATATATCGAAATAAAACCCACTCAATTAATGATTTAGCCTCAGATTGAGAATGATCAATGATTTATGATCCCAAGCGAAGCCGGTCGCCAGGCGTTCGTAAAGCTGATTTCCGAGGAATATCTTAAATTTTCCCAGAAATAAACAACAAGGCTTCCCATGGCCGTAATTAATTTAAAATAGCCGGCAAATTCGACACGGTGCTAAGTCGTCGCGAAAGCAAAAAGCACTTTGTTGGCAGCGCTGCGACAAGCTCGAGGACATTTCCGGAAGTCGTTAATGCTAGTCGAAGGAATGAGCTTTCTTCGGGTCTGCTCATAAAGTGCGGTAAGAAATGGTGGTCGTTAACGACTTACTTTTACAATGCAAAAAGCGACATTTTTGAGACCGTTACTGTGTGGTCTAGACCTGGATGGTGGTTCGTGCTGCGATAATGACGCGCGAATTGATGAATGATGATATTAATGAGCGAAATGGCATTATTTTTATTTATTTACTCGGAAATCTCAAGGAAGATGGTGCCTGAGAAATGCGAATTTAAGCATATAAATATGCCCGTAGGAATTCCAGAGCCACTTCTTACAGGCCATGCGCGTCTATAGCCGCAAATCTCATATTATGATTACTATATTTTTAAAGTAAATTTAGGGGTTGAAATGGGTCTATACTTTGAGTCAACCATTATTTTTTACACTTAAAATGATAATTTCTTATTCCCAGTTAAAATTTGACGAAAAAATGATGATTTTTTTAATTTTGATAATAAGGTATTGTATGTCAATAATAGGAATAAATAAAAACAACAATAATATTCAATTTAAAGAATCTGCATCCAGGTTTTAATTAAAGCTTAGCCACAATTAAAACATCTTCTTAGCTACTTTTATACAATTTAGAAATAAGTTCGAAAAATACTTTATATTCAAAACATGAAATTAGGTCTTTACTAAGGCACTTAAAAACTATCAATACGGCTAAATATCGTTTACAGGCTCGATCTCATAGCGCATACTTATTATCTCGTTTGCGTACCGTACACACAAGGCCGACTCATTGAAATTCATATAAATCATTGAAAATATGCATAATTACACCATAAAACGTATCCCCAAGGACTCATTTACAAATGGGGCAAGGCCAATATTTCACTATTTTTTTTCGGTGCCGCCTGCCATAGGAGATCTCGCATCGACCCGAATTTGTGAACATATATCACGAACGCCAAGAATGGGTGGATAGATCAGTCCGTGGATAACATCTTCAGTATTCGTGTATAATAATAGGTGAAAATTGTTTCGTTTATGTGGAACTACGAGGTGGCCACGATGCTCCCGGCTAAGAAGGACGGACCTTTGGATACTTCACTCGTTACGCATCCACCCTTCGGTATGGTACGAAATTATGCATTGAAAAGGCGGTTTTTTTTCATTTGAGTAATGAGTGAATAATATTAAGGACTTGAGGCTTTGTTTTCAACATTTTCTTAAAAAAACTTTAATGAGGACTTAAACAAATTAGGAATACAAACGTCTTAATAAAGAAATCGATATATTCAATTTCTTTAAAACCGAGCTAATTTAATTTATTTTATAAGAAAATAGTATAAACATTAAATATAACTATAAGATTTATAATCGCAAAACGCCATAAAGTATAAAAGCCTATAAGATCAATTAATAGGGCAATCATCCAGCCTGTTTGAAGTAATTAGTTCAAATTTAACTAAGGTAAATTTTCCCATTTTGGTTATATTTTCATGTTTAATATGGAACGTTGTTAAATTAGAAGAGTAACCAGTTTGTCATGTTAAGGGTTATGGCATTTGTATGACATATAGCATATCGATGGAAAGGGTATAATCTACAGAACTTTTAAAAATTAAACTAAGATCAAAATAATTGTTAATTTTTCGATCGCAGAATTTAGAATTTGATATTTCTCATTTTTTTGCACATTTTTTGTGTCTTTCGAAGCTCATAACTTATTTTCTTTAAACCAAACCCATTATCTCAACAAAAAAATGTCAGTTCATATGCAAAACATCCTATATACATATCATTTCTACCGTAAAATTTGGAAATCTTAGTTTTTTATACTAAAAATATATGAAATAAAAATCATTTAATTTCGGGTAAAATTTCTGTGGTTTCGAAGGGCGCACATAATTTTGTGGTATCGACGGAATTTATACGTTATGTAGATTTTTTTTTTTCAACACTTTGTTTTATTTATTGGCAGTTGAGGGGCTGTTACATCACGGCCGAAGGCTAGAATATGTCAATAAAGGCCATATATGAAAACATAAGGGTGGATTGTTTCTTAGAAAGGGTTGATTCCGCTCGGGGGCTCGCTTGCGTAAGATGATGACACGTGACCCAAAATCCGGTTTCGGTTTTGATTTATTTTATTTGGGTCCCAATTTAACATGCTTTAAAACTAAAAAATATTTGATGAGGATAAAATTGATATTTTACTACGGCTAAATATTTTTTTTTATTATTAAATGTTAAAATCTCTTTCGTTTTGTATGGACCAAGATCGATGTAAATTCTTGTGCGAGCCAATCGCATCGGAATGTTGGAAAGTATTTTCACTCCACCTTTCAAATGCGAGACACATCCAAAGCAGTCGATTAATTTTGGTTATTAAAACAAGAACAACATTGTTAAATTGGTCATGGCTCGTTTGGTCTATATCCCAATCTGCAGCAGGATTGCCCGAAGGTTTGGTTGCTTACCACCCCATCCGTCGATGGATAGTTAGGCCTCCTAATATATTACGAAAGATCAGCCGACACCAATATACCATATATCCCGTTGTAATTAGCCCATGGGCGACGGATTTTGTGAATTATTGAAGGGCGATTTATCGTGAGCGGAGGACTGCATTATTTTATGGACCTCTTAAAGAAAATGGATTCCTCTCGCCCGAGGAAATTACTCATTAACATTGTCTACCGAGTTTATGCTTCAGTTCCTCAAAAGCTCAAAAGCTAACACCGAAGCGTATCAAAAGCGCTGCCTATTAAATTCATGGCGTAAGTCCTACCTCTGGGGTTATTTATATAGCAAAAAAATCGCACTAAATAATACCTTTTATTAGCAATAAATTACATCCTAGTATGATGTTTATTCCTGCATCCATTTTTTTTCTTTTTAATAACTTCATTCGAATTGTGGCTATGATATGTAATAAAAAAATCAAACCTTTGATAGTTTCACAAGAGTCTGATTTTATCGACGGATTCAATAATAATCAACCAATTTTAACTATATTTACAATCAATAATATAAATGTTTAAATTGTAATTAAAATTGTTGAAGTGTATATGATAGTATGAGTTATGAATACATTTATCTAATTAATTGATTCTCGGCAAATTCATCAAATAGGTTGATAATTAAATTTATACTAAATTTTCTAAAATGACTCAAAATAAAATGCATTTTTTAATAAGCAATATCTCCATCTGATGTTGCTTTAGCATGATTTGCATAACTTATTAAAAATTCACATCCAAAAATTTCAGCTCAAGACGATTGAGCATACAACTGCTAAAACATGGGACTATCTAGAAATTATGTTGTAGGTAATCTAAGAGGTATTAATATCAAATATTTAAGCATTTCATTCTGAGACATTAACATTTTGAGTATATAAAAAATCTGCATAAAAAATACATTTTGGAAAAATTGACAAAACATTTTTAATTGAAAATTAGGTGCAAAAATTCCCTACTTTATAATAAAGAAAACTTTCAATAATTATCTAACGTTTTTAAGATATATTTTTAATGAGTTTATGTTGATCAAAGGAATGTCTTGAATCTTTGACCAATAATGAAGTGTTTGCTATTATAAATGAATAGACAAGTCAACACAATCACTGAATGCTTCTTTAAATATAAGGATTTCTTCCAGAAAAGTATAGCCAATTAAACCTTTATCACAATCGTAGCAATATCGACAAGAGCGCCTCTTTTTCCACGTTTTTTATACGCGAACGCGTAAAAAATCACATCATTAACCTGTCTTCCCAATTTCTTTATTGTGACGTTTCGACAATTATCCTCTTTTTTATGTATATTTCGAGCATTCAGGATCTGCTGGAAATTTCTTTGAGCATCGTATCACTCCTAAGCATCGGTTAACGCCACAAAAGTTGCGTCGATTAATCTTAGAAACCTGCATTTATTCGAGGACGGGTTTTTTTTTTTGATTCACACACAAGTATGTTTCCTTAAGAATGGGATCCTTTCCACGAACAAAGTAACAGCACAAATGAAGCCGTCTTGTTTTTATATCAAACACGTCCCATTGAAGATGGACTCTTTTAAAAAAAGTTGTTTTGTCAGGACGAAACACTTATCTTGTATCTTTGAAGACGAAATTGTTTGTGACGTGTGCCCATAGGGCGGAGATTAAAATTGTCTGAATGTTTTGACTGGGGCGCAATTACACAACAAAATGATTCTTTCATTCATATAGCGAATGACTGTATATCTTTAATGATGAAGAACAATCTTAAAGTAAGGCAAATTTCAGTTTAAGAAGATCAAGAATTAATTAAGACATGTAATGACATTATCGATCAAATTTCATTAAGCAAAAATGTGCCCAATTGTAGGATTAGTGGATTCACAAGACATGACCAAAAATAACAAATACAACCAATGGATATTTTAATATCATATGCATAATCATTCACACCATGTCTGAATGGGTTGAGATCGAGGAATTTTATATCAAATTATGTTTTTTTCGAGCATAATATTACAAGCTGTAAGCCTTCACAGCCTTTTGTTAATGAAAAACATCCTCCCATTGAATTGAGCGCTACCTTAGATCGAGTTAAGATATTTAACATCATTTGTAATGCTATAAAATTATCTTACGCCATATCATTGTGACCGAGTTTCTTATATATGATGATGAATAGTACATAAAAAACGTATAAAACCCATATAAAAAATAATACAATTGTCCTCTATGTGTTTCGTTCACATTGAAAAATCGAGCTCCCAAGAATATAATGCAATATGATAAATAAAAAATAAATACACGAAACGATTCCATACTTTTTTTTTTTCAAAAAAATCGTACATTTTTTGACGTTATTATCACGTGTGGAAATCGCTGTTAATACATGAATTCGTTGTGTAAAGTTTATTGTACACGACATGCTATATCCAAAATTTAAGCACTTCCTTTAATATAAATTATGACCAAAATTGAGTTATTAGTAGTAAATTCTAATTTTTATCGTCTTTTATTGACTGTTGGAGTCTATTTGTAAATGAGTTTTTTGTCGGTAAAATTAGAGAATATATCAAAAATTTAATTAGTACATCAAATTTAGTAGTGCGGCACCCATCTTCTTTGTCTCCACACCTTCCCGACTTTTTTCAGATTTCTTTGAACACTCGACAATGAGTATTCAAGATTGGCCGATATTTTTTCAATAGTTGCTTTTGGATTACTTTTGATTATTTTTTGAGAAAATCATAAAGCATTAAATTTCGAATAAATTCTTCACTCGGCGAAATTCGATTCATTGTTAATTGGGTTGTTATATTTTGAATTTTAAAAATCACAATTTATTCTTGATGAACATAGTAACCTAAAGAGATCAAAACAGGATTGAAAGTGCAGCAGCCTAAGTGCAACTAATTCCCAAAAACGGTCACGCAACAAAATGAAAACCATTTTGGGTTCTACTAATATTTACGCGATGAATGAACTGGAACAAGACTATAATAGTTCAGGAGCATATTCATAATGTAGGGTAAATTAAATAAACAAAGAATTTGAGCTCGCTATGGATTGTCGCTAACCGCATTAGAGTAGCAATTACTGTCAAGAATACGATTACGAATATACGCCAGAAGTTTATGTAAGAGTTCTCTATTTTGTTAGAGTTAAAATTTTGAATGAGTCTGGCTGGTCGGATAATTGCTCGTTCGTCTGCCGCCGTGTATAATTTTGGTCCATGAAACTGAACTTTGCCTCATATGAACACTTTTATCTCGTAATCGTCGCCAAATGTCGCATAAAGATAGAAATTCATTTTAGGGAATTCTATTTTTAATTATTCTCTTTGCTTTCAATCTTCTATTTTTGATCAGTTCACAAAGAAAAGAAACGAGGAAACTACCTCATTACTTTTTCCGGGAAATTAGAAGTACCATCAAAATTTCTTTAATGGTCGAAATTCAAAAAGATGATCCTGTGCGTGCTAATACAGGAAAAGACATCATTGCTGATCACCGGAGCATATTTTGGGCAGCAGTCGACAAAATCAAGATGAGATTCTGGTTGCTATGTTCTCGGAGGGCAGGGTACATAAGAATAAGATAAAAGGTGTGCAAAATGATCAAATAAAAAGGAATATAAATAACTGACTATAATGCACATCTTTAAGCGAGACCTTAACATGTACCGCAGTTGATAGCATATGGCATTAATGCAATGATGATACTCAACATTCATGCTATAATATGTCTTTTGCAATTCAGAATTCATAATATTATATATGCGGTCATACATATCATGAATCGTTTTATTTGTGCATTAAGCCACCGAGCCGTGAGATTCGTCAGTGCTGCTGCGAGCCATTGAGCAAATGAAGATGTCACAGTTATCTGGTATCATGAAGGGCCTTGTATTGTTGGTCTTTTATTCACGAAGCACACAATAAAGCATCCTTAGCGCCCGACGGTTTTTAATCAACTCAACGTGGGAATGACAACATCTAGCGAGGGCATCTCGTGCGGCCCGCCCTGTTCTGCTGAAAGACACCTACATTCATACGTGCGCCGTCTTATCTGCTCGTCTTGCATTCTGAGCAATGCTGCCTTCCATCGGGACTTATGGGATACTGACTATACTCGATCAAGTCATCGGGAGACACTTGGATCACTACGCTATTGACACTGATACTTTTTAATTTTAAATTCGAGCAAATTCACTATT